>OU896717.1:43631728-44296965 GCA_918026855.4 Phaedon cochleariae | reverse complement strand
AATTCATAGACACTAATTCAGACCCTACAGGAAAGAATTTGATGTCAGATTTGATAAATAACTCTCCCTGTAGATTTTCAAAATCAGCGGTTCGAGCAATGCATTTTAGGCTCAAATAGGTGGAAAAATTATTTTTTTTCCTGATTGCCCTAAAAAATCCCAAAAAATCATAGACACTAATTCAGACCCTACAGGAAAGAATTTGATGTCAGATTTGATAAATAACTCTCCCTGTAGATTTTCAAATCAGGCGGTACGAGCAATGCATTAGGCTCAAATAGGTGGAAAAATTATTTTTTCCTGATTGCCCTAGAAATCCCAAAAAATTCATAGACACTAATCTAGACCCTACAGGAAAGAATTTGATGTCAGATTTGATGAATAACTCTCCCTGTAGATTTTCAAAATCAGCGGTTCGAGCAATGCATTAGGCTCATATAGGTGGAAAAATATTTTTTTCCTGATTGCCCTAAAAATCCCAAAATATCATAGACACTAATTCAGACCCATAAAGAAGGAATTTGATGTCAGATTTGATAGATAACTCTCCCTGTAGATTTTCGAAATCAGCGGTTCAAGCAATGCAGTAGGCTCATATAGGTGGAAAAATTATTTTTTTCCTGATTGCCCTGAAAATCCAAAAAAATGTATAGACACTAATTCAGACCCTACAGGAAAGAATTTGATGTCAGATTTGATAAATAACTCTCCTGTAGATTTTCAAAATCAGCATTCGAGCAATGCATTAGGCTCATGTAGGTGGAAAAATAATTTTTTTCCTGATTGCCCTAAAAACCCCAAAAAATTTATAGACACTGATTCAGACCCTACAGGAAAGAATTTGATGTCAGATTTGATAAATAACTCTCCCTGTAGATTTTCAAAATCAGCGGTTCGAGCAATGCATTAGGCTCAAATAGGTGGAAAAATTATTTTTTTCCTGATTGCCCTAAAAATCCCAAAAAAATCATAGACACTAATTCAGACCCTACAGGAAAGAATTTGATGTCAGATTTGATAAATAACTCTCTCTATAGATTTTCAAAATCAGCGTTCGAGCAATGCATTAGGCTCATATAGGTGGGAAAAATATTTTTTTCCTGATTGCCCTAAAAACCCCAAAAAAACCCCTACAGGAAAGAATTTGATGTCAGATTTGATAAATAACTCTCCTGTAGATTTTCAAAATCAGCGGTTCGAGCAATGCATTAGGCTCATATAGGTGGAAAAATTATTTTTTTCCTGATTGCCCTAAAAATCCCAAAAAATTCATAGACACTAATTCAGACCCTACAGGAAAGAATTTGATGTCAGATTTGATAAATAACTCTCCCTGTAGATTTTCAAAATCAGCGGTTCGAGCAATGCATTAGGCTCATATAGGTGGAAAAATTATTTTTTTCCTGATTGCCCTAAAAATCCCAAAATATTCATAGACACTAATTCAGACCCATAAAGAAGAAATTTGATGTCAGATCTGATAGAGAACTCTCCCTGTAGATTTTCAAAATCGGCGGTTCGAGCAATGCATTAGGCTCATATAGGTGGAAAAAATATTTTTTTCCTGATTGCCCTAAAAATCCCAAAAAATTTATAGACACTAATTCAGACCCTACAGAAAAGAATTTTATGTCAGATTTGATAAATAACTCTCCCTGTAGATTTTCAAAATCAGCGGTTCGAGCAATGCATTAGGCTCATAGGTGGAAAAATTATTTTTTTCCTGATTGCCCTAAAAAATCCCAAAATATTCATAGACACTAATTCAGACCCATAAAGAAGGAATTTGATGTCAGATTTGATAGATAACTCTCCCTGTAGATTTTCAAAATCAGCGGTTCGAGCAATGCATTAGGCTCATATAGGTGGAAAAATTATTTTTTCCCTGATTGCCCTAAAAATCCCAAAAAATTCATCGACACTAATTCAGACTCTACAGGAAAGAATTTGATATCAGATTTGATAAATAACTCTCCCTGTAGATTTTCAAAATCAGCGGTCACCATAGCTGTAAGAACACAACTTCAAGTTATTTGAAAACATCAATCCCATTATTCTCATTCCTCATTCCGGCAAAAAAGCGAGATTCCAATGAAATATAAATATTTTTCCAATATTTCTGGCGATGCAGCTCAGAAACATATACAGGGTGTTTCATAATTGAATGTCACTATCCGCGGAGGCGATTCTTGGGCCCATTCTAAGAAGAAAGTTTCATATGAACGTATGACCTAAACGTCCTAACTTTTGAGATACAGGGTGGTAATGTTCTCTAAAATTAATATAGCCTACTACAATGAGAAGTGATAATTCCAAAATACCAAATATGAATACGAAGTTCATAAACTATGAATTGTATTTCTGAAATTCGACCTAAGAAATAAAATCTAGTTCTCTGCATTGTGATATTGTCATATTAACGATATTGCTATAATCATGTAGTAAGAAGCTTGTTATTTTTTTAAGCGAAAACCGTGCATCAGATTGAAAAAATTGTAGTGATCAAATTTGCTTAGAAATGATTGGAAATTTCAGGAATGATTTCAATTTGGAGATTAATCAGTGGCGTACCATCAATGTCTGCCAAAATAGGTATGTGAAATTCCATACGAACGCCACTGGTGGCAACAACAAAAAATGTGGTACGCTAACTGATGCCTCTTGATACATAGTACATGTATGCCAAATTTCATCAGAATATCTGAAGTGGTATTACAGATATTAATAAAAAACTATTAATTTTTGAGAACTTTACCACCCTGTATCTCAAAAGTTAGGATGTTTAGGTCATACGTTCATATGAAACTTTCTTCTTAGAAGGGGCCCAAGAATTGCGTCCCCAAATATTGACATTCAATTATGAAACACCCGGTATATTCGTCAATTATTCTTGACGTTTCATTATTTCACGAGTTCCGTTCATCCTTCAAGACTTGCATGATAGTGTGAATGCCTTGAAGGAAAACGGAAAGGAATTTCTCCTGCTTTTGATTGATAATGCGAATGACCCAAATTCGTACCGGTCACGGAAACACAAGTATCTGACAGAAGGGTTCCGAAACGACTCCAAATAACACCCTTGTCAGGCTGAAACTGAATTGGAATGATGTCTTTGAAGACGTTCGAATGCCCTGTTTGATCCATCATCAGAGTCAATTCATCTGAATTCCATTTTTTACTACGACCACCTATGAAAACAGCACAAAACACATTGATCTGTTATTGAGAAAGTGACTCGTTTCACTACAAAACACCAAAACATACGCTGTTGCTCTTAGATTCCATCCAGAGAAGAGTCATCCGCCTGGTGGGTGACGCCACACTCACTCATTCTTTGACATCATTGGAACACCGTAGAAAGGTCGGCGACCTTTCACTTTTCTATCGATACTTCCACGGGAAATGTTCTTCGTGAATCTCTGCTATCATCCCTTCACTAGCCATACCAGTCAGACGTACTAGACAAGCCCAGTCAGCACATCCTTTCGTTGTCAACCTCGAAAGATGTCGAACAGCACTTTATCAAGACTCCTTCATCCATAGAACGGCTAGGCTCTGGAATTCATTGCCTGTGGAAGTATTCACAACAACATATAATCTCCAGAAGTTCAAAAAAAATTCCAATACCTACCTCCTGTCCCTATCATCCCTAGGAACGCACGATTTTCTTTGAATATTATAGGGATTCTCTTCCGTGCGCTCCAAGTAAAACTCACATGGGTGGAAATAATCGAAAATCGCACAGTAACAGGGTCTAGAGATTATGATGTACCAGTGAATGATTATTATGCTGAATTATGGTAAGTTAAGTTATGGTCAGGTTAATGGAAAGTTAGTGTCGATTTAACATGAGTTATTTTCGTTAATGTTGACGTAATGTTAAGTTGATGAAAAGTTGAAATCAAGTTAATTTCTGTCTGTAGGTTAATCGAGGAGGTGGTACATTCATTATTCCAAATTTTTTGGGATTTTCTCTCCTCGTTCCTATAGAATAAAAATATGAATATTATTTCTATATACGTGTAGTAAGGACAAATCAGATGATTTGCCCCAAATTGCCACTGCGTTTAAAGAATTTTCCTATCAGGGAGCATAAAAAAAAATTCACTAGCTTGTCAGTGACGTCTTTGGACGTTTTGGGAAAGAATCTGCTCCAATTTTCAACATAAAAAATGAATTTTTGTATAGCAAATTCGAATTTTTCTGGACCCTTCTCAGTTCTCAATGACAATTGGTGACGTTGGCAATGAAATGAGTTACAGGATGTTTTCAAGTGAAAACTGTGTTCAAAACTGAAAATTCAATGAGATCAATTCCAACTCAAACAAAGCCGAAAAATGGAGAACAATCTTCAAAAAATTGTATTCACAGTATACCTTGTGTTTGTGGAAAGTTGTATACAGGTGAAACCAAGAGACCTCTTTCAGTGAGGAGGAAGGAACATAAGTACAATATAAAGGAGAGACACATCGACAAATCGAAACTAGCTGAACATATCCTTACTGGAGATGGACAACATATGGCAGAGTGGAATAATTTCAAAATCATTGGAAAAGAAGATACCAACCAGAAGAGAAAAATCAAGGAATTTGCTTGCATTCTTCTGAACGGAGATAACCGCATTGCTTCCTGTTCAGTTGATATAGATACAACATGGTATTCACTATTGAAATCTGAAAATAAAAATGGTGAATTGGAGATTAATTGATGAAAACTTCCTGCAATTCATTTTTTGATTGTCAACGTCACCAATTGTCACTGAGAACTGAAAAGTTTCAAAACAGATACGAACTTGCTACTCAAATAACAATTTTTTTTATCGCTTGGAGCGCACGAAAGGGAATCCCTATAATGTTCAAAGAACATCGTGCGTTCCTAGGGAGGATAGGGACAAGAGGTGGGTATTGGAATTTTTTTGAACTTTTGGAGATTATATGTTGTTGGGAATACTTCCACAGGCAATGAATTCCAGAGCCTAGCCGTTCTATGGATGAAGGAGTCTTGATAAAGTGCTGTTCGACATCTTTCGAGGTTGACAACGAAAGGATGTGCTGACTGGGCTTGTCTAGTTCGTCTGATTGGTATTGCTAGTGAAGGGATGATAGCAGAGATTTCCGAAGAACATTTCCCGTGGAAGTATCGATAGAAAAGTGAAAGGTCGCCGACCTTTCTACGGTGTTCCAATGATGTCAAAGAGTGAGTGAGTGAGGCGTCACCCACCAGGCGAATGGCTCTTCTTTGGATGGAATCTAAGAGCATCAGCGTATGTTTTGGTGCTGAACCCCATTTGTGGGAACAGTATTCTAGAACAGGCCGTATCTGCGCTTTGTAGATCATGAGAAGCTGTTGAGGTGTGAAGTAGCTTTTCGCACGGAACAAGAATCCGAGTTTTTGTGAAGCAGCTTTTGCGATGGATCTGACATGATTATCCCATGAAAGAGTGTTGCTGATGGAAATACCGAGCATAGATATGGTGGGCTTGGTGGGGATGGTGGAGCCAGACATTACAATATCGGGCATACTGAGTTCCGTCTTTCTAGAGAAAATGCAGGCTTGAGTTTTGGTGGCGTTGAATTCAACTAGGTTGTTTGTTCCCCAGGCTGTGATTTCAACAAGATCTTCATTGACAGCATTGACCTACCTGCGCCGTGAGTTCTTAGTTTCCTGGAAAGAAATGTGAATTCTGGAAGAGAACGCAGTATGGAGGGTACTATCATCTGCAAAACTGTTCATGGGGCAAGTTGTTACTCCCAACAGATCATTGATATGAAGCAGGAATAGGAATATGTTGAAAACGGGAGCAGATTCGTTCTCAAAACGTCCAAAGCTAAGTGAAAATTTGATATTATTTCTATATACCTTTATTTCTCTTCTCCAAACCTTTTTCAATACAAATTGTCATTGACAAGCTGGTGAATTTTTTTTTTAGACTCTCTGATAGGAAAATTCTTTAAACGCAGTGACATTTTGGGACAAATCATCTGATTTGTCCTTACTACACGTATATTGGAATAATATTCATATTTTTATTTCATAGAAGCGAGGAGAGAGAATCCCAAAAAATCTGGAATAATTAAATTTACAATTCCAACTAACGTTGCGAAGAGCATCTTCGAGAATCTAGGCCACTTTCCGATAGCAACTTGCCTCCTATTTCCCCGATAAACTCCTTCACCTCTCAGCGCCGGATTCGTGGAAAAATCGCACCACATTTCCGGTAAGCTCGACCGTAAACTCCGGCACTCCAGATCTCCTTTGAATCGGAGCTTTCTGATATATTTTCATTTCGGTATCGAGCATCTGGTTTCCCATCGCAAATCGTTACACGAGAAAGAGCGACGAATGAAAACAAACGATTCCGTTTCGCAATCTTGGGATCCCAGAAAAATCGGGATTCCTTGTATTGTGATTTCGTCCCCGATGAGAAAATTTATGGAGATCCAGTGGCGGCTAGAAGTGAATTGTTAATTGTATTCACCTCAGGGAAGTCACTGTAATCCTCTACTATTTAACTCATTTGTAAACTAACAGACCTCGCAAACGTTGTTTTACTATATACATTATTTCTATAATATATTTTTCCGTCGACCTCGTATCAACGATTAAGTTCAATGTTTATGAAATCGTTCATTAATGACCCCTATTAATGAACGATTTGTCTATTAATGCACGATTGTTTTATAGGCAACCAAACATACACCGCGTGAATTCATTGTTTATGCTATAACTTACGGAATCTGCATTTAAATCGAAAATATGGATTTCATCAAAAATTTTCCGTTAACGGGTTCGCCTTTCTTCTTTGCAGGAGAAATGAGAAATATAGTCGACGGAAAAATTTTGTAACCAACTTGTTTATTAAAAGGCGATTAATGATCTCGAACATTAACGCGCTCGCTTCGCTAGCACGTTAAAATATCTCGGTCATTAATCGCCCTCGTTAATACACTAGTTGGTTAAATAACTATTTTCATTTCAAAATTCATCAAGACACTATTATTATTTCATTGTCTGATAATTTTTAGTTTCGCTATATATGAAAGATTGTTTCTTTAGTTTTTCAAACTACCATGTATTTCAACTTCTTTTCAGTTCACTTGAATTTCCGAATTTTGACAAAAGAATCATAATATCCGACTCCTAAAACTCTAGATGAAAATTTTGTAAAGAATCGGAACATAATTACAAAACTCGTCCGCAATTTTGGATCTACCATCTAGAATTCTCTAATTTTGACGAAGGAATCATAATTTTTTATCCCGAAAACGCCCACTTACAAATTTCGAATAGAATCGGTAACAACTTGCCCCATCCACAGCTTTGCAGATGATAGTACCCTCCATACTGCGTTCTCTTCCAGAATTCCCATTTCTTCCCAGGAAACTAAGAACTCACGGCGCAGGCAGGTCAATGCTGTCAATGAAGATCTTGCTGAAATCACAGCCTGGGGAACGAACAACCTAGTTGAATTCAACGCCACCAAAACTCAAGCCTGCATTTTCTCTAGAAAGGCGGAACTCAGTATGCCCGATATTGTAATGTCTGGCTCCACCATCCCCACCAAGCCCACCATATCAATGCTCGGTATTTCCATCAGCAACACTCTTTCATGGGATAATCATGTCAGATCCATCGCAAAAGCTGCTTCACAAAAACTCGGATTCTTGTTCCGTGCGAAAAGCTACTTTACACCTCAACAGCTTCTCATGATCTACAAAGCGCAGATACGGCCTGTTCTAGAATACTGTTCCCACATTTGGCCATCTTGAATTTCAGAATTCCACCCAAATTTTCAAATTCTGATGGGAGAATCATAATCTCCGACCCCGAAAACCCCCGGATACCCATTTTGAATAGAATCGGACCATAATTACAAAACTCGTCCAATATATTAGATCCGCCATCTTGAATTTCCTAATGGTACCAGGATAAAAAGTATCGTATAACCTCCTTCTGGTTCTAAGCTACCTCCACACCAATTTTCAGCCAAATCAGTAGTTTCGGAGCCTATACAATACATATAAACAAACAATCAAATCGTTCGTCTTCGTAATATCAGTATAGATAGTGGTTCATAAAATGACAAAAACTACCTCGGCAGTAAACACAATGACCGCCTTGAGAAGGAGTAAATAATGATAGGTTCTAGAGCTAGTGTTGGTAATAAGTAATTATATCAGTAATTCATTGTTATCGAAAACTCTTCGAATTTGACGATATCAACAATTTGTCATCATCATTTTGAAAATAATATAGGATCTTCTGGGAGGGGGAGTTACTACTTTCCATATCCCCTCTCCTTCTTGCATACACGCCTGATGATGGTATCTTTAAATGCTTAGAGTTATTCAAAGTTGCTATACAATGTTTCAATTGGTATAAAACTATTTCAAAATTTCGATTGATACAATTCAAGTCGAATCCGATTTCATGTCGTTCAAGAATAATTCGAAGCATTTGCCACATTTCTATTCTTCATCGTATATCTAAACTTCTATCAAAAAATCGATTCCTTCGTGCTATAATGAAATTCGATAACCATCGCTTTACAGTCCATCATAAAATACGTTTTATAACATTTTTCGAGAGCAATCTTTCATTGATATCGTGTTGCCCATATATGATACCATGAAAATTTACATGTAATTGTAGATAACTCGGACTGACGTTCATTTATTCGACGTTTTACGAGGTCGTAAATTTACATTGTTGAATTAGTGTCTCAAAATGTTGTTGCTGCTGTTCTATTACAACAAGTAGATATCTTTTTTATGGGTGAATTCTCACGACGAAGAATACTGATGGATACACTGAAAAAAATAACATCGAATAAATTGATAAGATTTTTTTATTTTCGGATAATTATTGAGGTAGGGTTCTGAAATTTGCCGGAGGAAGAAAAAGTCCAGAGATACAGTCAATTACGTGAGATACGGGGGTGCTTCCATAAAAAATGCGACAAAATTTGATTTTTACGAACTGAAAATTTTCCAGGAAAAATTTGAATAGTTAGTAAATTGGGCGTCCTGATTCCAAATCTGAAGTGATTTTCGACTTATTTTGACTCCTAATATCATTTTCCGGAAATTGGGGTGTAGTTTCATGGCTGTTGGCGAGCAGTGTATATCACTGAAGATGACCCCACTTGGTCATAGAGTGCATTTTTGGTATATCTCTCGCTCCAGCAAATTCCAGGATCCTTACCCAACGATTACGTAAGATACAGGGGTGGTTCCATTAGAAGTGGGTCACACTGTATATAAAAATTAATCGAAATCTTCCACCGGAAAATCCTCAATTATTTTGGTAGGTGCGTCCAAAATTCATATCTGAGCATTTCTGCACATTTTCTGAAACTCTATGCATAAAACTGTTCAATTTTCATTTTTTATATTCTGGAGAGTATTCACATCAGTTATTTTTTATTTCCTCTTCTGTCCAACTGAGAATGACAACTTAGTTTCCGAGATACGTACTTAGGCTTCTCTAAATATTTTGTATTTGAAAGATTTTGCTGAAAAAAGCTATTATTTCGTCTGAATCCGATAAAACCACCATAAGATCCCCATAAATCAGAAGAAGCAGTCGACCGACAAGAACGAATTCGTCGAGTACTCTGAAGTCGATCCCTACGAAACTAAAAAAGAACATTCTCTCTCGACAGCTCGACACGATTCTCAACCCTACCGTGTCGAAACCAATCGATATCCCTTTCGACCGTATAAGTAAAGGGAAAATAAACAGTGTTGCCATCCAGTGAACTTTTGACGTATCACAAAATCATGACGTGAAGTTGTGTATTCTTTCTCCACTTCCTACCCTTTCTACTCACATGATAAATGTATAAGTAGCACAATTCAAGTGCTAATTTTGGTAATAAAATGGACGACTTTCCTGTTGGATGCAGAAAAACGTATATAAGAATTGTCTCACATATATGGCAGCAATCTATTGGAAAATATGGTGAAACCTTAGCCGTGGCACTTGATATCTCCAAGGGATTCGATCGAGTCTGGCACCACGGACTCCTTGCCAAGCTTCCATCTTGTGGCTTGCCTCCCCAGCTATGTTCTCTGCTAGCTAGTTTTCTCTCAAACAGGTCTCTCCATGTAGTGGTCGACGGAGTTTCATCTGACTCTCTTATCATAATCGCTGGTGTTCCGCAAGGATCAATTCTAGCACCAACACTATTTGTACTCCATATCAACGATTTGTTGGAAGCAACTTCATGTCCAGTACACAGCTTCGCGGATGATAGTACCCTCCATACCGCCTTCTCTTCCAGGGCTCCAATGCCAGCCAGGAAAATCAGAAACGAACGAGGGAGAAATGTTGACAACATAAATATGGACTTGGCAACAATTCTCGAATGGAGATCCAATAACTTGGTAGATTTCAATGCAAACAAAACACAAGCATACCTTTTCTCTAGAAAAGCCGATCTCACTGTGCCCAACATAAGCTTATCAGGAGTAACCATACCTTTGAAGACATCCATTTCGATGCTTGGTATTACTATCAGCAATAACCTTTCTTTGGAAAATCACGTGAGATCAATTGCTAAAAGTGCATCCCAAAAACTTGGTTTTCTGTTTCGGGCTAGGAGCTATTTCACTTCCAGTCAGCTGCTTATGATCTATAAGGCACAGATCCGACCTTTCCTGGAATACTGTTTCCATATTTGGAGTGCAGCACCCAAACATACCCTGACACTGTTGGATTCTGTCCAAAAAAGGGCAATTCGTCTCGTGGGTGATGCCTCACTCACAAACTCACTCACTTCTCTGGAACACCGTAGAAAAGTTGGCGATCTGGCTCTATTTTATAGATATTTTCATGGACGATGCTCTTCTAAAATATCAACAATTGTTCCTCCCTTGGCAGTCCCCGCGAGATTACCCCGTCGAGTTGAGGCTTCGCACCCGTTCGTGGTCACTTTAGAGACCTGCAGAACATCTCTCTCCGAAGTCTCGTTCATCCAACGAACAGCAAGGCTCTGGAACACATTGCCAAGGGTGGTGTTCCCCGAAGCATATAACCTCCAGAAATTTGAGAAGAACCCCAATACCTACCTTATTTCTCTTGGTTCTCACGATTTCCTCTGAACATTACAGGATACCCCTTTCCGTGGGACCCAGAGCATAAAAAAAATACTAGCGTATCAGAATTCATAAAATAGTGCCAGATTTGATAAGAACGAATTAGCATTGGCAACACTGGAAAAAACTCGACACAGAAACCGTTCCCCATATATTTTTCGAGTGCCAGGTGGAAAACAATGAAGTATTTGTTTTAAAGGGAGAAAGTGGGTCACACAGAGGTGGGGGAAATGAACGAGTACCAGAGCATCATCGAGGTAAAAGGTAAAAGGATAATGAACCCCCGACCCTTGAGGCTCGAGCGAGAAGAGGCCCTTTAAAAATGTACGCCGTTTTGTTAAGAATTACGGTGGAGGTTTAATCTCGAAGTTTTAACCTAGTTTTGGAACGTGTATCGCAACTTCGGCGGCTGTTTCATGACTTTTGGGTCTTCGGGAGTCAACGTTTGGAATTTTCCGAGGAATTTTCAAATATTAATTGAAATGAGATACTCATACCTAGATATTTCTTGTTTCTGAGGAACTCCGAGTGAAACGAAAATGAATTCATATAAAAAGAATAAGGTATTCTTTGACTCATTGGGAGACCACTGATTTTTTAAAATGACATTATCATGAACTCTATACTGAAAAACTACCAGCGAATTAATTTTGAATGTTGCCATTCATGCTAAGACGATGGAAAAAATAAATTAGAATATGTCCATTTCGAAACACACAATTCCTGCGCCATTTGAAATTTCATCAATTCATTGGTGTGACTGGTGCGACGTCTTATTCCCAACACGCCTATTGTCCTTGAACTGACCAATCACACTGCAACACTGCAGAATGACGCGGTATCAGAGAGAGATAGCTACAGTTCGGGACTAATACGTCACGACTCCACCATCATATTTGGCTGTTTGAAATATCGAATGAAATATGCTGATTTAAAAACGATATAGATTCGATTCCCTTCAACTTCAACTCATAATATTGATTGTACATCAAACGTAAATCATGATTCGTCGATTGAAAGAGGTTTGCGCGGATTTCTTCTCTCAGTGGTCTTCCCCATTGACTGAGGTCTTAATCATTTTTTTTAATCAAGCATGGCTGTCACAAGAAAGTACTCTTGTTTCATTATTGGTAGACGAAAAAAAGGAAGTATTGAATGCGACATTAATTTCAATGAAGCAAAT
Source organism: Phaedon cochleariae (assembly GCA_918026855.4). NCBI lineage: Eukaryota > Metazoa > Arthropoda > Insecta > Coleoptera > Chrysomelidae > Phaedon > Phaedon cochleariae. The sequence continues at coordinate 44,284,683 of OU896717.1, read as the reverse complement.
TGATGTGATGATGTGTCATAACTTCGAAATGAGTGTTTCAGAGCGCATTTGGGGATTGAATCAACAAAACATTTCGAATAATGCGGAGTAATTTTTAGTTGATTCAATGTAATATTTCATTGGATCAACTCTCATGAGACTGTATTCGATTCGAGATTTTATGAATATTCCATTGATAGAATAAAAAACTAGGATAACTTGTTAACTTCTGGCATAGATCTAGAGTCTTCACTACTCTTCAGCTGATGCGAGTCTCTTAAGGATCTTGAGTTTGATTAATCCAGCTGATATTTCAGAAACGAACAATGCCTTTATTCATTATGAATTCGAGGCAGACATAGACGAGACGAAAAGATCGCCACCTAGTGACAAAGATGAAAATTGATGTCGATCTAACATCGTGTGATACATGGCTTCTATTGATACTTGTTGTAGTCATGACGATTGATATTTGGTTTTCTTATTGTCATCGCCTACCACATTTAGAAATGTTTTTACTGTTTTTTGACGCTGTGTCATGTGAAAATGTCAACATGTTATACATGGCTGTGAAGGTAATTTTTAGCGCTATTCAATGGTATTGAAAACAAATATGGAACCCACGAGGAAAGCAAAAGTTGCATGGTAAATCTCAAAAATAATGAAGATAGAATATTTCTGACAATCCCAACTTCTTTGACCTGATTAATTTTCTGCTTACACAAAATTTCAAAATTTTTCATCTAATATTAACCAAGAGAATGAATAAAAATGGAACCATTGATTTTCAATTTTTTCTAAATATTTCCGGAACGGCAGACATTTTTCCAAATTGCAAAACGGTATATTGAATAGGTTCAAATTACACAACTTTTCTCTAATCTGATAAACTCTCTTTCCTTCACGGTTTAGGATATATAGCAATACTGTCACTACTAAATCGATGGGACCCTGTATAGTTTGTAATTCTTCATCAAAATTTACCTATCCCAGCAAAATGCATTGATCGAATAATAAGCCTTCTTGATCAACATACTTTTAACGTAGCTACGGAATTTAATGACATTTTCAATATTTCTTAGAATTCGAACTATTGTATTGAATTTCCTGATGAAATGTTCACTCACCTATATATTTCTTCATGCATCAATAGAATAAGAAAATAAAATAAATCGAGAGCAACTTCAAATTGATTTCGCAGTCGCCGAGTCCTCAAAACCACTTGAAATTATAAAAATAATCGCCTGTTGGCATTTTGGTACGTGTTTCCACATCGAAAAATTCCATAGAATCGTGCCCTATTATTCCCGGATCCATGTCGAAGGTATTATTTTTTCTCTCGCCAAATCGCTCGTACTTTCATTAAAGAACAATTAAACGTCGTTAATTCACTCCTCGGCCTGTCTCCATCTCTCTCTCCACTTCTAATTGAACTGAACATGAAAAATCACCACAATTAATTGTTCTCGTATTTCGACGGATTGGGAAAAAAGGAAAGCCGGAACTGGAAAAGTATGTTTAAGCATGTTTTAAGCAGTGTTGCCGAATCAGAGGTTTTCCCGCTAAATCTGGCGTTTGTAGCATGCATCTAGAGGTGAACTTTTAGTGATTTCAGACATGTCTAAAGTCTGGGGGTTTTGTGATGATACAGAGGCTTTACTAGCGGGAACTTGAAACAAAATCATTCGAACTCTGATGTGAAATATTCTGTGACCCGTGCTTCGAAGAGAATTCGTTCCATCTTTCCTATGAAGAATATTCTGTGATCCGTGCTCTGCTGAAGATAATTCGTTCCATCTTTCCTCCTTCCCGTCAATGCGTCATCTGTATATATTTCACAGAACTAAAATAAATGAAGTTGACATGTTGACATTGACAACAATCGACATGTCTAATATCATGAATCAATTGTCTTGAAACTTTGAAACATAACACAATAACGGTTCAGCCACAGTGGTTCAGCTTCAGAATTCAGAAATCAGAATTTCAGAATTATCAAAATAAAGGTGTTGGGTGTTGCATTGGAATTACATAAATTCAATGTCCAATCTTTTATGTTAGTCCTGACCAAAGAGAATTATGTTTATTTAATATATTTACCTGCTCCTCATGTGATATTTGCGTAGGTACTATATTAGTATTAGGTAGATGAATTATTGTTATGATGCATGTTATGAGTAATTAATGTTTTAATTGAACATAAATATTACTTCACACATTTTTTAGTATTTTATTTCTTTCCCATATGTATTTTTTCGAAAATGTTTTCCATACCTGAGTTGTATACAATTAATTGAAAATAATTATCATCATAATATTTTTTATTACAGTATTGTACTGTACCCTTATTTTTATTTGTTGATATGAATTTTGATATAATTTGAATTTAGCGGTTTTCTGGGGGTTTTCAAACTGGCAAATTCAGATTATTATGTAAACTCTGTTGGCAACACTGGTTTTAAGCCAGTGCTGTAGCTCGGAGGCTGTAGCTGAGCCTCGCTTTATACCGCGTGGGCAATCTTCACGTAATAATAATAATAATAATAATAATAATAATAATAATAATAATAATAATAATAATAATAATAATAATAATAATAATAATAATAATAATAATCCGTCTTTATTTCCTCAAAAGAATATTACATAGTAACATGAGGCATAGGTGGTATGTGCATCAGGCGAAGTTTAGCTAGGAAGCTATTCTTACACTTAACCTGTGCTCTACTTATAACCTAATCCTAATACTATATAATCCTAAAAACCTACATCTAGCTTGACATCTACATTTTCATTTATTGTCTCACATGTAGAGTATGATTCAACAAATTGCTCTTGCTCTTCATTGAAATTTGTCGCAGTTGGCCACGACAACAGTACAAGAATTAGATCACTCTCTCGTTGGATGGGCATTTCAAATACCTATCCAACAAAAAAAGGTTTTTTGAAATTGGTCGAATAATAACGATTTTACAGGAGTGGTATGTCCTTAAGGTGGACACACTGTATATATTTGATAGAGTCATTCTTAGAATTGTTCTTCGAACGGTCTTTCTCTTGATTCTCTATCCAAATCAATGTGTTACATGATCAAGGTACCAAAAGCGAGGGGTAAATCTCCTTGGAAGTCTGGTGTACACTCCGTTGGAAGTCTTTGGAATTCTTTGGAAGTCTTTGGATGTTTTTGGATGTCTTTGGAAATCTGTGGGTGTCTTTGGATGTCTTTGGAAGTCTTTGGAAGTCTTCGGATGTCTTTGGATGTATTTGGAAGTCTTCAGAAGTCTTTGGGAGTCTTTGGATGTCTTTGGGAGTATTTGGAAGTCTTTGGAAGTCTTTGGAAGTCTTTGGAGGTCTTTGATAATTGGAAGTCTGGTGTACACATTTTTCCTGGAGATTTACCCCTCGACCAAAAGTATTTGATTCTGATTCGAAAGACAGGATATCTACGTCACTGGTTTCGATCCGTTTCGTCGATGATGATTATGAGGAATGAAAAAGCAGCACCATTATAGAGCAACGATAAAATGCCAGAATCGGACCGATGCCTTTATTAGGCTATTTATCATAGATTTGTGCCAAGCCGTGTCAAGAAAGCAGGTTTATTGCCGTGCATTTTTCTCCGAATGGTTAGTTACAATCGCGAGTCACGTGACGACATGAAAACCATTTGTCTTCCTAGGAAGTGCTCTAATACACCGGTGAAACACTTTCAGAAATGTTGATTTCCATTCACACTGCTCTCTCTATGCTCCTTTCTGGATTTTTCATATGTCCCACTATCTACTCTTTTTGAATTAAAATATAATCATACCTGGAAACGAATCAGCTGTCTGAGGAATCAATGAAGATCTGAATACATAACGAAATGGGCAATTCGTTTCGTGGGTGATGCCTCACTCACAAACTCACTCACTTCTCTGGAATACCGTAGAAAAGTTGGCGATCTGGCTCTATTTTATAGATATTTTCATAAACGATGCTCTTCTGAAATATCAACAATTGTTCCTCCCTTGGCAGTCCCCGCGAGATTAACCCGTCGAGTTGAGGCTTCGCACCCCTTCATGGTCACTTTGAAGACCTGCAAGACATCTTTTTCCAAAGACTCGTTCATCCAACGAACAGCGAGGCTCTGGAACACATTTCCAAGGAAGGTGTTTCCCGAGGCATATAACCTCCAGAAATTCAAGAAGAACACCAATTCCTAACTTATTTCCCTTGGTTCTCACGATGTTCTCTGAACATTACAGAATATCCCTTTTCCTGGGAACCAGAACATAAAAAAAATTTAAAGCAGCATGATATCTGGCATTGCATTGCAATCGACAATTAGATATAGATAGATAGATTTTTTGTATAAAAAGAATTACAATAATTCTTATTACAAGGGTTGGGTAATCTGTGATGAATGAATACATCAGAACTAAGAGCTAAAACGAAAACGAAAATCCTTTCTGTAAGACCTTGATCAAATCTACCAATAAAGACATTGAAATAATAATTGATATGCAAATTACCCATTCACAAGAAAATATCTGAGCATTGACACATCGATCAGAACTTGTACTAGAAGTTTCAAGTCAGCTAGGTCACCATAATTTAGAAGATATATTAAATCATCTAGAGATTCAATGTCTTGAAAGTTCTTGATACCGCCACAAACTGGACATTCAAAGAGAATGTGTTCCAAAGATTCCGGTCTGTGGAGATTGCAAACACTACATTATTTTTCAGTATTCATTTTTTATACTATTCTATTGAAAGGTAACTGTAAGGGAGGACTTGCTGCATGTCCTTAGTTGAGCGGAATACTGAATCAATTATTATATTGATATTTTCATTAATGTAAAACTTAACAATCGATTAGATTTTCACAAAATTCGTAATGTTTCACGAACACAGTAGCTTTTCCAGGTGGAATAATGGTACAATAAATTGAACTTAACAGAAGCTACTGTCCTTATTACTAACGAAACAAGTGTGATCTAGAATTTTGTGTGATTCTTAGAGTTTGTGAAGTTTCCACAGTTACCATGGTTTTCTTCAAGTAACAGCCGAGTCGATTCGAAAAAAGATATGTTCATTGTTTTAAGGGAACGTTGCGTTACCAAGCTGATTGCTGAATGTTCTTTCAAAATTTCTAACATGATCTCTTGGATATCTTCATTTCAACCTTATTCATCCCGCAAATTATGTTTATATGATTTTCAAATCTTGAACTGGTGTCTCCTATAGATCTGCAATGTTCTGCTATTCAATTCTGGACCACCCTGTATCTGTTCTAGCTCGAGCTGAATTGAGCTGACGCGGATAAACTTCAAAAGCAACTCATAATCATACTCTTTCTTCAAGGCTCATCACCACCTAAGACATAATCTTGTTCATGCGTAGCCTTCTTGCCATGCACAAAGCATCATTTCTTCATTTATATTGCACATGAATGCTCCACTCTGTACCGTTGTTTCTTGAACGTGTGTGCGACATTAGCTACGCAAGGAAGCGGAGCAAAATTGCATCATCTGCATGAAGCACAGTGACCCTAAAACTTTTGTGTTACACCGAAATCACATGGAAAGAAAACCAAAGAAATACACCTGTTCAGTGCTGCCAACTCAGCCTTCTTATGCCAGGTTCTAGCCATTTTTGATTTCTTGTATTTGCTAGAAAAATTGCAAAAAATGGCTATTGATTTGCCAAAATACGACAACAAAGCCATGATTTTGCCTTCTTCCAACGATCATATAGCCGTTATTGAACTTGGCTGTTGGTCAGAATAGTCACTTGTTTTTCAGATAGCATCAATTATACACTGAGGGAAAGGTTTTGTTATGATAAATAAATTGATTTGTTTGAGTATGCTTCGTTGAATATTAACGCCATCTTCTTGTCATCAATATACCTTATTAAATACTACCATGTTTTTTGTAAAAGAATCGTTGACCGAAAACAAAGGATTCGTTAGAAGCTGATTCTTTCAATATTAACATATGTTTTTAGGAGTAACTTCCATGAGTTTGTCACAAACCTGTTCGTTATATCCAAACTTTATGGAATCTTACTCTCGAATTACCATTTATTAACTGGTAACAAATTCTCTCCACAGTTTGATTGCTTAGATGATAAGAAATTGTTCTTGAGAGAAACAAATTATTCGTTATACAATTATTGACCTTCCCATGACGTAGTGATATTTTCTTCGGCGCATGCTCGAGGTTGGAATGCAGTAGGTAGTCGGAGTCAACATGTTAGACTGCAAAGGACGCTTGGAGTGGCCTAATAATCAAATATCAATTGCTAACACAGGAAATTGTGGTGTGCACTGTTGAATGTGAATTTGAGTTTCATCAGTTTGTGCTGGAGCATAGGTATTACACGAAGTGGCTGGTGAGTTTTTATCATATTGTTTTCAATTTCTAAGACACAATAGCGAGTCTGCATGGTGAATAAATCATACTAGCATTTACTTCTCCATCAATAATTGAATTCCTATATATTTCTCATCGTCTGACTCTAATTCTTACCAATTTGATAACTATTAGGCATGCTGATACATTTTCTCTAAAGCTTGTTCTATAGACTTCCAAGATGGAGGAAACACTGAGAGGGTGGGGTCTAGGAAATTTTGTTGGAAGATTCCGCAAGGTGAAATGGTTGATCTTCTTGTACATAGGATGATGATTGTACAGATCAATTGTGAGGAGATGACAAGTGCAAATTCATATAAGTGAATAGATTTGTAAGAATGGATGCAAATCCACATAATCCTTGATTGAAGAAACAAGGCTCGAATATGAAATTAATCAGATAGTAACCAATATTTGTTAATAGTTAACATGCCTGTGTTATTGTCAATCAGTATTCGACAACTGTTGAGATATCCATGAACATGCCAAAATTTTTGTATCTCATCCATTTTAATCCGTCCAAGTGCTTCGAAATTGATGTATTAGATGAAAAATCATGACTTTTCGACCTAATGAACATCGTTGACCTTGGAAAACCTGATAGTTTCTTCTTTTCTTATACTTTACAATCATTTTGAATGATTAAATGCAATTTCAACATCCTTTCGTGCGCTCCAAGAGATGAAAAAATACCGTACCGATTATTAAATGGGACAAGATATATTATCTCTATCAAGAACTTGTTTATTTTTATGTTACAGATCATTCATATCAATATAGTGGATGCTCGATACATCACCTGGATTTCTGGTCTGATTTTAGCTCTTTTTATTCAGATGTGTTGATATCAAAATATATGTGATGTAACTATACTGTAAACTTTTGCTTAAATAAATTTGTTCTCAGAGACTCTTTATTCTTCCTGTTAGGAGAAAACAATTGGAACCATCGATCATCGACTCAAAATATTAACTATCAATAACCAAACAATATATTATATATTGACGAAGCATAACTTATCAATTACAGAATGATTCCTTATGCTATAAGTAATGCTTCTTTATTGAAACAATGCCTCCTTTCTGTAAAACACTGGAAAAGCTAAAATTAAAACGCAGTGTATTGAGTTTTAATATAGATAACTTAACATATAAGTGACAGTCGATTGCATCAAGAAAACGTTAATTGAATTTAAAGTAACGTTACATTATTATAAACAAATCTATTTTAATGCAAAATGGGGTATAGTGTCCACAAAGTGATATTTGTTAATATTTAATATATGTTTCATGAGATCAAGATTATTATAACTTAATATTAACCTGTATATTCGTTTGTAATTTTTCAAAATACCATTAGTTTGTGATGAAATCATGTTAGTTAGTCCATATTCAACAACGTCATTCGTTAACAATAAATAAAATTTCTTTATTGTTAATAAACTGTTCTCTCAGTGTATTTGAGAATAGTCAATTGAATTTAAGAATTTTGAATTGACTCGGCTGTTACTTGATGAAAATCCATGGCAAATGTAAACACTTCACAAACGATAAGATTTTCACAAAATTCTCCAACACACTGCTTGACTTGCTTAACATTTATATATGTGAGTAAAATTGTTAGTAGCGGGTTTGGCAATCTGAAAAACCTTTATGCTAATCGGTCCATTCTGAGCAGAAAACTAATGAATTATCCTGTGTGAAGCTCTGGTGCTGTCTCATCTCAACTTTCGGATAATCTAAGGGATATCGGATGGCTCAGCATGAAGAATAGCGTACGACCTGTCTGACCGACATATAACTTACGACAAGATCCACAGTTGAGTTTATTGTATACCCCCTGAATTCCTCTGGTTTTCTCTTCTTCTCAATCAATTTCAAGTTCTCACGGACACATTCTCATAGCTCTAACTGTTTTGATATCTGAACGCGACAGACTAACTGTATGCAGTTTGTTTCGCTAGTGTGTCGTCGACATCAGATATTCGGGGAAGCGGTACAAAAATTGCGTTATTTGCATAAAACGTTCTCGCTTCGCCCCTTTTTCTTCTCACATTTTTATCACTTTTTCTGCCATCCTGGCGCTAGGCGTCTACTGATACGTCGCGACGCGACGATTCGACGTTCACATAATAGAGCGGCAGACAACTACGGAAACGGTATCATGATTGAAAAATCTCGGAGGTGGATCGACAATTATTGGTTGATTTCACCATGATGGGTATACATACAGGGTGCCGGAAGAGTCATGTCGTGAATGATAGGGCTTATCGAGTGAGATAAAATAATGTCAGTACGTCATATAAAAAAAGTTGCTACCGCACGTCGTTACGGAGCTATTGACATTACAGGATATCCCTTTTCGTGAGAACCAGAACATCAGCATATCACCTGAAGAAGCTACTGTGTTAGCGAAACATGTCGTGTGTTTAATAAATTTTGTGGAAATCTTATCGTTTGTGAAGTTTTCAAACTTGAAGTTGATTGAGAAAGAGAGAAACACTGATGAGAAGTATAAGACTATCATGAGGAAAATTGAAACCAGAGAAATTTCTTCGAAAAGACTCAAATGACTGAGCGAAGAATTTCTTCCAATGAGGTCCATCCCTTTCCAAGAATTCAGTGTGAAGCGTGTGGCTACATCGCTGTTGAATGCAGAAATGACATTTTCGGTATAGGATCGTGAAAATATGAAAAAAACATTCTATGATTTGTTTAATTCAATGTGACAGTGACTAACTACATGAGAACCAAAGAGAGCCACAGAATACAGAAGTTTCAAGGAATATATCATATTGTCATTCTTATACGTTTTAATGATCCATGATGCTCTTGTCATTTCTGAATATGTCATACGTCAAACGATTCGTTTTGTTGTCATGTTATTATTTCATCTATCATTTTCAAATATTCCATAATCATAATCTCAGAAAGATAAATGGCTCTATTATTATGCTAAACACTAGTGGCATATACAGTGTGACTCACTTCTGATGGAAAGTCAAAAAAACTTCGGATTCGGAATCAGGACGCCCAATTCACTTACTATTCATAATTTTCCTAGAAAATTATCAGTTCAAAAAAATTATATTTTGTCTCACTTCTCATGGAGGCACCCCCGTATCCGCCCGTATCTCACGTAATCATGAGGTAGAGTTGTAAAATTTGCAAGAGGAAGAGAAAGTCCAAAGATGAAGTCAATTACGTAAGATACGGGGGTGCTTCCGTAAGAAGTGCAACAAAATTAAATTTTTCACAACTGAAAATTTTCCAGGAAAAATATGAATAGTTAGTGAATTGGTCGTCCTGATTCCGAATCTGAAGTTGATCTTTGTATGTGGTTCAGTTTTAGAAATATCCTGAGTGAAAGATAGATTGCCGTCTAGTAGACGTATAGTTAGTTATTACGTAATAATAAAAGTTCAATTTCCCCTATAATACGTATGATTGCGTCTATATCTGGATATACAGATATTGTCATTTTTTTCAATTTGTATGTTCATGACTTAGTTCTGTGTCATATTTCATTACGACTCTAACTGTATTCAGAATGACAATAATATCATCGATAATTTTAGTATTTCAATTCTATATTTTAGTATTTCCATAGATCAATGTCACAGTTTTGAACATTAGGTACTCCTCTATGAAATTTTGATCTCCACTGAAATTTGTATTTCTATTTCAATTTTGAACATCATTTTCTCTTCGCCAAATATGCAGAGAACGTGTTCGAATAGCTCACAAAAATAAAATAAAAAAAATTGGATTTATAGGGACATATAAATAGTCCCGTCTGTGAGACATATGGTTAGTGACAACGTTATATATTCGGAACGTTAGTAGTTAAGGGTTAAACTAGCAGATTTCTTCCCCTACAATTCAAAGACACTTCGTTTTGGGGTAGGCCATGGAAATGGAACGGCTTCCCCGGTCTCCCCCGACAAATTACCCGTACCGAGCAAACACTTACGTCGACGTTATTGTGAAATATTCTCGGTGATCACGTTACGACATGAGAGGAGCTAATACGGAAAACACACAGTAGGTCGTGCACCCCATGTTATTGGGCAAGGGCAGAAACGACACGAACAATAGGGTGAGAGTGAAATACGGCATTCGGATCATCGAACTCGAGTGTTTCGCAGAAAAACATCACATTTATGTGTGGTGATAGAAAATAGGCGAGGGACTAAACATAGATTGTTTTGCCTATCGATATTTTCCGATAGTGTTTTGAAGAATAATCATAGGTATCGATAGTCACTATCGATAGTTTTATCGAAGAAGAGGTGAGGTCAAAACAAAGTATTATTTGATAAAATAATAACATTTTATTGAAGGCTTTCTACACTTTTTGTACGATTCCTTCTAATTTGTTGGTTCAAAAAAGAAATTGGGTGGGAATGGAGTGAACAAATTACTTGTTTTAAAAATGGCGCATGAAAGATGTATAGGAAGCCACATGGTGTTATCAATTTCCAAATCTTGCTAAATTTCCGAAGTTCCTTGGCTAATTGTGAATAACTCAATTAAGGAACGATATTTTTGAATCAATACGTTGAATCATCATCATCATCGCCAATTGACAGTCATATGCCCGAGATCACCCTTCGCCAACGTACTATAAGGAAGATTTCATTAGGTCTCAACACCAACAAAGCTTGTGGCTCTGAAGGAATCCCACCGATTGTTCTTAACTACCCTTACGAATTGAGAATATTCCCGTCCAACTGGAAGATTGCAAGAGTACAACCAGTTCCTAGAAAAGGCAAAAATACCCTACCTGTATAGCAACTACAGACCGATCGTACTGCTTTCTATTATTTCATAGACCATGGAGAAAGCTATCAATATCGAGCTCATGAAATACCTGGAACATTCAAATATCATCAACGATAGGCAATATGGCTTCCGTCAACAGAGATCAACTGGTAACCTGCTCGCTTACGTCTCACATATATGGCAGCAATCTATTGAAAAATATGGTGAAACCTTAGCCGTGGCACTTGATATCTCCAAGGCATTCGATCGAGTCTGGCATTACAGACTCCTCGCCAAACTTCCATCTTATGGCTTGCCTCCCCAGCTATGTTCTCTGCTAGCTAGTTTTCTCTCAAACAGGTCACTACATGTAGTGGTCGATGGAGTTTCATCTGACTTCAGCATCAACACTATTTCTACTCCATATCAACGATTTGTTGGATGCAAATTCATGTGCAGTACACAGCTTCGCAGATGATAGTACCCTCCATACCGCTTTCTCTTCCAGGGCTACAATACCAGCCAGGCAAATCAGAAACGAATGAGGCAGAAATGTTGACAACATAAATATGGAATTGGCAACAATTGTCGAATGGGGATTCAATAACCTGGTAGATTTCAATGCAAACAAAACACAAGCATGCCTTTTCTCTAGAAAAGCCGTCTCACTGTGCCCAACATAAGCTTGTCAGGAGTAAACATACCTTTGAAGAAATCCATTTCGATGCTTGGTATTACTATTAGCAATAAAATAACCTTTCTTGGGAAAATCACGTGAGATCAATTGCTAAAAGTGCATCCCAAAAACTTGGTTTTCTGTTTCGGGCTAGGAGCTATTTCACTTCAAGTCAGCTGCTTATGATCTATTAATCATGGATCTGACCTGTCCTGGAATACTGGTCCCATATTTGGAGTGCACCTCCCAAACATACCCTGAAACTGTTGGATTCTCTCCAAAAAATGGCAATTCGTCACGTGGGTGATGCCTCGCTCACAAACTCACTCACTCCTCTGGAACACCGTAGAAAAGTTGGCGATCTGACTCTATTTCATAGATATTTTCATGGACGATGCTCTTCTGAAATATCAACAATTGTTCCTCCCTTGATAGTCCCCGTGATATCACCCCGTCGAGTTGAGGCTTCGCACCCCTTCGTGGTCACTTTGGAGACCTGCAGAACATCTCTTTCCAAAGACTCATTAGGCATATAACCTCCAGAGATTTTATAAGAACACCAATTCCTACCTTATTTCCCTTGGTTCTCACGACGTTCTCTGAACATTACAGGATATCCCTTTTCGTGGGAACCAGAACATAAAAAAATCTTGGGGCGATTGGGGCATATTGGGGATACCTTTACATATCACAAACCTGACAGATGTCATGTTTATAAAAGTTAACGTTAACTGATTGAAAATGAATAATAAAGGAATCATTGATTTCTTGAATCCGCTCCAAAACTAGGGAGCAAAATCCTTGAACGCAAACTTTTCCTAAAGATCCCAAGAAAATACCGTAAATCACAACGAATAGTCCTTCCTCTCGTGCCATAGCACCCTTAACGCTGCTTTACATAATGGCGAATTTGCGGTGTCCTGAATAGCCGACGAAAACCACTCAAAGAATAGATATAAATTTAATAAACACGACCGAAAAGAACGGCATCACGGCGTCGTACATCTATGTAGACGTGAAAATAACTACGTTTGTCACGTATGGGGGACATGTTGTGAGAGGAAACGATTTCAGGGACGGACTAGAGAAAAACCGGGAAATATCTCTGAAGATCCCTGAATCTCGATTTGTATTATTATACAGGGTGTCCCATAATAAGCGTGCAATACTGCACCAGCAGATTAAACGATTGAAAATATAAAAAAAGGTCCTATAAACATAGGTCGAACAATGACTCATAAGCGAGCTCCAGCCCCTTGAAGGTGTTACCCTGAAGATGGTTTTTATGTTATATCTTCGAAACTACCTACAGCTCTAACAAGATGATTTTCAGAGTGACTGTGTGGTGTAGTGTGTGAAATGTGAACTTGAGTTTTCAGAATGGTGAATCTCAACTTTAGCTTTATTGATTTTTGGTTGATCAAGAAATATCTTCCTGTAGAAGTTACAGCAATTAAAATTCGTACTTATGTATTCGATTCTATTGAATAACTACTTCAATGGTTATACCAACTCCTCAAATTTTGATACAGGGTGAATCGAGAAATCAAAAATATCAAAATTTGCCATTGAATAACTAACACCCTGTATGAGATTTTGCGTTCAAATTTCGTATAGGGGTATTTCAGCTATGCTTGAATGAAATAGGCTAGTCACTATTTCAAAAAAAAATTCCTAATAATCGTTTTCGCAATTTCGACCTTTTCAACAAACAAAAGTAGGCCTTGAAAATCTGAATATTTCAAATTTGTCCACATTTTCGATTAGAGCTCGTTGAGTAGCATATTATAGCATTTTTGTTTCTGTAAATCGGTCGACGGGTTCGGAATGGGCGTGTACACCTTGGTAGAATTTTCAACTCAAACCATGTTTATAATGATCCTTTTATACATAAATAATGATTGACGACATAATTCGATCGAAAAATTGACTGGAATGTTTAATTTTTGGACATAAATAATAGTACCTTCTGAAAACGGACCCTCTTAATGACGTAGAAACCTCATCTCGCCATAGTTAAAAGAAAATACCAAACGCCTGACGAAGACTGAGGCAACTGATATATTAATTCTTTCAACTGTGATTTCGCGCTAATTCACTCTGTCAGAAATCATGTATCATTCATCTCTGTCTGGAATAGCCTTGTTTCAGTATAAGGGTTTTGACGTCACATCATCGCCTCGTTTTCAGAGGTCCGAAAAATCGGGGATTTCAATAATTTGTTATAAAACGTAGGGAGCTCACAGCAAGAAACGGTTTGCGGTGGTGAGCTAGTTTGGGTGAGTTCTATCGAATTATGACATGAAATATTTTTGTGATATAGGCCCATTAGAAGGGTGTTGCGGGTTGATATCGCACACTCTGTATATATATGTTTTCGAAAAAAATTCCGGAAATAATTGAGGCTCTCTTGATATTAAAAGTGAAAAGTTCTTGACGATGGCGTTGAGGAAATTATTCAATTTTCCGGAACCCTCTTCCAACCACCAGTTTTAAAAAGAAGGACCCCTGTGAAAAATAACCTCGAACAGGGCATAGGAATTAATGAATGGGAATTTCCTTGAAACACCATAACGGTGAATTATACCGAACTGAATTGTGTGGGTTGATGCGGTGAAGAGCGTAAATCACAACAAAAGGACCTTCCCGAGGATCGTCCCCTTGATCTTATTCCTAGCGCTACTTTACATAATGTCGACTCTGACGAAAAACATCCAAAAAGTGAAAATGAATTCAATGAACACCGAGAATTCCGCCCTCATTATACAGGGTTTATCAACTGACTCTCCCCTGTTCATTAAAAGTTCTCGATCTTTTTTATTCGAATAATACTCTGGAAATAAGACAATATTGGACAATCGACTCGTGATATCGCCATTCCATCAAGAGGTAAAGGCTGTGTCTCACGGTCCAACAATTAGATCGAACTACAGATCTGTAATGTAATCAGTGACGTCACATCAAACAGCAGCTGAAATTTAGAAATTGTTCTGAATATTCGTCATGTTGGATCAAACAATAATGTTGCCACTTCCATGCCCTATGCGTAACGATTGGGCAATCAATCTGATCTTGATGAGATTCCCTATATAGATATTCGGATATTTGAGACACCTAGTCTAAGAGGATTACATACTCGGGAAGGTAGATACAACATACTGGAAAATAATGTTAAAGGGCCGTTCTTTCCACTCCAATAAGGTTTTTTGCGTTCATATCATGCTACATGTCCAGTAGAAAAAATACTTCGGAGTAGACTAATCCACCTCCAACTCAAACCCCGCCAGCGGCTACTTGTGATTCCGAATGAATCCCAGACAATCAGAAATCAAAACCCACAAAATCCGTAGATATCGATCACTCACTCTTACGAGTCTGAAGGGCAGCCATCTTGTGCGTCTGTATCGCCGTCTTCATAATAATTCCGGTCTTTATCTTATACTGAAAATTCGACGCGAACCGTTCGATAAATAATATTATTTCCTGTTATAACGTCGATTGGCCTTCCTTCTACGTTTATTATAGGACTGCTCCATCTCACAATTCTCACATGCCATAGGTTCACGAGAATGTTGATTTTCCCTGGGAAAATTTCGTCAGAAGGACTCGGTGCTGACGTGGACAAAGGTGACGTAATACGGTCGATATCACCATTAGTAATACTCGGTCATGAGAAAATCATGTCGAATCGATCGCGGATGGCTCTTCACAAAACTATAGAATCATGTTCCCATTTATGGGGATCAGCATTCAAACATCTGGTGCACTTATATTGCATTCAGAGATGAACCATTCGCCTAGTTGGCGATGATACACGTACCAATTCCTTGACATCATCGGAACACCGTAGGAAAGTTGGCGATCTTTGTTATTCCTATGAATTTATACACTAAATGACACCCTCTGTCGTTCTTTCCTCAATCATACATCTCAACTCTCATCCAGCCGTAGTAAGAATCCCTTATCATGGGCTCACAGTACGGGAATGGTGAACCCGTGGTACCCTAGCCGGATATTCACCATACTTAAATTTGTCTTGGGTGATATCCTCTTATCTCTTCCTTTCTGAATCTATCCTATCGGCCTTCCTTGGTCAACTTCTCTTTTCCCACACGATTTCACAACGAAAGATTTTTATTTTTACTTGCTCTCGCTTGCATAGCAGAATTTCGAATGCCTACCCTCTAATATGAGGGTGACAGTCAGGTAGGTAGATTGGTAGATTGGTAGATGCGCAATGAACATGAAAAGAAAATGAAGATACAGGATGATTCAACATCCTCTTCCCCTCCAAGCCCAACCTCACCATCAAGTGGGAAGGACAGACCGCGGCCGCTCGACAGATGAAGCATTTTGAGACCATCTATGCTGGCTTGCACCAGACGAAACAATATTTTGTGGACGTCTGTTCTTTTTTATGTTCTGATTCCCACGAAAAGGAATATCCTGTAATGTTCAGAGAACATCGTGAATACCAAGGACAATAAGGTAGGAATTGGTGTTCTTCTTGAATTTCTGGAGGTTATCTGACTCGGGGAACCCCTTTCTTGGTTATGTGTTCCAGAGCCTCGCTGTTCGTTGGATGAACGAGTCTTTGGAAAGAGATGTTTTGCAGGTCTCCAAAGTGACCACGAAGGGATGCGAAGCCTCAACTCAACGGGTTAATCTCGCGGGGACTACCAAGGAAGGAACAATTGTTGATATTTCAGAAAAGCACCGTCCATGAAAATATCTATGAAATAGCGCCAGGTCGCCAACTTTTCTACGGTGTTCCAGCGAAGTGAGTGAGTTTGTGAGCGAGGCATCACCCACGAGACGAATTGCCCTTTTATGAACAGAATCCAACAGTTTCGAGGTTTATTCCAGGACAGGTCGGATCTGTGCCGCATAGATCATAAGCAGCTGACTGGAAGTGAAATGGCTCCTGACCCGAAACAGAAAACCAAGTTTTTGGGATGCACTTTTAGCAATTGATCTCACTGGATTTTTCCAAGAGAGTGTATTGCTGATAGTAATATTAAGCATCGGAATGGATGTCTTCAAAGGTATGGTTACTTCTGCTTAAGCTTATGTTAGGCACAGTGAAATCGGCTTTCCTAGAGAAAAGGCATGCTTGTGTTTTGTTTGCATTGAAATCTACCCAGTTATTGGATCCCCATTCGAGAATTGTTGCCAAGTACATATTCATGTTGTCAACATTTTTTCCTTGTTCGTTTCTGATTTGCCTGGTTGGTATTGGAGGCCTGGAAGAGAAGGCGGTATGGAGGGTACTATCATCCGCGAAGCTGTGTACTGGATATGAAGTTGCTTCCAACAAATCGTTGATATGGAGTAGAAATAGTGTTGATCTGTGGCAGAGTTGGGGAGATTTTCTGATATCTATATCTGTCTAGGTGGTCGAGGCTCTGGCAACCTAATCCAAGCTGAACCCGTGACGATGGATGAATGGCACCGAGGTATGATGTAGCTAACGGGGCCTCTGAGAAACAGGGCGACATCTCAGAGTAAACAGCCTCAGCCCTGTGCAGGGAGTACCACAGGGCTGGACCAACCCCTTTCCCCGTTACTCGTAGGAGAAGGAAAACTTTCTGTTTTCTTTGTAGACGAGAACAGGGATCGGAAGAGTAATCTTCAAGAACCTGAACGAAAAGGACCATTCATATTGAAGTGGACCTTAACAAGCACCAAGAATCGTATAGGTTGAAATTGATAACGGCATGTATGTGAGATACAATGGGCCACTAGGTCTAAGTGTCGTCGGAGACATCGGTCAGACGAGCCTATAAAGGGGATGGAGTGTTAAGTGGATATACCTGAAGTCAGGACACTCTCACACTATCAAATGGGGGACCAGACCCATATGATGTCCATAAAGAATTTCAACCACCTCGACGAAAAAAGAAGCCGTAGTAGGAAGCTCAATAAAGAACCACCAATTCGTACATTCTGTGTTCGGCTTTGTCACAAGATTCCACAAATTCCCCTCACAAAATACAACAATTCAAAATAGTTGTATATAGGGCGATACTCCATATACTCCTCAACACTTGACAATAAGTCTACGAGATATTTAAGAATTATGCACAGAATGGACACTAAGTCTCGGTATAAGTGTATAATGAGTAACATGTTTGTTTGTTGGTGCTTCTAATGGATGTTTATTATTTCAAATCTTCATTACAGAGTCGAGAATTCCTGCCTTTGAATAAATTAATAAAATTTCATGAAGCGAAGTGGTTCGTGTGAGCATTAAAATCTCGTCCGTTCAGTGAAAATTCTAATAAAGCCCTTCCGCGATGCAGAAGTAACACATTCCTTATGGAAGAAAATTAATGTTCTCTGGGCGCGAGAGGAAAAGAAGGCTCACGAAATGAAAACGAACATCGAATAATAAGAGAACATAGAAAAAATCGGCCAAGAGCTATATAATATAATAAACTATGATCAGAATTTTTTTCCACGTCCAGTATAATGAATACCAATCTGTCATACATGCAGCTATAATCGGCCAGAAGCAAACATCAGGATGATGCCGAGGATGATGCATTTTTATCTTTTGGAGAGCACGAAAAGGAATTCCTTTCATGTTCGTGAACATCGTGCACAAACAAAGATCTGCTGTACCAACAGAATAATGTTGATTGTTTTTTATTGAATTGAATACATTCTTGCCATATCGACGTATTGAATATTCATTTCAAATGTGCAACTTAGTGAAAACGAGAAAATATTTTGTTCGAACAAATTATACTTCCTTCACGGAAAAACTAGGTCATTCAAATTACTTGGATAACGTTGCATATTAACGAACTTTTCCTGTCTAGGCAGAGAAAGTACACCTATTCTTTCTGTTAAGTGTCACAGAGAAGCCACTTATCCTATCCCGCTTGAAGAGAATATATTTCTAAATACAACGTTCCTATTTTTCATTATCATAGATAAAGAAAACTTGTCTGAAAGGAATATGTTGGCACGTATTGTTCATAATCCATATAAAACATTTTTATGGACATACAGCTGCCAACAAAACAACACATCCTTTCAGACATTATTCCGCCCTTACACAGCATCAGCATCCTTCCATTCCAGTCCTATAATAACCCACTCCTCTATATCAAAGAGAACATTAATTTTCTCAGGGAATATGGTATTTCAATGATGTGAAAGGACGGTTTACGATTGAATAGATGGGATTTTCAAACACCATATAATAAGAAGCGAGTACAGACTATACATACAGGGAGTTATGGAAATCGATATATTGAATTTGAACTATACAGGGTGTCCCGAAATTACATAGAGAGATTTCAACCACAAACTCTACAGAAGTAGTGAAAAAAGTTCATATGAACTCGACGAGTTAATCTCGCGGGAGCTGCCAAAAGAGGAACAATTGTTGATATTTTAGAAGAGCATCGTCCATGAGAAAATCCTCGAGAATATCTATAAAACAGGTGCCAGATCGCTAGCATTTCTACGGTATTACAGGAGAGTGAGTGAGTTTGTGAGCGAGGCATCACCCACGAGACGAATTGCCCTTTTTGGAGATAATCCAACAGTTTCAGGGTATGTTTGGGTGCTGCACTCCAAATATGGGTACAGTATTCCAGGACAGGTCAAATCTGTGCCTGACGGGAAGTGAAATAGTTCCTGGCCCAAAACAGAAAACCAAGTTTTTGGGATGCACTTTTGGCAATTGATCTCACGTGATTTTCCCAAGGAAGATTATTGCTGATAGTGATACCAAGCATCGAAATGGATGTCTTCAAAGATATTATTACTCCTGACAAGCTTATGGTGGGCACAGTGAGATCGACTTTCTAGAGAAAAGACATGCTCGTGTTTTGGTTGTATTGAAATCTACCTAGTTATTGGATCCCCATTCGAGAATTGTTGCCAAGTCCACATTTATGTTGTCAACATTTCTCCCTCGTTCGTTTCTGATTTGCCTGGCTGGTATTGGAGCCTTGGAAGAGAAGGCGGTATGGAGGGTACTATCATCCGTGAAGCTGTGTACTGGACATGAAGTTGCTTCCAACAAATCGTTGATATGGAGTAGAAATAGTGTTGGTGCTATAATTGTTCCTTGCGGAACACCAGCATTTATGATAATAAAATATGGTACCAAACAAATCTGTAACCAACTGAATGTTCATCAAAGTATGAGCGATATGGTAAAATCGATCCCACACCCCTCAATCATGATCTGAAGTATATACTCTTATCTAATTATTCCGATATGGAAATATTTCTGGGTATAATTTGGAGCATTTAAACTGTTCAAACAGAATTCCGTACTTTTTAGATGGATATAGGTATACTCCACATTCGTTCCATATTAATTTACCCAGCTACAACTTTTTCGACATGGCATGCAGATATACTAAATTAGTTTTTCATCATACACGAGCACAGAGATACATCTCACTTCATTTCCATCCCGATAGCCAGGTCTCGGGACGATATAGGTATATCCTGCGGTTAACCAAATTAAAATACGTCATGCAACATTGGCAGCGAAAGGAATTTTTTTTTGTAATGACCACCGGTATCATCATCTCTAAATAAACTATGAAATTTATATACTTACATGTACTTACATGACATTTTTACTTCAAAATTCTGTACGAAAGAAAGCAACTTGTATCGTACACTGAGAAAAAAACTATGATTGATCACACCTGAACAAAATCTTACAGTTTTCTGAACGTGAATATATATCACATCTCTGATAATGTAGAGCATCCATGTGAATCGATCATTCAAGTCGTACAGCAGTTATAGGCTATTGTGAGTCAGGCTTGTCAATCTTGATTAATCTTCTTAACAACTATGACAAGTAGTGTCAAAATTCAAACTATTTGTGCCAGTAACGCGCAAATGTGTACGCGTACTACTTTTTAATGAAATCTGAAACATCATAGGCAGGTTTACACCATACAATCCTAGTACGACTCGTTTATGCACAAAACTGTACATACCTATGATGATAATTCGAACTATTCTTTCCGAATTTATAATATTTTTAATATACTCACTTGATTTTAACACATGACAAGAATCATCCGGAACAGGTAATGAATAGTTATGGCTCTAATGTTGTCGTTGAATATTACATTTCAAAGAACATTATTCATTCACTATAGCAACAATAAGAAAGATTTCTGTGAATCTATTCAGGGTGTCCAGAAATGATCGTGAAGTGATAAAGATCAACACCAGAATAATCACAATGGTTTTTTTCAGGTGATGAGGAGGACACCAGAAGAGACATCTGAATTTGACAGTAGAAAAACGAACTGGTAGACACCCTTGGATCTCGGAAAGCTGTATACGAGTCCAGGAATGAATCAAACAATTTTGGAAACTGACTGACGATATACTCCAAATGAAATACGAAATCTATCGTGAAATTTCCATGATCAGAATGAATATTCTATAAACGAATAGGCACGTATTATATTACATAGAAAAATCACAAAGCAGATGTAAACATCGACAGTGATATTAAATGAGAAGTGTGAATACCTGAAGTGATTTCACATAAAAACTCAACAATCGGAATGTAATATTCCGTAGCCACTGTTTTAGAATATGAAGCAAGTAAAAATACATGATTTTTCACGGTATCACATGATCAACTGTAATCACTATGATTTTACTACTGAAATTTTGTCAATGAATAATATTCATAGAGATTACTGTGATGAACAAAAACAATGCATGAATCAATTGCACAGCGTATGAATTCAGATCTATAAGGGTGTTGTCTAGCCCCCATCCCGCCGCCAATGCTTCCACTCGATTCTCCTATTGTTCGGCCACCGGGCATTCATCAAAAATTCAATATTTAATATCGACTAGTGCAACATCGGTAGCGGAATGTAATTTTCCGAAGTTTGAATAAACCGAATGCGGTTCGCTGTTATGTCAAAATTATAAATTAACATTAGTTCCTGTCCTTTTGGCTTCATCAAGGCCCGAATAGTTGGTTGCCTTGGTTAGTTAGGGCTTGTTTACCGATTGTATCGATCGATGATATACATATAACATGTCAAACTAATTCGAAGTATTCCAGGCCACATTAAAGCTAAGACCTCTACTACTCGAAATTTGTGAAGTTATAATAGTCATTGTTGAAGAAGAGGCTTATTGCCGATTGCCTATTAATAGTTTCCAATAATACCTCTACGGTTATATTGGATCCGGAGTTTCATCAGTCATACGGTGTGCACTTGATGAATGAAGTTAGGTTTATTACTGATAATGCATACAAAGTCACATTATGGATGATAATAATAATGAGAAGTACTGTAGATGTACATCAAACGAAGCTATCCTTCTGAAGCAAGGTTTCAAATTGAATGAACAATTGAACAAATCGAATATCAATATCAAAGAAGATGAAAAATCAATAATTGATGTAATGAATAATTGAGTAGGTACAACATGTAGTTAATCTTGTCAAAACACCAAGATCCATCTTCTCACCATTTTGTATCACTTTGATCACGGCCACTTCACAGCCCTCTCGACCCAGCACTCTTCTAGTATATCTACGTACTACTGAATTAATAGTGATCCGAGCAACGCACAAAACATCAGCGAGATATAAGGTATACGAGAAACTTCCTCATTGTTTAAATCCATAAGGAACCAGAAAATCTAGGCTAGATCAGTTATGAGCACTGAGATTAGGCGCATGAGGATGCTCGCTCATTAATCTAGTCAAAACACCAATATTTTACTTCTAATCATTTTATATCACTTTGAGCACGACTACTTCCCAGACTATTTTCGTAGGCACCACCCGCCTACTAGTTCAGACCACGCCCATTTCGATCCAGAACTCTCCTAGTCTATCTACTAATTGGTAAAACTGCATTGATAACAAAACAGATCGCAGATGTACATATACGAGCAACGCACAAAGATTCAGGCCTACCACGCTGGTATCACGAACGACGATAATCCTCGAAGGGGTTTATTAAGGGTTTCATGGCCCAAACTACGCGCCATCAATTTAATACATACAAATCGGCCAGAAATGAGAACGACAATACACTTATTGCACCTGTTGTTCGGCATCCGGGAATTTGCGGTTTCCCAATGTATATGCGTCACAATCGGAGAAATATAACGAGAATTAACCCCCATCTTACCTTTATGAAGAGAAATTGGGGTAGACTAATGCTGCATGATAAACGACGAGAAGGGGTGTACGAAATACGAAGAATTCGGAATATTTCCGGAAGCGTATGAGAGGTCACGCGAGCTGGGTTCATGACAGGTCCGGACTTGCGAACGGCATAGCCCCCAATCAGAATTATCATAATGATTCGTCGCAAAATTCCTATAAATTGTATCAATGAAGTAACCACCCGCCCTACCAAGTGAGGTTGCTCATCCGTTCAACTTTCTTATTATTGGATGTAAACTACTCAACACTAATTTCGTCGCACACCAAAATGTCGCCCCTGTTATAATGTGAATAACTTTTTCCAGTTCAGAACAATTTGAATTTGGTTTACACCGTTCGATAGCCCAGTCCTTCAGCTATAATCTCGTACTTCATTGAAACATAAGGGTATTCACATAAAATCTCTACATGGTGTTTTTCGACACTGTGCAAAATTTCGGCATATTCAAAAGGCTCTCAAATGGTGAGAATTTTTTTTTTCTCAACTTCGACAACAGAGGCATGAAGATGATCCCATTACCTCGAGATGTTTCGCGAATCAACTACCTATCTCTCTTATTTACAGAGTGAGATCACTCACATCACATGTTTCAATTGTGTTTTCTCACGCACAATTCTTGACTACTGAGAGCGAGGAAAATATGGACGCATCCAGAATGAATTGTTTATCCGAGAACAAGTTGATTTTCATTCAATTCTCCTCCCAACCGAGATTCGGAGGGCGTTCCAGATTTGGGTCACTTTCAAGAAAACTCTAGATCTCTGATAGCCATCTTGAGTCAATTCTGATATCCAGATCTCTTCATCTGAAGTTTTATCTTCAAAATGAGCCCAAGATTTCTAAAATCGGTTGACGTAGAAAAAAGTTATGGCTGCAAAACCAAAAAGTAAATTTTTTGAGATCACTCTGTAAATAAGAGAGATAGGAAGTTGATTCGCGAAACATCTCGAGGTAATGAGATCATCTTCATGCCTCTGTTGTCGAAGTTGAGAAAAAAAATTTTTCCACCATTTGAGAGCCTTTTGAATATTCCAAAATTTTGCACAGTGTCGGAAAACACCATGTAGACATTTTATGTGAATAGCCTCATGTTTCAATGAAATACGAGTTTATAGCTGAAGGACTGGGCTATCGAACAGTGTGAACCAAATTCAAATTGTTCTAAACTGAAAAAAGTTATTCACATTATAACAGGGGCGACATTTTGGTGTGCGACGAAATTAGTGTTGAGTAGTTTAGTTACACGAAATTTCGAGGTTGTGAGTCATAGTTCAATTGACAATTTTTGACATATATCATGACCCCTACTTTCGCTTTCTAAATGAGACATTCAGAACTTTATTCCATAAACGGTTAGGAATTGTCCTAATGAACTCAACGATACCGGGTTTGATATAGGGTTATTTAGAGCAATTACAAAGATATTTGCATCTCAAGATTCCATCCATATGCTCGAATGCTAAAATAAAAAAGTTTCAGGCGTGAGCCACCTTGAAGAATCACCCGGTATAGTTAACATTCGAACTGAGACTTTTTTGATTTTTTTTTGCTTCATTGATAGGGCAAGTACTCCTTCAGGGGCCTACATCTTGATTCCGATAGTAAATATGTATCTTTCAAAATGGCGTCTGGACGCGTAATATTTCTAAAACTTTTCAATATGTTGCACAATAGCACAATAAGTCCTTATAAAAACATATATCTCTATTGGCCTCTAGAGAAATTAACGTTATCTATCCAGAAAAATGTAATAAAACATTATATATTTCTGAGTTATTGATGGTTATTCAAAACCAGATTCCCGTCAGATAATTCAAATATGATGTTTTTCAAAGATAGTTCTACAATTACATAATGTTAATCAAAATTATGATACAATAATAAATATCTTGTGGTATGAATGTATTTTTATCAAGAGATTGATGAACTGAACATTATTAGTTGTCATCCACTTTCTTGTTCAGCAATTTGTAGCTGTTAAGGTTCCTATTGTGAATTTAAGAATGTTTATTAGAGTTCATGATGTTAAAGAGATGACCTCTTTCTGGATCCAAACTCTACAGTATTTATATGGTTTATTGAACTTATACATATCATTCAAACGAATGGGACGACTTCATCAAGATGAACATTCTCGAAAATAACTAGCCAGTATACATAAATGAGATAATAAATATGTTGAGTGATGTAAAATTGATTAATTCATCCATATTAGTGTCAAGAGACGGCGACATTAAAAAATTTCACATGGTTTTTTCATTCGGTAATCATCCTCCTTGATGTAGTTTTTGGAGAATATCAAGAAATCTATTAGGCTCCAAGTAGACTTCATTTACTTTCCAGATCAACTGAAGAATCAACTTAGTTACCTATTGCTGACCAAACTGAATTACGAGTTGAATAATTGCTATACCCAATCTGAAATTGATCGATTTCAATTTGGATGTTTATTCTGAATTCGCATATGTTTTGTAACGTTTCTCTGGATAAGAATAAGAATTACACCACTTCTCCAGATAAAACTCTATTTACATAAAAAAACAATCAATGATGTTTCTTTCACACTATAGGAACAGTCCTGTCTACACAGGGCGATTGAGGTTTAGTAATAATATTCATACAAAACTCCCTCTTCTCAAATGTCATCACTCCTGTGATGATAATTTCGAATGTTGGAAACATGAACAGATGGTTCCACCCTGTATGTATTTTGCTCTTGTAATCTGGAAGTGTCCCTTAACAATACATTCTTCTCCTTTCCTTTGACATTGTACTAGTATCCAATCTCCTGCATTGAGTTTTGGTGGTCTAAGCCTCTTTTTCCGATTTGCTTAAAATTGTATATTATCATTTTCCTTGTACTTCAATTGTTCTTTATATGATTTCGGCTTTCCTTCAAATCTTACATCTATTTCTAGGGTTCTGTCAGCTTGAAGAATTACAGGTTTCTTGAATAATTTGAAAGAAGGTGAACATCCAAAGTATTCATTATGAGACTGATTGTGATGATGAACCGCTTCTTTGGTTTGAGTACGGACCTGCAAGATTGATTGAGTTACTGAAATCATAACAGGGCTAATGATAATGAGCTCAATCAATTATACCCTGCGTTGTAATGATCGAGCTCATCAACTATCCTGAATCGTTTCGTGTGATATATCCTTAGATATTTCCCAGAAAACTCAAGGAAATCTCAAAACATACTGATGATGATTAGACTGTCTAGGTTACTATGTTATAGAGAAAACTTCTATCTCTTTTGGTTCACAGTCAAAGTTAAACACGAGCATACGGTTGAATTTTGTGATAGGCATTGGAATATATATACGCATATTATATAAACAGAGTGTAAAAAAACGGGTGTGTTGTTTTGGTGTTTAGTGCTGTGGAAAGTTTCAAACAATGAAATAGCGAAATTGGACTCTTTTAAACAAATTCATTTTGTTTTCACGCTAGTGAGTGTTTTTTTTTCATTATTTTATTATACCATCCTTTTCTCCTTTGCTTTTCTAGCTATATCCCTGAAATTTATAGCAGCGAATATGCTCACTAGAGGGTCCTTTCTCACATTTTAGGTTTTTTCTCATCATCTGGTTTTCCTGGAAATGACATCAACTTTTGATTTTCAAATGGGACACCCTGTATTTTTTATATAATCGGTTGGGGATTATCATAACGAATTTAACGATACCGGGTTTGATTGTTCAGGAAGCTCGGAGAAGTCTGAGTAGGCTCGGGGAAGTTTGAGGAAGTTCGAGGACCTTTGCGGAAGTTCGAGGAAGTTTGGAAAGTTTTGACCCATGGGAAGTTTGATGTACAATTTTTTCGCCGTGATTTACCCCTCGGTTAAACATTTCTGTTTATGTTCAAGCTTTCGAATCTTTATTGGTTCTTCCTCAGACACTCTATAAATCATTGAAAATGATATGGATTCAATCCTTGAAAGTACTTTTTATGTGATAAACACATTATCCACAGAATATCTACTGTCAGAAAAGAAGTTTAGCTAGAATATTAATGGGATTTCTCTGAATTGTATAGGCTCAACCTTGGACTCAACAAACATAATGAGTACGATAGACCTGGCTGGAAAACTGCTGGTGCAGGGTTTTGTAAGGAAGAGGAGACCAGCAGCAGTACACATTGTATGCCCCTATAGAGGACTCATCAAGAATAAGGTTCCTCACGCTGGGAGAGAAAGAACCAAGAGCCCAAAGGTATACAGGAGATCTAAAAGCTATCCTATAGAGTATCATAAAGAAGGCAAGGCTAGTCAAAGAACTCTGAACGATTTCGAGAGCATCAGACACAATAGATCTGAGGAGGTCACGATGTGGAGGCAGATAGAACCAAGGCGCCACTTTAAATCTAATCTACTCTAATCCCTTGGCAGCGAGGCTCTGGAACACATTGCCAAGGGAGGTGTTCTTCGAGGCATATAACCTCCAGAAATTCAAGAAGAACACCAATTATTTCCCTTGGTTATCACGATGTTCTCTGAACATTACAGGATATCCCTTTTCGTGGGAACCAGAACATGGAAAAAATCTCCTATTATACCCTTTTTTGGATAATCTGCAGTTAACAGCGATGGAGGACATTACTCCCATCAGGAACAGGCAGGCAAATGGCAGAATGAAAAACAGCTTCCTCCGACCTTTAAATCAACGGCTGGTGATAGAAGAGCAAAGTTCCTTTTTATTTCTGATAAGCGACATCAGATTCGTCTCGATTCCCTATCTTTCAATGGATATCTTGTTTTCTAGCATACTCCTAATATAATGGATATGCCGAAGTAAACAGCGATAGAGGACATTACTTTCATCCAGGCAAATAGCAAGATGAAAAATACCTTCCTTCGACCTATAAATCAACGGCAGGTGATAAAAGAGCAAAGTTTCATTATTACTAATATAGGACGTCACGTTTCGGAGATTCCTCCGACTTGGAGATCGCTCTCTTTTGCATAATGTGACGTATGAATTATGCGCGTTCATAAATATCTCGGGAAATTCTGCAAATAGAATTTTTCCCGATTCTACGGAAAGGACGGTCTATCACGCGAAGTGAACTCAATACCATGATCTGGACAAAAAATCTTATGGATCTCGTGCGTTAATAATTCGAAGAGGAGTATTTTTTTTATCGCTTGGAGCGCACGAAAGGAAATCCCTATAATGTTCAAAGAACATCGTGCGTTCCTAGGGAGGATAGGGACAGGAGGTAGGTATTGGAATTTTTTTGAACTCCTGGAGATTATATGTTGTTGGGAATACTTCCTCAGGCAATGAATTCCAGAGCCTAGCAGTTCTGTGGATGAAGGAGTTTTGATAAAGTGCTGTTCGACATCTTTCGAGGTTGACAACGACAATGACAAGGTACATTGAAAGATTTTTTGAATTTGAGGTTGCGAATATCACACATACAGGATGTTTTGGAATAAATACATCTGAATAAACCCGAAAGAATTCAAGAGGTGATTCCTTGTAATAGATATTCTAGCAAATAAAGTTCATATGAACATGTGTCCTAACTTGCTTCGTTTTTGAGATACAGAATGTTGAATTTGGAAGTATTAATTGTTTTTATTTCTGACCTCCTTGTAAGCTTTCATGGTGCCAAAATTCAGGATGGTTGGAGACTGAGAAAGCCCCAAAATTTCAAAATGATAGAAATTAGGATTTTTGAGTAATCTCAATGGAAGTCTTGGGAATACCTACATTGAATTTGGAATCGAATCAAATTTTAATTGTTTCCGCAAAAACTAAGCTAGATACGAAAATCACACAAAGGATAAAAGAGTTTTCATTTCAATAGTTCAATCGATGAATATACCCACTGTGACGCCACTGGAAATATTATATCGAATCTAATTGCACCAGAAGAAGCTCCATATTACTATCAACAAAACCACAAGGTTTTATCGGAATTGATGAAAAGACAATTGAGTAATGAATAAAAAAACGATCTTCCATGGAAATATTAATACCCTGTATCTCGAAAACGAAGCCAGTTAGGACACATATTCATATGAACTTTATTTCCTGAAATATCACAAGGAATCATCCCTTGAATATTTTCGGTGTTATTAAATATTCGATTTTCCCAAGTCTTCGAACTTCATGGTATTTTTTTCAGGAATTCGTGTTCCTGCTGGTTATTTCTAGTTCACAAAATTTGGATCGATACCATCGATATATTGTCATGAACCTGTAATTCTACACAGAATATCAGATTTCTCCAAGAGCATAATATACTTCTACTTACCGGGTTCGTAATTTTAGTCTTTAAATAGATTTTTTTTCTTTATTCGTGCTAGTACAAATTATATTTGTTTACACATGTCAATACAGAAAGAACAAAAAAATAGAAAAATTACAAACAGAAACAGTTCAGGTCAAAACAAACAAGTGAAAAATATTGATAGATGGTGTAAAAGGTGTGAATGGTGTGAAAACTACATACATATAGACTTACACATATTAAATAACATCAATAATAAATAAGTATATATATATATAAGTATATATGAAACCACATTTATACCTGAATGAATAGCCGATTGAAGAATAAATTACAATAGAACTTCATCAGCTAGAAACTCCTGGAAGTTGTAGTAGCATTTTTCTAGAAGTTCATCTTTTATTATTTTTTTGAAAGTGTCAGTTGATAAGATTTTTAATGATTCCGGCAACTTATTAAAGAATTTTGGGCCATAGTGATTGACTCCATTCAAAGAAGTTTTCAGTCTCGTTTGTTTCATCAACAGTTTTTCTTTGTTTCTCGTGTTATATTCATGTACCCCAGAGTGGGTCATATAGCTGTTTTGGTTCATTCTGACATGCACGAGACATTCATAAATATACATGGATGGAAGGGTTAGTATCTTGTTTTCTTTGAAAAGAGGTTTGCAATGTGTTGTTTGACATTTATTAGTGATGGCACGTACAGGCCATACTGAAGATGGGAATGAAAAAATGCAAAATAGGCAGTACGAACCATATGAGATGCTACTCTACCATTGAGTTTTCCCAAAAGATATAAATTTGTAGCCAGTTTCTTCGATAAATGAGATGTATGCGCTTCCCATGTCTTCCTTAACATTTTCACCGGTTCTATGTGGAGGTCACAGTTCTTCATAGTTATTATAATTTCTTGAGTTTTGTCATCAGTCTTTGATGATTCCATGTGCATCTATGGACATGCTTAGGGCTGTGTTGAAACATGCATGTTTATTGATTAGTGTAGTGTCATCTGCGTAAAGAATTACTTTGGTGTTTTCATCAGTGTTGAAAGCTAGGTCGTTGACGTATATGATGAAGAGAAGTGGTCCCAGAATACTTCCCTGAGGCACTCCATAATTCATTTTTTCCATGGATGATGCTTCACCATCCACGTCCACATATTGCGTCCTATTGGCTAGATAAGATTGTATGATAGCATACATGTTACCATTCACATGATATTGAGTTAATTTTTCAAGAAGTATTTGGTGAATAACACAGTCAAAGGCTTTGCTCAAATCGCATAAGGTTAAGCATGCAGATTACCCTCCTCAAATTACCCGAAAGTCATTAGCTTATCTCCGTTGGAAAACTTCAACGCTAACCTGAATCCTGAATGTCTCAATATTCCCGATTACTGCGTAAAACAATGGTGACAGGTAGATGATGGATTGCCGCTAGCTTCATTAATTTCGCCAGCCAAGGTCGGTAAGTGAAATATGTTATCGGAAACAAAAAAACTCCGGAGTTGGTGTTATTGGAGGTCTGGAAGTTGCTTTCGCACGACATAGCTGAATTAATGATTGCAGGACTGAAACAAGGGTTCCAATCAGACACCGACGGGGGCTCTGATGTCTCAATCCATAACCCTCAGCTGCTTTTCAACGTATAGTTAATGGTATTCACCGTAGCTAAGTTCATGAAAGCATTCATGACTTTCTTATATTATGTAAATCACTTCTGGATAAAATATGTTCATTCGTATTGGACAAATATACCAATACATATAGTGTGAAAACTTCAAAACATACAAAAAAAGACAATTATAGTTACAATCAGGCACTATAGAGTGCTCTGCTGTCTCAATCCATAACCCTTAGTTGCTTTTGAACGCTTTTCAATGTATTTTTATTGGAATTCACGGTAGCTAGAGGTTACAGTTCACCGTACAATCCACATCTTTTAATAAAGTTCATGGTTGAATTGGGTGAGATTTGTCTGAAATCGATAGGTTCTAAATTGGTAAAGCCAAATGTGTCGAACCTTATTCTTTCTAAGCTAGAGCATGAACATAATATGTGTTCAGCCGTTTCGTGTTCCACATAACAGAACCGACAGTCCGTTTGTTGGTTCAGACCCATCCTTCCCAGGTGGTATCTCAGACGACAGTGTCCCGTAAGCAGTCCAGTCAGAATTCGCAGGATACCCCTGCTCCATCCTAGGATCTGCCTGGTTATTTTTTCCGATGGTTTAGGCAGGAACGCCTTTGAATGGGTTGATCCTGGTAATTCAGACCAGTACGTGAGTATTTTTACCTCCGCCCAGCCCGAGATAGTTGTTTTCGCCGCACTTGCGGTGACCCCAAAATATGGTTCTGGTCCCTCTGATACAGTATTTTGTATATTCTGATACAGTATACTACTGCTGATCTCTCATGAGGGTCCTGGCCCCACGAAAACGGTGAGATTGTCCGGTACTTCATTTCTCAGTTACTCCAGAAGTTTGGGAACTCACAGGAGAGTGACAGTATTTCTGTTGGCTAGCTCGTCCAGTTCCCCATTGCATTCCCAAACCACCAGAGAGCTGATAACCATAGAGCTCAGCTTGCCTATACGACATGATAATGTTATTTCGAGTATTATTTGGTCTCTCATGATTTTTTAGTAGATTGAAAACCACACATAGCATGAATTTCCGCCTGGAAGGTGCTTGGGAATTCGTCAAGAATTTCGAAGTACTTGGTACGAGGCCTGTAGCTCATTACTTTTTTTTGATCTCAGCCTTTGATCATTCCTTTTTCTAATAATTCTGTAAGTTGAACACAATGAAGTGGTCATTGTAACAATGCAAATATTAGTGTTGTAGTTGTAGTTGTCATCAAATTTTAGTTATGATTCTTTTGGTTCGTTATGTTGGTATTATTGGTGTTCTATCTAACTATCATCTATCTATCTATCAGTCTCCTGTGCTCTCCATCGAAGATAACTGAGCGAGTGATTAAACAGAGCTTACAGGAATTTATCAACGACAAAGAGCTGATACTAGATGAGTAGTTCGGTTTCAGAACTGACCACTCAACTGAACTACAAGTCTTGAGGCTCATTGAGAACACAATATCGTTGAGAAATGAAAGACCCATATAGCTCTCCATGACATAGCGAAAGCATTTGACAAGGTATGGCATGATGGTATTCTGTACAAAATGATCGATATGGGCTTTCTCGATGATTTGATTCAGTTGATGTGTTCATTTCAGAAAATTTTCGAGCAAGCTGCTATAAACCTTCAAAGCGCGCTGAATTCTCTTCAGAAGTACTTCCTTAGATGGAAGATCAAACTGAATTCTGCAAAAACACAATTGGTTGCACTCGGAAGGGAGCAGAGTTCTCCCAGAACCAAAATAATCCTGTGGATGGTCATGAGTTAGAATGCTCTTCACAAGTTAAATACTTAGGTGTGTGAACAGCAAGTTTTATATGCCAAAGGCCTTGTATCCATTTCTAAACAGACGAAGTGAATTTGGTTTGAGACAAAAATTGAATATTCACATCATGACCATCAGGCCAATTTTACTCCAGTCTTGGACTACATAACTAAATCCCATTAAAACATCACCAAATAAAATCTCGAGAATGGAGACAGAATCTTCCTAGTCTGTTCGGAATAATCAAATCGCCAAGGATCTGGAACTTCCTTCAATCGAGTCATTAGAGAACGAAATATCAAGACTTTCGGAGAGGCTGAGGTTCATGAGAATCAGCTTCTTCGAAATTTAGTTGATTATGACTCAGGTGATCAATCAAAGTTCAAAAGACCGAGATTGTCCATAAACTAAAGAAAATATCACCATTATTACCAAATCTACTCCTCTCAAGTTCCTAATATTTATTTGTTTCGTTCGATCTTTTTCAATTCTCAGGATGTATTCCTGAGACTTATTTGGGGCAGAAGGGCTGTTCGCATCAAACATCAAAAGCGTTTTTATTCCATTTTTTTGTCTCATGATAGATATCCGGATAAGAGGAACACTTCCCTCGTCTGAATCAAATGAAAAGAAGATCCAATATACACACACTGGCACAATTAGGGGAACGGGTAAAATTTACACTAATTTTGACATCAATTTTCTCTGGAACCGATCACTCGATTCAAATTTGTTTTTCACGAATTTGAGCTTCATTCTTCACGAATACATCTGAGGAATAACCACCTCCAAACGATTCGTCTTTATATCATATACAGGGGTGTAAAGAAAGTACGGATTTTTCGGTATTTTTTAAGACATCCTGTGGAGTGAACCACTGATAATTGAACCGATTTGCCAACACCAAATTATAGCCCAATCTATCCCGAATATTTTCGTTTTTCATTCATCTTGATATCCCAATTATCCAAGAAAATATAGAGTTTCAAAGAAGAGGTGGATATTGGTATTAATTTTACCACCTCGAACTGGGGAGAACGTGTCGTTTTTCAACTTGTTTCTGTGAGGATTTTTACTTCAAGATGAGAATTGTTCACAGTTTTACCTATCGGTTTACAGTTTAAAGACACATATACGAATAGTCTCATGAATATGCAGGGGTGATAAAAGTTGCTCCAATGTTCTTTTGGTGAAATGCTATTTTTGTTAATCAACGTTGGCTCTTTTGTTAATGTCATTAATTATTGTCAAAGTCAAGCGATTCACAATTCATAAATTTGATTAATGAAAATTCAACGTGAGAGATTTGACTCCTACTGATGTGGCGAGGGCTGTAGCATTAATTGAAAATGACCAGTGGGCCAATGTTCTTTTAACATATGAGAGCCGCATCTGCACCAATTCAATAGATGGCAGGGAAAGACTATATCGGCGAGGTGAACAAAATGAACAATTTGATTTCACTGCTTCTGTCTCCTATGGTAGAGGTTTAGTCATGGTTAGGTTAGGTTAGTCAAGAAACGACACATTTTCAGATCCAATTTGAGTTTTGAGGTGTAAAATTGATACCAATATCCACCTTTCCTATGAAACTCTGTATTTTCTTGAATAATTGAGATATCAAGATGAATAAAAAACGAAAATATTCGGAATAGATTAGGCTCCAATTTGGTGTTGAGAAATCGTTTCAATTATCAGTGGTTCAGTCCACAGGATGTGTAAAAAAATACCGAAAAATCCGTACTTTTTTACACCCCTGTATATGATGGAAAGACTCATCTTTTGAAGGTAATTATTTCTCAGATGTATTCGTGAAGAATGAAGCTACATTTCGTTAAGAAAAAAAATTTAATCGAGCAATCGGTTCGAAAGAAAATTGATGTCAAACTTAGTGTAAATTTTGCCCGTTCCTCTAATTGTGCCAGTGTGTGTATAAGATTCTTAGCACCTCGACGGCCTATGAATGGTTCGCAATCCACTAGGAGCAGTAGGTGTCGCTCTTCCAAATCTCGTACAAGTTGCGACTTCTGGGAAATTGGATCCCAACTTCGAAGTAGCGATATACAAAAAAATATATGACGTGTCAGTTAGAAAACGAGCGAGCTCTACAGCAAAACGCCATTCGGCAAATTCGATGGAGAAGAGGCGAGCTATGAGTTTTGATAAATAATTCCGCTTCTTGAGAAAGTTGTCGGAGCACCGCTTCATCGCAGGAACGGCAGGAGGGAGACAGGGGGGTAGCTCTCTCCCCTGCTCGGTCGCCAGGGGGATTCGAGTTGTTTGCTGTGCCTTCAGGGCGAAGGGATTGTTTGCCCTACGTATTGGAAAGGAATAAGTAACGCCACCGGTCGAACTTTCGATATATTGCAAGGAGTTCGGTTTATCTTGAGATGTCGAGCGAACCGGACACGCCGAGATTTTCATCTATTATTCCTGCTCCCTGTGTCAGACACTACTCGTTTTCGCAGAAAAATAAGGGGTAGCTAGTCAGATTTCAGGACTGCTCAAGATAGGACAGATAGTTTTCGAGATATCGGTGCTCAAAGTCAGCTTTTCGCTTTTATTGCAAATAGGAGCACTCTGGTAGGCTACTACGTCTTCATTTTACGGAATTTCTCGATTTACATCACAGATTCGTTCATTACGACATCGAATTAGTCCATGTGATTTTTTTCAGATTTTTAATAGGCAAAATGAAAATTTTCTTTTTCCCACCTAAGACTTCCGTACAATATAGTCACCGAGCCATCTTCGGACAGCCGAAATTGCCAGAAAACGGCATAAATCCACGCGAAATATCGCTTATTCAGTAGAAAATGACACGCTGAATCGAATGAGACCATGATCAACCCAATAGGACTGATAGTTTTTGAGATATTGATCCTCAAAGTCAGCTCTTCGCTTTTATTGACAGTAGGAGCACTCTGGTAGGCTACTACGTCTCCATTTCCCGAAATTTTGCAATTTCCACCACAGTTTCGTTCATTACGACATCGAATTAGTCTATGTGAATTTTTTCAGATTTTTTATAGGCCAAATGAAAATTTGCATTTTCCCATCTAAGACTTCCGTACCGTATATAGTCACCAAACCATCTTCGGACGGCCGAAAGTGCCAGAAAACGGCATAAATCCATGCGAATTATCGCTCTTCCAGTAGAAAATGACACGCTGAATCGAATGAGACCATGATCAGCTCGATAGGACAGATAGTTTTTGAGATATCAGTACTCAAAGTCAGCTCTTCGCTTTTATCGCCAATAGGAGCACTCCGGTAGGCTACTACGTCTCCATTTCCCAAAATTTCCCAATTTCCACCACAGATTCGTTCAATAGGACATCGAATTAGTATATGTGAATTTTTTCAGATTTTTTATAGGCAAAATAAAAATTTGCATTTTCCTACCTAAGACTTCCGTACCGTATAGTCACCGAGCCGTCTTCGGACGGCCGAAAGTGCCAGAAAACGGCATAAATCCACGCGAATTATCGCTCATCCAGTAAAAAATGACACGCTGAAACGCATGAGACCATGATCAGCCAGATTGGACGAATAGTTTTCGAGATATCGGTCCTCAAAGTCAGCTCTTCGCTTTTATTGACAGTAGGAGCATTCTGGTAGGCTACTACGTCTCCATTTCCCAAAATTTTCTAATTTCCACCACAGATTCGTTCAATGGGACATCGAATTAGTATATGTGAATTTTTTCAGATTTTTTATAGGCCAAATAAAAATTTGCATTTTCCTACCTAAGACTTCCGTACCGTATAGTCACCGAGCCATCTTCGAACGGCCGAAAGTGCCAGGAAGACGCGGAAATCCACGCGAATTATTGCTCATTCAGTAGAAAATGATACGCTGAATCGAATGAGATCATGATCAGCCCGATAGGACAGATAGTTTTTGAGATATCAGTACTCAAAGTCAGCTTTTCGCTTTTATCGCCAATAGGAGCACTCCGGTAGGCTACTACGTCTCCATTTACCAAGATTTTCCGATTTCCACCACAGATTCGTTCAATAGGATATCGAATTAGTATATGTGAATTTTTTCAGATTTTTTATAGGCCAAATAAAAATTTGCATTTTCCTACCTAAGACTTCCGTACCGTATAGTCACCGAGCCATCTTCGGACGGCCGAAAGTGCCAGAAAACGGCATAAATCCACGCGAATTATCGCTCATCCAGTAAAAAATGACACGCTGAAACGCATGAGACCATGATCAGCCAGATTGGACGAATAGTTTTCGAGATATCGGTCCTCAAAGTCAGCTCTTCGCTTTTATTGACAGTAGGAGCATTCTGGTAGGCTACTACGTCTCCATTTCCCAAAATTTTCTAATTTCCACCACAGATTCGTTCAATAGGACATCGAATTAGTATAGGTGAATTTTTTCAGATTTTTTATAGGCCAAATAAAAATTTGCATTTTCCTACCTAAGACTTCCGTACCGTATAGTCACCGAGCCATCTTCGAACGGCCGAAAGTGCCAGGAAGACGCGGAAATCCACGCGAATTATTGCTTATTCAGTAGAAAATGATACGCTGAATCGAATGAGATCATGATCAGCCCGATAGGACTGATAGTTTTCAAGATATCGGTGCTCAAAGTCAGCTCTTCGCTTTTATTGCCAATAGGAGCATTCCGGTAGGCTACTACGTCGCCATTTTTTAAAATTTAACGATTTCCACCACAGATTCGATCATCACGACATCGAGTTAGTCTATGTGAATAATTTCAGATTTTTAATAGGCAAAATGAAAATTCTCATTTTTCCACTCAAGACTTCCGTACGATATTTATAGTCACCGAGCCATCTTCGGACGGCTGAAAGTGCCAGAAAGTTTTTCCATTTGTTGCGGTATATCAATTGTTATAGTTGATCTACCTACACAGCAGGGAAGTAAAGAAATTCATAGTTCATTATGTGACGAAAAACGACTAAAACCGACAAATTGAAATCGTCAGTTTCTCACTTCTGTGTTCAAGAATATAATGGAGAATTTGCAATTCCACATGCTTTCTAACTTCTTGTGTTGTGGAAAATAACTGACAAATTTTCCTTATAGTCGATGTAAATCAGGTGATATTTTGCATGACGAAAACACGATTCCTAGTAGACACAAAATGGATTGGAATGATGAAATGTCTTAATCGAAACCTTTTCAATGACTTTCTGCGAGGCTTTCCATATATTATGTAAAACATCGACGACACTAGCATGATTTACCCGCGTTTGCACCGTTTTTTATCATACTACATTAACACTCTCGCTTAACTCATTAATTGCATAAGGAGTTCTGTGTTGGGGTCGATAATATCAGGCAAAAATAAAACCATTGCACACGAACGTGAGGCAGTTTTATCGGATCCGTATTTCAAACTTCATTTTTTTCAGCGCAATAGCCAACAAGTCGGGAAACCACTACATTTTATTATGGACAAGTAGACAAGGTTTCAGAGGATAGGATGCCATAGACGAGTACTGGAGTACTGACAGTCTCCGAGTCTGAAATAGTAATTCACGTATTACAACTTCGAAACTTCCGGGCTAACACTATTTTTTCGGCTACCAACAAAGCAAATATCTCTACAATGCTTTTGGGTGTATGATAAATTAACATTCATCATACAATACATTTTCAGAACAATACAGGGTGTTTGTTGAGTGCGTGTAGGAAAAGCAGGAGCATGGTTTTTTGTTAATAAATTTTAAAATAATTGTGATATCGGAATGGCTTTCTCGCTCTTCCATTTGTTTCGAGAAACAAACCGGTTTTGAGATAAATAAGCATATACGTTACATTTTGCCTGTTTCCCTTACATTTTATTTAGAAAATGCAATGAAATGTACTCACTGAAATTGCAATCACGAGTCCAATCTGGATCAGTATTGGGGATACAGATGGTGAAAAGTCAAGTTTTTTTTTCAGTTGAATAAAATTTAAGCGAAACATAGGCAAAATTAACATGTTTTAGAACGTATATGCTTATTTATCTCAAAAACGGTTCGTTTCCCGAAAAAACTTGAGGAGCAAAAAAAACCTCTGAATTGAACGATACACATAACTTGATCACTGAAAGATGCCAGAGGCGTATTATGGAAAAGTTTTGGGGGAATAAGGAAGCGTCTACCCCCCTAAACGTATCACCCTGTAGATTTTGAAAATCTTTAGATGGCTTGAAATGATCATCTCCTAGGAAGTATTGACCACATCAAATTTCAAAATGATATCTTGAAAAGTAAGCGAGATATTTCAACTAATAGAAGAAAATAATTCAGCTTTGACCCCCTGTAGCTCCGCTATTGAACGAGATCGGACTAATGTTTATATAAACTTTTTTGATTGAAATGATGAGATCTATCTTCCATTTCAGTTTGTGCCTTAAAACCTGAATCACCCTGTATAATTGATACATATGTCAACATTTTCACACATACAATTTCGGGTTTTACTTGTCATAGCAAACATCAACAACCATCGAAGTACCTACCTCTCTTTCGATTAATTAATAATTTTGTGATAGCGCAGTTGGCTATGAAACATTCGTTTTCAGGCGATATACCGAAATCCGACTGTCAACTGTTGACCTATCGCCGTGCAAATAAATTAATGAATTGGTGTGTACATACAGATGTTCTCTCGTTTGTTTAATTCCTCATTCAGAACATTATAAATATATCCTGCTAAACATGCGTTTTCGATCCTCTCGAGCGTATTGAAGTGTTGACGTCGTCTGAATGGGTGTCATTTGTTTCGCAACGCCATCTTGATTTCTATGATGCTTCTGCCAAGCAACAGCAGGAAGATGTATTTTCGTATTTCATGACTGTGATTCCGTGTTCGTTAAACAATACTCACTCACCGGCAAAAATAATGAGCCAAATTGATCACCCTGTATCTTTTTCCATTCTTGTCCGATTTTTGTTAAATTTTGACGAAATAGTGGAAGGGTGTGTGAAAATGACTGATGACATGATTATTATAATATAGGGGAAAAGAAATATAGTCTGCGGAAAAATTTTGTAACCAACTCGTAATTAATAAGGCAATTAATACACCAGTTGGTTAAATAACTATTATATTATTATTTATTTTCAACCTTACACGGATACCATACCCCAAGCCATACTCTATGGGTGTGAAATTCGTGGATAACGATGGAGATTTCGGTAACCTTGAGAGATACAGAGTAAGCAAAGATGCACCATTCCATGCTCAACAAAATGCTGCTTTGGAATTGGAGAAATTCCAATTATTTCCGGAGATATCCGGAAAAAAGGATAATATGCAAAATCATATTTGTTCATTACTCGGTACTTTCAAACAATCTGACCTAACTCGGCCTAATATATTATATAGGTATATACGTAGGTTAATATTTAGAGCAGGAAAATATTCTTTCTGCATAAGAAGGAGACTACTTTTTCTAAACAATCCGACCTAACTCGGCCTGAAGGAAGGACAATTTTATTTATGCATGAAAAAGGATACTACTACACTTTTTCCAAGTGTAATTTAGAAAGCGTTAAGTGTAATTTGGACAATAGCATTTGTAATTCAGTTTAGTTAATTCAAATTCAGAAAATATCAAATGTTATTCAGATTAGTATTGATTTGTTCTTCATTGTCATGTATAACACGCTATACATTATTATGAAAAAAAGGGAAGAGAAAAAAACAGAAAAATCAAAAATACGAATTTCATATCAAATACTGAAGTTTATATATATTTACATTTTCACGATGTATCGAGTGTTAATTGTTGAAAAAAAATCCCTTTTGCGTAAATCTAATTATGGATTACTATAGCCCTCGCTATTCTGACGACTACTACTAATATTACTACTATTCTGATACTATACAAAGAACACTGACACTGCCGGAAAACCAATTTTTCAAAAAAACTCTTCATAGGTTTTACTTTTTTTATTTGTTCACAGAGGTATCAAAGGATTGCAATAGTTTTTCACAATATGTTGGCATACGAATCGTTTATTTTTCAAGCATGCCTTCTCATTGTTCCGTCCTACAATGCACAAAAAATGCAGCGAGAGGCGAAGGAATATAATTTTTCAGGTAAATAGTAATCTCACATATACACACACTGGCACAATCAGGGGAACGGGCAGAATTTACACTAAGTATGACATCAATTTCCTTTCGAACCGATCGCTCTATTCAAATTTTTTTCTTCACGAATTGTAGCTGCATTCTTCTCGAATATATATGAAAAATAATTACATCCAAACGATCAGTCTTTCTATCATATACAGGGGTGTAAAGAAAGTACGGATTTTTCGGTATTTTTTTAGACATCCTGTGGACTGAACCACTGATAATTGAAACGATTTCTCAACACCAAATTAGAGCCTAATCAATTCCGAATATTTAAGTTTTTTATTCATCTTGAAAAACTGAGAAACATAGGTGTCAGAGGGTTACCAAATAAACTCTTTGAAAGTTACCTTTCAAACCGAAAGCAAATGGTCAGAATTGATGAAGTACTTAGTGAACCCCAAATAATCAAATACGGAGTTCCACAACGAACAGTTTTGGGACCGGTTCTATTTATTATTTACCTGAACAAACTACTCCAGCTAGACCTCCATGGCCAACGACACGGTGTTGTTAGTCCATGGGAATACGTGGCAGGAAGTTGAAAACATGAAATTTCGTCATCTCTTATTGAAATTCCTTCTACCACTTCTGCAATAGACGCTAATACTGCTGAAAATGTCTATACAACACACACAATCATATTTCGTCAGCATGTCAAACCATTCCTTTCGTTTGATCGCATGAATCTTATCTTCTTGCATTATTTTAGAAATTTCACGAGTATTTCTATTAGCTCCTATTGCAGAAGGAATTCCGATGAGAAAACAGAGAAATTACCAAACTAAATGAAAACTACATGTGAGTGACTATAGTAGGAACTTACTTTTAAATCCTAATATACCAACCGGATTCCTTCGTCTCCCGCTGCATTTTTTGTGCATTGTACAACAGCACAATGTGATGACATGTGCGAATTAATGGATAGCCGAAAAACACGATTCGTTTGCCAAAATAATATTGAAAAACTATTTCGATCACTTGTAAACTAATAAGAAAAGTGAGGTTGTGATTCAATGTTTCACGTCCAGGGTCGATCATCTGACAGTTCTTGCATGCAACGCATTGAAATTAGGTTTTCGTCACCCTAAAATATCCCCTCTTTGCGATCGACCTCATACATTTATAATTCATGTTGGAATTTAAATAGGACGATAACCCAAGTTATATCTTACACACACTGTACTCACCGTATCGAATACTTCAATAATGATCTAGTCACCGGAAACATCCGAGAATCGCCATCATCCAATTAACAAAGATGTATCGTTGTAGACCGACTATATACACGTACTACTACTAACGTCTTAGTTATTATTCCCAAGCTGTTCGTTCTCGGGAAAATTTATTATGGACTTCTCGATAGAAAATTAAAAATGAAAATACACGCAAGCCGAATGGGAAAAGAAAAAAAGAAGAAGAATGAGAAGAGAAAGATAGAAAGATGGATAATGAAGGGAATAGTTCGTGATCTGTAAGGTCCTAGATGGGGATTTTGGGATTCCTTGATGGTAATGTATGAAATTCGATTGTGATATTCAGAATGGATCATGTGGAAGTGTACAGGGCTACTAGTTTTGCCAAAAATCAAGATGAACCGTTTT
The DNA here is from genome assembly GCA_918026855.4 of Phaedon cochleariae. Lineage (NCBI taxonomy): Eukaryota > Metazoa > Arthropoda > Insecta > Coleoptera > Chrysomelidae > Phaedon > Phaedon cochleariae. The sequence continues at coordinate 44,242,289 of OU896717.1, read as the reverse complement.
TTAGCCCCTACCACTTTCTTTCCTTTTCATTTTTGTTATAATCTATTTATTTTCATCCTACTATAATTTTTTCCACTTCATACCGTATTCAGAGGCTTATCAATCAGCATATATTGTGAAAATAGATCGTACGTCATAATATAGTATGGTGTAATGTTTCTATAGTGAATGAATTGTTTACTGTTGGACAAAGTGTTTGGATTTTACGAACCCCCGGACATCTCGAATAAAACAATATTATGACACGCCAGGAAGAGGTATTTGGAAATACAATGTATGTTGTATATATTATCATTATAATGTAGGCATTGTAGGCATCACATAATAATATAGTTGTTTATGAAATAAACAATGTTCATATCATCATGAGGTAGGTATATATTAACAATATTCACAAAGTTTTACGACTTGTGTCAGTATAACTTCCTAAACTCTTAATAATTCGAGGTCTCATCAAGTTAAACAAACAAAATGAAGAAGGGTAGAGGTGAAACGAAATAGAATCAATCTCCTATACAACTCCACCAAAATGAAAATACCAGTTAATTTCGAGCCGCAGCCCTTTTAACATAAATATGGGCCATATATACCCACGAGTTTACTCTCTATAATTTTATGCAGAATATTTACCTTTGTAATTTAAAATCAACAATGGAGGTAAATTTTCGTTGATACAACAAAACAAATATACGATATTTTTATTTCTTGTGTATATGTGTGTGCAAACAGTGAATTTGCGGTTTGAATCAATACGCCTGAAAACCCATTTTACATTCAATTTTCCGGTTGGGAATGAAAAAGGTCATTCGGCGGAGGAAATATCTGTACGGGCACAGGTGTTCGACAAATTCACAGAAATACAGTAGAAATACAAGCATATTTATTCGGAAGCGAGCAGAATTTCTAGAGAGAATTCAAGCGCTGTTTCATTATTTTAACGGTTTTTCCATTCCAAAATACGAAGTGTTACAATTTTCGATATCTAGATTTCAGAAATTCATCATTCAGGTCACAGCCGTCTTCAACTCAGGTCGAAATGAGACGTTTTTCCCTATAAATACGTGTCCGAAAACGCTTCTGTATACTGATCTACAGAGCGTTGAAGTTTTTACATTTTTTTTTATCTTGCAGCATCTTTAAAAGAAGTGAATGTTCGTTCACAGAAATAAAGTAGAAATACAAGCATATTCATTCTGAAGTGGACAGAATTTCTAGAGAAAATTCAAGCGCTGTTTCATTATTTCAACAGTTTTTCCATTCCAAAATACAGGGTGTTTCAATTTTCAATATCTAGATTTCAGAAACTCATTATTCAGGTCGAAATCAGACTTCTTTTCCTATAAATACGTGTCCGCAAACGCTTCTCTATACTGATCTACAGAACATTAAAGTTTCTAGAAGGGTGAACCTGTGCGTGAGTTTAAAAATGAAATTTTGATTTGTTTCTCGACCCATATCAATGAAAATCTCATTGTACCGAAGGAAAATGAGGAATTCAATGAGCCAACAAAATACAGGGTGTTCCATTTAAAAAATCATAAGTTTGAGTCGTATCAGCAAAACCATACCCAAAAAAAAAGTTTTTAGTGCGCCACTGAATTTTGAGAATTCCCTAGGGGATGAGATTCTGATTTTACATTTCCACTGAGAAACTTCGTAGATATAGAGGGGGTACAAAAAGTATACATTTTCAAAATCGCCCTGTATCTCAAAAAAGTGTGATAGGATCGCGAAACCGCAAGGTTCCATCTCCAGAGATAACTGAGATAAAACGCAAAAGCATCGAAAACTGGACACACTGTACACCTTGAGCCTTCTCAGTGTTCAAAATATATTTTTTTATGTTCTGGTTCCCACGAAAAGGGATATCCTGTAGTGTTCAGAGAACATCGTGAGAACCAAGGAATATAAGGTAGGAATTGGTGTTCTTCTCATATTTCTGGAGGTTATATGCCTCGAGAAACACTTCCCTTGGCAATGTGTTCCAGAGTCTCGCTGTTCGTTGGGTGAACGAGTCTTCGGAAAGAGATGTTCTGCAGGTTTCCAAAGTGACCACGAAGGGGTGCGAAGCCTCAACTCGATGTCTTAATCTCGCGGGGACTGCCAAGGGAGGAACAATTGTTGATATTTCAGAAGAGCATCGTCCATGGAAATATCTAGAAGATAGAGCCAGACCGCCAACTTTTCTACGGCGTTCCAGAGAAATGAGTGAGTTTGTGAGCGAGGCATCACCCACGAGACGAATTGCCCTTTTTTGGACAGAATCCAACAGTTTCAGGGTATGTTTGGGTGCTGCACTCCAAATATAGGAACAGTATTCCAGGACAGGTTGGATCTGTGCCTTCTAGATCATAAGCAGCTGACTGGAGGTGGAGTAGCTCCTGGCCCGAAACAGAAAACCAAGTTCATGGTATGCACTTTTAGCAATTGATCTCACGTGATTTTCCCAAGAAAGGTTATTGCTGATAGTAATACCAAGCATCGAAATGGATGTTTTCAAAGGCATAAATTCATTTCAATAGCACCCTGTATAACTCGATGAAATGCTATCATTCATGATACGTTTACGCGAACAAACAAACGAACATGTCGGCCATTGTTGGTCGGCAGCAACACCATCTCCTCCATCTTCATTTCCATCTGGCCGGCATAACTACGTCATCACAGACATTACACGGACCGTACACATCGTCGATGCCGCAGAGCGAGACGAGACATGACAGATGACAGCCGCAGAAGGAATATGCGAACCGTGATTCATATACTGGAATAAGTGGAATAATATATACCAGAATACAGGATGTTGATACTGCACGCCGATGCTTGAACTCCAGCATCAGAGTGTGCAATTTCTATGGAACTGCATATTAGATAGTCGTGGTAGGTATTTCCGTTTCCGAAACACATAATATACAGGCTGATTCACGGTGGCTAGCACATTTAACGTTTCTGGAGAACGCAACTCAGGGTTATTCTGAAAAGTTGGTGCCTTGGATAATTACCTGTGTTTTATCGACCTAAGATATTCTAAGCGTTGCGACGTTCTGCTTCTATTGAAAGGTAGCAACAACTTTGATTTTTTAAAAGGGACACCCTGTATATTATTACATTTTCAGATTCTTCCTGATTTCATTGACCTATAACACTATTACAGAGTTATAGGAAGTAAAAAATCGAGATTTTTCAATTTTATGAATTTTTTTTGTCAAACTATTCATAATTGGTCAAAACGGTTGCTATATCCCTATCACAACATTTTCTTCACTATCAATTGAAATTTACTTGAAATAAATACAGAGTGGTCCAAAATTAAGATTTTTGACCACCCTGTATCCATTTCAATTAAATATTAATCGATAGTACATGAAAAGTTGATGATATGGAAACCGTTATGACCAATTATGAATAGTTTCGACACAAAAAATTCTTTAAGTTGAAAAATCTCGATTTTTCACACCCTATATCTTTGTTATCATTCCCGCTAGACCCCAAGTGTGATAGATCGATGAAATCAGCTCTTCAGAGGAAATCTGAATACTGCAGGTCGATAGAACACAACTGATTAGCCAAGGAAACAAATATTCAAAATAATTCTACGTTGCGTTCTCTAGAAGGTCTAATGTACCATTCAGCCTGTATACAAAACAAGATACAGAGTGACCATCCGAGTACAAAATATACTGAATATCTTCTCGGTAATGACTAAAATACGCTGATTTTTAATGCTTCCTCAACAAATGGCACATGACACATGTCACATGTCATTGTCACGTGCTCGGTCACGTGTCACTATCAGTAGCTATCAGTGAGATTCCTTTCATTTGTACTGGCCTATATAGTATATACGGAATGAAATATTCGCCGTTCTGGGAAAATTCCGTTTGAAGATATCACAATTAATATAAATGGAATCGATTCCATGAAATACAAACAACACGTTGGATTAAAACCATAAAAATGCGTAAGCTGTTATGGTCGATCATTCCCAATCTACCTGAAATATTTTTAGTTCTCCAGCTATTTAGGTTGTGACAGAAGACTTCTTTTTCATTGGACAAGTTTTCTCATTAACTAAAAAAATTTTCATCGGTATTTTTACTTCACCGGCGCTGAAGTGCTACTTTACGCCCGTGAATCCAGGCGATAAAGTTCCACTTCACGCCCGGCCCTGCATAAAAAATCGAATCCACACATATCAATCGCACCATTTACCTTCTGTTAAAGAGAAGACCACTGTTGCGAGTAAGACCAGACCAATCGCATTATTCAAACTAGTTCCTGCAGACATCTCGGATCAGTCCTTGAGCACTACACACACACAGGAAAAGGACAACCTGGAACGAAAAAAAAACATAAAGTGCCTGCATTTTCACTAATTTTACTGATATAGTTTGAATTTTGTCATATGTAATACTGTCACGAGTAGAACATAGGGTATATTAGAAATTTCGAACCATGAGGGTTTTATGAACATAAAGTTAATCAAATCATCCGTTGACATTGAATTATAAAACTGACCAGGAAATTCTCATAAAAAACGTGCATATCTAATAAAATGATGTATATAAATATTGGATGTGAGGGTTCTGAAGTTTGTCTGGTCTGGGGCTACTCTTGACTTGACAGCTCGTCGTAATGGTCATTATAATGTAAGTTGTTGTATTAGGTCTTTATATTCATTGTTGTTTTTTCATATTTGTCATCGTTACCCATAATGTTCCATGCTTCAATACATATTGTTATCTTTGAATATAGTCTCGTACTTTCAGTTACCCCTAAACTATTAGTGCCTATTTGAATATTACCTCTCGCAAACTATCAAGCCAAGCAAACCCCTATAAATCGATATGGATGGACTAACCATCTTTTATATCATGACATGGTGAAAACATCTATTCTATCGTGACAATACCACAAGCTCGACGACAAGTGATACTATTTTGCCGGTCATATTTGAAAATTGTTACAATACCGCTTGTTGTCAGATAATTTCGCGAATGACATTGTTTTTCAAAACTCTTGAGCCGTAGTCTTCGACAAATAGGGTCTCATTTTAAATTTTGCGATTTGCATCATTTCGCTCAAGGAGTGCTAAAAGATTGTTCATCAGATGAAACCCCGGACAAATCCGGATAAAACCCTACGATTTTCATATTCGAAGTTTTTTCCGCCTTTTATAGTTGAAGCTTTAGGTAGCGGTCAGAATATAAGGAGACATCCAGTACACATCGAATTTCTTATTTTAGTTCTGGTTCCCACGAAAAGCGATATCCTATAATGTTTAGAGAACATCGTGAGAACCAAGGAAAATAAGGTAGGAATTGTTGTTCTTCTTAAATTTATGGAGGTTATATGCCTCGGGAAACACCTCCTTTGGCAATGTGTTCCAGTGCTTCGCTGTTCGTTGAATGAACGAGTCTTTGGAAAGAGATGTTCTGCAGGTCTCCAAAGTGACCACGAAGGGGTGCAAAGCTTCAACTCGACGGGTTAATCTCGCGTGGACTGTCAAGGAAGGAACAGTTGTTGATATTTCAGAAGACCATCGTCTATCAAAATATCTATGAAATAGAGCCAGATCGCCAACTTTTATTCGGTGTTCCAGAGAAGTAAGTGAGTTTGTGAGCGAGGCATCACCCACGAGACGAATTGCCCTTTTTGGACAGAATCCAACAGTTTCAGGGTATGTTTGGGTGCTGCACTCCAAATATGGGAAAAGTATTCCAGGACAGGTCGGATCTGTGCCTTATAGATCATAGGCAGCTGACTGGGAGTGAACTAGCTCCTGGCCCGAAACAGAAACCAAGATTTTGGAATGCACTTTCAGAAATTGATCTCACGTGATTTTCCCAAGAAAGGTTATAGCTGATAGTAATACCAAGCATCGAAATGGATGTCTTCAAAGGTATGGTTACTCCTGACAAGGTTATGTTGGGCACAGTAAGATCGGCTTTCCTAGAGAAAAGGCATGCTTGTGTTTTGTTTGCATTATGTCTAGCAAGTTATTGGATCCCCATTAGAGAATCGTTGCCAAGTTCATATTTATGTTGTCAACATTTCTCCCTCGTTCGTTCCTGATTTGCCTGCCTGGTAATGGAGCCCTGGAAGAGAAGGCGGTATGGATGGTACTATCATCCGCGGAGCTGTGTACTGGACATGGAGTTGCTTCCAACAAATCGTTGATATGGAGTAGAAATAGTGTTGGTGCTAGAATTGGTCCTTGAATACATATATATTCGATGTGACCGGATTATCATTTCTTCAATAAAATTTTCAAACGTCTGAATCCCGGCCACCAACACAGAAAAACACATCCATTATTGAAAGGAGACCGCGGTGAATTCTCTAGTGGCGCCCCGCCCGAAAAACATTATCTGTCGATGCGTTTTTGTCGACGTTTTTATCAGCGTCGGCTATACCGCCCGTCCGGCAGACTTTTCCCCAATCCCGGAAACATCAGGGAGTGCATTTTCCGAGGCATTTTCAGCTTGTATTTCGGCAGATGGGTTTCGATAAGTCGAACGCTGGGGTTTATTTGTTGTTTTTACAGTGGATTTTGGGATTTCTTTTATCAAACGCCCGGTTCAGGATTGGAGCTGGATATTGGGCATGATGGGGAGAAAAGGGAGATCTGAAAGGTGGCTAGATTGTCTCATTCAATGGAAATTTGTTTGATGTACTTTCATGTATTTCAATTAGGATTGACAGTTATATCCTATAGCATCAACAAAATCATTTCTCCCCATCAACATGGTTTTATGAGAGGTCGGTCAACGGTTACAAATCTGATAACAGTTACTCAATACATTTCTGAGAAAATTGATAATCGTGCGCAAACAGACGTCATCTACACCGACTTCTCCAAACCCTTCGGCAAACTTGACCACGGAATTTTGAAAAACAAACTGAAAGCATTTGGCTTATCTATCTCTCTAGTGAACCTAGAGCCAGTTGAACGGCTACAAGTCTATCGAATATCTTGCAACATCTGGCGTACCACAAGGCTCCAATCTGGGGCCACTTCCTTTCAACATTTTCATTAACGACATTGGTAATGTTATTGACGTGAACTTTTTGCTATACGCGGATGACCTGAAATTATATAGGTGCGTGAATCACATAAATGATTGTCAACAGCTTGCTGACAACCTGGGTCGAGTGGTAGAATGATGTCAAAATAACAGATTAGAACTGAATCCTGTCAAATGTAATGTCATGTCCTTCACATTGAAGTCGGACCCAATCGTTTTCAATTACTCAATTGGTGACATTTCTCTTCTGAGACCTATAACATTCAACAATCTTGGCGTTATATTTGATAAATCTATATCGTTTAATGATCATATTGACTCAATCCTGAAATCCGCATTTCGAGCATACTGGTTCATAGTACGCAACAGTCGTGATTTTAAAGAGATAGATACTCTTAAGAAATTGTACTACTGTTTTATACGTTCGAAGATTGAATATGCATCGGTTGTTTGGAGCCCATACTATCGCAACAATACTGATCGTCTTGAAAGTCTGCAACGACGGTTTTTGAAACTGTTAAGTTTCAGGTCATGCGGTACATACCCTCCAATTGGTACACCTCATGGAGAGCTTCTTGAAACTTTCCAATTTGTAAGCCTGCACGTAAGAAGACAATACTTTTCTATCCTGATCCTTCATAAGGTTGTTAACAATCTAATTGACTGTGCAGATTTGTTGGAAAAATTGAACTTAATTATCCCGAGATTATCTTCCAGAAATTGTGATACATTCTACTCAGAGTTTCCTCGAACCAACATATATAAAAATTCACCTTTGTATAAGATGTGTAGTACATATAACTTGGTAGCTAAGAATCTAGATCTGTTCAGCTGTGGAATAACTCATGTCAAAACTTTTTATCTTTTTTCTCCTTCATCAGTGAATAACTAGATAGTCAGGATATTTTTATTTTGTCATATTGTTTCGTCTATCCATTATGCTTATGTAATATGCAATGCATATGTTTTTGTTTTGTCCTTTTTTTTCCTGTTCTGTAAATGGGGCAACCTGTTGAACAGTGTAAGAAATAAATGAATAAAATAAATAAAAATGAGAAAATATTATGTCTAGAATTTAGAAGGAATTGAAATTATATAGAGGGTGTTTCAGAGTTATGAGCCATCAAATAACAACTTTGCTCACCGATCGATTACAGTGACATAGGTACAGGTATATACGCATTCCACCTCCTTTTCTGTTTCAATAAATCGCGAATCAAAAATTGATGCATAAGAATCTTCTTTATCGAACCATTCTGCCTGAATGTAAGAAATTGATACACATCGACCGTCGTTTACAATAATAAAAATAAAACAAATACCATCCGCGTCTCGACAGTATTATCTGCCATTCAGATACACAAAAAGAATGAGATAATAAATTTCCATTCAATAAGGTCCCCTCTTAAATTCACCATCCATCTTCTCTATCTCCATCCTATCATCGAAAGGCTGATAAGAAGAAGCACAGAACAGACCCTCAGAACATTCATCAATTCGTTCATTCATTCAACATTTGAGAAAATAAGAATCTTATAACCTCGATGTGTTTATTCTACGACTCCCAAATCATACCAAAATTGATATTTCGCCTTCTTTTCTATTCCCATTCTATTTTCTGTTGGTTGCTTGATTAATTTGCTGAACAGACAAACATCAATTATCGTGATATCAGCATTGGCCATTTTGATTCTTGTGCTTCCTAGGCATGTTTTTCGAAACATCAGTATGGTTGAGTATAAATGCAATAATTATTATTGTGCTCAGTTAGAATCAGGTATCATTATGACATATTGGCACAGGTATGGGTATGGAATCTGAGAACATCTGCGTTCGTTTGGCTGATGAACCTCATATATGGGAACAGTATTCTGTGCTTTGTTCACCATGAGAAGCTGTTGTCGTGTGAAGACTGTGAAGAGCATGGAATTATTGAGCCTAGATATACCGGACGTACTGTATTCTGCTTTTCCTGATATAAATTTGTTCTGGCTCTATTACAGTGAAACGTCTTAGTGTATCTAGTTCTAGAATTTGGATCAAAACATTTCAATTGAGACACGTTATTACTTGCATTAATCTGATCGTGCAATAATTTGTGTAGAAAAATAGTGCCAGCACGCTTTCTTCTTCAGGAATCGTCTCTGAACTCGTTCAATCATCAACCTGTTACATATACAGGATTCCATTTAATAGAACCATATTCCAATTTAGATCTAACGTACGCATTATTCAAAGAACATAGAGCTTTGAGAGTCCGAAAAGATTTACAATTCCTTACTATAAAGCCATATGATTTGAGAGCACAACAAGACAAGATTGTGTTATTTACATTGTAATTGAATAAGATAGGAAATGTTTTTCTTGTGTAACTCATGCTTTTACATTTAGATGCATTTAAATAAAGCCTATTCTCGTCGCACCATTGCTGAACCTCATTTATTTCAGGGCTTCACAAGCATCCATGTTTTGTATTAAATAAAATAATTTCAAGTCATCCGCAGAGAATGATCGTTTACAGTCTATTTCGCCATTTAAATCATTGATAAATAATGCAAATGAAAGGGGACCTAGGTTCGAACCTTGTGGAACCCCAGAGGTAGCGACAAAGTTATTTGAATTGGAGCCATTATAAGAAACAAACTGAGATGAATTAATTCTTTGTCAACTATTCGTGCGTTTTGATGAGATCGGTATAAAGAGGTGTGTGAGAATATGATAATAGTGACAGGGAAACCCCTCCTCAGCAAATTTATAATCCTATATCGTTAGAGGGAACAGACAATTTCCATAACAATCGTAGTTTCTTTAGCGTTCAGCTGAACGTAGCTCCGCATGCCGGCATTTGATTTTACGCTCTGCCATCCACTTCAAAAGTGTTCATTGCACTCTCGGATCTGATTGCTTCGACAGGAAAAACAGCAATTCGCTTTTCTCTTTCTGAATGGAAAACGCATTGGATCGACAGAGCGATCGGTATATTCGCGCATATTTCGCCAAGAAAATGGAAAGCAGTCGAGCGAACTCGAATGTGTTTCGATAAAGATCTGAAATCACCTACGAGACATGGCTAAACATACAAGGTTTCTATACAGGGTGAGTCATCAGGAGCTGCACATACTCCTACCACGAATAGAGGCAGTTGAGGAGAATACCTATATATTATCGCAACCTCTCGTCAAAAATTCTTTCACGTATGTACTTTACTCGGTTTTTTTCAATACTGCAGCTATATCTCCACCTTCAATTCTCTCGACCCACTCTTCAGATAGGCAGTGAGCTTAATATTAGTCATAGACAGTTGATGTCTATATGGTTTCAATCTCGGTTCGAATCATAATCACTTCAACTCTGCCAACGATCCATGCGGGGATAATGAAATGGCTCTGCAAACCACCGAATTTATCGCAGATTGTTCCCGTAGAGGGATCACAGTGACAAAGGGCATTTAGATACCTTTCAGTGTAAGTGAGTTTTCCGTGAACCGGGACACTAATGAGCTATCAGGTCTAGCAGAAACTGAGACATCTAGGAAAGGGGAGAGATCCATCGGGTTTAATTTCCATTGTGAAACGGATACTGCTGCAGAGTCATGATCTCTCAAAGGTGTCAACGACCCCGGCTAGTTGGATAGAAGAGTCGATGAAATGTTCATCAAAGATGATATAATTAACTAGAATTACGTAATGTGAATATTATATCGTAGTTGGATTATTCAGTGAAGGAGTATTCCTGGATGAAGCACCTACAAGCCTTTCATTGAAATTTTGCCCCTCCTACAACTAGTTCATGTACAGTACACAGCTTCGCGGATGATAGTACCCTCCATACCGCCTTCTCTTCCAGGGCTCCAATACCAGCCAGGCAAATCAGAAACGAACGAAGGAGAAATGTTGACAACATAAATATGGATTCGGCAACAATTCTCGAATAGGAATCCAATAACTTGATGGATTTCAATGCAAACAAAACACAAGCATTCCTTTTCTCTAAGAAAATCCGATCTCACTGTGCCCAACATGAGCTTGAAGACATCCATTTCGATGCTTGGTATCACTATAAGCAATAACCTTTCTTGGGAAAATCACGTGACATCAATTGCTGAATGTGCATTCCAAAAACATGGTTCTCTGTTTCGGGTCAAAAGTTATTTCACTTCCAGTCAGTTGCTTATGATCTATCAGGCACAAATCCGATCTGTCCTGGAATACTGTTCCCATATTTGGAGTGTAGCACCCAAACATACCCTGAAACTGTTGAATTCTGTCCAAAAGAGGGCAATTCGTCTCGTGTGTGATGCCTCGTTCACAAACTCACTCACTTCTCTGGAACACCGTTGAGAAGTTGGCGATCTGGCTCAATTTTATAGATATTATCATGGACGATGCTCTTCTGAGATATTAACCCGTCGAGTTGAGGCTTCGCACCCCTTCGTGGTCACTTTGGAGACCTGCAGAACATCTCTTTCCAAAGACACGTTCACCCAACGAACAGCATATTACCTCCAGGAATTCGAGAAGAACTCCATTTCCTACCTTATATCCCTTGGATCCCACGATGTTCTCTGAACATTACAGGATATCCCTTTTCATGGGAGCCAGAACATAAAAAAAACTGTTTCGAACGTCTAGAAGTTTTTCAAGAGAAATGAAGTCATTAGAGCACTTTGAAGTGGTGATCTGAGGCTGAAAAACGTCTTCAATATCAATGTCAATGAGAAATATGATCATGTTTAACACAAATTGAGCAAGTTGAAATGGCAGAGGTAAATTCAGGTTCCATATGCCTTCTGTCTGTTCCAAAAATCCTATTGTCTCAAAGCCCAAGTAACTTTCATGATGAAATAATGTGCACTCCTCGTAAAACTCCAATCACAAGACGACGCTGATAAGTACTCCATGTTCGCCAAACTTTTGGAGAATTTTGAATCGTTTGCAATCGCTGTTGAATTTTTCATTCCTTTCTATAATTTTGTCCATGCGACAATATCCACTTTCATATAAGTAGCAATTCTATCGACCATCAACTAAAACATACGATCTGGGGACTCAACCCCCATGTTATATGCCCAAACAAGCGAATAAAGCGAAATCGCCGCTCTCCGAGCCTCTCGAATATGATAAACGATCCAAACTTCCTCCTTATTGAATCGCATCTCTCTGCATACGCCCAATCACATTACGGCAAACATCTAATCTGAACGTAATAACGTGAAAAGCTACTCGAATTTTCACGATTCGGGGAGCGAGATGTTCAGATGTTTACGTTATTGGCAACTGAAGCCAACTAGAAGTCCCCCCATGCATGGCTCTCTACGATGTAGCGAGGATGAATCATGGCGAAGTTAATATGACAGGGGTACGTAGGAGTAGCGCGAAATGATTTATATCTGCCAATGATGCATTCTGCTTTTATTATTCGTACATCAACAATTGCATCCATGGGACGCAAAGGAGTTGGGTAGCATGTAGAATAATGGAAATGGGAGTCAACGCAGATACATTCACACGAAAAGACATACATGTTTTGTATTATGTGAACTTTTTCCACCAATAATGGTAGGTACATTTAGATTCCATTATCAACACTTATAACTAACACAAGCATTGTTTCTTCTTACAGATTTTCTTTCAACACATTTGCTGATGATGAAGGATTAATCCTTCGAAACATGTCCTTTTTTATGTCCATGACCGTTTTTCATTATTGAAAATTTTTATGTGGTGGAGTTGTGACTGTAAGTTCTTTCACCCCTCCTGAGGGATAATACTGTTGATATATTGTGCACTTTGAATAACTCTTTACAAGATCATGAGCCCTACTTCTAGCAATCTGGATTTCCATTCGAAAAGTGTATACCACTTCGAAACTTAGCTCTTGCCATGATGAATGCTCGAACAAAAACATCGTAATATTTCGTATTCCCGGTGTTCCGCATTCACCCCTCGAACGTGTTTCCCGCTTTCACCCCATTCCCCACCCCTTCAACGGAGTTCGACCACACGGATTTTTCCGACGAATTAAAATGAAGACAACCGTTAAGGGCGCGCTCATTGAAGCGGATAGAAACAGAAGTAGACAAGCAGTTACGTTAAATGTATTTTTCGGCAACCGTACGGGAACTGCTCACTTCCCGGACGTTTTTTCTTTGAGAAAGTAGCATTTTTCCGGGATGTACGTACTTGCCGGATTAGGCCGGAAAATTTTTGTTGTCAATGTAACTAGGGAAATCTTGGTAGATATGGTTCTGATAAATGCAGATGAAAATTACCATAGCAGCGGAATATGGGCTGACAGCTATTTGAGATGAAATTAGTTGACATCTCGATTTTTTAATGTTTAGCTGCAATTATCGCAATAAACTATCGAAAGCAGCTGCGATAGTGAGTTTGAAAAGGTCCATTTCCAATATAACAGTAAGTATAGGTATAGGTATACTGTTCAAATTCAGTATTTGATACAAATGAGAATTAATAAAGAAAATTGTATTCTACAAATCTCTCTGTCTCATTGATTTGTTTTTCTACATGGTTGCCGAAAAAAAAAGTGTACGCAACACGGCCAAAACCAGTTTTTTTAGACTCGCAGATTTCCAGGACTTGCATACGGCTCGGTCTAGAATTTTGTCTACTAGTCCAAAAAACAATACTTTCCGGACTTGTTACGTAAATTACTATTATATTCATCAGACCTTTTTTTTTCAGATTCTGACATTCAGATCTTTGAATCAGGGTTGAAATAAGTTATCCCTTTTATGGAAAATCAAAAAAAGTCCGATTTTTCGAGATAATTCGTACTTTTTTTGATTAATTCACTTGGAAAAAATCATATTCCATTCACCCAAACATAATACAAAAACTAAACAAAAGGAACAAGTTCTATTTTCTTTGAAAATCGCGAAGCATATATAACATTAAAATATGCACTTTCTCCAAAACAAACTGAAAATATTGATTGAATAAAGAAAAGTAATTGGGAAGTTTTCTGTATTAAGGTTTTTATCTCACTATGAGGTTTTTAAATAATTAATGTATACGTATTTCTTCTTTTTTTCGTCAGATCAAATTTCACTTCAGAAAAAAATGAATAAAAGAGGAACTTGGCTCCTCCACCATTCATATGACTTACTTTCTGGAAATCCACATTCACACAGAGTTAAAATACGATTCCCTGTGCCAGTACGACGTTGCCGACATCATCGATATGTCTAGATTTCCGGAAATTGTTCCTTGAATGCATAATAACTATATCATGAAAGCAATGGAATGTAATAGGTTCTTCAATCCTACTTTGTCAAGTATTGTGAACAATTCCCATAAATCTCTGATTGGCTGAATGAAATTGATCACTAATGAAGATAAATTATGAAATTTTGGGATAGTATCTATTATGTTTCACTATCGTTATAATACAATATGTTATTCATAAATTGCCAGTCATTTTGTTTGTTGATGAACTGGTTCCTTAATAAAACGAATCTATTTTCTAGGAAAGTTGCAGATTATATCTTGCAACAGCGCTTAATACTTCGAGTCCGTCCACACCACTCAAGATACTGACAGGCACAACAAAAGGAAGGAGCCATCGGTGTCGGCTTCATTCTGTTCTGAGCGATGGCAGGAAGTTAGGAAGGATAGTATCATTGAATGTAGCCCATAGTGATTCATTGATTCAATGATATTTTCGTACAGGATCGAGCATTATTCGAGATATTTCAATACATAAATAACAAAACCATAACCTGTCAGAATGAAGCCAACTAACTTATGCATTCCCGCAAGTGCATTTGGGGTTATGTATATGGTGTTTGTTTACCAGTGTTACTTCTTCTATTTTTTTCATTCGTTAGCTATTCGTTAGCTATTCGCTAGCTATATTCTTCACCATCAGCTATTTTCAGACTAGATTCAGAATGTATGTACGTCACAGTTTGCCACCCCGAAAATTAGAAATTGCTTTAATTTGAAAATGAAAACGACTTGGACTTTATCGGTCGCCATTCTGTTCAGCGTTGACATAAAACTGGAGAATGCTGAAATTTGCATTGCTGGTGCAGTGACTGTTCAACTCTTGTTCTTGATGAGAACCAATCATAATCGACCATTTTCGTGGATGCTCTTGTATTCCAGGATATGTTTTGAGAAAAGAAGAAAGAAAGAAAAAGAAAAAAGTCTATAGTGGAAAAGTCTAAGTTAAGAAACAAGTCTTAATTCAAAGAACAAAGTATGAGTTTAGAGAAGTATGTCTAAATTCACCGAAAAAAACCTGAATTCTCAGAAAGAATTCTGAATTCAAAGAAAAAAGTCTGAAATCAAAGAAAACAGTTTGAATAAGGAAAACTTGAATTTATTCACCCCATCGACGGAGTTCGACCACATGGATTTTTCCGACGAATTAAAATGAAGACAAGCATTAAGGGCGAGCTCATCGAAGCGGAATGAAAAAAGTATAGACGACCCGCAAGCCGTTACGTTGTATGTATACGTCGATAACATCAGAGCGAGAATATTCGGAAACCTTTTC
Organism: Phaedon cochleariae; assembly: GCA_918026855.4. Lineage (NCBI taxonomy): Eukaryota > Metazoa > Arthropoda > Insecta > Coleoptera > Chrysomelidae > Phaedon > Phaedon cochleariae. The sequence continues at coordinate 44,226,738 of OU896717.1, read as the reverse complement.
CATCGAATTCAATCGGCGAACATACCGTCCGGAATGTTCCCGGGATATGTTTGTTTAGGGGTATATCACCCGACCGGTAGGGCCGAGAAAAATGCCGTATGAAGAGGATTTTTGATATTTTGATGGTGCAATATGGAAATATTGTCATTCAATTTTTCTTCGAGGTTCACATTCTCTGAAAGAGGAATCGATATATAGTATATAGTGTGTCCAAGATAAAGATGAACAGCATGTGGAGCATGAAGCAATGAAAGCAATGAAAGCGTCGTTCAGTCTCAACTGTAATATCTGGTAGAAGTCCAAATTTCTCGAAATGGAGTGTAGTTGTAATAACTCAAAATCATCTCCACGACAGTTTACTATGTGAACAATGTCACATCAAGGGGAACATGTTTTCAGACATACATATGTCCATCATCAGCCTATAAGAAATTAGTACTACAAGAGACAAAAATTAGTGTAAACACTCAATGGGCGTGTACACCTTAGTAGAACTTTGAACTCAAACCATGTTTATAATGATCCTTTTATACATAAATAATGATTGACGACATAATTCGATCAAAAAATTAACTGGAATGTTTTATTTTTGGACATAAATAATAGTACCTTCTGAAAACGGACCCTCTTATGACGTAGAAACCTCATCTCGCCATAGTTAAAAAAAAATACCAAACGCCCGACGGAGACTGAGGCAACTGATATATTGATTCTTTCAACTGTGATCTTGCGCTAATTCACTCTGTCAGAAATCATGTATCATTCATCTCTGTCTGGTATAGTCTTGTTTCAGTATTAGGGTTTTGACGTCACATCATCGCCTCGTTTTCAGAGGTCCGAAAAATCGGGGATTTCAATAATTTTTTATAAAACGTAGGGAGCTCACAGCAAGAAACGGTTTGCGGTGGTGAGCTAGTTTGGGTGAGTTCTATCGAATTATGAAATAACATTTTTTTGTGATATAAGCCCATTGTGCTAATCAGTGGACTGAACAACGCTGCATCACTGGTCATACCAAGATATGGACATCAGAAGCTACCCTACCCTTGTACTGTTCTGACCATATTATAGTGCGAAATCCATCCGACGTATCATGAATTCCTCTCCTCTGTTAGATTTGCCCTTCGCGATAGAGACGAATGGATAGCTGAACCACACACCATAATGGGAAAGTTTCCTTCAGATGAATTTTCAAAAAATAAGCTCGGACCTCTTCAGTTTTATGTCCACGCTGTACAGAATGGCGACCGATATAGTCCAAGTCGTTTTTCGGGACGGCAAACTGTGACAGTACATTCTGAATCTAGTCTGCTAGCTGAGGGTGAAGAATATAGCTAGCGATTAGCTAACGAATAGCTAACGAATGAAAAACGAATGAAAAAAATATAAGAAGTAAAATTGGTAATCAAAAACATACATAATCACAAATCCACTCGGAGCAGGAATGCAGAAGGTAGTTGGCTTCATTCTGACAGGTTATGGCTTTGTAAATTATGCATTGAAAGATCTCAAATAGAGCTCGATTCTGAACGAAAATATCATTGAATCCATTAATCACTATCGGCTACATTCAATGATACTATCCTTCCTAATTTACAGCCATCGGTCAGAACAGAATGATGCCGATGAATTTATTTATGATTCCAGCAAATATTAGATGAAAATTTTTCAAATAAGGCAAGATAAAAACATAAATTCAAAATCACCTTTGCTATGCCGGTTTATCAATATCATTATTCGACTGTTAGGTACATGTGATGAGGCATCTTTTCCATTTCATGATGGAACTTGTAACATTCCGAGCATCCGTTATATTTTCATTGGAAATATTTCACTAGCCATTATACCAGGATTATACATACGCAATTCATCGAAAATTCATACAAAACGACAATAATTCTTTTCTCCCCCCTTCTTCCAATGACACACGGCAGTACAATAAAAGCTGAGAATCGGTTTCGGCTGATTCCCATGAGTCAATATTCCATTTTAATCTGCGCTTTTTTCGCGGTCTCGCTTGATTTACGGCCTTCTGAATGTCATATTGATATATTATTCTCCAGAAACAATTACTATTGGTGGCTGAATCGGTAACCCCATTCCTATGTGTGTTGCCGCAGAATGTTTTCCGGATAAAAATAAATATTGAAAACGGTGAAATATCTCGAGAAATGAGTTTCGAATCAGGTATATTATTAACATACCTGTTGTTAGTGTCCAGGATACTGCTACTGTCAGTAATATATAGGTGAAAAAAATATTTTTTTCCTGATTGCCCTAAAAATCCCAAAATATTCATAGACACTAATTCAGACCCAAAAAGAAAGAATTTGATGTCAGATTTGATAGATAACTCTCCCTGTAGATTTGTGAAATCAGCGGTTCGAGCAATGCAGTAGGGTCATATAGGTGGAAAAATTACTTTTTTCCTGATTGCTTTGAAAATCTCAAAATATTCATAGACACTAATTCAGACCCAAAAAGAAAGAATTTGATGTCAGATTTGATAGATAACTCTCCCTGTAGATTTTCAAAATCAGCAGTTCGAGCAATGCAGTAGGCTCATGTAGGTGAAAAAATTATTTTTTTCCTGATTGCTTTAAAAATCCCAAAATATTCATAGACACTAATTCAGACCCATAAAGAAAGAATTTGATGTCAGATTTGATAGATAACTTTCCCTGTAGATTTTCAAAATCAGCGGTTCGAGCAATGCAGTAGGCTCATATTGGTGGAAAAATTAATTTTTTCCTGATTGCTCTAAAAATCCCAAAATATTCATAGGCCCTAATTCAGACCCAAAAAGAAAAAATTTGATGTCAGATTTGATAGATAACTCTCCCTGTAGATTTTCAAAATCAGCAGTTCAAGCAATGCAGTAGGCTCATATAGGTGGAAAAATTATTTTTTTCCTGATTGCTTTGAAAATCTCAAAATATTCATAGACACTAATTCAGACCCAGAAAGAAAGAATTTGATGTCAGATTTGATAGATAACTCTCCCTGTAGATTTTCAAAATCAGCAGTTCGAGCAATGCAGTAGGCTCATGTAGGTGAAAAAATTATTTTTTCCTGATTGCTTTAAAAATCACAAAATATTCATAGACACTAATTCAGACCCATAAAGAGAGAATTTGATGTCAGATTTGATAGATTGATTTGATAGATAACTCTCCCTGTAGATTTTCAAAATCAGCGGTTCGAGCAATGCAGTAGGGTCATATAGGTGGAAAAATTACTTTTTTCCTGATTGCTTTGAAAATCTCAAAATATTCATAGACACTAATTCAGACCCAGAAAGAAAGAATTTGATGTCAGATTTGATAGATGACTCTCCCTGTAGATTTTCAAAATCGGCGGTTCGAGCAATGCAGTAGGTTCATGTAGGTGAAAAAATTATTTTTTTCCTGATTGCCCTAAAAATCCCAAAATATTCATAGGCACTAATTCAGACCCAAAAAGAAAGAATTTGATGTCAGATTTGATAGATAACTCTCCCTGTAGATTTTCAAAATCAGCAGTTCGAGCAATGCAGTAGGCTCATGTAGGTGGAAAAATTATTTCTTTCCTGATTGCTTTGAAAATCTCAAAATATTCATAGACACTAATTCAGACCCAGAAAGAAAGAATTTGATGTCAGATTTGATAGATGACTCTCCCTGTAGATTTGTGAAATCGGCGGTTCGAGCAATGCAGTAGGTTCATGTAGGTGAAAAAATTATTTTTTTCCTGATTGCCCTAAAAATCCCAAAATATTCATAGACACTGATTCAGACCCATAAAGGAAGAATTTGATGTCAGATTTGATAGATAACTCTCCCTGTAGATTTTCAAAATCAGCGGTTCGAGCAATGCAGTAGGCTCATATAGGTGGAAAAATCAATTTTTTCCTGATTGCTCTAAAAATCCCAAAATATTCATAGGCACTAATTCAGACCCAAAGAGAAAGAATTTGATGTCAGATTGGATAGATAACTCTCCCTGTAGAATTTCAAAATCAGCGGTTCGAGCAATGCAGTAGGCTCATGTAGGTGAAAAAATTATTTTTTTCCTGATTGCCCAAAAAATCCCAAAAAATTCATAGACACTATAATTCAGACCCAGAAAGAAAGAATTTGATGTCAGATTTGATAGATAACTCTTCCTGTAGATTTTCAAAATCAGCGGTTCGAGCAATGCAGTAGGCTCATGTAGGTGAAAAAATAATTTTTTTCCTGATTGCCCAAAAAATTCCAAAAAATTCATAGACAATATAATTCAGACCCAGAAAGAAAGAATTTGATGTCAGATTTGATAGATAACTCTCCCTGTAGATTTTCAAAATCAACGGTTCGAGCAATGCAGTAGGCTCATATAGGTGGAAAAATTATTTTTTTCCTGATTGCTCTAAAAATCCCAAAATATTCATAGGCACTAATTCAGACCCAAAAAGAAAGAATATGATGTCAGATTTGATAGATAACTCTCCCTGTAGATTTTCAAAATCAGCGGTTCGAGCAATGCAGTAGGCTCATATAGGTGAAAAAAATATTTTTTTCCTGATTGCCCTATAAATCCCAAAATATTCATATACACTGATTCAGACCCAGAAAGAAAGAATTTGATGTCAGATTTGATAGATAACTCTCCCTGTAGATTTTCGAAATCAGTGGTTCGAGCAATGCAGTAGGCTCATGTAGGTGGAAAAATTATTTTTTTCCTGATTGCTTTAAAAATCCCAAAATATTCATAGACACTCATTCAGACCCAAAAAGAAAGAATTTGATGTCAGATTTGATAGATAACTCTCCCTGTAGATTTTCGAAATCAGTGGTTCGAGCAATGCAGTAGGCTCATGTAGGTGGAAAAATTATTTTTTTCCTGATTGCTTTAAAAATCCCAAAATATTCATAGACACTCATTCAGACCCAAAAAGAAAGAATTTGATGTCAGATTTGATAGATAACTCTCCCTGTAGATTTTCGAAATCAGTGGTTCGAGCAATGCAGTAGGCTCATGTAGGTGAAAAAATTATTTTTTCCTGATTGCCCAAAAAATCCCAAAAAATTCATAGACACTAATTCAGACCCAAAAAGAAAGAATTTGATGTCAGATTTGATAGATAACTCTCCCTGTAGATTTTCAAAATCAGCGGTTCGAGCAATGCAGTAGGCTCAAATAAGTGAAAAAAAAATTTTTTTCCTGATTGCCCTAAAAATCCCAAAATATTCATATACACTGATTCAGACCCAGAAAGGAAGAATTTGATGTCAGATTTGATAGATAACTCTCCCTGTAGATTTTCGAAATCAGTGGTTCGAGCAATGCAGTAGGCTCATGTAGGTGGAAAAATTATTTTTTTCCTGATTGCTTTAAAAATCCCAAAATATTCATAGACACTCATTCAGACCAAAAAAAGGAAGAATTTTATGTCAGATTTGATAGATAACTCTCCCTGTAGATTTTCGAAATCAGTGGTTCGAGCAATGCAGTAGGCTCATGTAGGTGGAAAAATTATTTTTTTCCTGATTGCTTTAAAAATCCCAAAATATTCATAGACACTCATTCAAACCAAAAAAGGAAGAATTTTATGTCAGATTTGATAGATAACTCTCCCTGTAGATTTTCAAAATCAGCGGTTCGAGCAATGCAGTAGGCTCATATAGGTGGAAAAATTAATTTTTTCCTGATTGCTCTAAAAATCCCAAAATATTCATAGGCACTAATTCAGACCCAAAAAGAAAGAATTTGATGTCAGATTTGATAGATAACTCTCCCTGTAGATTTTCAAAATCAGCGGTTCGAGCAATGCAGTAGGCTCATATAGGTGGAAAAATTATTTTTTTCCTGATTGCTTTGAAAATCCCAAAATATTCGTAGACACTAATTCAGACCCAAAAAGAAAGAATTTGATGTCAGATTTGATAGATGACTCTCCCTGTAGATTTTCGAAATAAGCGGTTCGAGCAATGCAGTATGCTCATGTAGGTGAAAAAATTATTTTTTCCTGATTGCCCTAAAAATCCCAAAAAATTCATAGGCACTAATTCAGACCCAAAAAAAAAGAAATCGATGTCAGATTTGATAGATAACTCTCCCTGTAGATTTTCAAAATCAGCGGTTCGAGCAATGCAGTAGGCTCATGTAGGTGGAAATATTATTTTTTTCCTGATTTCCCTAAAAATCCCAAAATATTCATATACACTGATTCAGACCCAAAACGAAAGAATTTGATGTCAGATCTGATAGATAACTCTCCCTGTAGATTTTCAAAATCAGCGGTTCGAGCAATGCAGTAGGCTCAAATAGGTGAAAAAAATTTTTTTTTCCTGATTGCCCTAAAAATCCCAAAATATTCATATACACTGATTCAGACCCAAAAAGAAAGAATTTGATGTCAGATTTGATAGATGAGTCTCCCTGTAGATTTTCAAAATCAGCGGTTCGAGCAATGCAGTAGGCTCATATAGGTGAAAAAAATATGTTTTTCCTGATTGCCCTAAAAATCCCAAAATATTTATAGACACTAATTCAGACCCAAAAAGAAAGAATTTGATGTCAGATTTGATAGATAACTCTCCCTGTAGATTTTCAGAATCAGCGGTTCGAGCAATGCAGTAGGCTCATATAGGTGAAAAAAATATTTTTTTCCTGATTGCCCTAAAAATTCCAAAATATTTATAGACACTAATTCAGACCCAGAAAGAAAGAATTTGATGTCGGATTTGATAGATAACTCTCCCTGTAGATTTTCGAAATCAGTGGTTCGAGCAATGCAGTAGGCTCATATAGGTGAAAAAAATATTTTTTTCCTGATTGCCCTAAAAATCCCAAAATATTTATAGACACTAATTCAGACCCAAAAAGAAAGAATTTGATGTCAGATTTGATAGATAAGTCTCCCTGTAGATTTTCAAAATCAGCGGTTCGAGCAATGCAGTAGGCTCAAATAGGTGAAAAAAATTTTTTTTCCTGATTGCCCTAAAAATCCCAAAATATTCATATACACTGATTCAGACCCAAAAAGAAAGAATTTGATGTCAGATTTGATAGATAAGTCTCCCTGTAGATTTTCAAAATCAGCGGTTCGAGCAATGCAGTAGGCTCATATAGGTGAAAAAAATATTTTTTTCCTGATTGCCCTAGAAATCCCAAAATATTTATAGACACTAATTCAGACCCAGAAAGAAAGAATTTGATGTCGGATTTGATAGATAACTCTCCCTGTAGATTTTCGAAATCAGTGGTTCGAGCAATGTAGTAGGCTCATGTAGGTGAAAAAATTATTTTTTTCCTGATTGCTTTAAAAATCCCAAAATATTCATAGACACTCATGCAGATCTAAAAAGGAAGAATTTGATATCAGATTTGATAGATAACTCTCCCTGTAGATTTTCAGAATCAGCGGTTCGAGCAATGCAGTAGGCTCAAATAGGTGAAAAAAATTTGTTTTTCCTGATTGCCCTAAAAATCCCAAAATATTCATATACACTGATTCAGACCCAAAAAGAAAGAATTTGATGTCAGATTTGATAGATAAGTCTCCCTGTAGATTTTCAAAATCAGCGGTTCGAGCAATGCAGTAGGCTCAAATAGGTGAAAAAAAATTTTTTTTCCTGATTGCCCTAAAAATCCCAAAATATTCATATACACTGATTCAGACCCAAAAAGAAAGAATTTGATGTCAGATTTGATAGATAACTCTCCCTGTAGATTTTCAGAATCAGCGGTTCGAGCAATGCAGTAGGCTCAAATAGGTGAAAAAATTTTTTTGCAGTAGGCTCAAATAGGTGAAAAAAATGTGTTTTTCCTGATTGCCCTAAAAATCCCAAAATATTCATATACACTGATTCAGACCCAAAAAGAAAGAATTTGATGTCAGATTTGATAGATAACTCTCCCTGTAGATTTTCAGAATCAGCGGTTCGAGCAATGCAGTAGGCTCATATAGGTGAAAAAAATATTTTTTTCCTGATTGCCCTAAAAATCCCAAAATATTTATAGACACTAATTCAGACCCAAAAAGAAAGAATTTGATGTCAGATTTGATAGATAACTCTCCCTGTAGATTTTCAAAATCAGCGGTTCGAGCAATGCAGTAGGCTCATATAGGTGAAAAAAATATTTTTTTCCTGATTGCCCTAAAAATCCCAAAATATTGATAGACACTAATTCAGACCCAAAAAGAAAGAATTTGATGTCAGATTTGATAGATAACTCTCCCTGTAGATTTTCAAAATCAGCGGTTCGAGCAATGCAGTAGGCTCATATAGGTGGAAAAAATATTTTTTTCCTGATTGCCCCAAAAATCCCAAAATATTCATAGACACTAATTCAGACCCAAAACGAAAGAATTTGATGTCAGATTTGATAGATAACTCTCCCTGTAGATTTTCAAAATCAGCGGTTCGAGCAATGCAGTAGGCTCATATAGGTGAAAAAAATATTTTTTTCCTGATTGCCCTAAAAATCCCAAAATATTGATAGACACTAATTCAGACCCAAAAAGAAAGAATTTGATGTCAGATTTGATAGATAACTCTCCCTGTAGATTTTCAAAATCAGCGGTTCGAGCAATGCAGTAGGCTCATATAGGTGGAAAAAATATTTTTTTCCTGATTGCCCCAAAAATCCCAAAATATTCATAGACACTAATTCAGACCCAAAACGAAAGAATTTGATGTCAGATTCGATAGATAACTCTCCCTGTAGATTTTCGAAATAAGCGGTTCGAGCAATGCAGTAGGCTAATGTCGGTGAAAAAATTATTTTTTCCTGATTGCCCTAAAAATCCCAAAATATTCATAGACACTAATTCAGACCCAAAAAGAAAGAATTTGATGTCAGATTTGATAGATAACTCTCCCTGTAGATTTTCAAAATCAGCGGTTCGAGCAATGCAGTAGGCTCATGTAGGTGGAAAAATTATTTTTTTCCTGATTTCCCTAAAAATCCCAAAATATTCATATACACTGATTCAGACCCAAAACGAAAGAATTTGATGTCAGATTTGATAGATAACTCTCCCTGTAGATTTTCAAAATCAGCGGTTCGAGCAATGCAGTAGGCTCAAATAGGTGAAAAAAATTTTTTTTTCCTGATTGCCCTAAAAATCCCAAAATATTCATATACACTGATTCAGACCCAAAAAGAAAGAATTTGATGTCAGATTTGATAGATGAGTCTCCCTGTAGATTTTCAAAATCAGCGGTTCGAGCAATGCAGTAGGCTCATATAGGTGAAAAAAATATGTTTTTCCTGATTGCCCTAAAAATCCCAAAATATTTATAGACACTAATTCAGACCCAAAAAGAAAGAATTTGATGTCAGATTTGATAGATATCTCTCCCTGGGCAATGCAGTAGGCTCATATAGGTGAAAAAAATATTTTTTTCCTGATTGCCCTAAAAATCCCAAAATATTTCGACACTAATTCAGACCCAAAAAGAAAGAATTTGATGTCAGATTTGATAGATAAGTCTCCCTGTAGATTTTCAAAATCAGCGGTTCGAGCAATGCAGTAGGCTCAAAAAGGTGAAAAAATTTTTTTTTCCTGATTGCCCTAAAAATCCCAAAATATTCATATACACTGATTCAGACCCAAAAAGAAAGAATTTGATGTCAGATTTGATAGATAACTCTCCCTGTAGATTTTCAAAATCAGCGGTTCGAGCAATGCAGTAGGCTCATATAGGTGAAAAAAATATTTTTTTCCTGATTGCCCTAGAAATCCCAAAATATTTATAGACACTAATTCAGACCCAGAAAGAAAGAATTTGATGTCGGATTTGATAGATAACTCTCCCTGTAGATTTTCGAAATCAGTGGTTCGAGCAATGTAGTAGGCTCATGTAGGTGAAAAAAATTTGTTTTTCCTGATTGCCCTAAAAATCCCAAAATATTCATATACACTGATTCAGACCCAAAAAGAAAGAATTTGATGTCAGATTTGATAGATAACTCTCCCTGTAGATTTTCAAAATCAGCGGTTCGAGCAATGCAGTAGGCTCAAATAGGTGAAAAATTTTTTTTTCCTGATTGCCCTAAAAATTTCAAAATATTCATATACACTGATTCAGACCCAAAAAGAAAGAATTTGATGTCAGATTTGATAGATAACTCTCCCTGTAGATTTTCAGAATCAGCGGTTCGAGCAATGCAGTAGGCTCAAATAGGTGAAAAAATTTTTTTTTTCCTGATTGCCCTAAAAATCCCAAAATATTCATATACACTGATTCAGACCCAAAAAGAAAGAATTTGATGTCAGATTTGATAGATAACTCTCCCTGTAGATTTTCAGAATCAGCGGTTCGAGCAATGCAGTAGGCTCAAATAGGTGAAAAAAATGTGTTTTTCCTGATTGCCCTAAAAATCCCAAAATATTTATAGACACTAATTCAGACCCAGAAAGAAAGAATTCGATGTCGGATTTGATAGATAACTCTCCCTGTAGATTTTCAAAATCAGCGGTTCGAGCAATGCAGTAGGCTCATATAGGTGAAAAAAATATTTTTTTCCTGATTGCCCTAAAAATCCCAAAATATTCATAGACACTAATTCAGACCCAAAAAGAAAGAATTTGATGTCAGATTTGATAGATAACTCTCCCTGTAGATTTTCAAAATCAGCGGTTCGAGCAATGCAGTAGGCTCAAATAGGTGAAAAATTTTTTTTTTCCTGATTGCCCTAAAAATCCCAAAATATTCATATACACTGATTCAGACCCAAAAAGAAAGAATTTGATGTCAGATTTGATAGATAAGTCTCCCTGTAGATTTTCAAAATCAGCGGTTCGAGCAATACAGTAGGCTCAAATAGGTGAAAAAAATTTTTTTTTCCTGATTGCCCTAAAAATCCCAAAATATTCATAGGCACTAATTCAGACCCAAAAAGAAAGAATTTGATGTCAGATTCGATAGATAACTCTCCCTGTAGATTTTTAAAATCATCGGTTCGAGCAATGCAGTAGGGTCATATAGGTGGAAAAATTACTTTTTTCCTGATTGCTTTCAAAATCCCAAAATATTCATAGACACTAATTCAGACCCAAAAGGAAAGAATTTGATGTCAGATTTGATAGATAATTCTCCCTGTAGATTTTAAAAATCAGCGGTTCGAGCAATGCAGTAGGCTCATATAGGTGGAAAAATTATTTTTTTCCTGATTGCTTTAAAAATCCCAAAATATTCATAGACACTAATTCAGACCCAAAAAGGAAAAATTTGATGTCAGATTTGATAGATAACTCTCCCTGTAGATTTTCAAAATCAGCGGTTCGAGTAATGCATCAGTTAGGCTCATATAGGTGGAAAAATTATTTTTTTCCTGATTGCTCTGAAAATCCCAAAATATTCATAGGTACCAATTCAGACCCACTAAGGAAGAATTTGATGTCAGATTTGATAGATAACTCTCCCTGTAGATTTTCGATATCAGCGGTTCGAGCAATGCAGTACGCTCATATAGGTGAAAAAAATTTTTTTTTCCTGATTGCCCTGAAAATCCGAAAATATTCATAGACACTGATTCAGACCCAAAAAGAAAGAGTTTGATGTCAGATTTGATAGATAACTCTCCCTGTAGATTGTCAAAATCAGCGGTTCGAGCAATGCAGTAGGCTCATACAGGTGGAAAAATTATTTTTTTCCTGATTGCTTTAAAAATCCCAAAATATTCATAGACACTAATTCAGACCCAAAAAGGGAGAATTTGATGTCAGATTTGATAGATAACTCTCCCTGTAGATTTTCGAAATAAGCGGTTCGAGCAATGCAGTAGGCCAATGTGGCTGGAAAAATTATTTTTTTCCTGATTGCCCAAAAAATCCCAAAAAATTCATAGACACTGATTCAGACCCAAAAAGAAAGAATTTGATGTCAGATTTGATAGATAACTCTTCCTGTAGATTTTCAAAATCAGCGGTTCGAGCAATGCGGTAGGCTCATATAGGTGGAAAAATTAATTTTTTCCTGATTGCTCTAAATATCCCAATGTATTCATAGGCACTAATTCAGACCCAAAAAGAAAGAATTTGATGTCAGATTTGATAGATAACTCTCCCTGTAGATTTTCAAAATCAGCGATTCGAGCAATGCAGTAGGCTCATATAGGTGAAAAAAATATTTTTTTCCTGATTGCCCTATAAATCCCAAAATATTTATAGAAACTGATTCAGACCCAGAAAGAAAGAATTTGATGTCAGATTTGATAGATAACTCTCCCTGTAGATTTTCGAAATCAGTGGTTCGAGCAATACAGTAGGCTCATGTAGGTGGAAAAATTATTTGTTTCCTGATTGCTTTAAAAATCCCAAAATATTCATAGACACTAATTCAGACCCAAAAAGGAAGAATTTGATGTCAGATTTGATAGATAACTCTCCCTGTAGATTTTCAAGTCTGCGAGCACAAAAAGAGGAAACTGTACCATTCTGATAATTGAGTTTAGATAAAGGTAAATTTTCATGTTACAACCTGTTGTTATAGTTAGTTATAATTCTCACTAATGTAACGTTACTCCAAGAGAAAACATTATCGACACCTCTGATCCATATACTTTAGCGTCATACCGTATACAGGGTGTAAATTTGAAAACTTTCAATGCGAATATCTCGCGAAATAAAAAAGTTAGAAAAACGCCGCTTGGCAAAAATGCTGAAGATTCAAGGGGAACTAGAACCACCAAATTTCAGTGAAGGGATGAGTCACCCTGTCAGCGCAACACACCCCAACTTTGAAATGTCAAATGGCACTACCTCTTTTGTGATACCTCAAATGAACGGTCTCAGTCAGTAGTATTTACCTGTACAAGACTCATTTTCCACCCACTACAGGGTGAACGGAAAACATAAATTCGAATAAAATAAAATGCAGAATGCCGATATATTCCAAGAGAGGTGTTCTAAAATGTTAAAATGGCATTTGAACATCGATTATACTATTGCTTATAACAGAATGGAATGCATTTTGAACATCTGATCAAATAAAATATCCTTTTAACACAATTCATTTTATTTTATTCGACTTTATATTTTTCGTACACCCTGTAGTGGGTGGAAAAAAAAATGTTGTACAGGTGAATACTACTGACTGAGACTGTTCATTTGAGGCATCACAAAAAAGGTAGTGCCATTTGACATTTCAAAGTTGGGGTGTGTCGCGCCGACGGGGTGACTCATCCCTTGATCGAAATATGGTGGTTCTAGTTCCCCTTAACTCTTTAGCATTTTTGCCAAACGGCGTTTTTCTAACTTTTTTCTTTCGCGAGATATTCGCATTGAAAGTTTTCAAATTTACACCCTGTATACACACCCGGATCCGGATTCCGGGCCGCAAGTCGAGTTCCGGTCAGTAGATCCGGAGTGGCGTCTGTGCGCGCCGGAAGCACGTATCTGTAAACGGTTCCGGACAAATTCCAGCGCTATTTCGAATTCTGTGTCTCGATTTCCAATGCATTGCACCTACTCACGGCCTCGTATTTGCCGATAATTGGGTTTCTGTTTCGGTAGGGGGTTGAGGAGGAGTGAGGAGGTCTTGTGGAAAGAGGAGGGAGTTTCCGTCGATTCAGTGTGAGAAAGGCTCAGAGTTGCCGTTTTTAGAAGTCCATATTGCTCAAAGTATGGAGTGAAATATTTCAGAAAACACTGAAAATAACCTAACCAAACTAAACTGGTCAACATTGGTGTTCCAAAATATAGCCTGAATTCAAAATAGAATAACTCACGAATTTCCTTACCAATTTGAAAACGGTTTTCGCCGATGATTAGCCTAATCTCTTGACAATTCGTTGTGGCATTGTCGATCTAAATGAAAACCTAGTAGGCGACCTAGTGCGAGGAGGTATAATATTGTCTGTTCATTCAATCAAAATATGCCTGTCTGTCAAGTGGCGCTGGGGATGAGAAAATGGAAAGAGCTCATTCGTTTATGTCAAAATAGACCATATTAGGTTGATATTCTCTTCTTCTATTTTTTTTCAATATGTACTCAACCACAAATGTGCTTTCCATCATTGACGTGATATTTGATACAAAGGCGATGAAGAAGATTCTTTCATGAGATTGAGATGTCGTAATCGTAAAATTATTTCCTGACAGTTGTCATTAGCTTATAAGTTCGTCTTTGTGAATGAGTTGAACTTCGAATTCGTATTCTTGAAAACTACAATTATTCCTAATTGTTTCTTCTAGTATTAGTTTTCTATTGCAGTTTGTTGATTGGTTTGTGAGTGCGATTGTGTTATTTTGCAATGTTATCTGAAAACTTCGCACTCCAGGAGGTGGGGGTGTAAAATTATCAAGACCTGGTTTCTCCTATCCCCACTGTTGTGAATTTGAGCCTCAAATCCTGAGGCATCAATGATGCCATATTCATTGGATTGCAAGGTGACATTTTTTTCTTGAATCGCATAATATTTGAAACGATGCATTGATATTTCAGGAATGGGAGTTTTTGAAGTGAAAGAACATGATATTGTATGTTTCCAACATTTTAAGGGAACTGTTTCTTGCCAATGAAGAATTGGAAACGGTTTTGGAAGGAAGGTTCGGTTCCAAGTTTGTTAGAGGGAGGTATATATAAATAAAAGGATATTCAACAAGTTCCTATACCTATACAAACTCTTTGTAGCAATCAGCTAATTAGTTTCTAGTTGACTGGAACTATTAGTTTCAGTACAAAAATTGCCAAGAACTTGACTTTGGGACCACTAAAAAATGTTCCATAGTCAATTGTCATTAAATTCATTTTAGAATGGTACAGATCATTGAAACTGGGGACAAAATAGATATCAAATATTTTTATAGTTTCAGACTCATCAATGTAGTTTGGAATATGATGCTGAAGAGGAACTCCTTCCTTAAGGAACACGACCTGAAGATTAAGAAGCATCTGAGGAGGAAACGGGCATTTGAACAGATATTATAGAATGATAATAAATAATAATGAAGTTTATTCAAAATGATTACATAATATAAATTACTTGATAATATCTTTCGTGATAATGTTTTATTTTCGGGTTTCAACATGACAGATTTTCATTTACAAACTTGACAGGACCATGAAAAATGTTATGGGTTAGGAATAAAATATGAATAACTTAGTTTACTTAGTTCACGTAGATGTCTCTGAACTACATATTTTCTTCAATTGTCTTTTCAATGAACAGACAATATTATAGCTCCTGCCTACTAACTACCTAACTAGGTTGTCATCTAGAACGACAATGGTTGTGGCAATATGAAACTTCTGTAATCTCAGATAACATTGCTATAGGGTGATAATTGAATGGGTGTAAAATTGCATCGTGGTCGTCAACTCACCGTTTGAACCTCGGTTTGAACAGATGATATTTTTCATTTTTTTCCTCACCTGCATCCTCTTGATTGATGCTTTCTCTCGAAACATTTTCGGACTTTTCAAATTCAGAGCTTTGATAATCGTGTTATGAATATTCATTCAAAATGATGCATTTTTTCGACGAATAATTGAATGGAATTGGAAGTTAGAATTCTTTTCCGAAGAATCAACGTTGTATGTATAGTCGTCGGATATGTGATTGTGTTCGAACACAGAAAAGTCTGAAGAAGTCTATACAAAGTGATAAAAGAAATACTGAATGATGGAATGGCGAATAACGTAGTTTTTAGTAAATGAAACATAATTTTCTCTGTGTTACTAGTGAAATAATGGAGTGTTACCTCGTCATGAGAATGTCTTGAGTCTGACCTCGAAATGGTTTTGTAATTTTTTGGATCGAAGGTCATATAATGAAGGTACGCATTTTTGATCAGAATGATGCATTTTCTTAAGATAAATTATTATATTAAAAAAATTACGATTGCAGTTCCAGAAGTACAGGGTGCGATAAAAAACATGCCCAGATTGTCCTGGGATGAAGAAGAATATGTTTAAACGTAATGAAAATCGCTATATGTTCCGAAAAAGAAATATAGTCTCTGTAATTGTCGAAAATTGTGAAATGTATAAATACAGTTACTTCTCCTGAAGTTTATACGAGGAAATATGAAAAAGATTTCAGAATTGCCATAGATTCCATAAAATGTTTTTCATACTAATGAAGATAAATACAGTAAGTCCTCATGAGGCTTCTACGAGGCAAATTTCAATGTAGGTGCTTTCAAGACTTCTATTGAGATTACCCAATTGTCCCAATTAGAATGGGGAAGACCACTGAGAGAAGAAATCCGTGCAAACCTCTTTCAATCGACGAATCATGATTTACGTTTGATGTACAGTGATGCCCAATATATAAGTAACGACTCTTGTAAAAATCCCTTTAAAAATTCGGTGTATGCACCCGGACTAATATCTATTAAAGCCGCCCGCTGTTTCAATAACTCATTTCTTATTGTGGTTTGTGGTACGAGATTGTCAGGTGTATCTCTGAATATTTCTAAGATTTCGGGCTAATATTCACATCGCCATAGTAATATTTTCTACTTCATCTAATGAAGCTGACTAAAAAAAAACTGACCAGCATCATCATCGATATTCATTGTTCGATTCTAGTTTATATGAAATAGATAAAGAACTTGTTGAATATGAAGCGGTATGGGTATAATTTCTTTTTCAAATTAGAGTTTGTCTTTAGTGTATCCTTCAATTATTTTTCCTCGAAATCATATTTCTTGATCGTTCTTTATACATTTTTCTCTGAATTTGATGGTTTTGCGAAGAGAAAACGGTATACACCCTATCAACTTGAAACGCGATTATCTACTTCCAGGAATTCTAATTTTCATTTATTTCGAGTGTCTCAAAAACGCGCAGCGACAAATAAATTCTTCTTTTTTTAATGGGATACCTTGAATATTATTGCATTCTCAGATTCTACGATTCTAAGTTTGTTAGATTTTTTTTATATAACAAAAGTTTATAGTTTCGGAATTATGAACAATAATTGTAAATTGATATTTCGACTATTTCAATACCAGTTCAGTGAGGAAACATTTGGAATAGTATAGCACTGACAAATATAGCCATTTTCATTCGTCTCTAAACCTACCATACATATTTTATTTTCTGAGTGGTCATCGCTCCGAAAAATTCGATGGTTTTGCGGTTTTCAACCTCACACACTGTAATTAGGTTTGTAAAATCTAACAAAAATCAGGAAATCTCATTAGAAACGTTTTTCGAGAAGTATGTGTTTATACTTATATTTATTTCAATCAATGTTAATTAAAATATCAAACGTGAGTAGTATGCTGTCGTAGAACTGGTTAAAATAAAAATTAGTAACGAAACATATTTTTTCATCTCTTGAAACGTTCGAACCTATATTCGTTCTATATAAATAGTGTTTGTTTAAATACTATAACTCTTCATCTATATTTGATATTCGTAGTTTCCGAGATCTAGTATTATAGACATAATACTTGAATTCGTGATTTAGTGATTTATAAGATCTGAAAATTCAGAGACGTAGGTATTCAATATTCTTAGTTCTCAGTTTTCCTCCAAAGAAATATGTAAACTAATATCACAAAACAATTAATAATCATCAATCTACAACGTAACTTGTCTACCTATAGAGTGAAGAAATAATACTTGTCGGTCTGTCGCTTGATACTTCCTGTAAATTAACATAAACTTGTAGACCAATGCCTTTAAAGGCTCGACTCTAATTCATAGAGATTTGTGGTTTATTCAAATTTCATTGGTTTACACATAATTCACCCTTTGAAGGACAGGATTTAAGAATTATGATTCGATTTTTATATCATTCATTAGTCTATTTCGTTCTGATGAGATATTTGTGAATTAGTGATATTTTTATAATTTCAAACTTTGCTATTGTTGTTGGAAATATCTCATCATTTGAGTGATTACCAAAAATCGAGTATTTTAACCAAATTGAATAATGGTTGGTCTAATATAAGGAGAGTTTGGGACGAACTTCCTGACGATTTGACAGCAAATGTGATTCAATCTATGCCAAATCAATTGAGAAAAGTTATATATGCAAATGGTTCCTATACTAAATACTGACAGTATTCGACAGTGGCGTAGCACTCGATTGAACCGGGAGTGAGTAGAACTTCCTTATTTATAATGGACCATCACAAATTTCTTCATAATTTCGATTCATTTTTATTATTCTATGATATAAACCGTGATAACATTCTTTAATTCATATTTTGAAGCGTTCAGCATTAATATTTTTAGAAATGTATTATTTTTAACAGTGACATTAGAACATTTTGATTGAAATTTCATTGCCAGATAGAGATTCATTCCGATCAATTGATCATATACAGTGTGTCCACTGTAATAGCGTACCACCCCTGTAAAATCGTTATTATATGATCGATTCTGAAAACATTGTTTTTATTGGATAGGTATTTGGAATTCTCATCCAACAAGAAAATTGATTTTATTCTTGAACTGTTTCCATGGCTAACTGTGAACAATTTTATTGAACCATACTTCAAAAAATACAATGAGGGATTTTTTTCACTAAGAATACCGATGGATTTTGCATCAGGGTATTTCAAAACATACCTATACCAATTTTCATCATCAAAAAACATAGGGTGTTCCAAAGAACGATTTATTATTATTTTTTAATACTCGATCAGAAGATTTAGTATACTATGGCATAATTGGGTAATGACAAATTATTATTGAGGACCTACTTCAAACATATCTGTACCGATTTTTATAATTCGAATATCCAATGTGCCTAAGAAAAAAGAATAAGTAGGCAATATTTTTTATCATGATAGTTCTTTTCCTAGAAAGTAATGACGGATTCTCATTCAAGATCACTCGGAACATACCTGTACTGATTTTCATCATCATAAAACGTTTTTTATACATTTATGTATATTTGAATGATAATAATCAAGACCAATATGTTTGAAGTCCTCAATATTAATTCGACATCAGTTCTTCCCAAAAATACCACAGTACCTACTATATTTTCTGATCAAGTATACAAAAAAATAGTAATCCGTATTTTCAGACACCCTATACTTATATGTTCTATGATGATGAAAATCGGTACTGGTTTATTTTGAGTGATCTCCGTACCGAATCCATCATTAGTTTCAGTGAAAAAAAGCCTAAATAGTAATTTTTGAAATATGGGTCAATAAAATTGGTCGCAGTTGGCGACGATAAAAATTTAAGAATACCATAACTTTTTTGTTGGATGGATATTTCAAATACCTACACAACATAAAAAGTTTTTTGGAATCGATAAAATAATACGGATTTCACAGGCGGTGGTGAATTCTTTAAGTGAACACACGGTATATATAGCACGCGGTCACCGAACATAACACAACATAATACCAAAATGTTTGATGTGTATTTTTGACTGTGTTTTCGATAATTCTTCTTTATAGCTGATCGATATTTCTTTGTGCTGATAGATTCAACAGTATAAAATATAATTTTGGTTTTTAATAGTTATTTATTATACAAGGGAAAAAAGTAGTAGATTTCAGCTCCAGGTTGTGGACAAAAAACCGTGAGCTAAAATCTAATATTTTTCCCTTGTATAATAGACTATTTTTTTCTGTGACAGAAGGAAGGACGAATCAATATTGAGAAGATATTACATTATTTCGAAATCTGACAATTATCGACGTGAAATTTCAAGTTTTTAACAGTAGGGACACCTGCGTTTTATAGACATCTTTATCATTCTTTCGAAGTAATCAAATATCTGATGTCACTTCTGTCAGTTCAATTCTGTGATTTGATTTTAAAAAATTGCGAATTCAGTAGTTGTTTAGTGATATACGAAACCGCGAAGTCGAATGGAATAAAAGGACTTGCAGTTCTTTCTCGAAGACGGTATTATTGACTCATTTTTCGGAACTATAGCACAACAAAAGCCATTAACAGAGTATATATATATGTGATATATATCCGGGAAAAAAGTACTCACTTTTTTCCCACGGGAAAAAAGTAATTCATGAAAAGTGACATTTTATAACCTGCCAACAGAGATGAAATGCCAAACTTTTTTCCTGTCACAGAAAAAAATCTATTTTACATGGTGATAATAATCACACTGTAGATATCCCTGTTTATGGAATTCATATTTCCACTCCAAAGTGCATTATGTGAACCAGTTCTCTCTAGTGAGAAATCATGATTTTCAGTGTTTCAGTTAGGTATAGAGAAAATCATTTTTGAAAATATTCTCGAAAGTCGTAATTACTCCGAAAAAGTTGAAATTGGTATAATAAATCACCTGATATATTTTATGGTTCATATCAGAGTAATATATAGAATCAAAAATGTTGAAAAACGTGGTGCTCTATTAGAAATAAGGGAATTCTATTTACCTCCCGTATTTGGAAGTGCGCTATGCTAGATTAATCCTCGGATTTACCCAAAATTTTCAGAGATTTTTTCAACTCAGCATAATTTTGGAAATGAATGGACTACCTGAATATACCTATATTATATAATTCAGTACTATATATTCATAATTTTATTACAATTTTATTGATCGTTTTCTCCTGGTTATACAGGGTGTAATTTAATTGATAGTTAAAAATATAGGATATGATTCCTTACCTCATTTTGTGAAGAGAAGTTGATATGAACATATGCCCTGAAACTAGTTCTTGTTCAGTATATATTGAAGTTAATCTTTCTTGAAAATTCCAACACCCTATAGCTCGGATGTTGAGAGGTTTAGGGCATATTTTCATATCAACTTTTTTTCTTAAAATGAGCTGAGGAACCATATCCGTTATTTTCAGCCATAAACTAAATTACACGCTGTATAGTTTCAAATTTATTTCAGTTTAGTTAGTTTGTTGTCATATATTATTATATATACATATATTATATTCAATAAATCATGGCATTGTTTTATAATGTTTGTTCTGAGAATATTGGTATATTCATACATACCTATATTCTTTCAAATACTTTAGATCCATTGTCGGAATATTTCGTATAACGTTCGTATATCCATATTATTGACTTATTCGTTCATACCATCAGGTCCGTCATTCTATATTTTCATATGAAATATTATCGAATTGAAGTTTCGATGGTTTGTATGACCAATTAATGAATTGAAGATTGTTGAAATTTACACATTCTTAGTACTATCATTTCTGGTTTGAAGGACGAAATAGTAAATCCCTTTACTCCAAGATTGGATTCTAGTTATAATTATATTATATCGTTCTCATCGGAACTGAATCATTGTGAAGCAGTCCCAGATCAATTCCTATTTATTTCATTGTTGTTGCCATAGAAGAACTATATGTCATTGTTATTTTTCACGTTCGAATAATAATTATTACACCTCTGGGTATATACCGCTGGGTATACCCTATATAATACCTTCACAGTGCGAAGCAGATCATAAAATGCTAATGAGGGAGACAGTTCGTTTCTAGGCAATGAATAGTACATGTGCTTAGACAAAAATATTTCGATTCGCTCAAGAGTCGTTACCTATTTATTGGGCATCACTGTACAATCAATATTGTGAGTTGAAGTTGTAGGGAATCGAATCTATATCGTTTTGAAATCAGCATATTTCATTCGATATTTCAAACAGCCAAATATGATGGTGGAGTCGTGACGTATTAGTCCCGAGCTGTAGCTATCTCTCTCTGATACCTCGTCATTCTGCAGTGTTGCAGTGTGATTGGTCAGTTCAAGGACAATAGGCGTGTTGGGAATAAGACGTCGCACCAGTCACACCAATGAATTGACAAAATTTCAAATGGCGCAGGAATTGTGTGTTTTGAAATGGACATATTCTAATTTATTTTTTCCATCGTCTTAGCATGAATGAAAAAATTCAAAACTAATTCGCTGGTAGTTTTTCAGTATAGAGTTCACGAGAATGTCATTTTAAAAAATCAGTGGTCTCCCCCCATTTTATATGAACTTTATTTGCTAGAATATCACAAGGAAACACCTCTTGAATTTTTTCGGTGTTATTTAGATACACCCTGTATACCCCGCCCTGTTTACCACAGAAAAACAAAAGATTATTTTCTCTTTCTATTCGAGCTAAACGGGTACAAGCTCGGTAAATTAAATTACCTGGATAGTTTCGACCATAAATACGGCCATTACGGCCGCGGTTCAACGATGAAATACAGCTCGAATATAATGCACAGGAAATGGCGGCGTATGTGCATCTTTCGACTGGAAATAATAACCTCTCTCTTGCATGCGTCAACTTCAGTTGCTTTATTTATTACAGGATACTCTAATATTAATTATGGGAAATGATTGCTGATGCGATGGCGTGAATTTCCACTGGACAGGCCGTATATTTGCCTTTTAAAAAAAGGTTCCACGGCGTAAGTATAGGGTGCTGCTGCGGCCAGTGTTGCCGATCCTACGAATTTTCCTTAGATCTTCGAACTTTCCCGGACTCGCCTGATTTCTGATCAAACTTTCTTCAAATTTCAAGATAATATGATGATACCGATGATGAACTTATGCCATTAGACAACATATTTTCCATAGAATTATTTGATTTGTGGCACTTTTTACAATAGTTTGTGCCGAGGGGTAAACCACGGTCAAAATTGTGTACACCAAACTGAAATTTCATAAGAAATTGAAAGGAATTAAAAAGAATGTCAAGGAATTTCAAGGAATTTCAAGGAATTTCAAGGAATTTCAAGGAATTTCAAGGAATTTCAAGGAATTTCAAGGAATTTCAAGGAATTTCAAGGGATTACAAGGAATTTCAAGGAATTCCAATTTTTTGTACACCAGAATAATGCCGCACTTCACACAAGAAATTCGAAGAAACTCCAAAGAATTCCAGGAAATTCCAAGAAAATCTAAAGAGTTCCAAGGAAATCCAAGAAAATCCAAAGAATTCCAAGGAAATCCGGAGAATTCCAAGGAAATCCAAAGAATTATAAGAGAATTCAAGGGATTCCGAGGAAATCCAAAGAATTCCAACGAAATCTGAGGAATTCCAAGGAAATCCAAGGAATTCCAAGGCAATTCAAAGAAATCCAAGAAATTTCAAGGGATTCCAAGCAATCAGACTTGTTTGTATACCAGAATTATACCGGAAATCACCCAAAGAATTCGAAAGAAATTCAAGGAAATCCAAGGAATTCGAAGGAAATCCAAGAAATTTCAAGGAATTCCAGTTGTTTGTAGACCAGGAATATACCGCACTCCACCCAAGGAATTCCAGGGAATTCGAAGAAAATCCAAGGATTTGCAAGGAAATCCAAGGAAATTCAAGAAATTCCATGGAAATTCAAGAAATCCCAAGGAAGACAGGGAATTTCAAGGAATTCCAGTTGTTTGTACACCAGAATTCCGGTTTACCCCTAGGTTTGTGCTAAGTGTAGCTATATATAGATATCACGAATAAGATTAATAGCTAATCCATCGTTGTTTTCTTGGTTTCATCGATCAGAATTCGTTATTTTCTCAAAATACCTCTCTATTGAATGAAGGCGCTTGACTACAAATATTCATTGAATTATCACTATAACCTTGAAATTCTCACAGGACAATCACAGACGGAAGACAACTCATGATTTACTCCATTTACTCTGTTTTGTCGTCTGAAAATCTGACACCAAGGAGTGTAAAATTGACATCGACCATATTGGTGGAATTTAGAGACATAAAAGTAAAATAATCATTGTGATTTTTCGATAGATAACTCAAGTGAAGCGTCATCTAGTTTGACCAATTCAATATTCAGTGTTTCCTGTTGACTTGGAATGAAGACAAACCCTCAATCTAGATCACAAATTGACAAACACCATTCGAATAGACTAGCTTCAACACCGAAACGGTGTTTATCGACACAGCGCAAAGCAGAGTTTGCCATAAAATAATTAAAGCTGAAAACACAGAATGAATCATTTTTTCATGTTGAATAAATACTTCTTATATGCTTCGGGAAATAGGTACTGTTATAGTAAAATAACACTCTGTTCGGTATATCTTCTTGTGATTCTCTCTATCTTGACTAGTCTGACCTCTAAAAATATGTACATTTTGAAGACCTACACTCACTTCAATTTATATTAACTTTTGGAAGAAGTATCGGTCTTTGTGATTCAAGGAAGCTGAAACTATACTGTGTTAGAGAAGCACGAAGCGAATCATATCGCGTTCTCAAGAATTTTGGGGAAATCCATTTATCATGTTCATTTATTCATTGCGTATTGGTCGAATTGATTGGAAATATGCTTTTCATTTCTAATATCTCAGTCCCTTCTGACATATATTCATGTTCAGAAACTTAACAACACTGCTTCAGGGCCCGAGAAAGATACTTATCGAGAATTCGTGAACAGAGATGCCTATCAAAGTAGGATCCACCTGTGAGAACTTGATATTGTAACTGTGGTAATACCACGCGGGTAACCCCCACCACTTATGCTGGGTAGTTGTAAGAAGGCAAGCTTTCATGCATGAGAATTAAAGTAATAAAATATTGGGTGACACAAGCTCCTGAAACTTTGTAGAGAGCTTCTTAATGATTCAAGATGATATTTTCGATTTTTGACAGACTAAAGAACATCGAATTCCACATTTGTTGATGTCATCTCCTTCAGCAGGGTGGTGTATTACATTTCGATTATATTCGAACTGGTCTCTTTAGATTTTTACCGAATTTGAGTGTACACTGCTGCCCAAAAAAATCGTAATGACTCTTAAGCTATGTTGGTATATTTTGTTTAAGCTCATGTACTATTCATCGTTCCTATAATCGTAATCGTTCAATTTCATACTCGATTCTATAAATGTATACCCGATTGCGTAAACTAAAATCCCAAATGATGCGAACTTCAACATTGACACTGTGAATTGTACAACAGGTTTTTCCTCAAAACTCATTAGACGGCGTGCAATTAATTGGGCATTCCAGGTTGGGGTTGGATGTCCCTTCCTGTTGTCCATTAGCAATTACTATCTCAAGTAGTAGGATCCAATTTGTTTTGTAATTACACTGAAAACATATGCCAGCTCCCACGAATGAAATCGTCCTTTCACTGCAGACTAATCATCGAATCAAAACCATTCGTATCGTACTCGTTAACATAGCCGAATATGAATTATTTACATTAATTGCTATGGATTTAATTATACCAGCGATTATACCTGTTTATGTTTTGTTTCTTTTCTGCTTGTAAGCACTTCTTGTTATGAAGTCAACAGAAAAGTATCGTATGTATAATACCACAAGTCCCTTCGATTTTAAGACCAACACCACACTCGCGCTATGCGAAAAAGAGAAGGAGTTGTATTTGTTAAGATTATCACACTCATTATTTCATGGATAAAACAATAATTTTATCTCGTATTTTTATATGCACTCGTTGCGTTAAGCAGACATACATCCATCAAAGAATTCAGGGCGTGAAATGATCCAAGGTTTGTCAGGTTTGAAATAGGTTTGAGATTATGTTATGGTTAGGAGAGAGATGTATAGAAATTTAATTGGTGCGCTTGCTCCCTATTGAAGGTCGTTTGCAAGTTTCTCGATGGTGCCTACTCTGATAAACCTTTGATAAACATACTTGACGTGGGTAAATCTCGCTAAGCTCATCCTGGTTACAATCCATATTTACAGGAAACATTTTACCGACCGATAAATATTTGGATACGTATATGATTTGGATCAGAGCAGAGAACTGATTCCTGATCAAATGATCGAAACGTCAATATGACAAAAATATTCTTGAGCTGAAAAAATGGTTATTTCTGAGATTGGGGTCAAGTGTTCGTTAGGGACGTGTTCCGTAGTTTCTAAATTTTGTGTATAATACCTAATCCACCATAGAAAAAAGAAAATCTCTGTTCTACAACAGTATTATTTCAGTGATTTGAAATAGTAGCGTGAACTGGTGTGAATAAATTCTAAGATGAGTACCAGTTACTGCCTATCATGATTTTCGATATTGGTCTATTTCAATAGTTGATACATTCTTTGTTCTGCTTCTTCAAAGAGGAAATTCATCAGATTTCATGCTTTAAATAGGTTCATGTCATGAAAGAAGTGAAGCTTATTAAAATCGGCTATAAAAAAGATTTCTTGCTTCCATTTCAAATTGAAATTTGAATGAAAATGTCGAGCACAGTATTTATTCGACCACAGAACAATGATGGAAATAGATTCATCCCTCACAGAACCAAGGTTTTGAACGATTTTCCGATTATGGCGCCTCTATCGCAAATACCTGAACCCCACGTCCAAAACTCGCTTGCAATTATTGTTCCATATCGAGAGTTAGTCTGACGAAACAATTGAAGAGTGAGCCCACCAGTTAAATTTCTATACATCTCTGTTAGGAGATTAGCAATTTACTCATGATTTTATAAGGTTGATATTGAAATTGTATGTCACTGGAGGCGACTCCACTTGTAGCAAGGGGATTAGTTTTTTTTCAAACCCTGTATATTCTTCATTTGATTTCACCCTCAATCGAGAATATGAATTCTAGTATTTGTCGAGTAGTCAGGTCAGTAGTTCGAATAGTGTTCGAGTCATCATTTTCCATGAACTTCATAGAAATTTTATGTCCTATGAATTAATGATTGTATTTAGCTCATTAAACGGGCTTAAGGTATTTCGAGGAATGAAAGGCAGTTCATTATATTGCTCATCATTCAAACTACCTATCTTTCATTAAATGTTTATGTACCTGCCTTAATGAAAGTACATTATTATTGAGAGTCCTTTTAGTTGCGCTGAAAGGGCCAAGGGCTTTTATTCAATAGCCGTTTTAATTATACCTATTACGGTGATTATGACCTTAATATAAGAAACTGGCACTCAGACAGTTTACTATCCAATTCACAGTAAAAGTAGTATCTACACTAGTCAACATCATTTTGATTATATTATAATATGACATTTTATGGAGTATATGTACAGGGTGTTTCAAGAAAACCTAACCCCCTTGCTAGGGTAGGTAGAACATTGCAAAATAAGTTGGGTTTGCTCAGTGAAAAAATGTCGTAACGGCATCCGTTTTCATGATACAAGGTGTTGAAAAAAATATCTTTTACACATTTTTCACGATTATTCCGAAACTGCTGGCAACATTGTGATGAAATTGTGTATGGATGTTTCCTAGAATCTGACACATCTCATGCATTTGTTTTTATATCTGACTCTCATAGAACACTCTATCTATCGAAGAAAATTTATATTATTAGAGAGTCGAAACATTTTCGGAGACCTATTATGCACGTCCATCAATATCCTGAAAATTGATTTCGATGTCACGTGATCACTGGTATGGCGGTAGTGGAGAAAATGACTATGAAGTGGCAGAAAGTCGGGAGGTATTAAAAAAGGTTATTTGAAGAAGTTGCTAAGAGCTCAATTCAATATTCACATTCAGAGTTTCGTTGTCTTCACACCAGATTGTAGAAATTTTTTTTTTATTTTCTGTTTCCCACGAAAAGGGATATCCTGTAATGTTCAGAGAACATCGTGAGAACCAAGGAAAATGAGGTAGGAATTGGTGTTCTTCTTAAATTTCTGGAGGTTATATGCCTCGGGGAACACCTCCCTTGGGAATGTGTTCCAGAGCCTCGCTGTTCGTTGGATGAACGAGTCTTTGTAAAAAGATGTTCTGCAGATCTCCAAAGTGACCACGAAGGAGTGCGAAACCTCAACTCGACGGGTTAATCTCGCGGGGACTGCCAAGGGAGGAACAATTGTTGATATTTCAGAAGAGCATCGTCCATGCAAATATCTATAAAGTAGAGTCAGATCGCCAACTTTTCTACGGTGTTCCAGAGAAGTGAGTGAGTTTGTGAGCGAGATATCACCCACGAGACGAATTGCCCTTTTTTGGACAGAATCCAACCGTTTCAGGGTATGTTTGGGTGCTGCACTCCAAATATGGCAACAGTATTCCAGGAAAAGTCAGATCTGTGCCTTATAGATCATAAGCAGCTGACTGGAAGTGAAATAGCTCCTGTCCCGAAACAGAAAACCAAGTTTTTGGGATGCACTTTCAGCAATTGATCTCACGTGATTTTCCCAAGAAAATTTATTGCTGATAGTGATACCAAGCATCGAAATGGATGCCTTCAAAGGTATGGTTACTCCTGACAAGCTCATGTTGGGCACAGTGTGATCGGCTTTTCTAGAGAAAAGGCATGCTTGTGTTTTGTTTGCGTTGAAATCTACCAAGTTATTGGACCCCCATTCGAGAATTGTTGCCAAGTCCATATTTATCTTGTCGACATTTCTTCCTCGTTCGTTTCTGATTTGCCTGGCTGGTATTGGAACCCTGGAAGAGAAGGCGGTATGGAGGGTACTATCATCCGCGAAGCTGTGTACTGGACATGAAGTTGCTTCCAACAAATCGTTAATATGGAGTAGAAATAGTGTTGGTGCTAGAATTGATCCATGCAGAAAAACCAGCATTTATGATAAGAGAGTCAGATGATATACTTCAATGTAATAGTTCTCAAAATTTAGGAAGATTGTGGTTTTTTACTTCAATTGCAAAATTAGACGGTAATTCAGGATTATCATCAGTGATAATTGAGGACTATCAGAAAATAAGATATTTTGTAACAGCGAAGGTCCTGGTTTGAAAATTTCCAAATTTCTCAGATATCATTATTCATTATTTGACTGGGAATCCTATCAAGTTTGATAGATCCTCCTCAAAATAAATAAATATATGATGATGAATGCGAGAAATCCACTCCACAATGGAGACATATTTACCATAACAAAGATCGCTAGTGAATCAAATCTAACACTCACCCCTACCATATCCGACCTAGACAAAACTAGATTCGGAGCCCCAGAACCCGGAATATTAAAAACAATAATTCATCCCAGTGGATAACCATTAGCGTTATCGTCCTCGTACAGCCGAAAACTATCATAATCCGACCTAAGCCCCATTGATCAATAAAAGCCGTATCCGAATCGAGCTACCATCGCACGCTCCCGACCTTCAATTGTCAACCGAGAGAGGGGGCAGTGGCGGTTCCTCAGAGGAGGCAACGAAGGGTGTGCCTCCTCAAGAATTTCCATACATCGAATAGTTCGATATACTTGTATAAAATATTACACCGAAATATATAACTTACTGTAATTTTTTCTCTTTCCACGTCCTGTATGATGAATATCAATTTATCATACATCCAAAAACGAATGCCCAGATGACAGGAGTATGTCAACAAATTATTATTCTCAGATGTCAGTTCGTTATAGTTTTAGTTATATTATAGGAAGATGAAGATTGTGGATATCATGAAGAATGGCTGAAAGGATAATATTGGACTTCATGTTACTAATGAGGATTTGATATCCGAAATGAGTTTATACGAGTGAAGTCATATAAACTGTTTGTGAGAGATATACTTCCTACGAGACTTCCTATATCACTGATACGAATGATTTTCAGAAGTTCCAAGCTGATCAAGATCAGAGTTCATACAAGTATACTTCTCCTATACATTTCAATACTAAAAATATTAGTGAGTTATATTTTTATATCATAATACATCATATTATTCTATTCGATTTGAGAGATAATGTCAATTCTCAATTCCAGAGGATTTTATTGTTATTGTTATTTGGTCTGATGGCCATTTTTTATGTTCTGGTTCCCACGAGAAGGGATATCCTGTAATGTTCAAATAACATCGTGAGAACCAAGGGAAATAAGGGAGGAATTTGTGTTCTTCTTAAATTTCTGGAGATTATATGCCTCGGGGAAACACCTCCCTTGGCAAATGTGTTCCAGAGCCTCGCTGTTCGTTGGATGAACGAGTCTTTGGAAAGAGATGTCCTGCAGGTCTCCAAGGTGACCACGAAGGGGTGCGAAGCCTCAACTCGACGGGTTAATCTCGCGGGGACTGCCAAAGGAGGAATAATTGTTGATATTTCAGAAGAGCATCGTCCATGAAAATATCTATAAAATAGAGCCAGATCGCCAACTTTTCTACGGTGTTCCAGAGAAGTGAGTGAGTTTGTGAGCGAGGCATCACCCACGAGACGAAAATATGGTAAAAATATGACGATATCAGCACGTCTTACCGATTTTCTATGAACAAGAACCTTATAAGTGACGTCCGTTTTTTCGTAGAAGTTCACACTTCTTATTCAGCCTCCCCTGTTGAAAGAAGCACGAGCCGCCACTGAGAGGGAGTCGCAGCAGGCTGTGGGGAAATCAAATATACATTTATAAACTATGTAATGAGCCGAAGGACACAGCCACGTGCCCGAAGTATACGGAGGGGAGCGGAAAAACAGAGGGTGAAAGGACGTAGAGTTACTCGAGTTGCACTTTCATGGATGTCTTCGAATTTTTCGGATAAGCGTGAGCGTTAAATCGGATTGGCGACGCGAGTAAATCAAGGAACATATGACAAGCGTTCACGGTTCGATTGTTTTATGGACGAGCGGAAAAAAAGTTGTCGAGATATGTCAAAACAGAAGATACATCTGAAACGGGGGTACTTTGAGATGAAAGGAGGGTCTTTAGCTATATGCTTGATTGATGTAGTGATGAAGATAACTGTGGCATAGGTTTGACCACCGAGGGGTAAACCGCAGTCAAAATTGTGTGCACCAAACTTCCAATTTCACAAGGAATTCCAAGGATTTCCATATACTACCAAAGAATATTCCAGTTGTTTGTACACCAGAATTATACTTCACACAAATAATTCCAAAAAACTCCAAGATATTCCAAGGAAATTCAAGAAATTCCATGGGAATCCGAGGAATTCAAGGAAGTCCAAGGAATTCCAAGGAATTCTAAGGAAATCGATGGAAATCCAGGGAATTCCAAGGAAAACCATGGTTATCCAACGAATCCCGCGTAAATCCAAGGAATTCCCAGGAAATCTAAGGAATCCCGAGGAAATCCAAGGAATTCCAAGAAATTTTAAGAAAATCCAAGGAAATCGAAGACTATCCAAGGAAATCAAAGGAAATCCAAGGAAATCCAAGGGAATCCAAGGGAATCCAAGAAAATCTATAAGGAAATCCAAAGAATTTCAAGGAAATCTGAGGAATTCCAGTTGTTTGTACACCAGAATTATTCCGCACTTCACTCAAAGAATTCCAAGGAAATCCAAGGGATTCCCAGGAAATCCAAGAAGTTCCAAGAAAGTCTAGGAAAATCCAAGGGAACCAAGGAAATCCAAGGAAGTCGACGGAAATCCGAAGAAATTCAAGGAAATCCAAGAAAATTCAAGGAATTTCAAGAAATTTTAAGAAAATCCAAGGAAATCGAAGACAATCCAAGGAAATCCGAGAAAATCCAAGGAAATCCAAGAAAATCTAAGAAAATCCAAAGAATTCCAAGGAAATCCATGAAAATCTAAAGGATTCCAAAGGATTCCAGTTGTTTGTAGACCAGAATAATATCGTACTTGACACAAAAAATTCCAAGAAACTCCATGGAATTCAGAAGAAATCTAAGGAATTCCATGGAAATCCAAGGGATTTTCAGGAAATCCATGAAATTACAAGAAGAACAAGAGAACCAAAGAAATCCGAGTAAGTCGACGGAAATCCAAGGAAATCGTAGGAAATTCAAAGAATCTCAAGGAAATCCTTCAAATTCCAGGTGTTTGTACACCAGAATTATTCTGCACTTCACTCAAAGAATTCCAAGGGAATTTGAGGAACTCCAAGGAACTCCAAGGAAATCCAAGTAAATCCAAGGTAATTCAAGGGACTCCAAAGAAATCCAAGAAATCCCAAGGAAATCCGAGCCATTCCAGTTGTTGGTAGACCAGGAATATACTGCACTTCACCCATGGAATTCCAGAAAATTACAGGGAAGACAATAGACACATCAGCCCAATTTCTCCTTCCGCTAATGATAATTCTAATAATAACTCCAGATCTGCTCTGTTGCCGGAACAAATTCAATTTTGCTCTGCGGCATTACTTTTGAATGTAGTCTCGCTCTCGTGACAGTAACGTTATATGCGCACCACCTATTGTTCGCAAACCTATACAGTGTCATTCATAAAGTCGGTATCATATGGGAAAAACTTTTAATAATAATTAATTTTGAAAAACGTTCTGTTTGTTAAGTTTTGCTTAAAAAAATACGAAAAATGACCTACCCGGTTGGGGTCACGTGACTCGCTACTTGTCCAAAGTTAAATTTTTTGCTGAAAAAAGGGCTTATTTGTTCGAATTCCAAAAAAGTTCACTGAGAAAAAGTGTTTCTATTCCGATTTTACATGAATGTGCCTCGAATTCGAACGTTCCATAACAACTTTCAGTTTTTGATATATTTTTCCTTTTCTCCGAAATGTCTATTTCATTCTAGTAGCTTCATCATGCTACTAACTTTCAATCACTAATAATTATCGACAAAAATATGATTTTCTTCAGAAAATACTAATTCCCGCTTCAAATTTCTGTTATGTTTGATGCAAAGTTGATCTATCGTCTAGCATTCAGGAGCGAAATTTATTCAAATGGATTTTTCCAGTACTAAAATGATCTCAAGGTCACCTATCAAAATATCAGCAAGCTACTTTACGTATCTCAAGTTTAGGACAGTTTTGTCGAAGTTATTATTAGAAGAGATCAAAAAATATCAAGAGCTCACAGTTGCAATAGAAGGTTCAAATTTGGGTAAGATTTGCACAAAAACAAATTTTCCTTTCAAACTTTTTCGAAATTCGAACAAATAACAATAATTTCAGTAATAATTTTGAAAAAAAATTCAACTTTGAACATATAGCGAAAGTCACGTGATGATTGTGACCGAGTAGGCTATTTTCCATCTTTTCTGGAGCAAAACTCAGCGCCCAAGTCGAATTCAAAAAAAATATAATAATTATTAAAAGTTTTTTCCATATGATGCCGACTTTATGAATGACACTGTATATGTAATGTTTGTGAGTGTCCTTTCTGGCATGTGTGTGATGGCCACGAGAGGCCGAATGGCCGAAATGAAATTAGACACGGTATATGATGTGTGTCCTGTAGGTACATAATGGCGTTTTCGTGATATTGATCCTTTGGACCGGATGGGATGTCATTCGACGCGGAATCATCAGATTAGATTGTTTTGTCTACAATGGTAGTGGATATGTCTGCGCTTTTCACTCGCTTTTCCGAGGCACAAAATGAAACAAATCGAATACTGCTCATTAGGAAGATTTTGCATAGGGAATAGACATAACAGCACATTGCAGTGGGTAATGATGAAAACAAAAACGATTCGTCTCACTAGGACTAGTACCCACTTTGTCGAAGTAGAAACCCGAATCTACTGAAATGTTGGCATCATGATCTCCGACCCCGAAAACCCCATAATTACAAAACTCGTTCGCCATATTGGATCCGCTATTTTAACTTTCCTATATTATTTTGAGGAAGGAATCATATAATCTCCGACCCCGAAAACCTCCAGATATCAATTTTGAATACAATCGGATCATAATTATCACAAAACTCGTCAGTTATTTCAAAATTCTGACAGAAGAATCAAAATCTCCGACTCCGATACAGCCCACAGATACCAATTTTGAAAAGAATCAGATCATAATTAGAAAAACTGGTCCGCCATATTGAATATACTTATTTTGACGACCAAATCATAATCGTCGACCCCGAAATTCCCCAGATACCAATTTTTACAAAACTTGTCCGCCATATTGGATCCGCCATCTTGAATTTCCAAATTTTGAAGAAAGAATCATAATCTCCGACCCCGAAGACAACCAATTCTCAAATTCTGTGGTACTAATATCAATCGAATATAATTAAACAGTGATTCATTGAATCCATCTACAAGAAGAAAGACGATTGTCGTTCGAAATATTGATATTTTCCGCTCCTTATCATTGATGGAATCAATTATAATTACTTGAGATAAATTGAGGCCAGTTGTTAATCTTCTTTTGAACAAGAAAAATAGTCACGACTGTTCTCCTTTTACTCATTTATATTCCAATGCGAGTTCCAATGTATGATAAAAAATGATTGATTCCTGTACGTGACTAATATGTATTATGTAATATGTAATTATGTATCATTTGTGGGATAACTTGTTAGATACGATGACAAATAGGCCATTTCATTTAGATGACAAATGACTATCTGTGTTTTCATCTCGCATCCAACGACAGTGACGGCCATTTTCACCGAAACACTTGTACTATATACACTCTTCAGCAACGAATAAGTAACGTTTTTCGATTTAAATTATTATTATGATTCAATTGATACACACCAGTAATATAGTAACGAAAATACTATATTGTTATTGTTGTTTCTCAATGTCGAATGCCCATGGTGGTTGACACTGTTGGCATTTGACAGAACGTCAATAACTACAGCCAATTGCATTACCCAATCAAATTTTGGATCTAAAAAGGAGCGCATGCGTCTTGAACATATATCTGAAAAGGCCTATTGGTTAGTAACGTCAATAGTTTTTTTTAATATTGATTGATATACTTACTTTTGTTGATCTTGTTATCTCCGTCAATGGAATATCTAGATTATTTCAGAAGAGGAAAATGTCAGCAGAATAAAAAAGTTATACAAGGTGAAGACTTTAAACTGAAATAAATCCGCTACTGAAGGAGTGAATGATTTTTCTGAAAATTCGCGAGACACATCAACGTTTACATGTATTTACCTATTTTTGGTGAGCAATATGGAGATAACAACCCTTCAGGGATAGCAGGAATCTACCCCAACATGTTTTTTTAAATGCAACCAACTCCCAAGCGCTGGATTCCTCTTTCCACCAGCTTTCCAATGAAGGGTGACAAGCCATAGGCTTACATTCCAAAAAATCATGTTGGGGTAGTTTCAGCTATCCCTGATGGAGGGATATATACTCTTGATATTGCTTGCAAAAGGTAGGCAGATACATTAAATTATGTAGGTGAGTTTTTTGCGGAAGCCAGCATGCCCATGGTGTTTGGCCTCTAGGTTCCAGACATTTCTATGAAATGAGCCAAAAATACTTCTTGATTTGTTGTTTTCACTTATTCACTATTGAACCATTCAAAAAATCCCATGTACTGCTTCTCATACCTTTCTTAAGACTTCTTTGGCAATAACTCATCTGTATCGTATCTGTTGCTGGAAGTTTTTCATCGCAATTCCACTGAATCGAAATCGAGATCGAAAATGACAGAAACGCTCTGTCAGTCACTCTGAGAATTACACTAACTGATTTGTGTTTTAATTGACATGACAACAAGTGTTTTCTACATCAGATCAATTAAAGGTTATAGGGTGATTTATATAACAATCAATTATTATTTTTCGATTTCTTCATTTTTACAATAGATAGTGCAATTTGATGGATGATTTTGTAAACAAATTTACCAAATAATGTATCAAAAAAATCTAAAACGTTCATATTGTGTCACCCACCACTAAAATTTTTCGAGAATGTTATATAAATGTTTTTCCCGCACTGATGCGGGAAAATGACACTTCCCGAACTAAATTGCGTGCGGGTATAGGGTGAATCACGCACGCTTGTTGAAAAAGTATTTCTCAAGTCTAATTCGGTTCTCTATAGTTTTCCTAGACAGACCCTGTATGTATAACGAAGAAGATCCTCGAAAAGCCGATACTTTCCTTCCTCATTACGTAGTCGAATTCCCCGTGAAAAGTCGAGTCGAAAAAAATATAAAAGGAAAACCTGGTTGTCGTGTCGTCTGCCCTTTCGCATTTCTACCGCGCGAGCGAGTAATTCTCAACTTTATTAAAGAAATAAATATGCAAAGTGAAATGAAAATGCGAATAACACTGATAATGCGACGGCGGCGAAAAGTTGTTGCGATGCTTTGGCTTTTGTCGTGCTCGTACCGGTAAAAACGGGAAAATATATTTCAATTTCCAGCCGAGATTATGATCCCGAACATATTCGGGTACAGACGATAATTCACCGGAGGATTATCTCCGGAAAATTCGTTCCCATGCCTTCTTCTAAGTGATGTAAATGACATCGATAATGAGACCTTTTATCAATGATTTTCCATCGAATACACTCTAATACAGGGTTTCTATAAATTATCGTAACATCGTAGTAGCCGTTGAAATATTTTCTCCATTTGCCGCCTTTCATTTATGGAGATTCACACATTCGAATCAAATTTCTGACATCAATCATTATACTGTCATAGCTGATAAACTCACAATTGTCAGTTTTTCGTTAAAATGTTCGAACGATTCTGTTTTCTACTTCGTTATTGTCGTATTGAAAAGAGGGATGGCTTAATCCTCGGAGCAGAATACATTTATTGTAATGTCTTATTGTCGAAATGGCACATTCATGGATGGAGTTACTCGGTAGTAGCCTGCAAGGATGAGTACCTGGCGAAATATCCTAATGTACAGATTCAAGAATCTTCTTTGTAAGCCCACATCATAACAGTGATCAACAGATTCATCCAAACTGGAAACGTTTATAGAAAGAAATCAACAGGAAGGCCCCAAATATTGGTAGAAGTTGTCAAAAACCTAAGGGCGCGTGTTGAGCAAAATCCCCAAACGTCATTGAAGAGATTATCTGGTGTGCCACTAAGTACATGCCATAAAGTGCTCAAGAAAAGATTGCATATGCACCCTTGCAAGACCAGTGTACCACAGCAACTTTTGCCAATAGATATCCTACGTCGTATGAAGTATCTGCCAATGGTTCCAAAATGATCTCAACGATGACCAGCTATTGGACCTTACATTTTTCAGCGATGAGGCTTGGTTTCATTTGTTGGGATACATGAACTCACAAGATTTTAGGTTTCAGAGATCTGAAAATCCCCACAATTTCATTGAGACTCCACTAAATTCTCAAAAAATTGGGGTGTGGTTAGCAGTTTTTCGTAGGCGAATATATGGCCGATTTTCTTCGATGGCACTATGAATGATGAAAGGTACAGACAAGTGCTGTTAGAACCATTCATCAATCAACTTGATGAAGAAATTCGAGTTGGCTATTTTCAGCAAAATGGGGCCACTGTCCACACCACACGTGCAAATTTAGAATATTTACAAGAATTTTATGTCAACCGTGTGATAAATCGAGGAGTTAATCCTTCTTTTCCAACACGTTCTCCAGATTTGACGCCTTTGGATCTCTGCCTTCTTGGGTATTTGAAAGACGGAGTATTCAAGAGAGACAATAATAACCTTGAAGAGCTGCACGCCTCAATAACACATTGCTGCCAAAATATTGGCCCGGAAATGCTGAGAAACATTTTCAACAACAAACTGCGAAGATTTTTGAAATGCTTGGAGAAAATTTTGAACATTTGATGTGGGTTGATGAAATAAACCGCTATTTATTACTTCTTTAATGAATATTTTTGATTTGTTCCATTATTCTCTAAACTCCAATATTGGACTCTCCTTCGTTGAGATACATATCCATAGTGTATGCAAAACGATATAAAAAAAGATCCTGTATATGATCACTTCCTCTCTTTTAGGTCGTTAAATGGTGTTAACAGCATTAGTAGAAAGCGGCAAATGGAAAAAAATGTCAACGGCTACTACGATGTTACGATCATTTATAGAGACCCTGTACAAGCTGCCCGTTTTTCGAACTCCACCATGGGGATCTCAGTTATTATAAGAGATACGAGGTCGGTTGAATTAGGACAAAGTTGCGCATTTTCATGCTGAACATTTATCTGCAAGGAAATTTGATGTGTCATTTCCAGTTTTTGAATTATTTGAAGAAAACGAAAATTTGTAATGTTCGTTTCAATTCTTTCATGTGAAAACTAAAATACTCAGACGTTTCTGACTAGGACTTTCTTGAGTCACTTTTTCACAAGGAATCTGAATCAGTCATCGTATTTTCCATCACGTTATGATGCCAAAGTTAACAACACTCAACTTTGTTTTTTCCTATTGGCGCCAAATTGGATTTCTGCATTGTTGAAAAGTATGATCAAATCTTTCCTGTTGATCAAAGTTGGGAAACAATCATTTCTGCGAAGACTGATGCTTTGGAAGGAACGCCAACAGTTTTGTTTAACAAACTGGATTTTGATCTGATCTCGGACTTGATGACTTCTTATTCCACCAAGATTATTCATCGTATATAATTGCATCTGACAGCGCACTCCAATAGTGTCATCTCAAAATCTTTTTGAGAACAATAGGCGCATTCATAGGGGAAATCTAAAGAGACTACAACAGCAATGAAAATTTCTAGTCAGGCATTCCACCACAACCACTATGTATAGGCTTACCGATGCAACGTAATCACAGCCTACTATCGTATAATTTTCAATCATTAAGCGCACACAAAGGGGCTAGTTTTATTTATCATAACACCTGACAGCAAGATCCAACCGAGCACCAAAGAGAACAGAACCAAGTGGCTATAGAAACCGATAGAAACATACATCTATGTTATTAAATATGATGACTAGTCGTGTAATAATTACTATATGCATTCTTGGTATGCTCATACGTACATTTATATGGACTTGGCAACAATTCTCGAATGGGGATCCAATAACCTGGTAGATTTCAATGCAAACAAAACACAAGCATGCCTTTTCTCTAGAAAAGCAGATCTCACTGTGCCCAACATAAGCTTGTCAGAGGTAACCATACCTTTGAAGATATCCAATTCGATGCTTGGTATTACTATTAGCAATAACCTTTCTTGGGAAAATCACGTGAGATCAATTGCTAAAAGTGCATCCCAAAAACTTGGTTTTCTATTTCGGGCCAGGAGCTATTTCACTTCCAGTCAGCTGCTTATGCTCTATAAGGCACAGATCCGACCTGTCCTGAGATACTGTTTCCATTTCTGGAGTGCAGCACCCAAACATACCCTAGAACTGTTGGATTCTGTCCAAAAAAGGGCAATTCGTCTCGTGAGTGATGCCTCGCTCACAAACTCACTCATTTCTCTGGAACACCGTAGAAAAGTTAGATCACCATCTGGCTCTATTTTATGTAGGGTTTCATCGAGACGAGAAATCTCGTCTCGAAGGCACTTTCTCGTCTCGTTTCGATCATCGAGACGAGAAATTAACAAACTCTCGTCTCGATGTTTTTCTCGAAGACAATTTCTCGATCTCGATTCGAGACTCTCGAAATTTCGAGAGTCTCGAAAACAAAAACTGAATGTTATTAAAAATTGCTATGTACAGGCCAAGGCCAGAGCTGAATCAAAATACAGGTTATTAATTTTTTTCTATAAAAGAATTATGTTAATACATGAACTCAAAGCAACGTATAACGAACAAACCGCCGAGCACTCGGCCGAGCATCAGCAAAAAAGGAAAAATATTGTATTGAAAAGGAATATTCTCAGATATATTGCATGAAAAAAATTGATGCATTTTAAGAAATGCATTGAGAAATCGCATTCTCTATGTGATGAAAATATTAATTATTTCTCGGTATATTCAACAGAAAACAACCACTTTCCTGGCTGTATGCCACGACGAACATTGAATTATATCTATTGAACACACACGATGAGAATTTGAAAATAAAATCTTCTGAATTTGAGAATTTGCATTTGTATCAAGTTTTTCAAAGTTTATTATACATCTGAGATTAGTCTTTTTCAATACTTTCTTCATCCAAATCAAGGGATTCAAACTTGTACGAAGGAAACTTGTTATTTCATCAATTCAGAATTTATTTCCACGCCCTGTATGATGAATATCAATTTGTCATACATCCAGAACAAAAGAATATTATTCCGAAAAAATTAAAATTGAACGAATTCTTGATGTTTGAATTCAATCTTTTATCCATATAGGAACATTTAAAATTTACCTAGGTACGAAAAGTGAATGTTTGAAAGTGTTTCTTCGTTCATGAACAGCACCTGCAACAAACTCATTTTTCATTATCAAAACAGTCGTCTCTTGAAGAACCCGATATAACGCAAATTAATGTATGAATTATGAAATTATTTCTTAGCCTAGTTTTTCATTGTCTTTTTTCTGGCGTACAGTTGTATTCAAAAAAATAGCGTACAAGTATTAGAGAGAGAAGCTAACGTCATCCTATTTGCGTAAAACGGGCTATCGAGAATGATTTTTCACCATATGTTGACATTTGTCATAGGTTGTCAAAACTACAAAGCATTGGCTGAGCCAGTTTTACACAACTAGAACTAGGATGACGTTGACCTCTCTTTTTAATATATGTATGCCATTTTATTGAATACATTTGTACTTGGAGTTATTGCAGCGCATAATTTTTTTCGAGATCGAGAAATCTCGAAATAATTTCTCGATCTCGAAAAATCTCGAAGTGTTTTTCTCGATCTCGTCTCGAAAAAAAAATTAGTGGTCTCGTCTCGAAATCGAGACGAGACGAGACGAGAAAACTCGAATTTCGAGAGTCTCGTGAAACCCTAATTTTATGGATAATCTCATGGACGATGCTCTTCTTCTTATGGGCTCTCTGATAGGGACATTCTTTAAACGCAGTGACATTTTGGGGCAAATCAAATGATTTGTCCTAGCTACACGTATACTGAAATAGTATTCATAATTTTATTTTATAGAGACGAAGAGAGAAAATCCCAAAGGAAATCTGGAATAATGGATATACCACCTCCTCGATTAACCTACAGACAGTATAGATATCAATTATTGATAAACTGTCGATTTGTTAACAGCTGATGGAAAACTACTCGGAAAACTAGTTCCCCGTTTTTCGCAATCGCAAGTCGTCGATTTCCATGTGAAAATGGTGTATCGCGGTAACAGGGCAATCTCGAAAATGGATGTAAAACTGATGAGCTCCTATTCTACGTTAAGTAACTATAAATTTCCCAGTAAAGTATAACGGTCCAGAGGAAACCGTTACCTATCGATTCCCCTGGAACGCTCTAACGGAAAACAATTTTATTAAAAGAATTTCGGGAGAGAATTTCTTATCGGGCTCATGCATTTTCTTTAGCGACCGACTAGGCAGTGAGATGGGTTGCCCCCAGGGTTGCCCCGTCAAATAATTTTTCATCGAAAAAAGAAAAGGAAAAAAGCGAACAATCTTCAAAATCGTGTGCGGTCAAGATCTAGGTGGATTTATAGTAAACGCATTGAAACAGGAGTTAGTACTCCGAACATAATAATAACCGAGATAATATCAAATATCCCCACAATGTATCGAAACAATTTCGCGAAAATACATCAACCGACAAATAACGAAGAAATTTAATTTGATTCATTGGTCCAGACTGCATCCCACTAATGTTTCCAAGAATATATGTAAAGAAATACATTGAGAATTCGCATTCTCTATTTGATTATACCGGGTGACACAGGTTATCGGGCCACCCCTGTAACTCCTGCATTCGTCAACGGATTTTTCTGAAATTCGGTACAGTTATATAAGCAACTATTTTGGATTTGATCACATTACAATCCAATATGGCGGACTTCCGGTTTTTCTGGAAATGCCAGCAATTTTGTTTTTTCAAACGGAACACCCTGTATATTTTTACAAATTCAAGTTCAACAGGTCAAAACAAGTGCAATCTTGATGTCAAATGTCATTTATTCCACAGCCTACCTAGGTGAAAAATTATTCTAACTGCAAGGAAATTCATAAACTAGTTGTTGATTTTTGAATGTATACAATTTGTTACTACACCGAAAAACAAAAATGATATGTCATTTTGTTCCTTAATGTATGTTCTAGAGAGACGGGTAGGTGGCCCATAGGGGTTCCATTCGAAAAAAAATAATTTTTTATCAAAAAGTGATGTGGCTGAATTGATTCCTGGATAAGTGACACAAAAAATAATTTTTCAGAAAAAATTATGTTTTTCTGTTATGTGTGACTCATTGTGAATAGTCTTGACCACATCCCAATTATCCACGAGGTAAAATGAAAAAACAATTTGAATTTAATTTTTTTCGAAAAAATTACATTTGGAATAGAGATTGCACTTGTTTTGACCTGTTGAACTTGAATATCTGAAAATATACAGGGTTATTTTATTTGAAAAAACAAAGTTGCTGGCATTTCCAGAAATACCGGAAGTCCGCCATATTGGATTGTAATGTGATCAAATCCGAAATAATTGCTTATATAACTGTACCGAATTTCAGAAAAATCCGTTGACGAATGCAGAAGTTACAGGGATGGCCCGATACCCTGTGTCACCCGGTATATTAGGTTTCCTCCATTCAGAATTTCATTCCACGTCCTGTATGACGATTATCAATTTATCATACAGTCGAAAACAAAGAAAAACTCAACTTTTCAAATATTTTCACTCTTTCATGCTCATTGTCACAACAGAGGTAGGACTTTCACTATGACATGGGACTAAAAGGGCATAATTTAAACTCGAATAATCTCCGAGATGATGTATGTTGAAACTGCCATGAGAGTAATGGGCGTGTACACCTTCGTAGAACTTTTAACTCAAACCATGTTTATAATGATCCTTTTATACATAAATAATGATTGACGACATAATTCGATCGAAAAATTAGCTGGAATGTTTTATTTTTGGACATAAATAATAGTACCTCCTGAAAACGGACCCTCTTATGACGTAGAAACCTCATCTCGCCATAGTTAGAAGAAAATACCAAACGCCCGACGGAGACTGAGGCAACTGATATATTAATTCTTTCGACTGTGATCTCGCGCTAATTCAATCTGTCAGAAATCATGTATCATTCATTTCTGTCTGGAATATTCTTGTTTCAGTATTAGGGTTTTGACGTCACATCATCGCCTCGTTCCCAGAGGTCCGAAAAATCGGGGATTTCAATAATTTTTTATAAAACGTATGGAGCTCACAGCAAGAAACGGTTTGCGGTGGTGAGCTAGTTTGGGTGAGTTCTATCGAATTATAAAATAATTTTTTTTGTGATATAAGCCCATTGAGGAATCAACTCGGGAATAATCCAAGGAATAAATGAATAGTAAACTAGGACACCTCATCTTTTCATCTAAATTATCAAGCCTATCTAGTAAACATTCTTGCATTTATTATCAAATGAATTAACATCAATTTATGGATGTATACATATAGTTCGGAGTTCGAAGCGATAAAGTTTCTTCCATAAGGTCGTGTGATTATTTCTCTAAATGAATTATGTCATGACTTTGACTTACTGAACAGGCAGATACCGGGTGGTTCAGTAATTTTAATTATAGGTACTTTAATTATATATCCTCCGCTTGTAATTTTTTCATCAAGTGTATCAAGAGATAGGATATTGAAGTTGAAACATCAAAATCCTTGGGACTAACTACTTGGTCTTATTTTGGTTCGGTATGATTTTCTTCTTCTAACCCAAATTAAAAGCATCGATATCTATTTTAACATATAAAATGATCAAGATAATAATACGCAATAGGTTTGAATGTTTCGTCTTTATACGGCGATGTGAATGGAAAGAAAGCATCAAATTAATTAACAATAATGTTAATTTTATTCTTTGTTATCTGTTCGTTCTCTTCCGTTCACGTTTTTCACAGCGCACAGAATTTCGATTGAAATTCTAGAAAATTCGGTAATCAAAATTAGTCACATATTTGGAGCACTTCTCTTTGATAACCTTGAAAAATCCAATTAAAATAATTGTTCGTTTCGGGGTTTTGGGCGAAGCTAGTGAAATTTAATGAAGATTCCATCAGATTTCTGGTATATAGAGACTGCATGGAGTTGGAAAGTACAGATTTTTATAGAGGAAAAATATTAATTGAATGAAGAACAGAATATTTCTTCGAACTCTGAGAATTTAGCACTTCTCGTCTAGTCCAGGAAGTACACAACGATGTAGTCTACATCGTTCTGATTATAGTATGAATATTTTGGCATGAATATTATAAGTACCTGAGCAATATTGAATCCTTTCAATGGTAACAGTTTTTCGAATTTATTTTGAGATAAACACAATGTTTATTGGTGCTTGATTTTACATTACTTACATGGTATTCCATTCAAAAATTTAGGTTAGTTAGTAGTCTTTGCAATGTTTTTACTTGTTTCCTAATTTGATCAGTACGACGAGTCTGAACTGACATCCTGAAAAAACCTTTTTTTTTTCACGAAAATTTTCCTAATTTACAGTTGCAACTGTAATTCAGGCAAATGTTCGTGAAAAAAAAAGTTTTTCAGGATGTCAGCTCAGACGTGTGGTAGATCCGCCTCTGATTGAACATACATACATTTCGTTGATATTCATTGGGCAT
Source organism: Phaedon cochleariae (assembly GCA_918026855.4). NCBI lineage: Eukaryota > Metazoa > Arthropoda > Insecta > Coleoptera > Chrysomelidae > Phaedon > Phaedon cochleariae. The sequence continues at coordinate 44,182,617 of OU896717.1, read as the reverse complement.
TTTCAACAAAAGAAAACCCCTGACAATAAACTACCTAGCAGTAGAAGGAGTAATTTCAGCTCCCAGCTCGACTGAAATTGATTTTTAATATCGTTGTCCTCCAAACAATATGACTATTCGATAAAACGTTTTCGAAAAAAGGATAGTGGAAATGGGTTATGCTTTGATGCTTGATTTCCTATAATACCATGATTGATGTTTCATTTTGGTTACGGCGTGTTTGCTTTTCAGACACGTTGCAAATTCCTGGAATTTTCGATGAATAGGAATTCTCACTTTTATGTGTTACTCACCCTTGGATAGTTCTTTCCTCGTTTCTTTCCTTTGTAACATCATTCGAAAAATAATGTGTTTTCCTAATTCAGATTGTACTCGGGATTTCACCTTTCTCTGAAGTACAACGTAGGTGTTTCAACGATTTTTTTTTTCACCTACAGTGTGATATATTCGGATATATTGTCAGGAGTAGAACAGACGGTATATCAGCAATTTCTGACCATGGGGGTTTTATAATCATAAAGTTACACAAATTATTCTTCGACATTGAACTGTGAAAACTGATCAATGAACTTTCACGAGAAACGTGCAAATCTGAAATGAACTATTGTATTTTTTATGATCTGGTTCCCACGAAAAGGGATATCCTGTAATGTTCAGAGAACATCGTGAGAACCAAGGGAAATGAGGTAGGAAATGGTGTTCTTCTTAAGTTTCTGGAGGTTATATGCCTCGGGGAACACCTCCCTTGGCAATGTGTTCCAGAGCCTCGCCGTTCGTTGGATGAACGAGTCATTGGGAAGAGATGTTCTGCCACATTCACTATAATTCTCTTATCCATACCCGAGTCCATACCAGTCCAAACTACTCGCAGATTTGCGTTATTTATAGCGTGATGCGAGTACACATCAACCGTTTTTCATCCACCTATTGACATTTCCTGCGGTCGACTCGCATCGTGAATTTATGTTTGTTTTCCTGACATTTACCGAGTCACGTGGCAAAATATTTATCAGTTACCGCCAATCCTGCAATAATATCAACGATATTTATGGTGCAGATAACCATAATGGTGATGTGGGCAAAGAGAGAGAGAGAGAGAGAGAGAGAGATAGAGTGAGAAACTATGGGGTGTCCCAGAAAAAGTTGAACCAAATCACGTCTCCATATATACATTTTTCCGATATCATCAATGGCCTGATAATAATTACATTATTATACTCGATTACAGTACTTATAAAACCGAGTACTTAACACGACACTTCACTAACACTGCACTTTCCATTTTTGTTTCTCTACTTTATACCGATCATTCGGTCAGGTTAGGTTAGGTACCTATACTTTGATCACTCTATATGGGCATCTCAACCTTAACTTTCGATCTAATATCGATATTATTCAGTCATTACATTTTGCAGAACAAAATCGGATGGTTTGACTTTACCTTTACCATCATATTGAATCGCTCAGTGTCTTTTTCGCTACTCTACTAATGATTTCGCTGACCTCTTCCCTTTTATCAACAGAAGCAATACAATCACTTTCATATGCAACAAGTTCATACTCTTTTGCATTCAAGTGCACAGAATGAATTTATTTCCAAGTAGCAACTTGGCAGGACTCACTACGACAGATTTTATTTGTTTACTGTTATTTTATGTCAATCGGAACTTGCCCAAACTATCATTCCATATTCAATTACTTTCAAAAACAATAAAACATAGCTATTTTATTTCTAAACACATAATGCCATCATCTCAACCATAAGCTTTGCTTGTACTGTGTGAACCATAATGACTAAAAATTCCAACGCCATATCAAATTTCAAACCTATTTTATATTTCTTGAGATATTTCTGTTTGATTTGACAATCCAAAGGGCAATCTTCAAAAGCCTTATCAATGCAATCACTGGTGTTTTTTTCTCAGAACATATTCATTTAACGGTTGATGGTTCCTCATGATGGTTTAGTGATGTATGATCTATATCTTGTTCCTTCATCTGACACGTATTGTTTCTTCGCTTAGATACTCACATTATCACATTTTCCTAACAAAACCGATCCTAAAACTAATATCAGCGATTCAACTCTTAATTATTTTCAATGGTAATCGAAAAGAACCTTAAACAGATGCAACACACCTGACGTATCGCATTCTGAGGGAAACGAATAGCCATTAATGACGTACCTACAAGAATCAGAACACGAAATGAACCGAGCTATCCCGAAGCGACAAACGAACAACAATGATCACATATTTTCACTGTATCACAATCCACCGAGCAATCCATACAACACCTACAGAGAACAATCAGTGTGTGGACTGACTATATATGTATGGAAGCTGAAGATGTCACGAAAAATGTCTACTCCTATGCCCCAAGCTTTGTCTTTCTGCATAAATCGTGATATTTATCAAAACATCATCCCAAGAACACAACTCAACTGTGTATGTTGATGATGCTAACGAAACACCAGCATGCCTTTTCTCTAGAAAAGCTGATCTCACGGTGCCCACCATAAACTTATCAGGAGTAACCATACCTTTGGAGACATCCATTTCGATGCTTGGTATTACTATCAGCAATAACCTTCCTTGGGAAAACCACGTGAGATCAATTGCTAAAAGTGCATCCCAAAAACTTGGCTGTCTGTTTCGGGTCAGGAGCTATTTCACTTCCAGTCAGCTGCTTATGATCTATATAAGGCACAGATCCGACCTGTCCTGGTACACTGTTTTCATTTTTGGATTGTAGCACCCAATCATAACCTGAAACTGTTGGATTCTGTCCAAAAAAGGGCAATTCGTCTCGTTAATGATACCTCGCTGACAAACTCCCTCACTTCTCTGGAACACTGTATGAAAGTTGGCGATCTGGCTCTATTTTATAAATATTTTCATGGACGATGCTCTTCTGGAATATCAACAATTGTTCCTCCCATGGCAGTCCCCGCGAGATTAACCCGTCGAGTTGAGGCTTCGCACCTCTTCGTGGTCACTTTGGAGACATGCAGAACATCTCTTTCTAAAGACTCGTTCATCCAACGAACAGCGAGGCTCTGGAACACATTGCCAAGGGAGCTGTTCCCCGAGCCATATAACCTCCAGAAATTCAAGAAGAACGCCAATTCCTACCTTATTTCCCTTGGTTCTCACAATGTTCTCTGAACATTACTGGATATCCCTTTGCGTGGGAACCAGAACATGAAAAAAATGCTAACAAAATTAATGAATTTGCGTTATTGAAACGCGTCATGCAGCAACAAGGATAAAATATACCCATCAGAAAGACAGAGAAAGAACTCTCGTCTTTTAATTGGGCCATAATTTAAAGGAACTACCGTGGATAGGAAGATAAAACTTACCTACTTGGTGACAGTTGTTAACTAGCTTTTTTTCATTGTCCGGCGTTCATTCTTCCACGTATGAGTATTTACGTAATCCATAACGAGACTTGATGGCCACTCGAGAGGTAAAGAAAACATTCAAATTGGAACAGCGGGACCTCGTCTTCATATTACGGAACAAAAGGATTCAAGAGGAATGCGTTTTTTAAAAGCTTTTTCTGACGATGACAGTGCGAGACTGGTAAATGTTTGTTTAAATATTAGGCAGGAAAGTGTATATATACATGACAGCCGGTTTCTTTGAATAGTTATTCTTCAGTACTGGTTTGGTCTACGATTTGCTCGGACTGGTAGGGTTTTCAAATTATCGCTTGACAAGGTGTTAATATACGGTTGTTCTTCTGCAGGTGAATCTGTGGTTAAAATAAAAATGGGACTCATCCGGACCCATCAGAGCATCAAATTAAAAAAATCACATGATATGATAATAAAAGACGATGTTATCAAGTTTGACTGATTTGATAGGTGCCATTATCTCGCCCCGAGGGGTACCTAATTCTCCACAAGATTTTCGTACACTTATTAATGATTCACAGAAATTCTCAATGAACCTCAAGGATTTTCGATATCTTATAGGACTCACTTCACCAATAACTTCTAACCAATTCCTAAGGCTACAAGCGATTTCTGAATTAATATTCAAAGTATTACAATTATTTCCTGAAATATCCAGCAAATTTTCTCGAATACTTTCAGAGATAAGTAATTACTCAAAGGTTTCCACTCACTTCCAATACCTTTCAAAGTATTTCCCTCGGTATGTCCATAGTACTTCCTGACATCCGGAGTTTAATATGTGCCAAACGATAGACGGAGCCTTCAAATGACTTTCAAAGACTTACGACCAATAACTCCTGAGGGTTTTCAAAAAATTTCAAATACTACCAATTTCTTCCAAAAATAGCCAGTAAGTTCCTGAGACTCTCTCAGATCACCAGCGACTCCGAAAAAATGCCTACAACTTTCTAACATTTCCGAACTTCTCTAACAAGGAATTTTAATGATTTCCAGAGACCTCAAGTGACTTCTTGAGGTTTTTAATGACAATCTTTTAAAGATAGTAGGCGTCTTCAAATAACTTTCCAAAGACTATAACGACCAATTGCTTTCGAAGATCTTCAGAGGACGAAAGAATTCCTGACTGAAGCTTTGCAACACTTCCGAGCTTTTCTAACTTCAGCGACTTCCAAAATTTTCCAATGACATCCGATGTCTTTTAGAGAAAATCAAAACTTTATGTAAAAATTAGTGAATTAAACAGTAACCGGGTTCGGCACAACGGCCATCATCAGACTGCAATGATGAATGTAGAATTGTGAAAATTAATTGTCACAGGAAAAACAAACCTTATAAAGACACAATGATACATAAAAAGTAAAACATCATTGGGTTGACCATCAGGGTAAATCAGGTGAGAGTAAGTTTGAAGCGGCTGAAGAGCCAGAAAAATCAGGCCCTGATGAGGTACCAACTGAATTTTTTTTAAAAAGTTCAAATCGTCATATGTTGACTGGAAAGAAATTGATTCGGAGAATGAAAATTGACGTGACATGACAAGCTGTCAAGCTGACCCATGAAGTAACGAACATCATAAAATATGACTGGTGTATGACAGAAAGACGCAATATTACCAACCAAGATTATAAAGGAAAGAAAACTTGAGAGAGAAGATTAGTGAATGAAAAAAGAAGAAATGAAGTTTGGTGGAGAAAATGAAAAAAGAGAAGAAGAACCACAAAAGTTAGAATAATTGAAAGGAGCAACAGAGTGTGAAAAGAAAAGAACGAAGAAGAAAAGAAGTAGATGAGAAGAAATTGATCCGAGAATTGATCTCAATAGGCCTGTTCGTTTGTGCTTGCTCAACCTGCTGAACTAGATTTTTTTCTATGACTTTCCTTGTTTACATCATGGCATGAACAGAGACAACTATGGGGAAAAGATCCACTTCAGCCAGTTTAGCAATACAAACGAAACAGGCCTTACATGAAGTGTGGTCGATTGACTTTGAGTATTAATTTTCATTGAAAATACATCGGACTACTTTGAATATGGATGATTATTACGAATTATTCAAAGCTTTGATAAATCCTCAGCTTGTGCCAATAGTTGTACATCTGCTAGTGAAGTATCACAAGGCCTTCGTTGTAAGCAAGGTGGATAGAATATGGTGTAATCACAGACAGTATTTTGTTGCTCCCAAAACGCTTGATCGCAGATTCCACAATAATGGCATATTAGTTCTCAGTTAACCGCAAGATGGCGACACTTTCTACAGATTCCTTTCATGACAGAAAACAGAAAACGGAGCTTACACCGCTTGCACCAGAAATAATAATATCATAATATTCATAACATAACCTCAAATATCTAATGAGATTAAATTTGAAAGTACAAAACTATGATTCTCGGGATTTTTTATCATCATCAGTAATGCCAACCTTGAATTTTGGTTGAAATTTCGCCATCTAACGGGTAATATGCGACCTATATTCCGCGATATTGAAAAGAATTCTTCCGGCAAGTAGGGGCCATAGGTCAAGAACTTTGACCGAAAAACAGTAGATAGGATTTGATAGGAGTTTCTACACCATCTTCCGTTCATCCTGGTTGTAAGGAAGCAAAGCTTGTTCAAGCAGATCCAGATCATGGCCGAGATCATTGCCCCATGTGCTTTCAGTGTCAATTCAAAGCATCGAATGAGCTGTACATTCAACTTGGCGTGTTCGCATTCGAGCGGGCTCTATTAAATCAACAGAAATCGGGGAATAATGAGGTTATTATTGCATCGGTGGAGTTTATGTGCCGGGTGCAGTCGAGCATTCGCGTCTACGAAATTGTATGAGCGAGATGATGTATTCCATAACAACTAAGGATTCCCTTCCAGATCTGTGGCTGTGCGAGCTTCGTAACAATGTTGTGGAAATGATGTGCCTTGTTTGACGACGCCATGACGTACACAAAATCGAAATGAGACCGAGGTCGACAAAGATCTACGACAAATCGTGTTACCAGAAACGTGAATGGGGGAAGTGGGAGAAATAAGAGGATCATTGAAATTAACTTGAAATTATTTCAAGGATGATACACCCACACCCAAAATAATAACTCTCTCAGTTACTCAATGAATCAATCATGGATATCATATTTCCTATATACAGATTGAGAATCGAATTATCCTCGAATACTGGGTGTGATTTGATTGATTGCTAAAAATAAAGGATATGGTTCCCTAGCTCATTTTGAGAAGCAACGTTTTTATGAACATAATATGCCCTAGAACATCTTAATTTTCGAGCTGTAGGGTCTTGAAATTTTGAGAAAAAAATTGTTTTATCATGATTTCAATACTTCTCTAGATATTTCCATTTTAGTGGTCGACGGAGTTTCATCTGACTCTCTTATCATAAATGCTGGTGTTCCGCAAAGATCAATTCTAGCGCCAACACTATTTCTACTCCATATCAACGTTTTCTTGGAAGCAACTTCCTGTCCAGTACACAGTTTCGCGGATGATAGTACCATCCATACCGCATTCTCTTCCAGGGCTCCAATACCAGCCAGCCAAATCAGAAACGAACGAGGGATAAATGTTGACAACATAAATATGGACTTGGCAACAATTCTCGAATCGGGATCCAATAACTTAGTAGATTTCAATGCAAACAAAACGCAAGCATGCCTTTTCTCTAGAAAAGCCGATCTCACTGTGCCCAAAATGAGCTTGTCAGGAGTAACCATACCTTTGAAGACATCCATTTCGATGCTTGGTATTACTATCAGCAATAACCTTTCTTGGAAAAATCACGTGAGATCAATTACTAAAAGTGCGTCCCAAAAACTTGGTTTCCTGATACGGGCCAGGAGCTATTTCACTTCCAGTCTGTTGCTTATGATCTATAAGGCACAGATCCGACCTGTCCTGGAATACCGTTCCTATATTTGGAGTGCAGCACCCAAACATACCCTGAAACTGTTGGATTCTGTCAAAAAAAGGGCAATTCGTCTCGTGGGTGATGCCTCGCTCACAAACTCACTCACTTCTCTGGAACACCGTAGAAAAGTTGGCGATCTGGCTCCATTTTATAGATGTTTTCATGGACGATGCTCTTCTGAAATATCAACAATTGTTCCTCCCTTGGCAGTCCCCGCGAGATTAACCCGTCGAGTTGAGGCTTCGCACCCCTTCGTGGTCACTTTGGAGACCTGCAGAACATCAAAGACTCGTTCATCCGACGAACAGTGAGGCTCTGGAACACATTGCCAAGGGATGTGTTCCCTGAGGCATATAACCTCCAGAAACTTTAGAAGAACACCAATTCCTACCTTATTTCCCTTGGTTCTCACGACGTTCTCTTAACATCACAGGATATCCCTTTTCGTGGGAACCAGAACATAAAAAAAATTCATCGTGAGTTTTAACTTTACAAATAACTCAAATCGAACTTGTCAAACTGAATTTATAATCCATCACAAACTGTTTTGAGCAATCGATGGAAATTGAAATTATCCGAGAAATTATCAAAATTTTTAAAATCTGAATCAAAGAAACTCCGATGAAACAAGTTACGATTTCACAGAGGTTTTCACTGTTTCCTTCCAAGTTTCTTTTTCTATTCGCAGCCTCTCAACAAGCACCGAAAAGAGATGGAATCTGGCGGAATTAGCATTTAAAATGCACGGAGGCTTCCCAGGTACGTTTGACTTCCATATAAAATTCACTGGGATGTCTTTTGTTTCGACCTGAAGCGACCGTTTTTCAGAACAGAAGTTTATTAACTCGACGGCTTTATTGAGGCTTTTATTCGTTTTTTTATGGGATATGCAAATCATAAAGGTAAAGTTTGGGACAATGTTTCCAACTTGGTTTCCAAAGAGGAAGTAGCTGAAAATTATCATGATATATTGGGTAACCACTATATTATACTGCCAGCATGTCATTTTCACATGAATTTGAAATTCTTCGAATCCATATTATACAGACAGTATTCATATTATACTAACTTTGTGAAGTTACAATTAGGTTACAATCAGTTTGATGATTCCTATTATAGCTTCGCTATTATAGGGATCCGAGGTTCTGAGTATGGCGTTCAACACACAAAACCAAAATAAACAAAGCAATAATACTTTATCTGAAAATGGAACCATATCGGGGTATATCTTCATGGGAAAAATTGTTAGGGACAGAGAAAATATTTTACTTATGACATGCATCGTGGAGCTGTCGATTTCTGCGAAATTGACAAAATAATAACAATTATAATAATAAAAAATTTATTTGCCAAAAAAATTCGGTACAACATTAGAGAAGAAACTATAATAGCAAATACCCTCGCAAATACCCGAGATACACAAAAAGGTTTTTAACAAAACCTGTCTATGATCAATTTTCTCATTCAATTGACTACAGAATATAATTAGCATTTCCTCTTCCATGGGATACTTAGTTGTTCTCAAATTATATATATAATTGAAACATATACAGGGTGATCAGAATTCTGAATCTTGGACCACCCTGTATTTGTTTCAAATAAATGTCAGTAGATAGTAAATCACAAGTTGAGATAGGGACATGAAAGCCGTTTTGACCAATAATGAATAGTTTCGACACAAAAAAATGCTGAAGTTGAAAAATCTCGATTTTGAACACTTTATATCCCTGAAACCATTACAGTTCTTCGGGGAGAATCTGAAAATGCAATAAAATACAAGGTGTTCCATTTGAAATAACAAAGTTGTTGCTTCATTTCGTTAGAAGCGGCAACGCCGCAGGGCTGAAAATATTTTAGAACGATGTCTCCCTCGAAAATGTAGTGCTCTGTTTCGTTTTCAAAGGCCCACTCTGTATATAACATCGAATACATACTGCGAATCATACTGAGTACAGAAATGATCTCGGAAATATGTATCGAGCTATTACCCAATGAAGTTTGCCGAGGAGTTTGCTATAATTACGAAGCGAGTTACGAAGCTGAAGCAAAATATTTTGGTCCTCACCCGACGAGTTACTCGGGAATCGGGATCTCATATAGACACATCCTCGGACACATCGATCAAATGATCTGACCGCTTCAAGACCACTTATATACTCCACTTATACCTTTATAATAAAAAACCGAGACACGGTCAAGAATGAATTCTCGAGAGAAATCTGCATTCCAAAGTTTCGAGACCCCCATTATCCAATTAGACTGTCTCACATTCCCGTGCGTCTATATTTTCATTCCTGTTTGATTCCTTCGTTATTAATGTATCGAAGAAAAAATATTATCTTCCAAATTGCCACTTCTCAGCTGACGATGAGCGTATCTAACATTTTTTCTTGGAGCGCCACAACGGCTCAAACTGAACCTAAATAGAGCTGTCACATGAGAGGAACCCAAAACGAGAATTTATGAGTGTTATATGTTAATGACGATTAACACTTCGGTAATAAAGAAGTTGAAGGGAGCTTTGACGTCCGTTTGTCGAAGATGTAATAAAAGCGGAGATAGCATCTCCTTTAAATTTGATTCTTAATAGCATCGTAGAGATACAGAGACCTTGCACATGGGTATAGAAAGAAGTCACTGTTTCTCGAGATTGTGCTCATTAATTCCGTAAACTTTCTCATTAGCATGGAACACTAGGAAGAAGGAGAGCTTCCTTAATGGCATCGGTATCGTGAAACAAAATCTTCAATTATGTTTTTTGAAGGTGATTATTGCTCTTCAATTGAGACCAAAATTCTGCTCTCTGAATTCTGCTGTTAATCTTGAACCTTGTCTTGTACATATGTTTTAAAGTTCCTGTATAGATGAAGATGGAGGAACAGAAGACAGATATCCAACCAATAAGGGGGAATAACTATAAATACGATTATGAATTTTCCCCTCGACTTAGTATTAACAAGTTCAATTATTTTACACGAAATCTCGCCCTATTAACGATCAGTTTGTCTATTAACGAACGATTATGGGATAGGCAACCAAACATACCTTCACCGCGTCGTTTAACTATTGGGATTATACGAGGGATCAGAACAGAGGGTCCGCCAATGTGGCAATAGATTTTAATTATTCAATTAACATGAATTTCAAATTTCAAATTGTCATCCAGGTATAAACCTAAGTTCTTAGCACAAGAAACTATACTTAGGGATTCGGTGTTTATCTCAATGACAACAAGATGTTTGTATTTCTCCCTAGCACATTTTCGGCCACTGCATTGAAATGACTCTCACAATCGATCAAACACTCTCGAAATGATGATGTATAGATTGAAAATACAAGTGGACCTAAGATAGATCCCTGGGGAACACCCCTTGTAATTGCATCAGACTTTAATGAAATATTAGGTAATGTGCAGTGTCAAATGCATAGTTTCGGCAATACGGCAATAAATCAGCAATTACTAGACATATTATTTATCGTTATATACCGAGTGTAATACATGTGGATGATGTGAACACGACAGTGGTCGGCATTGCTGAGATAGGGGTCAACCGAGGGGTTGACAATGCTAGGCAGTGGTCAGCAATGCTAAGTAGTAGTCTGCAATGCTAGGCAGTGGTCGAAAATGATCTCAAAAATAATAGGCAGTAGTAGGCGACTCGGTAGGCAATGCTAAGCGGTGGTCAGCAGTTGATGGAAATGTTTCGACAATGGAGCAATGGTGAACACCAAGGTGTTGGTACAGCTCGAGGTACACATCACTAATAAGTACACATTATTAAACTCGGGTTTTCTGATCTCAGCAGACAATATTGAAGGAACTTGCTGCGTTCATCTGGCTCTTAAACGACACCTAACATTTCCTTCAACCTCGTCTTGAACCGAGTCTTCAACCAGTACTTTCTTCATTGTTCTTGAATACGTACTTCCCAATTTACTATACTCAATTCGATTTCATGAATATATTAACGAAATATGCCAAATAAACTAGGGATTCCGAATGAACAAGATTTATCCAAAGAATCTTATTCATGTTTAGACTCGTATTTCGAAGAATGCTAAGAAAAGGCTGTTATATATACGAAGTTGAATACATATACGTTGTATATAGGCAAAATGAGTCTGAATGCTTTAAATATCAAAACGAAGAAACAGCCCATTATTTCTGTCTCGAGATCCGCAACAAGCGAGGGATAAATAAAGTATGGTGTAATGTCAAATCGAAAGATTAAAAATGAAATTAAATGCGAGATGATTAGTCCTCGGATTAGTAAATTATTGAATGGAATAGACACGACTTCAAAACCGAGTTCAAAACATCAGAGGTGAAACTTATAGGTTCATAATATGCTCTATGAAAAGCTGAAATCTCAGCTGAAAGTACTATATGACACCAGAGTGATAATTGGATACTCAAAGGAATACATGTATAGCTAGAAAACAGACAACATCGTTTTTACGTTGCACCTGGCAAACCAGCCTTATATATAGGTATATAGAGAGGTACCTCTACGAGGGTACCTACCTATTATTATCATCAGGTTAGGCAGGTATGCCGCTTTCGTTAATTCATTATTCTTTTTCTAACTACCCGTAGTACCTTTTGAAGGCTTTCGAACGTATTTTGATAAAAAAATCAACAATGGAATAAATTCGGAATAAATATACCTAATCACCTATACCTAACTGATGTAATTTTGGATATAAGTAGGCGAGTCCAGGCGAGTAAGTGGGTATAAGCGAGGGTATAAGTCTCGGTATAAGTACGCCTAAGTCCCTATACCTATCAAAGCGACTATCAAGATCTGAGGAGGAAAATTTAAACTAATACAGTTTCCATGTTAGAAAATGCGATGGAAAATCCGAGGGAAAATCAGTTCTGCCGATGGGGTTTCAACGGGTTTCAATTCCTAATATTTCATGTCTTGCCGAGTGTCTTGCCTTCTAACTAATCTCATCAGAGAGCTCATCAGTCTTAGTTGTTACGACAACACCTCTCTACATTGACGCTTACCAATATTTGAATATTGTGTAATAGTGAAATGCATTGACATTGCATTATTTGTCTATAGAGTTGAAATTGAGACCAGTGAACTTATAAATCAATAAAGAGGTTGATGCTCGGGTTGATGCTCTTGAAACCAAACATACCTTATCTCGTTCATATAATATGAGTACATATTTGAACAATTTGCACATTCTTTCACTATTGTTCATATAAGTAGAGCGGGGGGAACGATGGGCACTATTGATAAATACTCGATATATAGGTATATAAAATAGGTATAGGTAGCTCCGAGGGTAGCTCGGTAGGTACTGTATACCTATGTCATCGAATAATTTGTGAATGAGTATTCAACACTGTGGAATTCTATACTTACCAAATAATTATAATACCTAATTACCTATAAAATTAACCGAGACATTAATCAAGCCAAGATTACTTTTCTTCATCTACCATCGAGTCTATCATCTACTTCTAGTGCTTCAATCTTATTTCTTCTTTCTTCTTTGATATCGGCTCAACCCGAGGCGTATTAACCTTTTCAGTTATTTACTCGGGTTCTTCTCTGTTGTTGTTCTTTTCCTAAGGGCTGAACCTGCACGTGAATGTGTCTGATCCTGACGATCATTCCTACCTTACTGAGATAAAATGTTACATAGATTGATTAAAGTTTCAGGTTGATTGATTTCAGATCATGCAAAATTATCAAAGCGAAATAAGCAGTGAAAGTCTTAAGCAGGTCTTCTACTGACAAAGCGGGGAGGATTGGGGTACGAGATACTGTTTTGCTATCATTTTTGTGTACAATATGTTTGATTTCCGAGTGTGGTTATGACATTCCAATAAAATATGCTCTAAATTTCAAGTCATACTACAGTCGTATCATGGCGAGTCTCTTATGCTGATCCTGAATAGATGTTCTGCTGAAATTTTCTTTGAAAAAAAAACAAGGTTCATTCGGAAATGTCTCTAAAAGCTTGGATAGTATTTTCCCTTTGATTCTGCATAGATCTATCGGTCCATTCTACTTTCCAGTCCTCATGTATTTTTTCTTGACTCTAGGAAGTATATCTTTATAGTCGAGTTTTCTGTAGTCAACCCTCTTCTTCGTTGTACTTTGTTTGGCTTATTGGTATCCATCCCAGTGTGATTTGAATGTTGATTTGAGGAGCTTTTTCAATCAAACCTCTCGTGATAAGTGTGAAGCCAGAATTAATTCCCGTCCTGGATAATTTCTGAAGGGGAGTTCACTGAATTTGAAATAGCATGCTTTTTTCACCAATGTCGCCAGACCTATATAGCATCTCAGTCGTCCTCGATTCTTACTTTGATATTGTACTTGAGTGAAGGAATGTGAATCCCCTAGGCCTACTTTAGAGTTTACTGATAAGCCATAAGTGTTCGATCTTCCCAGTTATCCTTTATTGCTCTCTTGAAGTCCATGTTGTCGCTATTACTTCACTCTCTATTAATAAGTACCCAAACTCTTCAGGTTTCTCGTTATTGTGCCTCTAGGCTAGGGGGAAGCTTGATTTATTGCGTTTCTGATGAAACGATATCGATATAGATAAAGATATAAATGACCTACAAAGCAATAGTGAATGTTCTTCAAGGTATGAATCAATTTGAAACTGAAAAGGTTTCCTGAGGCAGTGAAGCGTATACAGAAGATGCTGCGATCTACCTAGATACTTAGATAAAAACTACCTATACCTACTTAAGTACATAGATAGGTACGTACCTACTTATAAGCTTGAATGGCTAGAATGGGTAGTATCAATCTATATTCTAGATCTAATGCTTCTTTAAATATTTCTAGACGTGAGACTTAAAACACGAATAATCGAATAAATGACTATATTGTTTACATATTATTAAAGATTGGTTACACAATGATAACAATGCCGAACAGATGTTTGTAATGTTTGTATAGGAGAATGTGATCGCGTCAATAACAAACATGTTTCCTGAGATGTTCCTCACCTTTTCGACAAATTCTATTCAAAATCCTTGACTTGCTGGCCAAAAATAGTTAAACTGAGGTCACAAGTAGGTAACGCACATTGCACATCATCACAAATTGTCAAATACGACAATCAGCATAGGAAACAAACGAACACTGTTTCGTAAATGTCACCACATTTTTCCTAGAACAGGAATCCACAGTGTTTCAGATCACAATTATCAGCAATGAGTCTTTTCAGGTAGGTACTATGGATGAGAAAGTTTAGTTCGGAATGGATGGCTGTTTGTTTATAAACATTCTAACCGGCAAGATGGCGTAGCACACCGACACAATCACACACTCAAGGATGACGAGAGCGGACTGACGAACGAGGCGTAAAGCGCATTCGGCGAAACATGCCATGGAAGAACGGAGATCGAAGGCAGCTGCGACCTACGTCATCTGTCGAGTTCTGTATGTAAAGCGCGTGCTTGGGCGTTGTATAAGGGTTGAGGAAATTAGAGTTTTGTTTTTTGTGTTTAATTGCTTAGAACTTCGAACTAAACCAGTTCAAACTACTTACAGTCCTTTGTATCAATTATCACATATTCATCTTGGAACTTCACATAGCAAAAAAAGTCTCATCCCATTGCTTTGTACTTTGGAGATTTGTAGACCGGAATATTCTACTCATGTATTACCATTCATATATCAACTCTACTTTATCTTATTGAATAGCAATTTGGGGAAACTCAAAGACAGTTGAATCTCTCTTGACTCCTGCAAAAACCTATTCAAGGAAGTTGGCATTCTAACAGTCATATCCTCATGATATTGTCAAGAATGGATACAAACTATAATTTCATTGAGAATATTTGAAATTCTCATTTCATTCAAGAACAGTACAATAACCTAGTCTAGATCATATTCTTAGAATTATTCAGCTTACAGGATATCAGTAGAGAATTACGATATTCAAAGGAAATTATAGTTCGGATTTCAATTTTATTATTATTCAAGTAAAGTCGCTGACGGGCAGAAACTGCTGGTTTTGGATTTTTCCTAATCGAGGTGAATACACTAGTTTTTATGCTGAATCAATTACCACTACCAAAACCAAGATGAAAAAGTATTAGAGAAAAAACCGGCAGTTGTGGTTCGGACAGTGGACCGTAAAGTCTTTTCAAATCTTCTAATAGAAGTAAATCTCAAACTTATTTGCATCATGTCTAAACCAAGGTTGGTAGAACTGATTATAATTTGTATAGGAAGGTTGCCTCGATCGATAGTGCGGCAAGGGGGGAAACGGTCACTCGTGACGTCACAGGCAGTAAGACTAAGCACTAAGCAGTAAGACGACAAGTTGTCAACCTTGAAGCGACATGTCATGAAATGTTTACCACTAGAGTATACAAACATGATACAAACTCTTTGGTCTGCTCAGCATATTTATATGAATTTATTGTATATAATTAGTAAGTACCATTATAAAATATGGATATTTACATATACTTCTGTATAATACCTTCAATCTTCGAAATGAGAAGGCAATTTTGGATGGATAGTAGTACAGAGAGGAATACCTATCTGAAATTTTGTTCCAGGAGCTATTTACCAGGTCGTGGTACCAGGTATGTGTGTTTTGAGTTATGGAGCATAATTATGGAGCTAGTGATTACTTATGCATTGATTATGAACCTACTCATCCTATAAATATCCTGCAAATCAGATAATGTGAACAAGAAACTACAGAAAATATAAGAATAATCAACTGATGATCCAGAAGTAGTATAGCAGTGGACTAATATTCGTACACAACAGATCACTTATTTTATCAATATAACTCTGTATTCTGAAAAATTGACAAACTTTCCTAGATACCTATAGAAAATACAAGAGGAAATAGTATTTCATTGTTTGATTATATTGTAGTCAAAAACAGAGCAATTGATGGAAGTATTTGAGCATAAAAAAATAACAAAATATGATTCTGAACAAAATTAATGAAAAATAACACTACTATAATGAAGGATAGTTCAAGGAATCTCTCATATAAACATAGCTCCTCTTCGTTGGGTAACGTACTCTTGCTCAAATATCTCAACTTGAAAACACGTGTGATATCTTCTGATGTCCATTTTACCCGTTCAGCAAGAATCTCAACATTCACAACTGGTCTGGTTCTGATCATTTCATTTTTCCAAACTTGAATACCTATGGTGTTTCTCTTGTTGTATTTGGTATTATTGATGGGATTCCTACCTTGAGTTTTCATCTCTTTGGTGTGTGATTTAGCAATTCTGCTTGTGCCGTTCAAAATCCTCGGCATCGAAATGGGCAGAACATATTCGCCAAGTTTTGGTATTAAATGAATTAAAATTACGTCCACAAAATTGAATCCATATTTCTCACGAATAGACTCATCTTGTGGAAATTAATGGAAACACAAACTAAATTCACTAGTCTCATTACACTTGTACGAATTTTAACAAGAAGTGACCGAACAAATTATCATTTTTACATTTTTAAGTTCAAAATGGTTCAAATATTCGAAAATACTGACAACTGTCAACTCAATACATGCGCCGGCCAATCGCCGGCGTACATATCATACACGATGTGTACGAGAGTGCTACACTTTTCGTGCAAAAGAAAGGGCCTATTACGTCATGAGTTACTCAAGGTCACTCGCGGGGTGCGATCGAGGCAACCTTCCTCTACAAAATAGTCATCAGTTCTACCAACCTTGGTCTAAACTTTGTGAGTGGCAGTTCCAATCCTCCAACGAAAAGCGAGCCCTTCTGTAAGTACCTTTTTTGAGTATTACTACTCATTTTCAAAAAAACCTCTTGCAAGCGAGTAAGTTCGAGTTGCGATAGTGGGCGTTAGAGCCACTCGTGACAATATATTCTTAAATGTGTTATCTTTGTGAAAAGAAACATCTGTAAGTATACTGTATCAGGTGATCTGATTGTTAATCACCATATAAGATCTACATCGGCGATTAGATTACCCCCTCATAGACTTACTTTAAAGGCAGAAAGAACTTGTACTGTAATGCCTTCAAAATTATATAACCATCTACCTAAGATCTGAAGAATATATCAATTCTCAATTTTTTCAAAAGTAAAAAAAGAAAAATTCTACTGCAGTACCTACTCCCTACACTCGGTAGATGAATATTATTTATTTCAAATTTTAATATAATGTTTGTGCACTGTTCTTTCATGTTTTAATAAATATTCTACTTGTGGATTTATATATATATATCTGTATACGATAATAAAATTGGTGTTCCTATACTTAGTATTTTTGTCCATATATCATGTAACTTGACCCTATATAATTTGGAATGAATGAAATGAAATGAAATGAAACTTACAACATCAATGGCACCAAACATAAATAGTAGTAAAAAACTAAAGAAACACCGTTTTATACATAGACAAACTGAAAAGAGGTAGAAATAGTTATTTATTATACAAGGGAAAAAAGTAGTAGATTTTAGCTCCAGGTTGTGTTGTCTCCCGACGCGTAGCGGAGGGAGACAAAAAACCGTGAGCTAAAATCTAATATTTTTCCCGTGTATAATACACTATTTTTTTCTGTGACAGAAGGAAGGACGAATCAATATTGAGAAGATATTACATTATTTCGAAATCTGAAAATTATCGACGTGAAATTTCAAGTTTTTAACAGTAGGGACACCTGCGTGTTATAGACATCTTTATCATTCTTTCGAAGTAATCAAATATCTGATGTCACTTCTGTCAGTTCAATTCTGTGATTTGATTTTAAAAAATTGCGGATTCAGTAGTTGTTTAGTAATATACGAAACCGCGAAGTCGAATGGAAGATGAAAGGACTTGCAGTTTTTTCGACTGTATTATTGATTCATTTTTCGGAACTATAGCACAACAAAAGCCATTAACAGAGTATGTATATATGTGATATATATCCGGGAAAAAAGTACTCACTTTTTTCCCACGGGAAAAAAGTAATTTATGAAAAGTGACATTTTATAACCTGCCAACAGAGATGAAATGTCAAACATTTTTCCCGTCACAGAAAAAATAAAATAATAAGAGTAGTGTGATATGTGTGATTATTTCATTCACACCCGGCCGGACCTATGTAATGTCATGATTGAAGTCACACGATATGCGATATCAGCGGCTATTTAGGTAAACAAACAATATGAGCGGCTATTCTGTTCGCCAGCATAAGAGTGCTATGGTTGTCAAACTTTGACATACCTATCAGTCACTCAGAAATTGAAATGTCTCGTTTTGAGCCAACTTCCACTACGGAAATTCGTAATTATGTAAGCGCATCGATATCAGAAAATATCGAGAAGATTAAAGAGTCTGTCTGGAACAATTTATATGTTTCTTTGCCAGCAGAAAAACTAAGAATTTTGTGCGACTACCACATCTCTCGTGAATGCCCAAATCCAAAAAGATTGGGTGAGTAGAATGGTGAGGAATATTAGGAATACGGGAATACATAGTTGAAATTGATATGGAAAACTATATACAGGAAGATAACTTCAATGAACATAAACGTAAGACAAATCCATTTGAATATATCGAATTGAAAGGTGCCAGGGTTGCGCATAATGCAAAAAGGCGATGCCTACAAAATTTTCGTCTGCAAGAAAGGAAAGTACATAAGCTCTAATCAAAGAATATTAACGCTATGAATAGCGTAAATATTCTTTATTTGCTCTAACTTCAGATGAATTGATTGCAATTGTACGTAGAAATGATGAGAATACCCCAGACGGCCTTCAGAAGAATTTTTATTCAAATAGTATCTGCAGAATTGTAACTTGAATAAAAGGTTGAAACTCATATAAACCAGTATTTTTACACTGTTCATGAATATCACTCGATCATGGCAAATGGGGATTATTATTTTCTTCATGATTCTATCGAGAGTACCTTGTATTTTGGGACAATCCAATTCGACCATATGAACATAAATAATCATAGAATAACTCCCTCGAGCTAAAGCTCTCAGGAGTTATTCAGATTATCTGATTATCAATGTTCATATGGTCTCATCAAATTGTCAAAATACAAGGTACTCTCGATAGAATTATGAAGAAAATAATAGTCGGTTATTTGTCATGGTCTTTGGATATAACCCACTGTAAATTCTAGCACCAGAGCC
The DNA here is from genome assembly GCA_918026855.4 of Phaedon cochleariae. Taxonomy (NCBI): domain Eukaryota; kingdom Metazoa; phylum Arthropoda; class Insecta; order Coleoptera; family Chrysomelidae; genus Phaedon; species Phaedon cochleariae. The sequence goes on along the minus strand of OU896717.1, from coordinate 44,163,154 downwards.
TTGCTTGGTCTTGGACCCGTCTGTGTACCAGATCTTCTCTCCCAGGTTTGCCCTTGATGTAGCCATCTGTCCATTCTCTTCGGTCTTGCATGATCACCTCGAAGTTGATGTTGAAACAGTATATTGGGGTAATGTGGTCCGTTGGTTTCATTTCAAGAATGTTCCCACTATTTCCTTCATCTTGTTGTGTCCCAATCTATCGCTCGTGTTTTGTAGCCTTAGATATACCATAATAACTATGTCTATCGGGGAGAGGTTTAGTATTTTCCCTGTCTCTTTGTATTCTAAGGTATTCCCTTCGAAGCACCCTTTCGTTCATCAAGCGCTTGCGTTCAACCACTGGACGTAAGTCGCAACTAAGCTCGTGCCACGAGGCCGTGAAGTAGCCGCCCTATCACGTGACCGATTCACTTCGTTCCCTCTTTGGAGGCATAAGAATGCAAGCGACCGCAAATAAACAGGAGAATAAAGAAAAATCGGATAAGTAATGAATAATAAAGAAATGACGCAGTATCCAGAGAAGGTGTCTGAGGAAGGTCGCCTATTTTCCGATAGGAGCCGTATTTCAGGTAGTGAAGTTCCTCCCAAACTATAGCTGGGGACGTTCTTTTATTCACCGGTGGCTCCATCAATCCACCAAATGTGGTGGTGTGGTGTAAAAAAAACATGCCTTATATTCGGATTATGCGCTGAACCACATAACTTTGTCACATTGCCAAGTCTGTTTGGACCTCCTCTCTATTTTTCAATAATTCTATCTGAAAAACTTCCGCTAGATAGCCGAAAAATGAAAATACATTCGCATTCATGGTTCATTTTGTGTTCCATTCAATTGCAGTTTTTGATGGTTATTAAGTGGAATATACCTATTTCATGATACCACAAATTATGAATGATACGAGAAAACCAACCTAACATGTGAAAACTACTAATTTCGAATACTTTAGAGATCCCGAATTCCTATATCCACAAATATAAGGAGAAAGACATATAATATATATGCTATTTGTTTTTGGTTGAATTACTGATTTCCAAAACACTGATTTTTTTTTAAGAAGGTCATTTTTTGGTATATTATTTTCTTTTACCCCAGTCCAGAGATAAGGATACAGCATCAACTTCCAAATTGGGGTATATAATTATTTCTATAGCTTATGATGAAATCCGATACTAGGAGACCATTTTTCAAATTGCAAAAAGTGTACGAATTTGATTTTTCTTCTGTGACGGCAAAAAAGTTAGACATTTCATCTATTTTGACAGGTTATAAAATGTCACTTTTCATAAAAATCTATTTTTCTGAGACGGGAAAAAAGTTTGGCATTTCATCTCTGTTGGCAGGTTATAAAATGTCACTTTTCATAAATTACTTTTTTCCCGTGGGAAAAAAGTGAGTACTTTTTTCCCGGATATATATCACATATATATACTCTGTTAATGGCTTTTGTTGTGCTATAGTTCCGAAAAATGAGTCAATAATACCGTCTCCGAGAAAGAACTGCAAGTCCTTTTATCTTCCATTCAACTTCGCGGTTTCGTATATTACTAAACAGCTACTGAATTCGCAATTTTTTGAAATCAAATCACAGAATTGAACTGACAGAAGTGACATCAGATATTTGATCACTTCAAAAGAATGATAAAGATGCCTATAAAACGCAGGTGTCCCTACTGTTAAAAACTTGAAATTTCACGTCGATAATTTTCAGATTTCGAAATAATGTAATATCTTCTCAATATTGATTCGTCCTTCCTTCTGTCACAGAAAAAAATAGTGTATTATACACGGGAAAAATACCTATTAGATTTTGGCTCACGGTTTTTTGTCTCCCTCCGCTACGCGTCGGGAGACAACACAACCTGGAGCTAAAATCTACTACTTTTTTCCCTTGTATAATAAATTACTATTTTTCCACGGGAAAATAGGTATAGTGAGTACTTTTTTCCTGGATATATATAGGCACACTGTAATAAGCCAATAATACCGTCTCCGAGAAAGAACTGAGAGTGCTTTTATCTTCCATTTCACTTCGCGGTTACGTGAATTACTAAACAACTACTAAGCACAATTCTTTGAAATCAAAACACAGAATTAGACTGACAGATATTCAATTACTTCAAGAGAATGATAAAGATGCTTGCAACATTTCACGTCGATAATTTTCTGATATCAATATAATGTATATATCTTGACAATATAGATTCGTCTTTTTTCCTGTCACAAAAAACAAATGTATTAAACAAGGGAAAAAATTGTAGTAGATTTCAGCTCCAGGTTTTATCCACAACAAATGTTTTATTCATTATATCATGTATTATTATACATATTGACCTGTGCTATGGAGCGGAAGAAAAGAAGAAAACTGGATTTCGAATCCATAATTTTGAGCACTTTCAAAAGCTATCCGAAAATAGTCGATTTTCGGAAAATTCGTGGGCCATAATCCTGTTCGGGTTGTTTGTTTAGAGGGTGGTGTAAATCGAATTCGATACGGAGTGGATTTGCGGATTTCAGAGGGGTGGATGGAGAGAAATTAACACTTCCAAGTCATTATGTTATTGCCTCTGATTGACTTGATCAATCAATCGGTTTTGGAAGGTAAACCTGTACGTGTGTCCCATTGGAAACCATATAGCATTCTTTGATGCTTCTTCTAAGACGAATAACGTTCTCAAATTTGTAAACTATGAACAATTGAAACGCCTTTGTGAAACCAGGTGTGTGGAATGCCATGAATCTGAGTTAAAATTGAAGCTGTGCTTTGACAATATCATACATGCTAGTTTCTCATTGGAAGGATAATGAATGTTCAACAAAATCGCAATTATTATCAATAAACTCAATGTTAAAGGCATATTTCATAATCTCACTTCATACTTTATCATATTTTCTCAGCTCAACTTTGAATATAAGTAAACTATTGCAATAAAAATTGCTTGATACAGTCATGACACAGTCGTTAATTAATAATATTATATCGGTGCTAAATAAAAAAATGGAAACTGCTGACTCTTGTTTTTAAGCAATATTTGAGGATGCTGAAGAACTACACAGAAAAAATACAATCATTTGTTGATTCTCCGTCCGTATAACATTAATACGAATGACCCAATTGATTATTTAAAAATTTCCATATTCATTCCACTATTGGACGATCCAAGATTACAATTTGGGTTCAATTCAGATACATTCACAGCTCCCGAAATCAACAGTTTATTATACCGTGGTATATGTACTAAAAAAATCACACACCGACATAATTAATACTGAAAATAATATAGAAAAATAAAGAGTTAAGTTTGGTTTTCTGTTTCGGACCAGGAGCTATTTCGCTTCCAGTCAGCTGCTTATGATCTATAAGGCACAGATCCGACCTGTCCTGGAATACTGTTCCCATATGTGGAGTGCAGCACCCAAACATACCCTGAAACTGTGGTACTCTGTCCAAAAAAGGGCAATTCGTCTCGTCGGTGATGCCTCGCTCACGAACTCACTCACTTCTCTGGAACACCGTAGAAAAGTTGGCGATCTGGCTATATTTTATCGATATTTTCATGGACGATGCTCTTCTGAAATATCAACAATTGTTCCATCCTTGGCAGTCCCCGCGAGATTAACCCGTCGAGTTGAGGCTTCGCACCCATTCGTGGTCACTTTGGAGACCGCCAGAACATCTCTTTCCAAAAACTCGTACATCCAACGAACAGCGAGGCTCTGGAACACATTGCCAAGGGAGGTGTTCCCCGAGGCATATAACCTCCAGAAATTTAAGAAGAACACCAATTCCTACCTTATTTCCCTTGGTTCTCACGATGTTCCGTGAATATTACATCAGGATATCCCTTTTCGTGGGAACCAGAACATTAAAAAAAATACTCTAGAATCTGAAACGACCTTTGGAAAAATAAATGGATGACGATACTGCAATCGATACCTTGAATTTGTGTGAGTCGGACATACAGGGTATCCCTGAAATGTCTGTACAAAATCCTAGCACATATTCCTAAGGTCAAAATAAACCAATTTGAAGCAACTCACCTCAGTCCGGAATTGTTCTATTTCCGAGATACAGGGTGGTAACACTAAAGGAAAAAAATCGAATTTTTCAGAATTTATGAAGATTTTTGAACATATTACTCCAAAAATTGATATCAAGGGGTTTTTTGGGAGGCGGAACACCATTAGAGGGCACTTATCAATAGACTTCAGGGACATCCTGCATATCCTCGAATATATTCAGTATATATTCATAGAGATATAAAAATATCTCCTGACGCTGTGTTGAATAGGTTCGCTAGTAAACGTCGAAGGCATCTAGATTTAATCATTTAAGTAATTTCCTGTCAAGTGTTTCTGATAAAAAATATTGAAACCAAAAAAATATTCTCGTTTGCTTAACCCCCCTCCTCCTGGAAAAAAGTATATACGCCTTTGTTTCCACTTTTTTTTTCAGTGAGCACTCTCGTATTTGGGTGCGTCTAACTAGGTCCATGACTATCAGAGATAGCATGAAAAATTGAGAATTGGGTCAGTGTAATAAAATACCTGAAACAAAATGAACAAATAACTGATAAAAATATTGTATCGTATTTCAATAGGGAAAAGTTGGTGAGTCAGTATGTAATTTCTGATTTCTGATAATAATTGAAGGTCGTCTTCGAGCAGGATGATTCATTTCATTCTTGAACAACAGCAAATCAACTGAGGGATGTACTAAGAAATATTCGTATCAGTTCTTGAACTTAGGGTATCCCTTGGTAAGCTCCAGTATACGTTGTTTGAAGTGTATACAGGGTGTTACGAAATATGACAGACACAGGGCGTTAAAGTTAAGAAATAAAAATAGTTGTTTCGCAATATCTCGAGAAAAATTGAATATAATGCATTCAACTTTGGCATATGGTTTCATCTTTGAATGGGTCATTTTTTGACCAGGAAGCCATTGCGGACATTTTATCCAGTGGTGCCCTACAGGAGGGTGTGGCCACTTTTCCTCTCATATTTTCTACGTCACTGATTGAATTTGAATTATTCCCAATTCCTCGAATTCATCGTTCAATTTTGTTCAAAAAATGCATCACCTTCCACTGAGCTGAAATGAACAGTTTTCGAGATATTCGGCCCAAAATCCCAAAATAGAAGATTGCATATAGTAATATTTCATCATTTTCATTAGTAGAAAATTGCAAAAATATTTTTCTGGTGTTGAGTAGATAAGATACTATTCAGATCCCATTCTGTAGCTGAACAGAAATATTTATTCCACTTATAAAGAGGAAACAAAAATTTTTGCAATCTTCTACTACTAAAGAAAATGAAAAATTACTATGCAAACTTCTATTTTGGGTCAAATATCTCGATAACTGTTCATTTCAGCTCAGTTGAAGATGATGCAGTTTTTGAACATAATTGAACAATGAATTCGAAAAATTGGAAATAATAAAAATGTCATCAGTGGCATAGAAAATATGGGGCTCAAAAGATGCAACTCGAAAGATTTTTTGACATATTCCAGATGTCTAGATGATATAATTCTAACTTGTTCACTATCTATACTTTTTTTTTGCAAAAAAAAATAATCATCGTATACCGAGTCGTATACAAAGTATGCGCAAGCGTGAGATATTTACCTCCTAGGGTAAAGTGGGGTAGACGGTTGACAATCTGGGTAGGTGATACTTGTTCCACAAGAATTATGATTATTCTGGTCGTATTTTAATTCCAATAAAATGGGCGTGTACACCTTGGTAGAACTTTTAACTCAAACCATGTTCATAATGATCCTTTTATACATAAATAATGATTGACGACATAATTCGATCGAAAAATTAACTGGAATGTTTTATTTTCGGACATAAATAATAGTACTTTCTGAAAATGGACCCTCTTATGACGTAGAAACCTCATCTCGCCATAGTTAAAAGAAAATACCAAACGCCCGACGAAGACTGAGGCAACTGATATATTAATTCTTTCAACTGTGATCTCGAGCTAAGTCACTCTGTCAGAAATCATGTATCATTCATCTCTGTCTGGAATAGTCTTGTTTCAGTATTAGGGTTTTGACGTCACATCATCGCCTCGTTTTCAGAGGTCCGAAAAATCGGGGATTTCAATGATTTTTTATAAAACGTAGGGAGCTCACAGCAAGAAACGGTTTGTGCTAGTTTGGGTGAGTTCTATCGAATTATGAAATCAAATTTTTTTGTGATATAAGCCCATTATTCAGGTCGTATTTTGATTTCAATAAAATTTTGTTTGTTCCTTCTGTTAGCTTATTTGGTTCTTCTTCTTCAGATTATATGGTGCCTGGACATTTTCATCGAACTATACAGTATGACCCTAAGGAACAATCTGGCACCAATAGGTAAGTAAACAAGACTAATCAATCATGACGATCCATTTTATTTGGGAACACATGAAAAAAACCAATGATTCATATTATATACATTCAACCTGATAGTGATATACCAAAGGTTCTAACAAAGTGTTCGTGATTTAATCTATTATCAGAAAGTAAACTTCCTAAAAGAAGTTATAGATAGATAGTAATTTAGTTGATTCAGAGAAAATAGGTGGGTATTGAGTATAAATACTGATATTACGCATTCATCAGATTCATTTTTGTTCTAAATTCTGACGTTTGTTACTCCACGAAAAATGGGTTATTTTTATGAAGGGTGTGTTTTAACTGTGATGTGTTCAATCGCATTTGGTAAGTGAACCCTAAAGTTTTCAACAAGAACAGCGTGAGGCTCTTGAAATTGAACCCCCTCTCAACACTTTTGTTTCCAGAGATATGAAAAACTGTAAAAGTGCATTGGCTTTTCTGGAAAGGCCGTTAACTTCGATTCCTTCAATGGAACATCCTATATATTTTTTGACATGTCGATTGTACCTTGTTTTCTGATTCCAGGAACATAAATGAGTTCCATATTTGAATGAAAAATAGTTGAGGTATCATGGATCAAAATTTACCAAAATAGTTTGAATGAAAGGAGCGGTATTTTAGTGAATATTGATCCTAATTGGCTCAACAATTTTTTATCCATATACACAACTAATTCATATTTTTGAAATGAGGATAGAAGGCTCAAGCGGATTTCTCTTGATTAAATTAAACGTGTTGGTGATAAGTTCCAAGTGAAAACTGTGTTGAAAACTGAATATACAATGAGATCCATTCTAACTCAAACAAAGCCGAAACATAAATGAGGAAATGAGTTTATAGTATACCTTGTGTTTGTGGAAAGTATTATACAGGAGGAACAAAGAGGCTTCTCTCAATGAGCAGGAGACATAAGTACAATATCAAATACATACATATCGACATATCAAAACTAACAAAGTGCTCCTATTGGCAATAAAAGCCGAAAGCTGAGTGTGAGCGCCGATATCTCGAAAACTATCAGTCCAATCGGGATTATCATGGTCTCATTCTATTCAGCGTGTCATTTTCTACTGGTGAAGCGATATCTCGCCTGGATTTTTGTCGTTTTCTGGCACTTTCAGCCGTCCGAAGATGGCTCGGTGACTATATCGTACAGAAGTATTAGGTGGGAAAATGAAAATTTTCATTTTGCCCATTTAAGATCTGAAAAAATTCACATAGACTAATTCGATGTCGTAATGAACGAATCTGTGGTGGAAATCGTGAAATTTTGGAAAATGGAGACGTAGTAGCCTACCGGAGTGCTCCTATATTGGCAATAAAAGCGGAAAGCTGACTTTGAGCGCCGATATCTCGGAAACTATCTGTTCAATCGGGCTGATCATAGTCTCATTCGATTCAGCGTGTCATTTTCTACTTGGAAAGCGATATGTTGCGTGGATTTTTGCCGTTTTCTCGCACTTTCAGCCGTCCGAAGATGGCTCGGTGACTATATCGTACGGAAGTTTTAGGTGGGAAAATGAAAATTCTTATTTTGCCCATTAAAAATCTGAAGAAATTCACATAGACTAATTCGATGTCGTAATGAACGAATCTGTGGTGAAAATCGTGAAATTTTGGCAAATGGGGACGTAGTAGCTTACCGGAGTGCTCCTATTAGCCATAAAAGCGGAAAGCTAACTTTGAGCGCCGACATCTCGGAAACTATCTGTTCAATCGGGCTGAGCATAGTCTCATTCGATTCAGCGTGCCATTTTCTACTGGGAAAGCAATAATTCGCGTGGATTTTCGCAGTTTTCTGGCACTCTCGGCCGTCCGAAGTAAGCGTAATATATCAATCAACGATCTTACTGAAGTTTTAGGTGGGGAAATGAAAATTTTTATTCGACCTATTAAAAATTTGAAAAAATTCACATAAACTGATTCGATGCCGTAATGAACGAATCTGTGGTGGATATCGGGAAATTTTGGAAAATGGAGACGTAGTAGCCTACCGGAGTGCTCCTATTGGCAATAAAAGCGAAGAGCTGACTCTGAGCACCGATATCTCGAAAAGTATCTGTTCTATCGGGTTGATCATGGTCTCATTCGATTCAGCGTGTCATTTTCTACTGAAAAAGCGATAATTCGCGTAGATTTTTGCCGTTTTCTGGCACTCTCGGCCGTCCGAAGATGGCTCGGTGACTATATCGTACGGAAGTTTTAGGTGGGATCATGAAAATTCATATTTTGCCCATTAAAAATCTGAAGAAATTCACATAGACTAATTCGATGTCGTAATGAACGAATCTGTGATGAAAATCGTGGAATTTCGGCAAATGGGGCTTACCGGAGTGCTCCTATTGGCCATAAAAGCGGAAAGCTGACTTTGACCGCCGATATCTCGGAAACTATCTGTTCAATCAAGCTGAGCATAGTCTCATTCGATTCAGCGTACCATTTTCTACTGGGAAAGCAATAATTCGCGTGGATTTTCGCAGTTTTCTGGCACTCTCGGCCGTCCGAAGTAAGCGTAATATATCAATCAACGATCGTACTGAAGTTTTATGTGGGGAAATGAAAATTTTTATTTGACCTATTAAAAATCTGAAAAAATTCATATAGACTGATTCGATGCCGTAATGAACAAATCTGTGGTGGAAATCAGGAAATTTCGGAAAATGGTGACGTAGTAGCCTACCGGAGTGCTCCTAATGGCAATAAAAGCGAAGAACTGACTTTGAGCGCCGATATCTCGAAAACTATCTGTCCTATCGGGATGATCATGGTCTCATTCTATTCAGCGTGTTATTTTCTACTGGGAAAGCGATATATAGCGTGGATTTTTGCCGTTTTCTGGCACTTTCCGCCGTCCGAAGATGGCTCGGTGACTATATCGTACGGAAGTTTTAGGTGGGAAAATGAAAATTCTTATTTTGCCCATTAAAAATCTGAAGGAATCCACATAGGCTAATTCGATGTCGTAATGAACGAATCTGTGGTGAAAATCGTGAAATTTTGGCAAATGGGGACGTAGTAGCTTACCGGAGTGCTCCTATTGGCAATAAAAGCGGAAAGCTGACTTTGAGCGCCGATATCTCGGAAACTATCTGTTCAATCGGGCTGATCATAGTCTCATTCGATTCAGCGTGTCATTTTCTACTTGGAAAACGATATGTTTCGTGAAATTTTTGCCGTTTTCTCGCACTTTCAGCCGTCCGAAGATGGCTCGGTGACTATATCGTACGGAAGTATTAGGTGGGAAAATGAAAATTTTCATTTTGCCCATTGAAAATCTGAAGAAATTCACATAGACTAATTCGATGTCGTAATGAACGAATCTGTGGTGGAAATCTGGGAATTTCGCATAATGGTGACGTAGTAGCCTACCGGAGTGCTCCTAATAGCAATAAAAGCGAAGAACTGACTTTGAGCGCCAATATCTCGAAAACTATCTGTCCTATCGGGCTGATCATGATCTCATTCGATTCAGCGTGTCATTTTCTACTGGAAAAGCAATAATTCGCGTGGATTTCCGCCGTTTTCTGGCACTTTCGGCCGTCCGAAGATGGCTCGGTGACTATATCGTACGGAAGTATTAGGTGGGAAAATGAAAATTTTTATTTTGCCCATTAAAAATCTGAAGAAATTCACATAGACTAATTCGATGTCGTAATGAACGAATCTGTGGTGGAAATCGTGAAATTTTGGCAAATGGGGACGTAGTAGCCTACCGGGGTGCTCCTATTGGCTATAAAAGCGGAAAGCTGACTTTGAGCGCCGATATCTCGGAAACTATCTGTTCAATCGGGCTGATCATAGTCTCATTCGATTCAGCGTACCATTTTCTACTGGAAAAGCGATAATTAGCGTGGATTTTCGCAGTTTTCTGGCACTCTCGGCCGTCCGAAAATGGCTCGGTGACTATATCGTACTGAAGTTTTAGGTGGGGAAATGAAAATTTTTATTTGACCTATTAAAAATCTGAAGAAATCCACATAGACTAATTCGATGTCGTAATGAACGAATCTGTGGTGGACATCGGGAAATTTTGGAAAATGGAGACGTAGTAGCCTTCCGGAGTGCTCCTATTATAGCGAAGAGCTGACTCTCGAAAACTATTTGTTCTATCGGGTTGATCATGGTCTCATTCAATTCAATGTTCGATGTAGCCTTAGCCAGGAAGGCAGTTGTTTTTCTTCTATTTTAGTTTCTGCTTTTTGTTTGTCATTTCTCATTTTGTTATTTCGTTTATTTCTTCCATTACAGTATCTGGAACTTTGAGGTGCTACGATTGCAGCGGTATCGAATGTAACGATCCCTTCAACAGTTCATCTGCCAAAATTTGGAACTGTTCCAACCCCCACCCTATGCAATCTACTGGTTTCAGAGAATGGTCCGAAGTGGAAGAAAAAGTTTTCAAGGTTCTCAGTTTCAATGACATCAATGTCGATGACTACGTATGCTCAAAATTCATATTCAATAACAGATGTAAGTATATATTCATGAAACAGAGCAATTTTCTATTTTTTGACCGTATCCCTCAACTAAAATCAGAAACGAATGAAGAAGAAATGTTGACAACATAAATATGGACTTGGCAACAATTCTCGAATGAAGATCTAATAACTTGGTAGATTTCAATGCAAACAAAACACAAGCATGCCTTTTCTCTAGAAAAGCCGATCTCACTGTGCTCAACATAAGCTCGTCAGGAGGAACCAAGCGAGCACAAAAACATCTCAGAGATGTTAAAAGTACGAGATTTCGCGACATTATTATAGAACAGCCAATGTCTGCCGCAGGCGGCAATTATCGAGATGTCCTTGATATGTCACAAAACTACCTTCTCCCTAGTTCTTCTTGAAGCCTTTTCATGGACACAACAAAACATTTTCAACGCGTCTTGCGCACAATAAATCGCTGTAAAAAAACCATTTTCGAGGTACTTCTCTGAAGCCTTTTGTCAAAATGAACTCTTGCATTAGGATTCCATTTTCCTTGAATGAAAAAATGCCTTAAAAATAGATTGAACATAAAAATATCTTCTTGATATGAAATTACCTTCTTAATCGGTTTCTGAGTAGTGCTTACTACACACAGACATATAATTGGAAATAGGTTTCCCAATTTTTGAAATGTTCTCCACAATGCATAATTTTGCAACTGCGGAGAAGCTGTGTATTGATGAATTCGTACTTTTATAAATTGATTACACTGAGGCACCAAACAACACATCTTGCATCTGGCGGTCATTATTACAAACTAAATAAGTCTTCTAACACAATAAACTTCACCAAATTCCTTTCTGTTCGTTAGCAGCGTGATGTAAGCGTGACACGCTGCAAACGCGAATGCCAATTGCGAACAAGAAGAACAAAATCGAAAACAAATCAGAATTCATCGTATTGTGACGTAAGCATGAGACGTTGTGGTGGGGCAAACAAAGAAAGGGCACAAAAGAACAAAAACAATACTCTCAATATCCTTCTAAGACCTCTTTGGTCAGTGCATATTACGTCTCAAAATAACATATTCATGCCAACATTTTCAAAACATCCCAAAACATCCCAGGGACGTTAGTGCTCGCTGGGAACGATACCTTTGAAGACATCCATTTCGATGCTTGGTATCACTATCAGCAATAACCTTTCTTGGGAAAATCACGTGAGATCAATTGCTAAAAGTGCATCTCAAAAACTTGGTTTTCTGGTTCGGGCCAGGAGCTATCTCACATTCAATCAGCTGCTTATGATCTATAAGGCACAGATCTGACCTGTCCTGGAATACTGTTCCCATATTTGGAGTGCAGCACCCAAACATACCCTGAAACTGTTGGATTCTGTCCAAGAAAGGGCAATTCGCCTGTGGGTGATGCCTCACTCACAAACTCACTCACTTCTCTGGAACACCGTAGAAAAGTTGTCTATCTGGCTCTATTTTATAGATATTTTCATGCACGATGCTCTTCTGGAATATCAACAATTATTATTCCTTCCTTGTTGGCAGTCCCCGCGAGATTAACCCGTCGAGTTGAGGCTTCGCACCCCTTCGTGGTCACTTTGGAGACCTGCAGAACATCTCTTTCCAACGAACAGCGAGGCTCTGGAACACATTGCCAAAGGAAGTGTTTCCCTAGGCATATAACCTCCAGAAATTCAAGAAGAACACCAATTCCTACCTTATTTCCCTTGGTTCTCACGATGATCTCTGAACATTACAGGATATCCCTTTTCGTAAGAACCAGAACATGAAAAAAATCAATTCGCTTAGTAGGCGGTTCACAAAAACCTGTCTAGTTTGACAGTTATTCATTCTCAAAATATTCCTAAGTATAACATGGTCATTCATTTCATGAAACCAAAAAAAATCAATAGGTACACAGAAGTATCTACAGTCTGTCTGTTATTCATTTATGGCAGTTTGTGATACATAGTTGAATCACCGTTTATGTTCGGTGATTGAATAGAGAATTGTAAGGCGATTCAGATAGGCTACATAAATATACAGGGTGCCATTCGAAAAAAAAAGTTGGATCTACTTCCAATCAAACAGGTGGTTGAAGACAACTGTCAATTGTTCAAGAGAAGCGCCATCATTGATAATATAACCTTGTGAATTTCAAATTTTTATCTCTTCAATTGAAAAAACTATAAGCTTTTACATGTCTCCTAGCTGTGTCACCTGGTATACTATAGGCGACCAAAGAACATTCGATCACTTGGTTGATTTTTTACAGAGGGTAGCATTTTAGCTGGGACGTGGTGTATACAGGAGGATTATAGAAAAATCCATAAAGTCTAACTCCTTTACTCCTATAAGTTCTTCAGAAATTCGGTCATAAAAATGTACTCATCCTGTTTGAGTATGACCTTGACCAACTTTCAACAATTTTATTTTTCAGATGCTAATAAGAATATGACAATGAGGCAATGCATACCAAGAAACCCAGACTCTTCGGGGGCCTGCGAATTCATCAAAAAAACAGTTTCCATCTCTCTCGGGGAAGTTTTTGATTGTTCATCATGTGACACGGATCTCTGCAACTCTGGTTTCAACTTGAAACCATCTCTTGTAACCATTAGTATACTTATTGTTAGTTTCCTGAAATTTGTTTGACACTATCATCCTTCTTGAAATATGATAAGAACACAGCTAATGAATACCAAAGTGAGAAAGAATGTAGAAGTAACTTTGATTAATTGTAAAATGAATATTATTTATTTATATCGATACTTACATAATAATTATGATTTGTGTACTGTATATAACAAACCTGGTTGAAACTGACTGGAAATAAATTTTATTTTGTACTTATGATCGGAACCTGATCTATAAATGTGTATGTCTGAACTGCAGCATATCAAATTGTGATTTGAAAAGGCACCTACCACCTACCACATCTGGAGGGAATTACTTTTATATTTCCCCAGATATAAAATAATGAACTATTGAGTCATTTTCATACATTGCTATTTTTTTTGATCAAAAAATGTTCCAAGGGTACCATCTCGATTTTCAATAGTTAATGCCTGACATTATTGTGATGATTCGAGTAGAAAAAAAAATAATGACAGTAAGATGGAGTTCGACATCCCATCGTTTTGTGAAATTCAAATAGGAAGGTATTGGTCCTACTGAAACACAGGACAATACTGTTTCTGAAATTCACGCAAATTGAAAATAATTACCTCATATATTTTTAATCAATTCTCTACAAATATAAGCTGATCATTGGAATTTAACATTATTGCCAGTAGGTTTTAGATGACAATAATAAGAATTTCGAATTAGATTCAGTAATTTTTCTATGTAACCTCACTTATATTCGAAGAACACCCTTCTAATTCAGAACCCGTCGATACATTTCCAAATACAAGAATTTTTATGGAAATGCCAGCAGCTCTCATTTTCTCAAATGGAACATCCTGTATATTTTGGCATATTCAAGTTCAACAGGTCAAAAAAGTGCAATCTTCATGTCAAATTTCAGTTTGTGGCTGATAACAGAGAAACTTACAACTAGTTGTTGATTTTTGAATGTTTACAATTAATTTTGTTACTGCACCAGAATACAAAATTGCTGTCATTTTTTCCTTAATGTATGTTCTAGAGAGACATGTACACAACCTTACTGTACTACTGTTTTCCTTTGTATATTGTATAACTACTAGAGGTTGATCAAGTAGGAGGTGAAACATTCATTTTAACAGATTTTTGCGAATTTTCTCTCCTCATATATTGAAATGATACTCATATCTCCATTTGTAGAAACGGAAATAGAGAATCTCTAAAATATGGTAAAATATATCAATTTTATATTCAGTGCCCTCTGATAGAATAGAATTCATCACATTTAATTCGATTTCTCATCAACCTCTATTTAGAAATGGCATTTTTGTAGCTGTCTGAATTTTACTGACCGAATCAGACTGAAAAAATTGGTCACTTATTCATCGCCCATTTGATGCGATTGTTCATCGGGGAATTTTGTTTCCCTCTCCATCCCTAGAATTGCCGATATGAATATTTCACAGCTCGCCCTAGACGTATTTCCGGTTTTGCTTCATGCCATGTTGTTTTTCGCATTAAAAATTTTACCGGATTGCTCTTCAATTATTCAGGAGCATGCATCCATTATCGATTTCAGCTTCCACTTCATCATCGAAGAGGAAGCGATCTAGCCAAAGTTTTCGATAATTTTAATTTATTTCCCGATAATGGATTCATAATTAGATGGTGATTTTAGTCATATTTTCAATCCGAAAATGAAATATCTATATCTATCTTGGATTATGATCGAGTTATCACAGGGTGGTAGATAGGTAGAAAGATAGAGCTTCATTTGACCACATTAGCAATATTCTTTTTACCTTGTTACATTCTCACTACTGAGAACAATTGAGTTAGAAGGAGGTGAGACGGATCTGAGTTGTCGATTGAATAAAAAGAACACGTTTTTATCTGTCAGGAAGGGCAAGGGAAGAAAACATAACCCAACATAATTCAACCAAAATGTGAAATGGCTGAGGAAATTAATGAGGAGCATAGCAATATTATTTTAGTGAGTATCCAAAAGAATTAACTCGGGGACTGGAACTTCAAAGCTGAAAGCATGTCGAAATGAAAATATAACCTCACAATTCTCAGCACAGAACCACAAAATTACTAGAATTAATCCAGTCTCACCTTTTTCTCACTACAGCATCAGATGAATAGCAAGCTCAGTTGGGGTGAGGGGAAAGAAATATAGTCTCAATAAGTTCTTAAGACAACTCACATCAGACTTAGATAAATGAATCATGTAAACTATTGAGCTGCACTGAGAATCTTGGTTAATCTCAGTCAAAGCTGGTAAAAAGAATATTACTATTATGTTACATAATATAATATTTGTAGCAAGTCCATGGTTCTAGAAGATTATTTTGAAATTTTCAAGCACAGGAGATGTTTCAAAATCAATATGTGATTACCCATTCACAAGACCATTTACACATAGGTTCAGATAAACAGATACGACAAATATATATAAATAAATAATTACATGCAATTCGAAATATGTTAGGGGTGAGTGTCATCGAGTCAAGATTTGAAGTGATGAATTCTTCTAGATAGATAGATAGATAGATTAGATAGATTCTTTATTGCTTTCAAAGACATAACAGTCCTATAGCAAGGATTCGGTTAATTCTGATGGTCACTTTACAATGTGTACACAGTTATCCAACAGATAATATTTTATGCATATTTTGGACTTACATCTTGATGTCTCAATTTGCTTGTTGAACAAGTATGAATTTGCAAGGAGTTTTGCTGAGAGACTGATAGTCTGAATTTTTGAGAGGTCTGAGTTCCTTTGAAGCCCTAGTAGGATAACTATGGATTTCAGCTTTTGTCTAACTTACTTTCATAGTGAAATAAACCTCTACTGGAGTTTGATAGATGAAAATACACTGAATTGTCAAAATTCTGTATTTTTCAAATAAAGGCTGACAATGCGCACTGTCCAGGATTCTGAGTGCTTTTTTGTATTTGAATCAACTTGCTTGAATCATACTTTGATGTTGATTTAAAATTAATTCAATTTACTATTCAATACTTCGAGAGAAAGCAATTGAAAGAATATTATATAAAAGATTTTCTTAAAGAAATCGTGAATGACGATGAATCAGAATTTTTGCATGATTCATCAAGAAATAATCGAGGTGTTTCGATAATTTGCTATTTCATCAGGTTGCTTAGCGAAAATTCGACAGATGACGTCACAGTGTCGCCACTTGATTTTCGAAAAAATGTCTCCTGCGACGCCATTTTGAAAACAAAGGTCCATACTTGTGATATGTAATTGAAATAGGGTTTTTTCACTTTTTAAATGGCAATTTCTGGTCAACCTGGAAATGACATTCAATTGTTTTTTAATGGGAAATATGGGACAAGGAACTATATATCTTCGATTCGAAATGTCAATTGACTGAAATGCAAAACAACTGAATGACGCTCTGTCCAATGATGTCACCCGGTATATGTGCAGACTGTATACCATCAATATTTCACAAACAAAATTCATTTTATCGAAAACAGAGTTTATTTGATGTTTTAGGCTGTCTCATAGCTGTACCAGTTTAATGAAACGATAAAAAAATCGGTATCGCATCCGAACGATGTAGCATTTGTTCCGAGAGAGACATTTTTGAAATCAATTCTTAGCCTCAGGTGTTTTGTTTAAATTAAATACTCCAGGTTGAAGGCTTTGAACAAACGAAATTCGTTATACCTCAAATGGAATTTACGAAAAATATAATGAAACTAAAAAAGCTCTTGTAGATTATTGTATATTTATCATTGGTTGCAGCAGATGATTACAATCATAGACGTAGCATATAGAAAAATAATCACTTCTATATATTATATATATATAGGTTGTGGAAACATAGCGTCCATCTTTGAAGGTGATTCAGAATCTTCAGAAGTATCAAGACATTGTTATTCGCTGATTCACTGTACAGGGTCATTCAAACTTTCCGCCCTTGGATCATAACGAAAATGGAAAACTCTGATGCAAAAAAGTTTTATTCCTTCGATTCACTCAGTATTATTACATAGATTGCATGAAAATTATATACATTTGGAATCAGCAAAAGTCACTCTTTCAAGATTTTCAATAAAATATAGGGTGTTCCGTTTGAAAAAATAAATCATTCTCACACCCCTCGTATATGGAATGGAGATTCGATGTTTGGAGGGCACCATTCGAGGAAGAAAAACATCTGATTGAAGATTTTGTTTTGGAGCTTCCAATATCTCATCTAGTTTTCGAGATATTGACTGTTGAAAATGTGATATCCATAGTCAATCACCCGTCACCCGTACATCAAAAATTTAACTAATTGACATAGGTTTCAGGCTCTGATATTAGTGTTACACTCATTGTTTGAAATGTTGAATGGTCAAACTAGTGAATGTGTATGGAAAGGCCCTATAGCTTCTGTCTGTAGAGTTTTTAGAATATTCCTCACAAATTTGTGGAATGCTACTTTTCCTGCTTATGATCTATAAGGCACAGATCCGACCTGTCCTGGAATACTGTTCCCATATTTGGAGTGCAGCACCCAAACATATCCTGAAACTGTTGGATTCTGTCCAAAGAAGGGCAATTATTCGTCTCGTGGGTGATGCCTCACTCACAAATATAGATATTTTCATTGACGATGCTCTTCTGAAATATCAACAATTGTTCCTCCCTTGGAAGTCCCCGCGAGATTAGCCCGTCGAGTTGAGGCTTCGCACCCATTCGTGATCACTTTGGAGACCTGCAGAACATCTTTTTCCAAAGACTCGTTCATCCAACGAACAGCAAGGCTCTGGAACACATTGCCAAGGGAGGTGTTACCCGAGGCATTTAACCTCCAGAAGTTTAAGAAGAACACCAATTCATACCTCATTTCCCTTGATTCTTACGATGTTCTCTGAACATTACAGGATATGCCTTTTCGTGGGAACCAGAACATAAAAGAAAACTATGATGAGTTAATATTCTATCCACCTTGGTAAGACTATGAAAGACAATGACTAAGACAATGATGCATTAATTGGCCCTAATCATGAAAATATTTGTAAAATGTAGCGCTGATAGGTCCCTATATTCATTCGGAAAATAACTGTCCAAAAACGAAATGCTGCAACCACTATGCTTCGTCTAGAATAACGTGAATAACCCTGTATAATTGAATATATTTCAGTTCGTCAATGTCGTATGAGTGATTTCATTGATGACGTACCATGACGTCACTCTTACTTTTCCTCCCTATAGGAAGAAAATGTAGGAAGGAACTGAGGTCAGGAAATGTATACTTTACATAGAGGTAGGTGGAAAAAAGTTTGTTTGTTTAGTTGTCTGTTTCGGGCCAGGACCTATTCCTCTTCCAGTCAGCTGCTTATGAACTATAAGGCACAGATTCGACCTGTCCTGGGATACTGTTCCATATTTGGAGTGCAGCACCCAAAAACATACCCTGAAACAGATTCTGTCCAAAAAAGGGCAATTCGTCTCGTGGGTGATGTCTCGCGCACAAACTTACTCACTTCTCTGGAACACCGTAGAAAAGTTGGCGACCGGGCTCTATTTTATAGATATTTCCATGGACGATTCTCTTCTGAAATATCAACAATTGTTCCTCTCTTGGCAGTCTCCGCGAGATCAACCCTTCGAGTTGAGGCTTCGCACCCCTTCGTGGTCACTCTGGAAACATGCAGAACATCTCTTTCCAAAGACTCGTTCATACAACGAACAGCGAGGCTCTGGAACACATTGCCAAGGGAGGTGTTCCCCGAGGCATATAACCTCTAGAAATTCAAGAAGACCACCAATTCCTACCTCATTTCCCTTGATTCTCACGATGTTCTCTGAACATTACAGGATATCACTTTTCGTGTGAAACAGAACATAAAAAAATACTGATGATGGGGTTGATCTACCTTGGTCTTTGGACTAGATTGAATATTGAAAGTCCTTCAAAAAACCTGAATTCAAATGGAAATGGATGAGTCCATTATGTGCTACGCCAATGTAACTGTTATTATTATATTTTCGTATTGACTATATTCCCTGGGGCATCATCAGTACGGTTAATCTATGGGCTTAAAAAGTCGTTTTGTGCCAGACATTTTTTGACGGAAGCTCTTTTGGAACCGGGAATTTTTAATTGAAAAATATCCGTTCTATTTGGTCGTCGGGTGTCTTTGATTGCATTTTCTTTGATCGTTATCAACATAAATTAAAAAGGGATTAGTTGGGAATATTAAAATAGAATCTCATTATGTCAGAATCCCTTGAACTTCGCAATTATTTTTCTTGCTATAGCTACCTTTGTAGGTTTGGTGACTGAAATTATAGATAGCCTTGGAAATATACCAAGTCGTATAATGAAATCTAATCGTTTTTACAGCTAGAAACTTCACATTACCGTTCGATTAGTTATATACTGTCTGTAGGTTAATCGAGGAGGTGGGACATTCATTTTACATGATTTTTTGGGATTTTCTCTCCTCGTTTCAATAAAATAAAAATATGCGTATTATTTCAATATATTTGTAGTGGGGCAAATCAGATGATTTGCCCCAAAATGTCACTGCGTTTAACAAATTTTTCTATCAGGGAGCCTAAAAGAAAAATCCAGTAGCTTGTCAGTGAAAATTCGTTTGAAAAAATGTTTGAAGGAAAGACATACAGTGCTAGTCAAAAGTCCCCTCCCCCCCTCGTATCTTTTGAACGGGTATACTTATAATAATGGCCTCGTGACGTCATTTATGACTATTGCGTCACCTGTTATGACCAGTTGAGAAGCCTACATCCGTTTATTTCCACCCTCCAAATTTTATTATTATAAGTATACCCGTTCAAAAGATACGAGGGGGGGAGGTGACTTTTGACTAGCACTGTATAGATATATTGAAAAAATTTCGAATTTTCACTTATCTTTGGAAGTTCCGGGACCGAATCTGCTCCCGTTCTCAACATGAAAATGCAAAATTTTCCTCTTTGGAAGTTGTGCTGCTTATAGTTTGACACTTTTCAGTATCATACTGATGTTGGCATATGAATGAGTGATTTTAGTCTACAAATGAGTTACAGGATGTTTTCATTAATTGATCTTGAATCTACCATTCTCATGTTCAGTTTTCAGTAGTGAATACCATGTTCTATCTATATCAACTGAACAGGAAGCAATGCCATCGTCTCCGTTCAGAAGAATGCAAGCAGATTCCTTGATTTTTCTTTTTTGGTTGTTATCTTCCTTTCCTATAATTTTGATATTATTCCACTCTGTCATATGTTGTCCATCTTCAGTAAGGATTTCCTCAATTGGCTTCGATTTATCGATATGTCTCTTCTTGATATTGTACTTGTGTTCTTTAGTCCTTACTGAGAGAGGTCTTTTCGTTTCACCTGTATAATAGTTTCCACAAACACAAGGTATACTATAATTACAATGTTTTGATTCCATCATCAATGATATTCCTCACTGCAGTCATGATGTATTTCTATCGTTCTGCAGAGGTAAAGACGTATGCACAATGAAAAATCGAATATACCGGTCGTGCATAAAATGTTGTATGTATTTCTGGCGTAACTTGCTTTTATGGACCTAGGGGTGTTCGTACCTAAACTGTAAGGTGCAAAAAACCCTATTTTACGCCATTGATACATATCGGGTGGTCACAAAAAATGGGAAGTTTTATATTTTCCCCGTGGTTTCATCATTTTTCGATTCGAGTTTCTTGACTTCATTTTGTAGCAGGCTATAGTATACAGTGCAATATTCAAAGATTCCCTGATTGACAAAAACAAAATGGTGGAGTATCTCAAACATTTGTGATTTACAAAAACCGCTGGTGAATAGGAAAATCAGGATTTTTTCCATCCTGTACCAATGCTATTTCAGACCATTCATTTATGAAGAGAATGAGTACTCGAACATCGAATTCGAACAAATAGTCCAGGAGGTAGGTACACACTTTTTCGCAGTTTTTTATGGAGTGAATGTGCTAATCTCGTAATAACGATCATTATTACTCACGTTACCATGGCAACACAGTTCATTGAACACAGCTTCAGTAGTTTGAGACATATCTGGCCTGTCAATTGTATTAACTGTCAACTGTTATTTTCAAATATTGTATCAGAATTATTCAAACAATATTCGTTTGTATCAGAATTCTTCATTTAACATGTATGCGAAATGTAGACGAAAGTGAAATCGAAGAGAATGTTCTGGTACTTGCATATCTCCAAGAAGTGTAAAAATGAAGCATCCATCTTTGAGAACAATTTACTTATTCTGCGCTAAGCATGACAATAAACGTGAAACAAAGGTTAGTAAGCAATGGACTGGACACATCTTCAACCAATATCACTTATAAGTGTCTCGCTGGTTGCATACAGTTGCATGTATTATGTTCTCCATTCCCATTCCTTTCGAATTATTTTGTAGGTTAGCAGGCATAGCAGGTATGTCAATGTAATCTTCGGAGTTTGTAGAAAAAGCATAGTATGTAACGCGTTTATAAACTCTTCTAGACACTCGTTTATTAAACA
The DNA here is from genome assembly GCA_918026855.4 of Phaedon cochleariae. Taxonomy (NCBI): domain Eukaryota; kingdom Metazoa; phylum Arthropoda; class Insecta; order Coleoptera; family Chrysomelidae; genus Phaedon; species Phaedon cochleariae. The sequence continues at coordinate 44,141,188 of OU896717.1, read as the reverse complement.
CTCGCTCCGCTCTGCTCCGCTCGTGCTTAAAATACTCGTTACTAAAAGGACGTTTGCATACATTCGAAGAAATATATTATACGATACCAAATACCAAATTGATTGATACAATACCAGTAATTATCACAGTGTTCGTGGCACTGGTACTGGTACTGGTGGGGGACGTTTCCACGTCAGCAACTAGTCCCCAATGGGACCTTTTTGCCAACCCCAAGTGTTTTCAATGACTGATGTGGTTCGCTCAAGAGAGCTGGCTAACATCCTTTTCAGGCACCGCCCATCAGCTCTATTTTCAGAGTTTTTCAGCTGTGTTTTGTAGGCTAGTTATGTACTCACTACCATATGCGCAGTGGCAGGCCTGCTAACTATCATCGTTAACCCCCGAGACCGAGGTCTACTTAAGCAGCTGGCCCGCTCTCACGCTCAGCTGGTAGTTTTTTTCCACACCCACCTACATACACCGTCCTACTTCTTCTCTGATGCTCACAACCACATCATCATATCTTTCTGCGTGTTCTGTGTAGGCTTTGTTACTAACTCCATGCGCCACTTTAGGAGCAGCACTGTTAATTGGAACGCAACAGCGAATCGTGCAGGACTATCCCCAGCCGATGCTCCGAAACTTTACAATATTTAATTCGTAAATAAAATATTGAAAAAAGTTCCTTGCCCGTGCTGGAAATCGTGTTCGTGGCAATTAAACACAAAAGCGTCAGTAGTCAAAATTTGTCGCTTTTTGTGTGTACCATCAGTCTGATTCGTTTGTATTCCATAAAATGGCGAAGGGGCGGAACAAAACATCAGTGGCGCTACCACCATTTGTTCAACTAATCACATTCAGTGAGTTGAAATCGTAAAAATATTGCACCAATTAGTGCAATCGAAGATAATATCTTCGGTGCAATACAAGGTAATCCTTTCTGAAACAATAACTAATATGATTATATTAATATTTTCTTGATTATTCTGATTCTAGTTTTTCCGCTGTTGGTCTAATTATCTGATTTGATTTTAAGAATTTGCGAATTTAGTGGTTGTATAGTAATTTGAGTAACCGCGAACTGGAATGGAAGATAAAAGGACTTGCAGTTCTTTCTCGGAGAAAAGTTACATTTTATACCCTGTCAATAATAGTTATCTATTATATATACAAGGGAAAAAAGTAGTAGATTTTAGCTACAGCTAGGTTGTGTTGTCTCCCGACGCGTAGCGGAGGGAGACAAAGAACCGTGAGCTAAAATCTAATATTTTTCCCGTGTACAATACACTATTTTTTTCTGTGCCAAAAGGAAGGCCGAATCATTATTGAGGAGATATTACATCATCTTAAAATCTGAAAATTATCGACGTGAAATTTCAAGTTTTTAACAGCTGTGTTGTAGGCATCTTTATCATTATTTTGAAGTTATCAAATATCTGATGTCACTTCTGTCAGTCTAATTCTGTGATTTGATTTCAAAAAATTGCCAATTCAGTGGTTTTTTACTAATATACGTAACCGCGAAGTCGAATGGAAGATAAAAGGACTTGCAGTTCTTTCTCGGAGACGGTATTATTGACTCATTTTTCGGAACTAAAGCACAACAAGAGTATATATATATATGTGATATATATTCGGTGAAAAAGTACTCAATTTTTTCCCACGGGAAAAAAGTAATTCATGAAAAGTGACATTTTATAACCTGCCAACAGAGATGAAATGCCAAACTTCTTTCCCGTCACAGAAAAAACTTGGTTTATGTCACAGAAAAAAATAATTTACTAACTCTACAAATATGTCATTTTTACACTAATAACTATACGCATCACAAGACTCGATTTAATACATATGTTTTGAACTATTAGTATTTGTCTGCTTTTTACGATGGAGGATAACATGGTGGACTTTCCGAGTCCACCAGGTAGAAGATCATCTCCTCCTATTTACTTATGCGAACAAAGTTCAAGGTGGTCTTCTGAACTGAATCATACCTATATCATCAGCCTGTAATTAAATACATGAAACATAGAATTGAATAATAATAATAAATAGAGCTGAGTTTCAAGGTGGTTGGTGAATGATTGCAGTAATCTTCCTTGCACAGACTGCATTCCACTAATTCTACGTCGCTGCTACCTGACACGCTGTTGGTTTTATTGCAGATATTCGATTCTTCTTTGTAAGCGCATCTCCTCGTATAGTACGTTTCATTCGAATGCCCTGAAAAAAATGAATATTGAAAAAAAAATCCACAAACTATGATATTTCCACAAAATCCTATACCGTATCGTTTCAAAGAAGAAAATAAATGTTGAACATAAATTAATTCAGAACATCATTATTTTTTTTTTAATTGACTCGACCGTTACTCGATGGAAATTCATGTCAAATGTAAAAACTTCACAAACGATAAGATTTCCACGAAATTCTTGAACACACAACATGTTTCGCTAACACAGTAGCCTCGTCAGGCCAACGTTGGCTTGCTTAACTTTTATATATCCTACTTTCCCAACTTGAAGGATTAGTAACCTGTGGACAGGTTCGATAAACCTTCATTTTCGGAAATTAATCAATTAATTAATTTTTCTTCTTCATTTGTGTGTTGATTGAAATTGCATATTATCGATAGAGACGGAAAATGTATTCAAGAAACGAAAAAGTCGATATGTTGTTAATATGCAATTTCAATCAACACACAAATGAAGAAGAAAAATTATTGATGCAATCGATTAACTGTCAAAAACATAAAACATTTTGTGTAGGTACACCGCCTACTAAGTGAAATAATTATGAAAAAATAGACTGATAGCCCTGTGGATCATCGTATAAGAGGAACAATTTTAGTTTTATTATTCCAAATGGAAAGATCATGTGATAGGTACATGACGAAAATAAAAGACAGATAGTTTCTGTACGAATAGCTGCATTCGAAAAATTATGTTCCTATCTCAGATTCCTCAATATCATTAGTTATTTTCGAAGGTTTTCATCTTGACTCAAACAAGCTATTGACAACCTGCAGACATTGATCAGACTATCAAAACATTTTGAATAATATCGGTTTACTAATGATATCTGAATTTCAAAGCCTACCAAGTATCGATATATCATTGAATTCATGTCACAGCCAAATTATTCTTTTTGAATAAAAAGCGATTCAACAGCGAATTAAGAAATAAATGCCACTTTGTGATACATGGTTGGATAGAGAATTTCAAGGCGAAAAAGATAGACTGAAGAAATGTACAGGGTGACATTTAAAAAAAGAAAGTTGGGGTCACTTCCGGTCAAACTGGTGGTTGAAAAAAATTGTCGTTGAGTTCGTAAAGTGCGCTACCATTTATTATATACCCCCTGTGGATTTCAAAATTGTATCTCTTCAAATAAAAAAACTACAGGCTGCTACATGTCTCCTATGTCACCCGGTATGGTTGACTGTATGTTGAATTTGTTTTCTTTTTCAAAAAATTCATCTTATGTTCATGAATGCGTTGCCTAAAGGTACGACTTGTCTGACCGATATATACCTTAGGACAAGATCCACAGTTGAGTTTGTATACCCCTGATTTTTCGAATCCAGAAGTTTTGTCTTGATTATTTTTGATAAACCTTCCTAACGTGTTATTTGTTCTATACGCTTCTCTCAAGTCCTGTTTATGTAGAAATGAAGCTAATTTTTCAGTTTATGATCCGAAATAGGTTGAAGTTCTATAATTTCGATTATTATTCTTGATGGTAGGATAAACTTCTTGAATAGATTTATCATAAAGTTTCTCAGAAAGAATACTGAATATCATACTATTTTATGCTGCAATTTTATGTTGATAAGGGTTTGTTGAATTATTATGCATAGTGATATCAGTGTGGGAAGGTTTATGAAAAATTGAAAAATCATGTTTATCATTAACTTTACTTATTGTCAAATCTAAGAAATTGATTGACTTCTCTGTTTCTATTTCCATTGTGAATTTTATGTTTGGATGAATAGTATTGGTCTTCTCAACCTCAAAATTGTTACGACTCTATGGGGTTGATTTTCATCTTTGAAGTAGTGGGAATTTCAGGAATCAGTGAGTATACATGGAAATTTATATGAATCTTTGTAGAATGGGAATTTGAAGATTAGGAATAGAATTCTTACTTTCTACGGTCTTGAGGCATTGGAATTGATCATCATTTTCACGAAGTCTCGATGAATTCAACCTCAAAGTGAAGAGGGACCTTGAGCAATCAGTTATAGTAACATTCGTTAACGTTGAAGCACAGCCCTCTTGTGACAGGGTACACTCGAAGCATTTCAGGCTATAAACTGAAAAAAAAAATAGAAATTTCGTCATTACAAGGAAGTAAAGTTCAAATCCTCCTAAGAGAAAAATCCACGCCCTGTATGATGAATGTCAATTTATCATACATCTTAACAATAATTTTGTTTTTCATTCTCCAAAATGTTTTATACGCTGCAATCTGTGATTTCGCTATGATGCTGATGCAATTTTTCACACATTTTATCAAAAATGAGGAAATTTAAATATCAGCTTGTGATATACAAGGTGTTTATTAAACATGCAGCAACCATTAAAGGGGTTGTTCCTTGGACTATTGTAAGAAAATCTTGTTATTCGATGATTTTTGAAAACCCTCTCTGTTTCGAAGATAAAGCGCGGAAACATTTTCGTGATAACCATTTTTAATATTAGTGAAATTGTTAGCCGGAATAAAAGTACTATCTGTGTTCACTAATTACATAAACAAATTTTTGCGGGGTGTAACTCAATAAAAAAACACCCTGTTGTTTTTTTACCATTTCGACATCATATAAGTATAGGTGGAGATTATTGTCAACAGTTCTTCTAGATTGAGTAACATTTACATATATTTTTTGTAATGAAATATTGTTGTTGTCTACTCTGTATCTCTTGAACAGAACTGATTTTCAAAAATCATCGAAGGAGAAAATATTCTCAGAAAATTTTCCAAGGAACGACCCTTTGAATTTGCCTTATGTTCAATAAACACCCTTTTTAATAGGATTAAATAAATGCAGATTGGACTCGAGATCTCAATTGAAGTGAGTACATTTCATTGCATTTTCAACGAATTTTGTCAAAGAATAAAATATTTAAGCGAAACATAGGCAAAATTAGCATGTTTTAGAACGTATATGCTTATTTATCTCAAAAACGGTTCGTTTCTCGAAAAAAATTAAAGAGCAGGAAAAGCCTCTAAATTGAACAATCTACACAATTAGATTACTGAAAGATGCCAGAAGCGTACTACGAAAAAGTTTGGAGAGGATAAAGAAGCCTCTACCTCCAAAAACGTATCACCCTGTAGATTTTGAAAATCTTTGAAATGCTTGAAATGATGATCTTCTAGGAAGTATTAACCACACCAAATTTCAAAATGATATCTTAAAAAGTAAGCGAGATATTTCAATTAATAGAAAAAAATAATCAAACTTTGACCCCCTGTAGCTCCGCTACTGAACGAGATCGGATCTATCTCCCATTTCAGTTTGTGCCTTGAAACCTGAATCACCTTGTATATTCACTGCTATTAACAAATGTTGTTTCTTGGTAATTATAAATCTGATTGTTTGATAAAATATGCAGTTGATGACATACGATTTTTTTTTAAGAGCAAAGGGAAATCCTTATCCATGTTTATAATTTTAAGTTTCTATACCAGGGTGTTTCAAAAATACCTAACTCCCTTGCTAGAGTTGGTAGAACATTGCATAATAAGTTGGGTTTGCTCAGTAAAAAAATGTCGTAACGCCATCCGTTTTCAAGATACAAGGTGTTGAAACAATATTTTTTTTACACATTTTTTACGATTATGTTGAAACTACTGGCAATATTGTGATGAAATTTCGTATGGATGTTTCTTGGAATCCGGCACATCGCATGCATCTGTTTTTATATCTGACTCTCATAGAGGGCGCTAGTTACACGGTTCGTACCGAGTAGTTTTGAACATAACTTTTTTGAGTTTAGATTTTTCAATCCAAATTTGATGTGAACTTGAACATCATTCAATTTCACACCAAAAAGGTACTCTTGGTAAAACTCGATACTGTGTTCCGTTTTCGGAATATTTCGATTTGAAAATGATGTGGTAACTGTTGCTGGTATAAAGCTATTTATTAGAGTGAGTATTATGAAAAATTATCACCTATTTATTGAAAACCGAAAACAAAAATGCATTTCTGATGCAAAACTCATTGATTTAACAATGAATCACAAGAATAACATCGAAACAGATTTGACTGAGAAAATGGATTACACAGTTTTGTTGTATCTTGAGCAGAAAGTCTATGCTTCATAGGTAAATTCACATCAAGAGTTGTGGGACATAATTGAACATCACTTAAATGACCTAACAGTAAAGTTGATCCTCAACTGTTCAGAAGAATAATTCATTCTTAAAAAAAGAATATAGTATCGTGTGTTCTTCGAAACGTAAAACATTTTGAACACTTACTCTAACTGATTCAATATTTCATGTTTCTAGTCAAATATCTCTTAATTTTCTTCTTATGATTCTTTGTTCCATCAATAACTTCAGCACAAGAATAATTTTATTGTTTTCGAACCTGAATAAATAGGTAATTGAACTCAATAAAATTCATTTTATACCAGCTTCATTACTACTCCATTAATTTCAAATCGAAATATTCCGAAAACGGAATATAATATCGAGTTTCACCAAGAGTACCTTTTTGGTGTAAAATTGAATGATGTTCAAGTTCATATCATATTTGGATTGGAAAATCTAACCTCAAAAAAGTTATGTTCAAAACTACTCGGTACGAACAGTGTAACTAGCGCCCTCTATGAGAGTCAGATATAAAAACAAATTCATGCGATGTGTCAGATTTCAAGAAACATCCATACAAAATTCCATCACAATGTTGCCAGTAGTTCCGGAATAATCGTGAAAAATGTGCAAAAAAATAATTTTTTCAACACCTTGTATCATGAGAACGGATGCCGTTACGACATTTTTTCACTGAACAAACCCAACTTATTTTGCAATGTTCTACCTACCCTAGCGAGGGGGTTAGGTTTTTTTGAAACACCCTGTATAGTCAGTTATTTAGGTACTTCAGTCAAATCAGCCTGTCACTAAGCAACCAAAAGAACTGTACTTTCTCAGTTCTCCCTATCCTAAAGGAAGCTATGTTATTTTAGCCCAATAACTATTTTTATCACTTACCTATGGGCAACATTGAACACAACACCACTAAACCCGGCAAACTGCAACCTTTCGTCAACGTATGCATTTTACTACTGATACCTAACTAAACCACTGATGGTACGGTTGTATGTTGTATAATACCATTCATGAATGAAATGATCTTTCTTATATAGATGGAAATTAATTGTATAGTATAGTCTGGTATGGACCACGAATATATCTGTAGACAAAAGGAAAGGAAAACCACAATGTGTAAACGATGATGGTCGTGACATAAATAATCATTGGCGTCAGCGTAAGGAAATCCAGTCGAATGAATGATTATACGTTATTTTAAAGGCGATTTTAATTGATCACAGGAGTGAGCGGTATATTCAAATAACCGGTAAAATTAAAGATGGAATGATTAGATCATAAGGCACAATCTTCCATTCGGAGAACCTGCCATGTCCGAAATTGATTCTTATTACTTCTTACTTCTTATACAGGTTGGGAATGAAATTGCAGCATATGGATTTTCCAAGCTAGTATAGACCAGTACAAAATTGAACAGATGAGAGCTATGAATAAACAAGTATTCAGGTGAAAAAACTGGAATGATAATAAAGTAGTCGGTCTCGTAACTTCTTTATTCTACATACTAGCAGACCTCGCAAACGTTGTTTAGCTATATATACATTAGGTGTTTCTATAATATATTTTTTTAGTTCAATATTCATCGAAACACTATTAATATTTCATTTTCTACTTTTTTTTATGTTTCGCTATCTATTGAAGCGTGTTTCTTCAGTTTTTCAAACTACCATTTATTTCAACTTCTTTTTAGTTCACTTGAATTAACCAACTTTGACGAAATAATCATTATATCTGACTCCTGAAATCCCAGATGAAAATTTTGAAGAGAGTCGGATCATAATTACAATACTCGTCCGCCATCTTGAATTTCCTAATTTCGGCGAAAGAATCATAATCTCACACCCCGAGAACCACCAGATACCAAATTTGGATTGAATCGGATCCTAATTACTAAATCTGCCATTTTGGATCCGCCATCTTGAATTCGTTAATTTTGACGAAGGAATCATAATTCCCGATCACGAAAACCCCTAGAGGTACCAATTTTGAAAAGAATCGGATTATAATTACAAAAATCGTTCGCCATATTGGTTCCGCCATCTTGAATTTCCTAATGGTACCGGGATAAAAAGTTTCCTATAACCTTCTCCTTTTTCTAAGCTACCTCCCCACCAATTTTCATCCAAATCGATCCAGTAGTTTCGGAGCCTATTCAATACATACAAACAGACAAGCAAACAAACAATTTATAATATCAGTATACAGTGTGTCCCACTTACCATGCTCACCATGGGTATCTTTTTAACGGTGAGTGATACGAGGTCGGTTAAATGACACCAAATGTGGAGTTTGTCAAGGCCAACTATAATATATGAAAACATATTTTGATAAAATCTATTCGTTTTTGTTTTATACGCAAAAAACAGGTTTTGTTCATTTTCATGTTTCCTCCGTAACTTCTTCATTTATGGAAATATTCAAATAGGAATTTCACATTCTCATGGCAGTTTTTCAAAGTGATTTCGAAAAAAATATGAAATTTATACCAACTCTTCTAGAATTTGAGATATCAGCACCAACTTTAGTTTTTCAAATGTAGGTCATAGCTCACTATAACTTAGTCAGAAATGACTTTTTTTTCTCTCACAGATGATATGGCGCAGTAATAGTTTTGTGTTGATAACAACGGAGTTATCGTCTTTTATACAGAAACAACAAATTATTTGGAAGCCGCCATCTTGAATTTATGAATTTCAACAAAAAAATCATGATCTCCGACCTCAAAAACCCCCACTCACCAATTTTGAATGGAATCGGACCAAATCTTGTCCGCCATCAATTGACAAAAATGGCTGCTCCAAGATGGCGGACAAGATTTGGTCCGATTCCATCCAAAATTGGTAAGTGGGGGTTTTTGACGTCGGAGTTCATGATTTTTTTGTTAAAATTTATGAATTCAAGATGGCGGCTTCCAAATAATTTGTTGTTTTTGTATGAATGGCGATAACTCCGTTGTTATCAACACAAAACTATTACTGCGATATATCGTCTGTAAGAGAAAAAAAAGTTATTTGTAACTAAGTCATAGTGAGCTATGACCTACATTCGAAAAACCAAAGTTGGTGCTGATATCTCGAATTCTAGAAGAGTTGGTATAAATTTCATATTTTTTTCGAAATCACTTTGAAAAACTTCCATGAGAATGTGAAATTCCTATTTGAATATTTTCATAAATAAAGAAGTTACGGGAGACATGAAAAATGATAAAAATCTGTTTTTTATTGTATAAAACAAAAACGGATAGATTTCATCAAAATATTTTTTCACATTATAGTTCGCCTTGACAAACTCCTCATTTGGTGTCATTTAATCGACCTCATATCTCTCATCGTTGAAAAGATACCCATGGTGAGCATGGTAAGTGGGACACACTGTATATTATAACAACTAAATCTTTGAAGCTCTCAAAAAGTTGGGAAATAGGTATAAGTAAAATACATTGTGTTGCATATATTGCTGTTTTTTCATTGAACTGTTGCAAATATTGTCGAAATTATAATAGTAAAAGAATTCCCAAACTATTAACTTTTGTGATATAAAATCATCCATCAAATAACTTCAAAATTCAAATAATTTGAAAGAATATTAAAACCACGGGACCGTATACCCCTCGACTGAAGCATCAGGATATAATCTTGGTCCCTAGGTGATAATGATATTATTTACTACCTTGGTGTATTACGTAGCATTCTTTGTTAGTCTACAATCGTTTTTTTTTTCACCATTTTCCTTGACTTTTTTCTAGTGGTGAGCCCGTCACAGTTATTATGAGTAACCCCTGAGAAAACATCTACCTACGCACATGTGTATGTCTCTCAAGAGTTCTTCATGGAAAAAGGAAGGTATTAACAGATTAGGTCTGGCTTGAATTCAGTGCAAATTATTAATAATTATCATATAAATCGGAACGTTTTGAGTACAAATGAAAACCCGAAATGAAAATGAAATCAAAATAGAAAATCAAAACTTAGATTGATTGTTAATTTCCGATACGTAATCGTTCAATATAGTAAACACCACAGCCAAGTAAGATGAGATAAGAAATGACGAAAATTTCTTAGAACAATTTTCCGATTCATAATTTTCCGGAAACAACAGCACGATAATGATTCACTCAGTTTTTCAAGCCTGAATTTATCTAATCACACACTGAAGTAATAGGAACTTGGAAATATGAATTTCCCAGAAAGATTTTCACTCAATTTTACGGAAAATATACTTACATCACTTATTCAGAGTGAATCAGTTTTCAATAACCAAACATAATAACACAAATGTTTTAACTAGCCATCTGTTAAGCAAATTTTCCAAGAAAAAGTAAATACAACATGACGTGTTATTTCACTTTCACAATCATAATTTCATACATATAGCAATTTCCAATAGGTAATCATCATACCTAGTTAAATAATATACAAACAACCAGTGCTTCTACTTGAAATTTTAAGTATGATCAGCAATTTTTTATTAATTTTATTACATTATACAGTGCTTCCGTAAATTACTGAATAAATCCATTTTAACCATTCCAGAGGAATCTCTTGAAACAGATTGATATTTAATCTCAATTTTCAAGGGAAAATTAGATATACAGGATGATCCACGGTCTACTTATGACGTCCGCGACATTGTTTTCAAATGGAACACCCTATTTATCATTCAATTCTTGGAATATCCATGGGAAGCTGAATTAACAAATATATCAAACATAAGGGTATGTATACAGTGCGTGCTTTACAAATAGTGCACTAGTAAAATGAGTTTGCCATTGAAAGAATTACGCGATAACGTAATTTCTCCTATACGATTCAATCTGAACGTATTAATTGAAATTGAAAAATTGCCCGAACAGAACTAAGATACGACCTTTTTTCCAAAAATTATTCCACAACTATATACTAGAGCACTGAACTTAACAGACGCGCTGTATACAATAGTCTAGCTAGAGTCTAGATATTGAATAAAAAATCAACAGGGAAGGGACTTTGGACGCGCATAATGTGAATGTAGCATTCTTATACAGGGTCTTTCAACAACGAACATTGAAAACGTCGTGGTCCAAAATATTGCCTGAATTCAAAGTAGACTAACTAATAGTATATTATGTAACAAGTGTTATAAACGTCCTTTTAGTAACGAGTAGTTTAAGCACGAGCGGAGCAGAGCGGAGCGAGTGTTTAATAAACGAGTATCTAGAAGAGTTTATAAACGCGTTACATACTATGATTTTTCTACGAACTCCGAAAATTACATTAACATACCTGCAGTTCCTGCTAACCTACAAAATAATTCGAAAGGAATGGGAATTGAGAACATAATACATGCAACTGCATGCAACCAGCGAGACACGTATAAGTGATATTGGTTGTAGATGTGTCCAGTCCATTGCTTACTAATCTTTGTTTCACGTTTATTGTCATGCTTAGCGCAAAATAAATAAATTGTTCTCAAAGATGGATGCTTCATTTTTACACTTCTTGGAGATATGCAAGTACCAGAACATTGTATTCGATTTCACTTTCGTCTACTTTCCGCATATATTTTTAATGAAGAATTCTGATACAAACGAATATTGTTTCAATAATTCTGATACAATATTCGAAAATAACAGTTGACAGTTAATACAATTGACAGGCCAGACATGTCTCAAATTACTGAAGCTGTGTTTAATGAACTGCGTTGCCATGGTAATGTGTTTGAGAAATCGTGGTGCCATGGTAACGTGTTTAATATTTTGAATAAATCACAGATCGACAATCCGTGATTAATCCATCATTTAACGTGGTACATATCTGTACGCTAAATGCCATTTTAGTTATGTGAGTAGAAAAAGAACTTTATCACCAATTTGAAATCGGTTTCCACCGATGATCAGCCTAATCTCTTGACAGTTTGTGATGACCATATGAAACTTCCGGTAACATTGCTACAAGGTGATAATGGAATGGGTGTAAAGTTGCATCGTGCTCTTCACCTTACCGTTTGGACAGATAATCTTTTTATTTTCTCACCTGTATCCTGATGATTGATGCTTTCTCTCTAATAAATAGAGAAGGTCCTGAAACTGACCCTTGAGGTACACCGTAGATGTCATTGCTTGAACCGCTGATTTTGAAAATCTAAAGGGAGAATTATCTATCAAATTTGATATCGAATTCATTCGTTTTGGCACTGAATTAGTGTCTATGAATTTTTTGGGATTATTAGGGCAACCAGGAAAAAAATAATTTTTCCTCCGATTGGCAGCAAATATTAATTTTGCTGACACATATCGATCAGCAAAGTATTCCTGTCTAGGCAGCAAAGTGGTTACTTTGCTGATTGATATGTATCAGCAAAATTAAAAATCCATGAATCGTTTATAATTTCCTTCATATTCCATTCGAGACTTCTCCGGCAACAAATTCAACTCTATATTTTTTGCCACCATCCCTCATTAATGGAGGTATAAGTATACTTCCAGGTCGCTATCACTGTCCATTATATGATAATTCAAATATACCGATATTTTTTCGCACAACTGTCAGAAATTTCATGAATTGTCAAACCAACAACTGCGATTTCTATCAAATTTTATTTTATCTATCAAATCTGACATCAAATTCTTTCTTTATGGGTCTGAATTAGTGTTTATGAATATTTTGGGATATTTATGGCAATCAGGAAAAAAATATTTTTTCCACCTATATGAGCCTACTGCATTGCTCGAACCGCTGATTTTGAAAATCTACAGGGAGAGTTATCTATCAAATCTGACATCAAATTCTTTCGTTTTGGGTCTGAATTAGTGTCTATGAATATTTTGGGATTTTTAAGGCAATCAGGAAAAAAATATTTTTTCCACCTATATGAGCCTACTGCATTGCTCGAACCGCTGATTTTGAAAATCTACAGGGAGAGTTATCTATCGAATCTAACATCAAATTCTTCCTTTATATGTGTGAATTAGTGTCTATGAATATTTTGGTAATTTTAAAGCAATCAGGAAAAAAATAATTTTTTCACCAATATGAGCCTACTGCATTGCTCGAACCGCTGATTTTTGAAGATCTACAGGGAGAGTTATCTATAAAATCTGACATCAAATTCTTTCGTTTTGGGTCTGAATAAGTGTCTATAAATATTTTGGGATTTTTAGGGCAATCAGGAAAAAAATGAATTTTCCACCTATATGAGCCTACTGCATTGCTTGAACCGCTGATTTTGAAAATCTACAGAGAGAGTTATCCTTCAAATCTGACATCAAGTTTTTTTGTTTTGGGTCTGAATTAGAGTCTATGAACTTTTTGGGATTTTTAGGGCAATCAGGAAAAAAATATTTTTTCCACCTATATGAGCCTACTGCATTGCTCGAACCGCTGATTTTGAAAATCTACAGGGAGAGTTATCTATCAAATCTGACATCAAATTCTTCCTTCACGGGTCTGAATTAGTGTCTATGAATATTTTGGGATTTTTAGGGCAATCAGGAAAAAAATCATTTTTCCACCTATATGAGCCTATACTGCATTGCTCGAACCGCTGATTTTGAAAATCTACAGGGAGAGTTATCTATCAAATCTGACATCAAATTCTTCCTTTTTATGTCTGAATTAGTGTCTATGAATATTTTGGTAATTTTAAAGCAATCAGGAAAAAAATATTTTTTTCACCTATATGAGCCTACTGCATTGCTCGAACCGCTGAATTTGAAAATCTACAGGGAGAGTTCTCTATCAAATCTGACATCAAATTCTTTCTTTATGGGTCTGAATAAGTGTCTATGAATTTTTTTGGATTTTTAGGGCAATCAGAAAAAAAATAATTTTTCCACCTATATGAGCCCACTGCATTGCTCGAACCGCTGATTTTGAAAATCTACAGGGAGAGTTATCTATCAAATCTGACATCAAATTCTTTCGTTTTGGGTCTGAATTAGTGTCTATGAATATTTTGGGATTTTTAGGGCAATCAGGAAACAAATATTTTTTCCACCTATATGAGCCTACAGCATTTGCTCGAACTGCTGATTTTGAAAATCTACAGAGAGAGTTCTTTATAATATCTGACATCAAATTCTTTATTCATGGGTCTGAATTAGTGTCTGTGAATATTTTGGGATTCTCAAGGCAATCAGGAAAAAAATATTTTTTCCACCTACATGAGCCTACTGCATTGCTCGAACCGCTGATTTTGAGAATCTACAGGGAGAGTTATCCTTCAAATCTGACATCAAATTCTTTCTTTATGGGTCTGAAGTAGTGTCTATGAATATTTTGGGATTTTTATGGCAATCAGGAAAAAAAAATTTTTTCCATCTATATGAGCCTACTGCATTGCTCGAACCGCTGATTTTGAAAATCTACAGGGAGAGTTAACTATCAAATCTGACATCAAATTATTTCTTAATGGGTCTGAATTAGTGTCTATGAATATTTTGGGATTTTTATGGCAATCAGGAAAAAAAAAATTTGCCACCTATATGAGCCTACTGCATTGCTCGAACCGCTGATTTTGAAAATCTACAGGGAGAGTTATCCTTCAAATCTGACATCAAATTCTTTCTTTATGGGTCTGAATTAGTGTCTATGAATATTTTGGGATTTTTATGGCAATCAGGAAAAAAAATTTTTTTCCATCTATATGAGCCTACTGCATTGCTCGAACCGCTGATTTTGAAAATCTACAGGGAGAGTTAACTATCATATCTGACATCAAATTCTTTCTTAATGGGTCTGAATTAGTGTCTATGAATATTTTGGGATTTTTATGGCAATCAGGAAAAAAAAATTTTTTCCACCTATATGAGCCTACTGCATTGCTCGAACCGCTGATTTCGAAAATCTACAGGGAGAGTTATCTATCAAATCTGACATCAAATTCTTTCTTTATGGGTCTGAATTAGTGTCTATGAATTTTTTGGGATTTTTACGGCAATCAGGAAAAACATATTTTTTCCACCTGTATGAGCCTACTGCATTGCTCGAACCGCTGATTTTGAAAATCCACAGGGAGAGTTATCTGTCAAATCTGACATCAAATTCTCTCGTTTTGGGTCTGGATTAGTGTCTATGAATTTTTTGGGATTTTTAGGACAATCAGGAAAAAAATATTTTTTCCACCTGTATGAGCCTACTGCATTGCTCGAACCGCTGATTTTGAAAATCTACAGGGAGAGTTATCTATCAAATCTGACATCAAATTCTGCATTTATGGGTCTGAATTAGTGTCTATGAATTTTTTGGGATTTTTACGGCAATCAGGAAAAACATATTTTTTCCACCTGTATGAGCCTACTGCATTGCTCGAACCGCTGATTTTGAAAATCTACAGGGAGAGTTATCTATCAAATCTGACATCAAATTCTTTCGTTTTGGGTCTGAATTAGTGTCTATGAATTTTTTGGGATTTTTAGGACAATTAGGAAAAAAATATTTTTTCCACCTGTATGAGCCTACTGCATTGCTCGAACCGCTGATTTTGAAAATCTACAGGGAGAGTTATCTATCAAATCTGACATCAAATTCTTTCGTTTTGGGTCTGAATTAGTGTCTATGAATTTTTTGAGATTTTTAGGACAATTAGGAAAAAAATATTTTTTCCACCTGTATGAGCCTACTGCATTGCTCGAACCGCTGATTTTGAAAATCTACAGGGAGAGTTATCTATCAAATCTGACATCAAATTCTTCCGTTTTGGGTCTGAATTAGTGTCTATGAATTTTTTGTGATTTTTAGGACAATCAGGAAAAAAATATTTTACCCACCTGTATGAGCCTACTGCATTGCTCGAACCGCTGATTTTGAAAATCTACAGGGAGAGTTTTCTATCAAATCTGACATCAAATTCTTTCGTTTTGGGTCTGAATTAGTGTCAATGAATTCTTTGGGATTTTTAGGGCAATCAGGAAAAAAATATTTTTTCCACCTGTATGAGCCTACTGCATTGCTCGAACCGCTGATTTTGAAAATCTACAGGGAGAGTTATCTATCAAATCTGACATCAAATTCTTTCGTTTTGGGTCTGAATTAGTGTCTATGAATTTTTTGGGATTTTTAGGACAATTAGGAAAAAAATATTTTTTCCACCTGTATGAGCCTACTGCATTGCTCGAACCGCTGATTTTGAAAATCTACAGGGAGAGTTATCTATCAAATCTGACATCAAATTCTTCCGTTTTGGGTCTGAATTAGTGTCTATGAATTTTTTGGGATTTTTAGGACAATCAGGAAAAAAATATTTTTTCCACCTGTATGAGCCTACTGCATTGCTCGAACCGCTGATTTTGAAAATCTACAGGGAGAGTTATCTATCAAATCTGACATCAAATTCTTTCTTTATGGGTCTGAATTAGTGTCTATGAATATTTTGGGATTTTTATGGCAATCAGGAGAAAAATTTTTTTTCCACTTATATGAGCCTACTGCATTGCTCGAACCGCTGATTTTGAAAATCTACAGGGAGAGTTAACTATCAAATCTGACATCAAATTCTTTCTTTATGGGTCTGAATTAGTGTCTATGAATTTTTTGGGATTTGTTACGGCAATCAGGAAAAAAATATTTTTTCCACCTGTATGAGCCTACTGCATTGCTCGAACCGCTGATTTTGAAAATCTACAGGGAGAGTTATCTGTCAAATCTGACATCAAATTCTCCCGTTCTGGGTCTGAATTAGTGTCTACGAATTTTTTGGGATTTTTAGGACAATCAGGAAAAAAATATTTTTTCCACCTGTATGAGCCTACTGCATTGCTCGAACCGCTGATTTTGAAAATCTACAGGGAGTGTTATCTATCAAATCTGACATCAAATTCTTTCTTTATGGGTCTGAATTAGTGTCTATGAATATTTTGGGATTTTTATGGCAATCAGGAGAAAAAATTTTTTTCCACTTATATGAGCCTACTGCATTGCTCGAACCGCTGATTTTGAAAATCTACAGGGAGAGTTAACTATCAAATCTGACATCAAATTCTTTCTTTATGGGTCTGAATTAGTGTCTATGAATTTTTTGGGATTTGTTACGGCAATCAGGAAAAAAATATTTTTTCCACCTGTATGAGCCTACTGCATTGCTCGAACCGCTGATTTTGAAAATCTACAGGGAGAGTTATCTGTCAAATCTGACATCAAATTCTCTCGTTTTGGGTCTGAATTAGTGTCTACGAATTTTTTGGGATTTTTAGGACAATCAGGAAAAAAATATTTTTTCCACCTGTATGAGCCTACTGCATTGCTCGAACCGCTGATTTTGAAAATCTACAGGGAGAGTTATCTATCAAATCTGACATCAAATTCTTTCGTTTTGGGTCTGAATTAGTGTCTATGAATTTTTTGGGATTTTTAGGACAATCAGGAAAAAAATATTTTTTCCACCTGTATGAGCCTACTGCATTGCTCGAACCGCTGATTTTGAAAATCTACAGGGAGAGTTTTCTATCAAATCTGACATCAAATTCTTTCGTTTTGGGTCTGAATTAGTGTCTATGAATTTTTTGGGATTTTTAGGGCAATCAGGAAAAAAATAATTTTTCCACCTGTATGAGCCTACTGCATTGCTCGAACCGCTGATTTTGAAAATCTACAGGGAGAGTTTTCTATCAAATCTGACATCAAAGTCTTCCGTTTTGGGTCTGAATTAGTGTCTATGAATTTTTTGGGATTTTTAGGACAATCAGGAAAAAAATAATTTTTCCACCTGTATGAGCCTACTGCATTGCTCGAACCGCTGATTTTGAAAATCTACAGGGAGAGTTTTCTATCAAATCTGACATCAAATTCTTTCGTTTTGGGTCTGAATTAGTGTCTATGAATTTTTTGGGATTTTTAGGGCAATCAGGAAAAAAATAATTTTTCCACCTGTATGAGCCTACTGCATTGCTCGAACCGCTGATTTTGAAAATCTACAGGGAGAGTTATCTATCAAATCTGACATCAAATTCTTTCGTTTTGGGTCTGAATTAGTGTCTATGAATTTTTTGGGATTTTTAGGACAATCAGGAAAAAAATATTTTTTCCACCTGTATGAGCCTACTGCATTGCTCGAACCGCTGATTTTGAAAATCTACAGGGAGAGTTTTCTATCAAATCTGACATCAAATTCTTTCGTTTTGGGTCTGAATTAGTGTCTATGAATTTTTTGGGATTTTTAGGGCAATCAGGAAAAAAATAATTTTTCCACCTGTATGAGCCTACTGCATTGCTCGAACCGCTGATTTTGAAAATCTACAGGGAGAGTTTTCTATCAAATCTGACATCAAAGTCTTCCGTTTTGGGTCTGAATTAGTGTCTATGAATTTTTTGGGATTTTTAGGACAATCAGGAAAAAAATAATTTTTCCACCTGTATGAGCCTACTGCATTGCTCGAACCGCTGATTTTGAAAATCTACAGGAAGAGTTATCTGTCAAATCTGACATCAAATTCTTTCGTTTTGGGTCTGAATTAGTGTCTATGAATTTTTTGGGATTTTTAGGACAATTAGGAAAAAAATATTTTTTCCACCTGTATGAGCCTACTGCATTGCTCGAACCGCTGATTTTGAAAATCTACAGGGAGAGTTTTCTATCAAATCTGACATCAAATTCTTTCGTTTTGGGTCTGAATTAGTGTCTATGAATTCTTTGGGATTTTTAGGGCAATCAGGAAAAAAATAATTTTTCCACCTGTATGAGCCTACTGCATTGCTCGAACCGCTGATTTTGAAAATCTACAGGGAGAGTTATCTGTCAAATCTGACATCAAATTCTTCCATTTTGGGTCTTAATTAGTGTCTATGAATTTTTTGGGATTTTTACGGCATTGCTCGAACCGCTGATTTTGAAAATCTACAGGGAGAGTTATATATCGAATCTGATATCGAATTCTTTCTTCATGGGTCTAAATTAGTCTATATGAATTTTTTCAGATTATTAATGGGTCAAATGAACATTTTCATTTTCCCACCTGAGACGTCAGTATATCGTACCGAGCCACTTTCGGACGGCTGAAAGTACCAGGAAACCCCCAAATTCTCGTGAAATCACACTCTCTCAGTAGAAAATGACACGCTGAATTGAATGAGACCACGATCAGCCCGATAGGACTGATAGTTTTCAAGATATCGGCGCTCAAAGATATCTTTCTGCTTTTATTGTCAATAGGAACACTCCGGTAGGCTACTACATCTCCATTTCAAAAAATTCCTCATTTTCTAACACAGATTCGATCATAATGACATCGAATTAGTTCATGTGAATTTTTTCAGATTTTCAATAAGCCAAATGAAAATTTTCATTTTCCCACGTGAGACTTCACTACGATATAGTCACCGAGCTAACTTCGGACGGCAGAAAGTGCCTGAAAACGACGAGAATTCACGCGAATCATCGCTCTCCCAGTAGAAAAAGACACGCTGAATCAGATGAGACCACGATCAGCCCGATATGACAGATAGTTTTCGAGATATCGGTGCTCAAAGTCAGCTTTCCGCTTATATATTGCCAATAGGAACACTCCGGTAGGCTACTACGTCTCCATTTCTCTGAATTTCCCAATTTCCACCACAGATTCGTTCATAACGACATCGAATCAGTCTATGTGATTTTTTTCCGATTTTTAATGAGCCAAATAAAAAGTTTCATTTTCCCACCTGAGACTTCATGACACACCTTGTATATCATGGGGGAGATCCGAACAGAGAGCCGGCGGCTGTTTGCACATGTTATCAATTATATTATTACTGAATTAATGTAACCGTGCATAATACGATTCGGATATGCAAATACAGTTAAAATGCACCGCACTAGAGAACTAAACAGGGGGAAAATCGATAGGGAAATATTTGTGCAGCTAATGCTGGATTTTATTGAAAATGTTGTAAGCTTGCTTTTGTCTGACGCGGCCAAAATGCGTTTTGAACGATGTTCACACCGATTCGATTGATTCCGAACAGATATGCGAAATGTAGTTATTGATATACAGGGTAAACTACACACTATTTCACCACTAACCAGACCATTTTTTTACACCTCGACACGTGTATCACTAACTATGTTAGCATCTTCAGGAGAAGATTAAAACCAAATGCTCTATCCTAGATTAAAAATCTGGACTAATTCCATGCCGAAATGAACGAATCTGTGGTGGAAATCAGGAAATTTTGGGAAATGGAGACGTAGTAGCCTACCGGATTGCACCTATTGGCAATAAAAGCGGAAAGCTGACTTTGAGCGCCGATATCTCAAAAACTATCTGTCCTATCGGGCTGATCGTGGTCTCATTTGATTCAGCGTGTCAGTTTCTACTGGAAAAGCGACAATCCGCGTGAATTTCCGCCGTTTCCTGGCACTTTCGGCCGTCCGAAGATGGCTCGGTGACTATATCGTACTGAAGTCTCAGGTGGGAAAATGAAAATTTTTATTTGGCCTATTAAAAATCTGAAAAAATTCACATAGGCTAATTTGATGTCGAAAACAAACGAATCTGTGGTGAAAATTAGGAAATTTTGGGAATTGGACACCTACCGGAGTGCATCTATTGGCAATAAAAGCGGAAAGCTGACTTTGAGCGCCGATATCTCAAAAACTATCTGTCCTATCGGGTTGATCATGGTCTCATTCGATTCAGCGTGTCATTTTCTACTGGATCTGCGACAATTCGCGTGAATTTCCACCGTTTTCTGGCACTTTCGACCGTCCGAAGATAGCTCGGTGACTATATGGTACTGAAGTCAGGTGGGAAAATGAAAATTTTTATTTGGCCTTATCAAAATCTGAAAAAATTCACATAGACTGATTCGATGTCGAAATGAACGAATCTGTGGTGAGAATTAGGAAATTTTGGGAAATGGAGACGTAGTAGCCTACCGGAGTGCATCTATTGGCAATAATAGCGGAAAGCTGACTTTTAGCGCCGATATCTCGAAAACTATCTGTCCTATCGGGCTGATCATGATCTCATTCGATTCAACGTGTAATTTCCTACTGGCAAAGTGACAATTCGCGTAAATTTTCGCCGTTTTCTGGCACTTTCGGCCGTCCGAAGATAGCTCGGTGACTATATCGTACTGAAGTCTCAGGTGGGAAAATGAAAATTTTAATTTGGCCTATTAGGAATCTCAAAAACTCAACATTGACTAATTCGATGTCGAAATGAACGAATCTGTGGTGGAAATTTGGAAATTTTGGGAAATGGAGATGTAGTAGCCAACCGGAGTGCTCCTATTGGCAATAAAAGCGGAAAGCTGACTTTTAGCGCCGATATCTCGAAAACTATCTGTCCTATCGGGCTGATCATGGTCTCCTTCGATTCAACGTGTCATTTTCTACTGGAAAAGCGATAACTCGCGTGAATTCATGCCGTTTTCTGGCACTTTGGGCCGTCCAAAGATAGCTCGGTGACTATATCGTACTGATCGAAGTCTCAGGTGGGAAAATGAAAATTTTTATTTGGCCTGATCAAAATCTGCAGAAATTCACACAGACTGATTCGATGTCGAAAGGAACGAATCTGTGGTGCAAATCAGGAAATTTTGGGAAACGGAGACGTAGTAGCCTACCGGAGTGCACCTATTGGCAATAAAAGCGGAAAGCTGACTTTGAGCGCCGATATCTCAAAAACTACCTGTCCTATCGGACTGATCATAGTCTCATTCGATTCAGCGTGTCATTTTCTACTGGAAAAGCGACAATTCGCGTGAATTTCCACCGTTTTCTGGCACTTTCGGCCGTCCGAAGATAGCTCGGTGACTATATCGTACTGAAGTCTCAGGTGGGAAAATGCAAATTTTTATTTGGCCTATTAAAAATCTGAAAAAGTTCACATAGACTAATTCGATGTCGAAATGAACGAATCTGTGGTGAAAATCAGGAAATTCTGGAAAATGGAGACGTAGTAGCTTACTGGAGTGCAAATATTGGCAATAAAAGCGGAAAGCTGACTTTGAGCGCCGATATCTCAAAAACTATTTGTCCCATCGGGCTGATTCTCATTTGATTTAGCGTGTCATTTTCTACTAAAAAAGCGGTAATTCGCGTGAATTTCGGCCGTTTTCTGGCTTTTTATGCCGTCCGTGAATAGACAATATCCGCCAAGTTAATGTTATTCATGGTTGAGTTCACATGTTATATTACTGTAGGTCCATCATCCTTATTCATTATTCTATTAATATTCTTTACTAAATATCTCTAAGCTTCCATATGCATCTAATTTCCTAACATTATTTTCAACTTGCTCAACTAATTTGAGGTTATTAATATGTGTGTTATGATTGTGATTGAACATGTGTTCAGCTACACACGATTCAACTAACCTACCATATTTCAAATATGCTAAGTTTTCTCTAAACCTTGTTTATATGGGGCGCCTGGTTTGGCCTAACATATCACAATCATTACAACTAATTCCATATATTCCTGACTTTTCAGGTGTGTCCACCTTATCTTTTGGATTACCTGATGAATTGCCTAACTTTGACCCAGACTGATAACTGCTTTCGAAACCTGAGTCTTTAAAAACCTTATCAAGTCATCTTGTGTACTTGGAATTGAAAGGGATTGGAATCTTTCTTTGATTGTTTTTATCCGCTTGAAAAGACGTAGAATTCTTGAGTGATAACTCAAATTTATGTCTAGTAGACACTAGTGTCAAGCATTTTCAGAATAATAAACCAATGAAACACATTGCCATATTATATTTTTTTGTAGAAAACAATTTCTGCTTTATTAATTGTTATTTGTATCAAATACTGAAGTTTGAACAGAATACCTATACCTACAAACTGTTACATTGGAAATTTTGTATGGACATTTTTAAACACACTATCGCTGCTGCTTTCTATAGTTTATAGCAATAATTGCAGCTAAACTTTCAAACATCAAAATTACAACTAATTTCATGTCAGATAGATGTCAGCCGATATTTCGTTGCTATGCTATGCTATCGTCTGCATTTATCAAAACCATATCTACCAATGTCTTCATAGTAACAGTGATGTGATACTTCTCGGCCTAGTCCGGAAAAATGCTACTTTGCAAACAATTCCAATGTTAAATGAAGTATAGTTTTGGTGGAGTTGACTATGAGATTTTCTTCCTGCCTTGGTATATTTCATATTTTACACCAGCATTTTCTGTGTTATTGGATAAAATCTATTTCCATGACTGAATTTGTTTTCAATGTGTGAATCATTCCGCCGTCGTTTTTCCACCATTCCCATTACACCTAAGCGAGAACAGAACATGATTCTAGTTTCATCGAAAACAATAAACGTATTATTCATTGTATTGTGCTATTTTATTCCCATCATAGCTAGAAGCAATGGAAAAGCATATTGATGTTTTCATTTTATTTGTCGAAATCACTTTCAATTGAATTCATCAAATATATGGTTCGAGTATTTTGTATTATGTTTCTTCATGTGATATTTGAATGCAAAATTTCAACAATTTTTATATGGAAATCAAAAAATTACCATAGTTAGTTATCTATATTCTGATGAAATCTAATACATTCGTCCTGATGTTGACGTGCAAAAATAAATATTGAATAGGTATGCAATATGCGGTGCACGAAAGAAAGAAAGATAGATAGATAGATAGATAGATAGATAAATACTATACAAGACCATTATTTATAAAAATGGAAGATCTAACCTCACTTCTGAAATCATTTAAGATATTCATAAAATTCAGCTATTGTGTATGTGCTTATTTCTGAAAGTAACTTACATAACATTTTATTGAAGCAATGAACTGAGTTGATATTTTTCAAGTCATCGGGAAGAACGTTATATAATTTCAGTCCCAGAATTTTATATGACTCCATGCAAAGTTTAAGGTGTGTATTAGGGATATGGAAATCATGTTTTGTTCTCGTATTATGTTCGTGAAAGGATCGGTTTCTTGTGTAAGAATTTCCATTCCTATGAACTAAGAGTTCCAGAATGAATAGTCCAACCAGTGGTAAAATTTCCAGTTTTTTGAAAAGGCTCCGAATGAAGATGATACTCCTGCAATCGATCTAATGATCCTTTTTTGAGAAATAATTACGTCCTGTATTCCTGTTGAGTTACCCCATTATATTATTCCATATGATAATCTAGACTGAATCTGACCAAAGTAACAATGTTTCTGACCTCGAGTATCCAAAACATTTCTGAGAACCCTGATTTGGTAACATTTTGAATTCATTGATTTGCTCAGCTTACTGCAGTGAATACTAAAAGAGATATTGTTGTTCATGGTTATACCTAAAAATGTTGTACTTTTTGAAGTCTCTACTTTGGTATCATTGATACTAACCGTTAGCTTCGACAGATTATGATTTTGGGATGTGTGAGAAATCAAACTGGTAGTTTTTGTGGGATTCAGAAACAAAGAGTTATCACTTAACCAAGTACATAAGATAGATGTTGTTGGGTTTATTTTATCTTGGATTTCTGCTTCATTTTTACTTGTGAATGCTTCTGAGATAACTGATGGTAATTCGATGATATACAATAAAAACCAATATTGGACCTAGAATTGATCCTTGAGGAACCCCAATATCATTATGCGAGAATCATGGATTTAAAATAGTCATTTCTCAGAAAACATCGTGAGAACCAAGGGAAATAAGGTAGGAATTGGTGTTCTTTTTGAATTTCTGGAGGTTACATGCCTTGGGGAACACCTCCCTTGGCAATGTGTTCCAGAGCCTCGCTGTTCGTGGGATGAACGAGTCTTATCAAAGAGATGTTCTGCAGGTCTCCAAAGTGACCACGAAGGGGTGCGAAGCCTCAACTCGACAGGTTAATCTCGCAGGGACTGCCAAGGGAGCAACAATTGTTGATATCTCAGAAGAGCATCGTCCATGAAAATATCTATAAAATAGAGCCAGATCGCCAACTTTTCTACGGTGTTCCAGAGAAGTGAGTAATTTTGTGAGCGAGGCATCATCCACGAGACGAATTGTCCTTTTTTTGGACAGAATCCAACAGTTTCAGGGTATGTTTGAATGCTGCACTCCAAATATTGGAACAGTATTCCAGGACAGGTTGAATCTGTGCCTTATAGATCAGAAGCACCTGACTGGAAGTGAAATAGATCCTGGCCCGAAACAGAAAACCAAGTTTTTGGGATGCACTTTTAGCAATTGATCTCACGTGATTTTCCCAAGAAAGGTTATTGTTGATAGTAATAACAAGCTTCGAAATGGGTGTCTTCAAAGGTATGGTTACTCCTGACAAGCTTATGTTGGGCACAGTGAGATCGTCTTTTTCAGAGAAAAGGAATGCTTGTGGGTTGTTTGCATTGAAATCAAAGTTATCAGATCCTTATTTGAGAATGTTGCCAAGTCCATATTTATGTTGTCAACATTTCTCCCTCGTTCGTTTCTGATTTGCCTGGCTGGTATTGGAACCCTGAGAGAGAAGGCGGTATGGAGGGTACCATCATCCGCGAAGCTGTGTACTGGACATGAGGTTGCTTTCAACAAATCGTTGATATGGAGTAGAAATAGTGTTGGTGCTAGAATTGATCCTTGCGGAACAGCAGCATTTATGATAAGAGAGTCATATGAAACTCCGTCGACCACTACATGGAGAGACCTGTTTCAGAGGAAACTAGCTAGCAGAGAACATAGCTGGGGAGGCAAGCTGAGGCTAAGATGGAAGCTTTGCGAGGAGTCAGTGGTGCCAGACTCGAACGAATGCCTTGGAGATATCAAGTGCCACAGCTAAGGTTCCACCATATTCTTCAATATATTGCTGTCATATATGTGAGACGTAAGCGAGCAGGTCACCAGTTGATCTCTGATGACGGAAGCCATATTGCCTATCGTTGATAATACCTGAATGTTCCAGGTATTTCATGAGCTCGATGTTGATAGCTTCCTCCATGATCTTTGAAATAAATTTGTGACCATGCATTCCACTTTGAATATTAGGTTTTTTACTTGTTGACATTTTTCTGTTATCTCTGCGATCTAGGATATATTTTCGTGTTGATGAAATCCGCCTCTGCTTGTATGACGTTTCCATAATTTCTAAGTCACACCAGTCACGATAGATATACTTGGCAATACGATTCAATATTACACCGAAACGTCTGAATAATTCCAAGGAAAATCCATCCCTTCGCATTCACCAGACATGCAGTCACACCCCCAAGGCACGTTATTAATGTCATTATGTAAAGATTCTTGCAATTGTAAGGACGGACTGGAGAAAGGAAGATAGAGTATTATGTCCTTGGTCACGTGCTCGGAGTAATTCAGGAGTACAATTATTGACCCTCCAAGGGCCTTAAGGGTCAGCTTAAATGGTCCACATTTCAATATCGTATTATGTAAGTGTCCCTGCGGTATTATTTATGGTGGTTATATTGAAATGTTTTCAATTGCGGGGTGTGTCGCACGGGAAGCTTTAGAGGCAGGGTTGTGTGGAGAATATTTGATCGAAAAGTCATAAATAAATTCAAGAACGTCTCTTGCATTCAAGCATCGATACAACATTATCTAATAGGTTTCCCCTACAAAAAGAGTTCAAGAAATAAGGAATTATAAAAATGTGACTAGAGAATATTACTTTCTGGATATGAAATTTGACACATTTCAAAACTGACGAAAGTTTGGAAACGTCTCACTTCATGCTCACTTCATGATCTGTAAATGGACGTAGTTATGCAAAACGGAACCAAAGGCCCTGAACCAAGTGACATGATCATCTAAATCGAGTTATATACATGAATGGTTGCCCAAATATCCATACTACACTTAGCAAAAAAGAACCAACCAAATTTTATATATATAGGCAATTTTATGAGTGGTAAGAACCATAGCAAATCGTGAGAATCACCCCATACTGTTATAGAGAAAAGAACCATACTATACATGGGGTACATATTCGTAAATATTATGTTTGATCGTTCGAATTAGGATGGTTTCTATTTCGTTAAATGCAAAAAGAGATTCGTCTGACGACTACTACTACAAGATGTCGAACAGCACTTTATCAAGACTCCTTCATCCATAGAACGGCTAGGCTTTGGAATTCATTGCCTGTGGAAGTATTCCCAACAACATATAATCTCCAAATGTTAAAAAAAAATTCCAATAGCTACCTCCTGTCCCAATCCTCCCTAGGAACGCACGATGTTCTTTGAACATTATAGGGATTCCCTTTCGTGCGCTCCAAGCGATAAAAAAAAAAGAAGGAACCTCTGATAGAGTCTGCCATGGGAGAGGAAGATTTTTTTGAAATTGCCGTAAATATCGAGCAGCAGATTACAAATCGCAAAAAAAGGTGTCAATAGAGAAGATATTCATTAGTTGGTTTTGAAAACGAGGTGAATAACATTGATCAAAGACAAGCCTTATTCATTATTCATGACACAAAATTGAAGTTTCAGAGTTTATGCCAGTATACTTCTCCTATACATTCCAATTTTCATTTCAATGCTGAATATATTGGTAAGTTATATTTCCATATCATTATACATCATATTATTCATCCGATTTGAAGAAGAATTTCATGTTCTCCTTTTGAATGTTCATCAGATATAATTCAATGTTCGACGTGGCAAATAGCCAGGAAAGTAGTTGTTTTCTGTTGAATATTCAGAATTATGTTGCATATACATATTTTTGTCTGAAGTAGAATGCAAATTCTCAATTTCAGATGTTTTTATATTTTATTTTCAAACTCTTATCGTGTGTGTTCAATAGATATAATTCGATGTTCGTCGTGGCATATAGCCAGGAAAGTAGTTCTTTTCTATTGAATAAACTGAAAAAGAGTAGATATTCTCATCACATAGAGAATGCGAATTCTCAATGTATTGCTTCATATAAATATATATCCATTTTTGTATGTCCATTTTTTATCTGAGAATATTCCTTTTCAATATTTAGGCATTCCTGGGTATTTCTGGTTGTATTTTTTTACCTACATGATGTTTATGATACACGGTCGATGCCACAACGTGTTCCAATAAATATGTATATTTTTGAGCCAGGGTATGTTTACCACGTACGAATAATTCGATATGCTTGGAATTAATACATTTTGATTGGTTATTAAAGGGAAATTGGTTGCCGTATGAGATCGGTGAATTGGGACCAGCGCACAATATCTATTTTGATATTCTAGTTGGATACTCACGACTGCGAATTGGATAATATGCAATTCGAAACTTCAACACAAAATATACCCAGTGTAATACAATCGAAATTATTATTCTGATAAAAATAAAAGTACATACATAGTGCTTGATATTTCAGGTTTCTAGAATTGTTCAAGTATAAATGTTACTGTATGATGTGATTCAGGTTCGGAATTATGATATTTGGTGCTGTTGCAATCTTCAATATGCAGCTTTCTCGGAAGGTTCTGGAAACATTGCACTGTAGTTATTATACAGGATGATCCAGATTTTTGTATAATCATCTTGAGGGATGATAGGGAGTCACAAATTAAGGAGACCTGCCTTGGTAAAAAGACTTTCAAAGATTCATAATAAATCAAATATGTACAGTGTTCAGTTAAAAGTAAGCTTTACATGGTAGGTCAAATGGACAAAAAGTTGCGCAATTAATATCTACACTAAAATACGATGTACCGGATCAACTTGAAAGAGTTGATAACAAATTCATATTTTTACTTACTAAGAAAACAAATTCAACAGTGGTGAACTATTGAGGTCTAATTGGTCGTTAACTAAAATGTCGGAATTTTTGAGTTTGTTGATTTCTAATGATTCAAAATGATTGAGTTTCATCCCTTCATTGTCTACGAGTAGAATTTCGAAATTATCATCAAAACTATGGTTTTCTTATGATATATGGTTGACGTAGCTATGTTGAATTTGTTTTCTTTTTCATAAAATTCATCTAATGTTCATGAATGCGCTGATTAAACGTACGACCTGTCTGACCGATATATACCTTAAGACAAGATTCAGAGTTAAATTTGTATACTCCTGATTTTTCGAATTTAGAAGTTGTGTCTTTATTATTCTTTATAAACCGTCCCAACGTGTTATTTGTTCTATATGCCACTTTTAAGTCTTGTTGATGTAGAAATGAAGCTAATTTGTCAGTTGATGATCCGAAATAGGTTAAAGTTCTATAATTTTGATTTTTATTCTCGATGGTAGGATACACCTCTTGAATAGCTTTATTTTGAGGTTTTTTAGAAAGAATACTGTCTATCAAATTAACGTTGTATCCGTTGTTGGCTGCAATTTCTTTTATGATATTAAAGAAAGAATTTGATGTCAGATTTGATAGATAACTCTCCCTGTAGATTTTCAAAATCAGCGGTTCGAGCAATGCTGTATATAGGCTCATATAGGTGGAAAAAATATTTTTTTCCTGATTGCCCTAAAAATCCCAAGAAATTTATAGACACTAATTCAGACCCAAAACGAAATAATTTGATGTCAGATTTGATAGATAACTCTCCCTGTAGATTTTCAAAATCAGCGGTTCGAGCAATGCTGTAGGCTCATATAGGTGGAAAAAATATTTTTTCCTGATTGCCCTAAACATCCCAAAATATTCATAGACAGTAATTCAGACCCATAAAGAGGGAATTTGATGTCAGATTTGATGGATAACTCTCCCTGTAGATTTTCAAAATCAGCGGTTCAAGCAATGCTGTAGGCTCATATAGGTGGAAAATTTGTTTTTTCCTGATTGCCCTAAAAATCCCAAAATATTCATAGACACTAATTCAGACCCATGAAGAAAGAATTTGATGTCAGATTTGATAGATAACCCTCCCTGTAGATTTTCAAAATCAGCGGTTCAAGCAATGCAGTAGGCTCATATAGGTGGAAAAATTATTTTTTTCCTGAATGCCCTAAAAATTCCAAAATATTCATAGACATTAATTCAGACTCATGAAGAAAGAATTTGATGTCAGATTTGATAGATAACTCTCCCTGTAGATTTTCAGAATCAGCGGTTCGAACAATGCTGTAGGCTCATATAGGTGGAAAAAATATTTTTTTCCTGAATGCCCCAAAAATCCCAAAATATTCATAGACACTAATTCAGACCCATAAAGAAAGAATTTGATGTCAGATTTGATAGATAACTCTCCCTGTAGAATTTCAAAATCAGCGGTTCGAGCAATGCTGTAGGCTCATATAGGTGGAAAAATTATTTTTTTCCTGATTGTCCTTAAAATCCCAAGATATTCATAGACACTAATTCAGACCCATAAAGAAAGAATTCGATGTCAGACTTGATAGATAACTCTCCCTGTAGATTTTCAAAATCAGCGGTTCGAGCAATGCTGTAGGCTCATATGGGTGGAAAAAATATTTTCTTCCTGATAGCCCTAAAAATCCCAAAATATTCATAGACACTAATTCAGACCCATAAAGAAAGAATTCGATGTCAGATTTGATAGATAACTCTCCCTGTAGATTTTCAAAATCAGCGGTTCGAGCAATGCTGTAGGCTCATATGGGTGGAAAAATTATTTTTTTCCTGAATGCCCTAAAAATCCCAAAATATTCATAGACACTAATTCAGACCCATAAAGAAAGAATTCGATGTCAGATTTGATAGATAACTCTCCCTGTAGATTTTCAGAATCAGCGGTTCGAGCAATGCTGTAGGCTCATATAGGTGGAAAAAATATTTTTTTCCTGATTGTCCTTGAAATCCCAAAATATTCATAGACACTAATTCAGACCCATAGAGAAAGAATTCGATGTCAGATTTGATAGATAACTCTCCCTGTAGATTTTCAAAATCAGCGGTTCGAGCAATGCAGTAGGCTCATATGGGTGAAAAAAATATTTTTTTCCTGATTGCCCTAAAAATCCCAAAATATTCATAGACACTAATTCAGACCCATAAAAAAAGAATTCGATGTCAGATTTGATAGATAACTCTCCCTGTAGATTTTCAAAATCAGCGGTTCGAGCAATGCTGTAGGCTCATATAGGTGAAAAAAATATTTTTTTCCTGAATGCCCTAAAAATCCCAAAATATTCATAGACACTAATTCAGACCCATAAAGAAAGAATTCGATGTCAGATTTGATAGATAACTCTCCCTGTAGATTTTCAAAATCAGCGGTTCGAGCAATGCTGTAGGCTCATATAGGTGGAAAAATTATTTTTTTCCTGATTGCCCTGAAAATCCCAAAATATTCATAGACACTAATTCAGACCCATAAAGAAAGAATTCGATGTCAGATTTGATAGATAACTCTCCCTGTAGATTTTCAAAATCAGCGGTTCGAGCAATGCTGTAGGCTCATATAGGTGAAAAAAATATTTTTTTCCTGAATGCCCTAAAAATCCCAAAATATTCATAGACACTAATTCAGACCCATAAAGAAAGAATTTGATGTCAGATTTGATAGATAACTCTCCCTGTAGATTTTCAAAATCAGCGGTTCGAGCAATGCTGTAGGCTCATATAGGTGGAAAAAATATTTTTTTCCTGAATGCCCTAAAAATCCCAAAAAACTCATAGACACTAATTCAGACCCATAAAGAAAGAATTTGATGTCAGATTTGATAGATAACTCTCCCTGTAGATTTTCAAAATCAGCGGTTCGAGCAATGCTGTAGGCTCATATAGGTGGAAAAAATATTTTTTTCCTGAATGCCCTAAAAATCCCAAAATATTCATAGACACCAATTCAGACCCAAAACGAAAGAATTTGATGTCAGATTTGATAGATAACTCTCCCTGTAGATTTTCAGAATCAGCGGTTCGAGCAATGCAGTAGGCTCATATAGGTGGAAAAAATATTTTTTTCCTGTTTGCCCTAAAAATCCCAAAATATTCATAGACACTAATTCAGACCCATAAAGAAAGAATTTGATGTCAGATTTGATGGATAACTCTCCCTGTAGATTTTCAAAATCAGCGGTTCAAGCAATGCTGTAGGCTCATATAGGTGGAAAAATTATTTTTTTCCTGATTACCCTAAAAATTCCAAAATATTCATAGACACTAATTCAGACTCATGAAGAAAGAATTTGATGTCAGATTTGATAGATAACTCTCCCTGTAGATTTTCAAAATCAGCGGTTCGAGCAATGCTGTAGGCTCATATAGGTGGAAAAAATATTTTTTTCCTGAATGCCCTAAAAATCCCAAAATATTCATAGACACTAATTCAGACCCAAAACGAAAGAATTTGATGTCAGATTTGATAGATAACTCTCCCTGTAGATTTTCAAAATCAGCGGTTCGAGCAATGCTGTAGGCTCATATAGGTGGAAAAAATATTTTTTTCCTGAATGCCCTAAAAATCCCAAAATATTCATAGACACTAATTCAGACCCATAAAGAAAGAATTTGATGTCAGATTTGATAGATAACTCTCCCTGTAGATTTTCAGAATCAGCGGTTCGAGCAATGCAGTAGGCTCATATAGGTGGAAAAAATATTTTTTTCCTGAATGCCCTAAAAATCCCAAAATATTCATAGACACCAATTCAGACCCATAGATAACTCTCCCTGTAGATTTTCAGAATCAGCGGTTCGAGCAATGCAGTAGGCTCATATATAGGTGGAAAAAATATTTTTTTCCTGAATGCCCTAAAAATCCCAAAATATTCATAGACACTAATTCAGACCCATAAAGAAAGAATTTGATGTCAGATTTGATAGATAACTCTCCCTGTAGATTTTCAGAATCAGCGGTTCGAGCAATGCAGTAGGCTCATATAGGTGGAAAAAATATTTTTTTCCTGAATGCCCTAAAAATCCCAAAATATTCATAGACACTAATTCAGACCCATAAAGAAAGAATTTGATGTCAGATTTGATAGATAACTCTCCCTGTAGATTTTCAAAATCAGCGGTTCGAGCAATGCTGTAGGCTCATATAGGTGGAAAAATTATTTTTTTCCTGATTGCCCTAAAAATCCCAAAATATTCATAGACACTAATTCAGACCCATTAAGAAAGAATTCGATGTCAGATTTGAAGGAAAACTCTCCCTGTAGATTTTCAAAATCAGCGGTTCGAGCAATGCTGTAGGCTCATATAGGTGGAAAAAATATTTTTTTCCTGAATGCCCTAAAAATCCCAAAATATTCATAGACACTAAATCAGACCCAAAACGAAAGAATTTGATGTCAGATTTGATAGATAACTCTCCCTGTAGATTTTCAAAATCAGCGGTTCGAGCAATGCTGTAGGCTCATATAGGTGGAAAAAATATTTTTTTCCTGAATGCCCTAAAAATCCCAAAATATTCATAGACACTAACTCAGACCCATAAAGAAAGAATTTGATGTCAGATTTGATAGATAACTCTCCCTGTAGATTTTCAAAATCAGCGGTTCGAGCAATGCTGTAGGCTCATATAGGTGGAAAAATTATTTTTTTCCTGATCATCCTAAAAATCCCAAAATATTCATAGACACTAACTCAGACCCATAAAGAAAGAATTCGATGTCAGATTTGATAGATAACCCTCCCTGTAGATTTTCAAAATCAGCGGTTCGAGCAATGCTGTAGGCTCATATAGGTGGAAAAATTATTTTTTTCCCGATTGCCCTAAAAATCTCAAAATATTCATAGACACTAATTCAGACCCATAAAGAAAGAATTCGATGTCAGATTTGATAGATAACTCTCCCTGTAGATTTTCAAAATCAGCGGTATAGGACCAATGAATCACGCTTTCCTCTGCATTCTCGTTATTCATCCAGAATTCGGCCAAAGTAGTATGACCAAGGGGCATAAGTGCACTGATGCGAGGTGGAAGATGCAAAAGCTCGTTTAATGTTTAATGAAACCACAAATTAACCTAAGGGCCTCGGACGTCGGTGCTTGCTTTGCTATCAGCCTCACATGCCTTACCTAACCGTTAACGACCTTATATACTGGATATTACACCATCGCTAAAATTCATATGAGAGATATACAAGGTGGTCCGGTTTGAGACACAAAAAATTCTACAGTGTGTTGTACTCTTTAAAATAATGAAAAAAGTTTATACAATAGCTACTTTACACCTCAACAGCTTCTCATGATCTACAAAGCGCAGATACGCCCTGTTCTAGAATACTGTTTCCACATATGGAGTTCAGCACCAAAACATACGCTGATGCTCCTAGAGTCCATCCAGAAAAGAGCCATCCGCCTGGTGGGTGACGCCACACTCACTCACTCTTTGACATCATTGGAACACCGTAGAAAGGTCGGCGACCTTTCACTTTTCTACCGATACTTCCACGGGAAATGTTCTTCGGAAATTTCTGCATCATCCCTTCACTAGCAATACCAGTCAGACGAACTAGACAAGCCCAGTCAGCACATCCTTTCGTTGTCAACCTCGAAAGATGTCGAACAGCACTTTATCAAAACTCCTTCATCCATATAGAACGGTTAGGCTCTAGAATTTATTGCCTGAGGAAGTATTCCCAACAACATATTATTATAATCTCCAGAAGTTCAAAAAAAACTGCCAATACCTACCTCCTATCCTTATCCTCCCTAGGAACGCACGATGTTCTTTGAACATTATAGGGATTCGACTTCGTGCGCTCCATGCGATAAAAAAAAAGTACTTTAAAACACTTTGTTTTGGAGACATAGGATGTTGAAAATACCAGCCTGAATTCATCATTCCAGATTTTTTTTGGGATTTCTTCTCCACGTCTCTATAAAATAAGAATATGAATATTATTTCAATAGGACAAATCAGATGATTTGCCCCAAGATTTCATTGTGTTTGAAGAATTTTCCTATCAGAATTGTATTGAAAAAGGTTTGGAGGAGAAAAATGAAGGTATATAGAAAAAATATCAAATTTTTTCTCATCTTTTGACGTTTCGGGAACGAATCTGCTCCCGTTTTCAACATAAAAAATGCATTTTTTGTATGACACTCAGAGATTCACGGCTTGACTTGATATTCAAGCTACTTGACTTGACTTGACTTGAAATCAAGTCAAGTTCAAGTCAAGCGAAAGTTTCTTAATGTCAAGTCAAGTCAAGTAATTATTTATCAAGTACTTGAAAAATCAAGTAGTTCTATCAAGCTACTTGATTTTCAGCAGTTTTACTGTGTATCATACAGCGTGACTCACGGTCGATGTTATAGGTTAGACGTTTATGGAGAACGCGACGCGGGATTTTTCTGTAAATTTCGCATACACAAAAAATTCCTGAAGTTGAAAAATCTCGATTTTTCGCACTCTATATCTCCATAATTTTTTCCGCTATACCCCGAGTGTGATGTATCGATGAAATCAACTCTTCAAGGAGAATCTGAAAATGCAATAAAATACAGGGTGTTCAATTCGAAATAACAAAGTGGTTCCTACTTTTCTATAGAAGCGGCAACGTCGTGATTTTGAAAATATATTAGATCGATAGTACCGATGATGAAATGTGAGATGCGAAATTTTCAGAAAAATCCTGCGTTGCGTTCCTATCATAAACGTGAACGTCTAACCTACCATCGACCGTGAGTCACCCTGTATATAACTGATGAAATGAAAATGGCATCGTAATGGCGAGTTCACATGCCAGCTTATGCCTACAGCAGAAAGCTTGAATAAAACGGGCGCACTGTTCACATGAGAAAGTTCGAAAAGTGACAGTGACTGCCACATATTTGGTTAAATTTCAGATGTACGTCCTCCAGAAACCACATTTATCACATTTTTAGGAGTGTTTTTACAGTACTGTCTCCCACACTGCATAATATGATGATATAGCACCAATATGTATTCATTTTGTCAATATTTGTGTGGTCCTGTCAAACGATCTGGGCTTTTTTCCGCAAAAGTCGGACTGAAACCGACTTTCTAGCTTATGACCTCGATAAGCGCTTTCTGACGAATCGGCCAATGAGATGAGGATACGCTGTAAGTCAAAAGGCGAAAAGCCAGCATGTGAACGCGCTATAAGACTGACTGCGCGATTCAGTCAGCTCGGATCTCGGGGAACCCCCGTATTTTGTCTAAGCGTGAGCGAGCTTGCAGAAATATACGCCGTGCGACTCGTGCGTATCAAGATCAAGTATTATCAAGTAGCTTGATGTCAAGTCAAGTAATAAATATCTCAAATTCAAGTCAGGTCAAGTACGTAATTTGCCACGAGCTTGATTTTCAAGTCAAGTCAAGTAGTTTGTTAAAATATCAAGCTACTTGACTTGATGAATCTCTGATGACACTTCTCAGTTCTCAGGTGACGTTGGCAATCAAATGAGTAACAGGATGTTTTTTTTAAATTAATCTAGGATTCACCATTTATATTTTCAGATTTTAGTAGTGAATACCATGTTCTATCTATATCAACTGAACAGGAAGCAATGCTATTGTCTCCGTATACAATATCTGACACTATAACGGAGATCCAGAGTGATCTATCGATTTGGAATGATTATGCACTCGTCCATAAAATTAAACTACTCAGTATATTGTTATGATATCTCCCTTGAAGGGGCTCTGGAAACATCATCAGTAAGACAGGAGTACAACGATCATCCTGTAACACGCATCCCAGACTGTTCTCCAACATCCCAATGATTTTCTACATGTACCAGCCTCTTTCCGAACACTCAATATATGCCGCGGTGACAAATAACGTGACAGAAGATTCTGGAATGTTCTGGAAACAATCGATGGAACAATTAGAGAGAGAGAGAGGTATTGTTCTAAGAAGCTTCTAGAACAAATAGAACGGTACGGAAGATCATTCAATAACGTTCGAGAAGCAGAGCCTACCAAGGGATCACATATATATGGACGGCTGAACAACTGCAGTCAGTCGTCAGTCAGTCAAGCAGCGGGTGTCAGAGAGACAGCCATATACCGCGTGATATAAATCGTTTCTCATAAATGGTAGTTATAAGTTCGATATAAATTAGTGTTCTTCTAAGTTAAAATAAATAAGTTCGAAAATAAATAGTGTCGTGTTCGCTTCTGCACCCGAATAACGTAACAATATTCTCCTTGAATTTGGTATGGAGCTTAATACTTGGGACGTTGAACTTATTGACCTATCGGGCGGATTGGAAATCCAGGTTCGGCTTCAGGAAAAATTCACATTCATTCGAAATATAAAGAAACACACTGTAGGTATTTGATAATTAACAAAGTTCATCAGAAGAATCATGAAGAGTAGAAAAAATTACACTGAAGTTTCAGTCTTTCTGAGTGATCAGTTGGCAACAATGAGAAACGTTCGAAAGTCTCAAAACCCAACAGCAAATGAATTGTTCATACAATTAGCAATATGAGGTGCATAACATTCATAATTATACCTATCCAATTTCACTTTTTTTGTTTTCATCAATCTGAACACGGATTGATGTTCTATTTTGCTTCAACTGCTTTAAATTTCTGATGGAAATTAGTTAAGAAAAATAATTGAGGCTTCTTCAATCTTCTTCGACAAAGAAACTCAATTTTTTTTCATGTTCCCAGCCACAAAAGTGATGCCAAACACACATTTCACGGCATGGTATCCCCTTCTCAGCCCGAAGGAAAGGCCGAAGCTGCTGCCAAAGATGAGCAAAAGAACTCACAAAGCGAGTCACAAAGCGACCTTTGATCTCGACTCTCGCCACACCGTTCTGCTATCAGCATCCAGGGTAGCGCTGAAACAACTGAATGTTAAATTCGAGGATGTTTTGGTAGTTTCTTATTTAATTACCAGCGGCATCATAGACAGATGTTTTGTTCAGGTGGAATGCTCGATGTTGCTCCGGGATAAATCCGGGGGTGAAAAGGGGAGATGCACAGTGCACAGAGGGGAGTTTGATCTTCTATAATGCAGGGGTTTGGTAAAAACGTCAATGCTGATGGCTACATTTTGCATGAAAGTAGGTTTATACAGGTTCTCCCGAAATTACTGAGAAAAATGTCAACCACAGATGCTAAAGAAAAATAGTTGAAGAAAACATCGCATGAGCATGAGCCAGTCAAAGGGGAGCTCGAGATTTTTTTCATGTTCTGGTTCCCACGAAAAGGGATATCCTGTAATCTTCAGAGTACATCGTGAGAACCAAGGGAATTAAGGTATGAATTGGTGTTCTTAAATTTCTGGAGGTTATAAGCTTCGTGGAACACCTCCCTTGGCAGTGTGTTCCAGAGCCTCGCTGTTCGTTGGATGAATGAGTCTTTGGAAAGAGATGTTCTGCAGCTCTCCAAAGTGACCAGGAAGGGGTGCGAAGCCTCAACTCGACGGGATAATCTCGCGGGGACTGCCAAGAGAGGAACAATAATTGTTGATATTTCAGAAGAGCATCGTCAATGACAATATCTATAAAATAGAGCCAGATCGACAACTTTTCTACGGTGTTCCAGAGAAGTGAGTGAGTTTGTGAGCGAGGCATCAACCACGAGACGAATTGCCCTTTTTTGGACAGAATCCAACAGTTTCAGGGTATGTTTGGGTGTTGCACTCCAGATATGGAAACAGTATTCCAGGACAGGTCGGATCTGTGCCTTATAGATCATAAGCAGCTGACTGGAAATGAAATAGCTCTTGGCCCGAAACAGAAATCCAAGTTTTTGGGATGCACTTTTAGCAATTGATCTCACGCGATTTTCCCTTATTGCTGATAGTGATAACAAGCATCGAAATAGATGTCTTCAAAGGTATGGTTACTGGGTGAGATCAACTTTTCTAGAGAAAAAGGCATGCTTGTGTTTTGTTTGCATTGAAATCCACCAAATTATTGGATCCTTATTCAAGAATTGTTGTCGAGTCCATATTTATGTTGTCAACATTTCTCCCTCGTCCATTTCTGATTTGCCTGGCTGGTATTGGAGCCCTGGAAGAAAAGGCGGTATGGAGGGTACTATTATCCGCGAAGCTGTGTACTGGATATGAAGTTGCTTCCAACAAATCGTTGATATAAACAGAAAGAATCTACCTCTTATTCTAGTTTCCCTGTGATTACTGCCAGAAACCAGTCAGAAACAGTCTTATAATAAAATATGCATGTTCATTGTCAATGATGTTCAATTGAATCATTCGACAATATAGTGATGTATAGCATTGAAGTAAGTGTCGTCCACTAAGTTGATATTTTTCATCATTACTGAAACAATCAAATATGTTCAATACCTGCACATCTGAATAGCTTTCTTCAACTTTCAGGTGATTCTGTATCTTCCGTAAGCGCTGTTCCGTAACGAAGTACAGTCGTCTTCAGAGATCATGTCGCGGTTGGACGGTGTCAGTGCTCTTATTGCAGGAGTTATTAATAATGCTATCATCGTCCATGTGCGACATGTTTTCTGAAGATGACTGTACTTCTGTATCTCAATCATCATTTCTTCATCATCGCTTGTATCCGAAGTATCTATAATTTCGGAAATTATTGTAATAATAGTAATAAATTTCAATGGGACATTCATAATTATTCAAATTCCAAACATTTTCCCACTCGTGATCGAGTATTTGAGGTTATGTGTATCGCACCATCGTACAAACACAATTCTTAAAACTCGAACTCTGAGCGAACATCGAACAAGTTTGAGAGTCACTGGAAATCATTTCTCGACAAAAAATTGCTCTTGAACTTCTGAGTGGACCACGCAAAACGCACACGGTGCTGAAAAAGTTCCAGCTAGTGCGACGAAGTAACTACCTACGACAGATTCGGTTTCAAAAGGACTCTAGAAGAACACCTCACCCAAACTAGTCAGAACCAGTAATAACGTTATGACACCTATCTTAATATCTGGAAAACATTTGCGTTTAATTTCAAACAATTCACCATTCTGATGCTCATTTCGTCTTGTCTGCTACACAAAGCGAGTTGAAATTGGAAACGTTAATATCAGAAATCCACCTACAAAAGATGGCGTAATTTCATTCTTCAGATGTTTCATTACAGTCGCTACTTACTCATGTCATGTTGTTTTTCGTTTACGGTATGAAATTTATTTGATGAGCAAATCAAGGTATGTTCGGCATTGCTTTTGAAGCAGGAACGGTTCGTTAGCGGAGCAGGTCCGCTGGAATTCAAAATGAATATCTCTGTTTGAGAAAAGCTTGGCATTTCTAGAAAATATGCAGCCCTCTGAAGGAGTTGTGGAGTCGAAATGCTGATGCTCCCTATTATCCTGATGTAAATGAGATTAAAGAAAAAAAAAGGAGTTTCTTAGACTTATCGAACGTAGTTGTTTTCATTAGCAACAAGACATGATATGTAAACAGGGTGTTACTTGATTGATTGAATGATTTATTGATTTGTGGACATTGCCCCGTGAGTGTGGCATCCTAAAAAGGAGTGTCGCAGTCCTACCACAGGTTAAAATGTTGGTATACGATTTGTTTGGCGCCAAATGAACACACGATGGCAACGCTCTATCCCCTGGAAGAGCAGTGTATGTCGTAGATTCCAATGCAAACAAAACACAAACATGCCTTTTCTCTAGAAAAGCCGATCTAACTGCGCAACATAAGCTTGTCAGGTGTAACCATACCTTTGAAGACTTCCATTTAGATGCTTGGTATTAATATCAGCAATAACCTTCCTTGGGAAAATCACGTGAGATCAATTGCTAAAAGTGAATCCCAAAAACTTGGTTTTCTGTTTCGGGTCAGGAGCTATTGCACTTTCAATCAGCTGCTCATGATCTATAAAGTACAGATGCGATCTGTCCTGGAATACTGTTCCCATATTTGGAATGCAGCACCCAAACATAACCTGAAACTGTTGGATTCTGTCCAAAAGAGGGCAAATCGTCTCGTGGGTGATGCCTCGCTCACAAACTCACTCACTTCTCTGGAACACCGTAAAAAAACTGGAGATCTGGCTCTATTTTATGGATATTTTCATGTACGATGCTTTTCTGAAATATCAACAATTGTTCCTCCCTTGGCAGTCCCCGCGAGATTAACCCGACGAGCTGAGGCTTCGCACCCCTTCGTGGTCACTTTGGAGACCTGCAGAACATCTCTCTCCAAAAACTCGTTCATCCAACGAACAGAACAGGCTCTGGAACACATTGCCAATAGAGG
This sequence comes from Phaedon cochleariae, assembly GCA_918026855.4. Lineage (NCBI taxonomy): Eukaryota > Metazoa > Arthropoda > Insecta > Coleoptera > Chrysomelidae > Phaedon > Phaedon cochleariae. Next base: position 44,099,955 of record OU896717.1, on the reverse strand, counting down.
TATTCCCCGAGGCATAATTTTCCTTGGTTCTCACGATGTTCTCTGAACAATATAGGATATCCCTTTTCGTGGGAACCAGAACATAAAAAAATGTGACGGCTCGTCAGGGACGGCAGGGTCGTCCGGCTGTATCATAAAATTTGAGGAAAAAATCCAGACTATTTGATGAATAAAACAATGTTTTGATACTGTTTTCAATATTCATCGTCTCTTATGCTACTGTTATGCCACTATTATTTGAATTTCATGCACTGAAACATTTGGGTAAGCCAATAAGCCATCCAAATATACATCAAGAATCGAATCACGAACGTATTCAAGACATACGACATCTGTCTATCCCATCGTCAAAACGCCGCTTCAAACTGCTAAACTGCTCATTAGATAATAAATAGAGTAGGTCCTGAAACTGACCCTTGAGGTACACCGTAGATGTCATTCAATTTATGACACATCTTGGCTGTTTTGAACGTAATACTATAATAAGTTTGAAAAAAGCTGTTCTGTTCTTGATTATAGGAATTATGAGGCTATGCTCTGAATAACACTGATGTTAACATTGGAACATGGTTAGCAGATCGTGTTTAATTCCCACTCGGCAGTTTATTATAAATCCTAAATATTTCCAGACTGGCCAACTCTCCGCGGATTCTGTCCGTAAACAATGCAGGCTTTATTCATCATTCTGTGTTTACTGAAACAATGCAGAACAACTAATCTCCGACAAAGTGTCCTGAGATGGAAAAGAACTAGTTTCCAACTGTTCCGTTTGCAAGAATGGCTAGGAATTGTTTTCCACTTGTTAGATGTGCATAAATCGACATTTTCTCTAATTTCTACCATACCATATTTCGAGATGGAGTTGAAACTGGAATTTGCAATAAGTTCAGTTATAAGTGAATAAGTACACTGTTCAAAATGTGTAGGATTACATCCATGTGAAATGCGTATTCGTATTGAACATAGAATTACATAGAATAATGTTGAATTGAGAGTTTGTGAAACATCAAACAACAAAAATTGGGTGTTCAAAAAATGGGGATTGGAGTGTGGCTCGTGGAAAATGTTGACTCCTACGGACTCGTAACTTTTTCGAAATCAATTTTTGTCGTTTAATTTTCTGGCAACAAAATTCTCATTGAATTGTCAAGTTAACTTCGACAAAAAAGCTCTCTCTAATCGCAGGGTATAACATAAAGTTGTAGTCATGTTATAGCTATCTTGTGGCAAAGCACTAAGGTAGGATACAGATATCGCGACACACACTGTATGGCGCTGCCATCTATAGTCACACGTACAGACCCCTTCGTCTATACGCTACAGAGTGGTACTACAAGTAAATCACTCTGCTGACAGATGGCACTACCTGACATACTTGAGTGGAATTTTTCCACCACCTATTCAACTGCTAAATGTCATAACTAAGAGATCTAGGATAAACAGAGTTGGCCCAATTGTCAGCAAGAGCGAGACAGTACTGTTTCGACCCACCAGTTCTCATCAGTTGCTCTCGGTCTGCTGACAACTGGGACAACTCTATTTCGAAGACGCAGGGTATAACATAAAGTTTTCTCTAATCTATACTAGTATTATAAAGATGGAAAAATTTTATTGTTTGTTTGTTTGTTTGTTTGTTTGTTTGTTTGTTTGTTTGTTTGTTTGTTTGTTTGTTTGTTTGTTTGTTTGTTTGTTTGTTTGTTTGTTTGTTTGTTTGTTTGTTTGTTTGTTTGTTTGTTTGTTTGTTTGTTTGTTTGTTTGTTTGTTTGTTTGTTTGTTTGTTTGTTTGTTTGTTTGTTTGTTTGTTTGTTTGTTTGTTTGTTTGTTTGTTTGTTTGTTTGTTTGTTTGTTTGTTTGTTTGTTTGTTTGTTTGTTTGTTTGTTTGTTTGTTTGTTTGTTTGTTTGTTTGTTTGTTTGTTTGTTTGTTTGTTTGTTTGTTTGTTTGTTTGTTTGTTTGTTTGTTTGTTTGTTTGTTTGTTTGTTTGTTTGTTTGTTTGTTTGTTTGTTTGTTTGTTTGTTTGTTTGTTTGTTTGTTTGTTTGTTTGTTTGTTTGTTTGTTTGTTTGTTTGTTTGTTTGTTTGTTTGTTTGTTTGTTTGTTTGTTTGTTTGTTTGTTTGTTTGTTTGTTTGTTTGTTTGTTTGTTTGTTTGTTTGTTTGTTTGTTTGTTTGTTTGTTTGTTTGTTTGTTTGTTTGTTTGTTTGTTTGTTTGTTTGTTTGTTTGTTTGTTTGTTTGTTTGTTTGTTTGTTTGTTTGTTTGTTTGTTTGTTTGTTTGTTTGTTTGTTTGTTTGTTTGTTTGTTTGTTTGTTTGTTTGTTTGTTTGTTTGTTTGTTTGTTTGTTTGTTTGTTTGTTTGTTTGTTTGTTTGTTTGTTTGTTTGTTTGTTTGTTTGTTTGTTTGTTTGTTTGTTTGTTTGTTTGTTTGTTTGTTTGTTTGTTTGTTTGTTTGTTTGTTTGTTTGTTTGTTTGTTTGTTTGTTTGTTTGTTTGTTTGTTTGTTTGTTTGTTTGTTTGTTTGTTTGTTTGTTTGTTTGTTTGTTTGTTTGTTTGTTTGTTTGTTTGTTTGTTTGTTTGTTTGTTTGTTTGTTTGTTTGTTTGTTTGTTTGTTTGTTTGTTTGTTTGTTTGTTTGTTTGTTTGTTTGTTTGTTTGTTTGTTTGTTTGTTTGTTTGTTTGTTTGTTTGTTTGTTTGTTTGTTTGTTTGTTTGTTTGTTTGTTTGTTTGTTTGTTTGTTTGTTTGTTTGTTTGTTTGTTTGTTTGTTTGTTTGTTTGTTTGTTTGTTTGTTTGTTTGTTTGTTTGTTTGTTTGTTTGTTTGTTTGTTTGTTTGTTTGTTTGTTTGTTTGTTTGTTTGTTTGTTTGTTTGTTTGTTTGTTTGTTTGTTTGTTTGTTTGTTTGTTTGTTTGTTTGTTTGTTTGTTTGTTTGTTTGTTTGTTTGTTTGTTTGTTTGTTTGTTTGTTTGTTTGTTTGTTTGTTTGTTTGTTTGTTTGTTTGTTTGTTTGTTTGTTTGTTTGTTTGTTTGTTTGTTTGTTTGTTTGTTTGTTTGTTTGTTTGTTTGTTTGTTTGTTTGTTTGTTTGTTTGTTTGTTTGTTTGTTTGTTTGTTTGTTTGTTTGTTTGTTTGTTTGTTTGTTTGTTTGTTTGTTTGTTTGTTTGTTTGTTTGTTTGTTTGTTTGTTTGTTTGTTTGTTTGTTTGTTTGTTTGTTTGTTTGTTTGTTTGTTTGTTTGTTTGTTTGTTTGTTTGTTTGTTTGTTTGTTTGTTTGTTTGTTTGTTTGTTTGTTTGTTTGTTTGTTTGTTTGTTTGTTTGTTTGTTTGTTTGTTTGTTTGTTTGTTTGTTTGTTTGTTTGTTTGTTTGTTTGTTTGTTTGTTTGTTTGTTTGTTTGTTTGTTTGTTTGTTTGTTTGTTTGTTTGTTTGTTTGTTTGTTTGTTTGTTTGTTTGTTTGTTTGTTTGTTTGTTTGTTTGTTTGTTTGTTTGTTTGTTTGTTTGTATGTATGTATTGATATATGCTCCGAATCTACTGGATCGATTTGGCTGAAAATTGGTGGGGATGTAGCTCAGAACCAGGAGAAGGTTGTAGGATACTTTTTATCCTGGTACCATTGGAAAATACAAGATGGCGGAACTAATATATAGGACGAATTTTGTAATTATGGTCCGATTCAATTCAAAATTGGTATAAGAGGGTTCTCCGGGTCGGAGATTATGATTCTTTCTTCAGAATTCGAGAATTTGGGCGGAATTTGAAAATTCAAGATGGCGGAACCAATATAGCGGATGAGTTTTTTAATTATAATCCGATTCTTTTCAAAATTGGTACGTAGGGGTTTTTGAGATCAGGGATTATGATTCCTTCGTCAAAATTGAAAAGTCAAGATGACGGGTCCAAAATGGCGGATTTAGTAATCAGGATCCGATTTTATTCGAATTCGATATCTGGTGGTTCTCGGGGTTGGAGATTATGATTCTTTCGTCTAAATTAGGAAATTCTAGATGGCGGACCCAATATACCGGTAGATCCAATATTACGAACGAGTTTTGTGATTATGTTTCGATTCTATTCAAAAGTTTCATCTGGGGTTTCAGGAGTCGGATATTATGATTCTTTTGTCAAAATCGGAAAATTCATGTGAACTAACAAGAAGTTGAAACAAATGGTAGTCTGAAAAACTGAAGAAACACGCTGTTATAGATAGCGAAACTAAAAAGAAGTAGAAAATAAAATGATAATAGTGTCGTGATGAATATTGAACTGAAGAAATACATTATAGAAATAATGTATATAGCAAAACAACGTTTGCGAGGTCTGCTAGTGAGTGATAAATTTGTTGAATTCTATCTCCATCGTGTGGAAAATTTGATTTTCTTAAAATTCGTCACGTTAAGTGATTTGGTTGACACAAAACACCAATAGTGAATATCTTCATATCTTCCATATCTTCCTCGTTCTTTTCCAATTTCTAATTGGTGAGATTGATAACTAATCACAATGTCGCATTGAGAAGTCGAGAAATGAACAAGTGAACTGTCTCATAGTTTATCTTCTATAGTCTATATTCTAACCAGCTATTGACCTTCCAGATCGTTAAATATGAGTAGTTGCCGAGTAAGTGAGAGAACGGGATACAATTCGGTCGTGGTTTCAATTAGATCGGCCTAATAATACACCTGGAACGACTCCCTGGCGAATTGAGACACAATATGGCCACGCAAGGATGCCGCAGAGCGACGTTTAACGGCCCATTCGGGACAAATATGGACACAAGAATACACAAACAAATTATCTGTACCGGCAGATATATTAGTAAATTGGAATTGGAATATTTACGGATCGTGATACTGGTTCGCTAGAGGAACGCCTGCTCCTAAATACAGAAAATGTGACGTCACAGCAGAGGACAAAAGCGTCGATTGTATTTATGAATGGTCACTTGTATTTCAGAAAGCGTCAATTGTATTTCAGAATAGTCATTTGTATTTCAGAAAGTGTCAATTGTATTTCAGGATAGTCACTTGTATTTCAGAAAGCGTCAATTGTATTGCAGAAAAGTCATTTGTATTTCAGGAAGTGTCAATTGTATTTCAGGATAGTCATTTGTATTTCAGAAAGTGTCAATTGTATTTCAGAATGATCTATTCAATTCAGAAAGCTTTAATTTCTGCCAGAAATGAATATGTATGTTATTATGATTCAATTATTTTCTTCTTCTTCTCTTTAGGTTTATTGGATTTCTGTTTCCTTTCGGTTACAATTTCACCAGATCAGATAATTAATTTTTTTCAAGAATAAATACTTACATAAGACACCGGTTTTGTTGCACAATGGCCTGAAGTTGAGTCATCAGTGTTCATAAGATTCGAACGTATATACTCATCTTATCCATCAAATCCGTTGCTGATCCGGCCTGGTGACCGGCGTAGAGATCAAAGAGCCTGATATTTCTCACACATACTTTCCAAACTTCACATCAAATATTGGATTTCAATCCAGATCAGGTAATTAGAAAATTTCGCACTTGCACACACATTAACCTAACCATAGTTTTGATGATGATTTCTAAATTCTACACGTAGAAAATGAAGGAATAGAACTCAATTATTTTGAATCATTAGAAATCAACAAGCTCAAAAATTCTGACATTTTACGTTATGATCAACAAGACCTCAATAGTTGACCACTGTTGAATTCATTTTCTTAGTAGGTAATAATATATATTTGTTATCAAGCCTCTCAAGTTTATCCGGTACACCGTATTTTAATGTAGATATTGTGCCTAATTAACTAACCCTTCAGGTTGGAAAAGTAGGATATATAAAAGTTGAGTAAGCCAAGAAGTGTCACTTGGTGTTCCACAGGGCAGTGTGCTGGGACCACTCATATTTATAATTTTTATCAATGACTTGCCACACTTGCAGAACAGAACAACACAATAACCAACTTTGCAGACGATAGCACAATCCTATTCACCGAAGATACATTTCCCTGATCTCATAAAAATTGCCAGTGAGACTATGATTGCAGTTGAAAACTGGTTCATTGATTCTAGATTAGTACTAAACCCTGAAAAAACGAATACAGTGTCTTTCAAAACCAATCATAGGCTTGAAACTCCTACTCATATCCTAATCAATCATCAGAAAATACCATTTGTTGAATACACTAAATCATTAGGAATAATCATTGATGAAACACTAAACTTCGAAAATCATATTGATTACATTTCAAAAAAATTGAGCCAGGCTTGCTATGGCATAAGATTTTTCATAAAGAACTCTAATTTCAATATAACAAAAACCTTTTATTTTGCCAATTTTTACTCTCGCGCTCGCTATGGTATTATACCATGGGAAGTAGTGGGGAGGCTGAGAGGATTTACAAAATTCAAAAAAGGGCAATTTGCATAATGACTAATCTGAAATACCATGATTCATGCAGGGGTTACTTCATAAAAGTTGAACTACTCACTTTTTACCAGCACTGTATATATATGAATGTCTCAAATTCTTATATAAAAACAGGCATCACTTTGAACCCTTCATAATCCCTCACTCTTATGGAACAAGACATATATCTAACTTGAATTTTCCACGTCACCATCTGTCGTCTACTGAAAGAGGTGCTTTGTATTCAAGCATTAAGTTTTTCAACCATCTACCTCCAGCCATTAAAAATAATAATAATTTCAATGAAATAAAAAAACCTCATTCAGTAGACGAATACCTCGATTTTGTGTTCTAGCATATATTTTATTTTCGTATATCGTAAATCTATTCATATTTATTATGACTTTCTCATGTTTAACTGGCTTGTACATTCTTTTATAGTTTATGTATCATAGTGCGATAAAGAAAAAAAAACAAAAAAAAAAGAAACAAAAAAAAAAAAAAAAAGGTTAGTTTAGTTCACTGTATTCACCTGATGAAGCTACTGTATGAGCGAACCATGTCGTGTGTTTCAACATTCGCCATGGTTTTCCATCAAGTAACGACCGAGTCAATCCAAAAAATACAACACACTTGTAACTTAAGCATGCAGTACGTTGGATGATGATCAATTATTCATAACCCATATCGTGCATCAAAATCAAACCAGCTTCCGGCGTAAATAGGGATAGGGTCAGACCAGATATACGATGAAGGGTCATTCTGATTGGGAAAACCGTAGCGTTATTCAGATTGGCATTGTGAATTGTGAACTGTTGATGGATGGAAGTGTGGGAGTGATACTAAACAAATGGAAATCGATAATGTGAATGAAAAATCGTATTCTCTCATTTCTCTCTCACCGAATTACGGACTCAACACTCATTGGTTATAACGCTCAGAGGGTTCAAACATGTAGAATGATGAATATTAATATGACAATGAGGTAATACTCACCTGAGTAATAATTTTCACAGATCCACTTTTTGTTCGCTAATAATTAGCTTCTTCATGGTGTATGGAATACTAGCCTCTACTGCTCAGGAGAAAGCCAACATTCTTGCGCATTTATTTGCTGGAAATTCCACTATGGATTCATCGGGAGAACAACCTCCAAACATAACGCCAATTCACAGTCATATGCCCGAGATCTCTTTTTGCCAACGTACTATAAGACAGATTTCATTGGGTCTCAACACCAACAAAGCTTGTGGCTCCGACGGAATCCCACCGATTGTTCTCAAGAAATCTGCTCCCAAACTAACACCTGTTCTCTGCAAGTTGTTCAACTACTCTTACAAATTGGGGATAGTCCCGTCCAACTGGAAAATTGCAAGAGTACAACCAGTTCCTAAAAAAGGCAGAAAGACCCTACCTAGCAACTACAGACCGATCGCACTGCTATCTATTATTTCAAGATCATGGATAAAGCTATCAACATCGAGGTCATGAAATACCTGGAACATTCAGGTATTATCAACGATAGGCAATATGGCTTTCGTCATCAGAGATCAACTGGTGACCTGCTCGCTTACGTCTCACATATATGGCAGCAACCTATTGAAGAATATGCGGTGAAACCTTAGACGTGGCACTTGATATCTCCAAGGCATTCGATCGAGTCTGGCACCACGGACTCCTCGCCAAGCTTCCATCTTATGGCTTGCCTCCGCAGCTATGTTCTCTGCTAGCTAGTTTTCTCTGAAACAAGTCTCTCCAAGTAGTGGTCGACGGAGTTTCATCTGATTATCTTATCATAAATGCTGGTGTTCCGCAAGGATCAATTCTAGCACTAACACTATTTCTATTCCATATCAACGATTTGTTGGAAGCAACTTCATGTCCAGTAAACAGCTTCGCGGATGATAGTACCCTCCATACCGCCTTCTCTTCCAGGCCTCCAATACCAGCTGGGCAAATCATATACGAACGAGGAAGAAATGTTGACAACATAAATATGGACTTGGCAACAATTTTCGAATGGGGATCCAATAACTTGGTAGATTTCAATGCAAACAAAACACATGCATGCCTTCTCTCTAGAAAAGTCGATCTCACAGATTTGCCCAACATAACCTTGTCAGGAGTAACCATAACTTTGAAGACATCCATTTCGATGTTTGATATTACTATGAGCAATAACCTTTCTTGCGAAAATCACGTGAGATCAATTGCTAAAAGTGCATCCCAAAAACTTGGCTGCCTATTTCGGGCCAGGAGGTATTTCACTTCCAGTCAGCTGCTTATGATCTATAAGGCACAAATTCGACCTGTCCTGGAATACTATTCCCATATTTGGAGTGCAGCACCCAAACATACCCTGAAACTGTTGGATTCTGTCCAAAAAAGGGCAATTCGCTCGTGGGTGATGCCTCGCTCACACTCACTCACTTTCCTGGAACACCGTACACAAGTTGGCAATCTGGCCCTATTCTATAGATATTTCCATGGACGATGCTTTTCTGAAATATCAACAATTATTCCTCCCTTGGCATTCCCCGCGAGATTAACCCGTCGAGTTGAGGCTTCACAGCCCTTCGTGGTCACTTTGGAGACCTGCAGAACATCTATTTCCAAAGACTCGTTCATCCAACGAACAGCGAGGCTCTGGAACACATTGCCAAGGAAGGTTTTCCCCGAGGCATATAACCTCCAGAAATTTGAGAAGAACACCAAGTCCTACCTTATTTCCCTTGTTTCTCACGATGTTCTCTGAACATCACAGGATATCTCCTTTCGTGGGAACCAGAACATAACAAAAAATAACTCAAAATAGTGAAACTAGCAGTTTCTTTCCAATAATAAATTCTCATTGCGCCGACATATATTTGGATTCTGGCCAATGTTCTCGATACAGTGGTTATTTTTTGATTAACGATTCTAAGAGTCGAATTCTGATTGAATTTTTCGATTTGTTTTCAGGTATTTTTTGTTGCCCATCAAATAGTTTTGTCGATTATGAATGAGTCTCAAATATACAATTCGTGTTTGTTCTAAAATAATCCTGATCTCTCAAATGGAACAATGATAGGCTTTTTCATAAAAACCATTTTTCAATTTCATTGTTCCCATATTTGTCAACATTCCGTCAAAACATTAAGTACCTAGGATTGCTATGTTCTCGTATCCATCCCCTATAAATTTCACGGGCCAATTCATATTTTTCAGACCCTTTTCTACATTCGAAGAGAATTTTCCCTCAACAAATTTCAATATCCTAGGTACGAGCAACATTGTAGGGAATGAAAGACAATAATGAATTACTTTTGAAAACACACAGGCAGCTATCACTCTGTACACAATTTCCATGTCCTTCGTGACCTGTTTATTCAGCATGTTTCATCTTGATATTGAACTCCTATATCGAAAAAACGGACATAAAATCGTTCGGAGATAACAATCGGAAAATGATTATTAAGAGGAGGATACACCATGCATCAATGCAATGAAAACATGTTTTCTCCGCCCCCACTTTTCATTGTTCAATATTGATTTTTTCGGAAAACAAAAAATATGGTGAGATGGAGAATTGAAATATCTAGGTTTCTCTGGGAGCAGAATTTTGAAAAAATTCACCGATATTCTGCAAAAAAATCATGAACATTGCATTTTTCGAGTATATTCAGAATTTTTTTTTGGAAAAACTAAGACAAAAACTCAAAATCCGCTTCCAGAGAAACATCCGTTCATCCTTTGTGAAGAGCCCAGTATTTTTTGTTTAAGGAAAAAAAATTTTTTAGAGGGGGAAAAGTGGGGGCGCGCGATCCCATGTTTTCCAATATTTCGACACCGATTCCTAGCGTCCTCACCGGAGAATGCTGAAAACTGTGTTTCAATATTGGAATACAGGCTTATTTTGCGTTTTTGAGATTTTACCAGTGTGATTCAAAAAGTACGACACATTTACGTTTGTACTTCAGCTATCTATATCATTTTTCATCATTTCTGTTTCTTCATCCTATTCCTTGGGTACTTTTATACTGTCCACAATATCCATACATTATTTTATATTATCGAATGGGGATTATAAGATAATTTTAGCATTCCAGTAAGGAAGTATAGCACGATGTCCGTGAATCCTGCTCTCCGAAATGATAAATAAAAACATCAGATGATGTCATAGGTGCGATGTGAAACGTTTGTCGGCAAAAGGGCGAGCCGCATTTCGGTTGACGATATAGAGACTTCTTTTGATGCGGCGAATTCCACATAAGTAGAGACTTTCAAGGGTAGAGAAGATATTTTGTATTATATAGAAAATACCGCCTATAATGGGATTCGTGTAATGAACTTTTTGACCAATTGCGGTAGCGGTAGACTTCGCGAGTGTTTCGAGTGTTTACTTCGAAGTTCAGGTTTTTGTGATTCATGGGGAGACTCAGATAGTCAAATGGTGAACAGCAGAACGGGGTAAAGACGAATTGATATATGTATAATATATAATTATATACAGCATGTCTCACTTCAAACGCCCCCCCCTCCTCTATATCTCAGCTATTATTGCTATCAATCGTGCGATTCTAACCAAATTTGGACTTGTATGAATTGCCATTGATATGATCAGTTTTTAGGAAAAGAAACATCATTATGGACAGTGCCGTGCGTTTTTATTGAAATTGAAATGGGTTTCATAAATCAGGATTTTTTGTAGGGACTAACTTTACAGTATGTTACTCATGTTTTCGAACCTCGCTCCATGTGCAAAAATTCAATAATTTTATAACACTATAGAATGGGTCAAATTTCTCTCTTCATTATCAGCCCCGAATAAATAATGAATTCTAATTAACCGCAAATTCTGGAACGTTCAATAGCACCAGTAGGTAGAAAATTATGGTTTACATGAAAAAAACGAGGCACACTTTTTTTGTTGAACTCATCTTTTCCGAATGAATAATTTTTCCTACTCCCATTTTATGAGAAGCGAATTAATTATCTCGGATTTATATCATGATACAGATCTTAACCAATGAAGACACGTTCTTTTCATCATGATAACACATTTTTGGCCCACAAAAACACGTAGTACTGGGGTATAATCAAGTGGGTCTATGTTTCTATCTCACTTGCTTGAGTTGTTTGACATTTAATTCCAAATGAAAATCATAATGACAACGCGAATGCGTCAAAAGTTCATGCAATTCATGTACTTATGATGTTGGAGAATGCTGAAATATAAATAGTGAGAAGTTAATTGATTTTTGGAGCGATAATTTCTATAGACCAGTTAGGCATTTTCTGGGATGAGAGTAAACCGGCAGACTCGCGTCATGGAAGCACGCGTACCAGTGTAGGTATATCTATTTATGTAAAAACTTCACAAAATTCTCAAACACACGACATGTTTCGCTAATACAGTAGCTTCGTCAGGTGGTATACTGGTACGGCCGAGTCAATTCAAAATATCTATTTATGTTGATATGTGATGGCGGTTATATATGTTCTCGAGTATTGAATAGCGTAATACATGCATCGAAGTCACCGATAGTCGATCTGATCATATTGTGTTCTCGCTCGGATTACGAAAATCATTCACATCATTTATAATACACAGGGTGAGTAATGAATACTTTTGATGAGATGCAATTTGAAAGTTCTTAGTCGCAAATGTCAAATTTCTCTATCAATATTTTCATATTGATATAACTTTATTCAGATTTCCCCGTATTGTCTGAAAAAAATTGGAAATACAATACGGGCCATCGAAGTTGTCACTTCCGACTTGTGGTCCTACAAAAAATAGGGTTTGAATCTATCATGATATTGAACTATCAATACACTCCTATATACATGGTTTCCTCGTGATCGTTGCATAGAATACTAATTTACGTTCGCAAAAATGCTGATGCTGATACCCTCCATAGAATTCATGTGAAAATTCTCATAACGATGAAGAACAATATTATGAGGTTCGTTTTCGTGTTGAAAGATGCCTTCTCATGAAAAATCGACCCCGTTTTATTTTAATAGAACCCCAGATAGAGAATACCAGTCCAAGTTTGGTAAAAATCGCACGACCAATAACTAAGATATAGAAAGAGAAAAGCGTTTTTTCAAGTGTGGGACGCTGTATATGAAAAAAAATCCATCTACTACGATGTGAAATTGCCATTTGACAAATGACCCATCGTAATTTGCTGAAATTTTGCAGCTACGTTTCTCTATCGAAACTATTCCAGATGGCACCTTATGGAAAAAATCCAGATCCGGACATAGGAAAACTTCATGTTTTACTGATTTCTAAAGAGTTCACTTTGTGATCACTGTTCGCGAGAATTTTTATCAGAATCAGAAAGATCTGACGAAATGCCATAAGGACTGCTCTTCAATTTCAGGGCACGACACTTTGACCGGTTCAATGAAGAAATATGAAACAGAAACGTTCGAATGAATTTTCAATTTCGACCTGACTGATGAAGTAAACAGTACTTCCAACTGGATTCATGTAAATAGATTTTTTGTACATTATTGTTGGGTAAAAATTGACAGAAAAGAGCGAACGAGAAAAAGCACAGTACCACTAACACTGATTTATTTGATGATTTGAAATGTTAGTTCTTGATCGAAATTCTAGATAGATATTAGTAGCCGTGCCCTATTTTTCATTTCATGATGTGACGTGTGATTCTTGCACTCAAGATGTCACTTTATTTTTCAAATGCTGAACATGGAGAAAGTTCAAATGTTTGCAATGTTCAAAACCATAGAAGATTTACAGACCCAAGAATATGTATAGGGGTAAAACCTTTCTACGGCTATTGGTTATACTACGCTATACTTATATAGTGGAGTATACTACGGACTTGCCAAAAATGCTAGAAGAAAATGATCCCCATAGAATTTCGAGCAACTTTGGTTTATGTGTGTGGTCTGTCTGTCTGTTTGTCTGTACTCTGTGGTAATCATAAATCGATATTTCTCCGGAACCCTTTGACATATCGACTTGATATTTCGCCATTTTATTGTACTCAAAACAATATCATGTCATTAAAATATGAAGGAAATCGGAAAACTCTAAGGTGGTTTTTCCGGGTTATTATTTCAAAAAAATCTCATCGCTCATGGAATGTCAAATGTGAAGCAATGACATCGCCGTCTAATAGATGAGCATTACTTGACAGGAAATCAAATGGCTACAAGCCGAAGAAATCGAATATGTCGCTGTTATCTATTATAGCCGTAGAAAAATTATGGCAGCATTCGCCAATATGGCTCATGCTGCAAACTTTATTCTCGTAGGAAATCACTATCTTTCCGTGCTCGTTAAACAATATACTTATTTCGTTTATTACATAATCTGATCAATCACATCACAACGTGTGTAATCGCGAAAACACAAGCGGTCTTCCAATTCTGATTGGTCTATCAGCGTTGGTGTTTTCGAAGATGTAACCATGGATAGCGGAGCAAAGTCTGTCAGTTTGGCATAAAATAATTATATCTGTCGGCAGAATACGAATCGCTCATTTATAAAAAATTCTCTCTCTCTAGCAAATAACAACTCCGTTCTGAATATGTTCTCATGATTCTGGCTTTCATTGTTAACTCAATTGTGTTGAAATACCACTCGTCGTGGTGTTGCCCAGCAGCACACTTTCGTGAAATCTTCATGCCATACTTTCACCAGTACCCATCTTTTCGGATTATCAACAGAAGTCACATCACGTCAAATGATGAAAAACACCGCCTATACTATTTCATTATTACTTCATTGATATTTGTAAATAGTCACGATTTCGATCAAAAACGAACATTTCAAATCACCAAAAAAGCAGTTCTGTGGTTTCTTATCAACTACTTATATATGTCGATTCCTATCGTAAATTCACATGAATCCAGTTGAAATGAGAGAGTTATCAGCTAGGTTCAGATTGAAAATTCATTCGAACGTTTTTATTTCATATTTTTTAATGAACCGATCAAAGTGTGTCGTGCAAATTGAAGAGCAGTTCTTATGGCATTATGTCTGATCTTCCTGAATCTGATGAAATGTTTCTAGAAAACTGATCATAAAATGAGCTTTTTCTATATAACAAGAGAACATGAATTTTTCGGATCTGATTTTTTTTATAATATGCCATCTTGAATAAAGAAACGTCGCTGCCTAATTGGGATGAATCATATCTGAAATGTCGGCCATTGAAATTATAATATGGCAATTTCACATAATATCTTCGTTATTGAAGGCCAACAGAATCATTCATACATGGAATCTCAACTTGTTTTGTTTCCCCTATTCACCATTTGGCTATGTGAGTCTCTTCATGAATCGCTTTGTATATCAAATTTGTCCTATAGTTTCTAGTAGCATCTTCCCCATATCGGTCAATATACAGCAAACTGATGAATATATTCAATAACAATATAATCCTTGTATCCTTGTGGAAATTCCTATATTTCACTCAAAAGTCTAAAAATATGGTGAATTGATCAAGAGAATTTTGATGAAATCATCGTGAGAAAAAAAATAGCAGTTTCGCATTCATGCTATAAAATGACCCTTCTAACTATCATACAGAAAAGCAGCTTTGAGAATTCACGGCAACTTATCTCACAGCATCTAAAAACCCTTCACTTTTCTATATTTCGCTCTCGAATAATCTTGGACATCCCCTCGTATGTCTTCTTCGCGGTAATAAGATGCGCCTATCGAACGAGCGAGGCGGAGATATTTAGTGAGAAAGACGGAGTCCGTTCTGGAATTTCAAATATTTACCCTCGTCTTCTACCCCTTAATAGGGGAGAAACTGAAGTATCATCGATATCATCCACTTAATTCAAGTTCTATCACAATGAAAGCAATTTATTGCCGAAGTTTATAACTTCCGCAACTGCGACAAAACAGGACACTGAATATTAAAGTTCCTTCATTAAGAAAATGGTCTGAAATCATTAAATAGATCGTTTCCACAACACCAGATATACAGTTCAATTTTTTCAACAAACATGAATACTAATGAAAATAAGATTTTTTCAAGCACACAGTAAAGAAGTATTTCACTTTGGTAAGCATATATCCTATTATAAATGAATCATCATTTACACGAAATAACAATATAAACTATACTCAACACTAATTTCGTCGCACACCAAAATGTCGCCCCTGTTATAATGTGAATAACTTTTTTCAGTTTAGAACAATTTGAATCCGGTTCACACTATTCGATAGCCCAGTCCTTCAGATATAATCTCGTATTTCATTGAAACATAAGGGTATTCACATGAAATCTCTACATGGTGTTTTCCGACACTGTTCAAAATTTCGGAATATTCAAAAGGCTCTCAAATGGTGAAAAAAATGTTTTTCTCAACTTCGACAACAGATGCATGAAGATGATCTCATTACCTCGGGATGTTTCGCGAATCAACTTCCTATCTCTCTTATTTACAGAGTGATCTCAAAAAATCAACTTTTTGGTTTTGCAGTCATAACTTTCTTTCACCTACCTGACCTGTGCCTCTTCTTAATCTGAGTCAAATCCATTCACAACGATTCATTTGCTGCCGCTATTCCAGACAAACTTCCTTCATGTGATAACGAGTTGAAACAAAAAGCAAACAGAAGGAGATAATGTCCTGTTTGCCGATATCCGAACGTGCCACGATTCAAACTGAGAATATATTGCCCTTCTCGAAAGATAATATCCGATGGAACCAAACGAGTTTTACACTGGTCCATCGGATATTATCTTTCGACAGGTGCGAAATACTCTCAGAAATATTGACACTGTGCCACTAATTTGTAGATTAGTTTGAATTGCAGCACGTTTGCATATTCGCAAAGGGGACATTTTCCCCATTGATTCGCTTTTTGTTTTCGGAGTGCAAAGGAGAATATTACATAATATATTAGTTTTTTTATTGTGTTGGGTATAATTAGAACATTAGTCTTTTAGTTTTCATTTGGAACACATTGAAAATTGAGTGTTTTCGTTCTAAATGAACTATGCTCAGATCTCAGGTAACTTTTGCAGGTAACTCAAGCATTGCCTCTCTGTCAGTTTGTTGTGGTATTTTATTTCTCAGATCCCTTATTGGAAATTTGTTTCAAAGTAGAAACGTCATAAGATTTCGCTTTTGGAGCGGGAATAGGCTTCTTCTTGGTATGAACTGAAACAAAAACAAATTGAAAAGGCCATGAATATTAGTATGTATAATTTGATAACACTTCATGATGGCCTTTTCAATGGCGAGAACATATAGAGGGTGTTCTATTCAAAATGCATACACTTTTTGTTGCTTCATGTATATCTTTGCAGATAGGAAAAACCTTTCTCATGTTTCGAGAAGAAAAAAAATCTTCTGTGGGTCTGTTCTTTTATTTTGTTTCTTTTGTCAAAAATAAGAGATTAACAGGGGGTGGTACTTTATAACATACTTCATAGCATTCATTTTTGAAAAATGGTTTCAATTTAAATAATGTTATTTTATGGTCATGTACCTGTTACTAGCTGGATATGATCTTTGGGATTCTTTGTTTTTTCGTTTCCATATGATGATTCGAGATTCAATCCATATCCCACCTGATACACTGGTAGAGGAATAACAGTCGAAGATACAGGAACTAGATCTGAAAGAAAAAGTGTGGAATCAATTACTCAAATTAGACTGATGAGTCAGTCTCATTTGTATCTTCTTCTTTGGAGAAGACACTGCTTTTGAATCGGATAGATCATAGTTACTAAACATATTCTAATTTGTATGTTTTTAAAAATCCGGACAGTGTGATATTTATCTACAAATGTATTCTGTATGCTGAGAATCATCTTACTGAATTCCCTGGAACCCAGCACTTCAATAAGTATTCAACAATCAAGGAATCGTAAAAAAATTTCTTTCCCTAAGAATATTCAACTACCCCGTATGAGCACAGTCGACAATATTAATAGTACCCTCCATACCGCCTTCTCTTCCAGGGCTCCAATACCAGCCAGGCAAATCAGAAACGAACGAGGGAGAAATGTTGACAACATGAATATGGACTTGGCAACAATTCTCGAATGGGGATCCAATAACTT
Organism: Phaedon cochleariae; assembly: GCA_918026855.4. Classification (NCBI taxonomy): domain Eukaryota; kingdom Metazoa; phylum Arthropoda; class Insecta; order Coleoptera; family Chrysomelidae; genus Phaedon; species Phaedon cochleariae. Next base: position 44,082,529 of record OU896717.1, on the reverse strand, counting down.
GGTAGATTTCAATGCAAACAAAACACAAGCATGCCTTTTCTCTAGAAAAGCCGATCTCGCTGTGCCCAACATAAGCTTGTCAGGAGTAACCATACCTTTTAAGACATCCATTTCGATGCTTGGTATTACTATCAGCAATAACCTTCCTTGGGAAAATCACATGAGATCAATTGCTGAAAGTGCATCACAAACACTTGGTTTACTGTTTCGGGCCAGGAGCTATTTCACTTCCAGTCAGCTGCTCATGATCTATAAGGTATGTACATATCCGACCTGTCCTGGAATATTGTTTCCATATTTCGAGTGCAGCACCCAAACATACCCAAAAACTGTTGGATTCTGTCCAAAAAAGGACAATTCGTCTCGTGGGTGATGCCTCGCTCACAAACTCACTAATTTCTCTGGAACACCGTAGAGAAGTTAACGATCTGGCTCTATTTTATATATATTTTCATAGAAGATGCTTTTCTGAAATATCAAGAATTGTTCCTCCCTTGGCAGTCCCCGCGAGATTAACCCGTCGAGTTGACGCTTCGCATCCCTTCGTGGTCACTTTGGAGACCTGCAAAACATCTCTTTCCAAAGACTCGTTCATCCAGCGAACAGCGAGCCTCTGGAATACATTGCCAAGGGAGGTGTTTCCCGAGGCATATAACCTTAAGAAATTTGAGAAGAACACCAATTCCTACCTTATTCCTCTTGTTTCTCACGATGTTCTCTGAACATCACAGGATATCCTTTTTCGTGGGAACCAGAAAATAAAAAAAACATACGGGGTCCAGCATTCAAATATACGCTGATGCTTCTAGATTCCATCCAGAGAAGATCCATTCGCTTGGTGGGTGATGCTACAATCCACTTTTCTATAGATACATCCACGAGAAATGGTTTTTCATATATCTCTGCTGTCATTCCATCACTAGCAATACCAGTCAGACGAACTCGACAGGCCTAGCCAGCAAATCCTCTCGTTGTCGACCTTGAAATATGCATGTCGAACAACACTCTACCAAAACTCAGTCTTCTACAGAACGGCAAAGCTTAGAAATTTCTTGTCAATGGAAGTATTTCCAAAAACCTATCACCTCCAAATTAAATAAAATCTAATACCGACCTCCTCTCACCATCATAGGAATTTCCTTTCTTGCGATCCAAGCGATGAAAAAATGTTATCATGACACGCTGTATAATTGATTATTATTTCCATAAAAAGTAATAAGGGCTGTGGACCTTTTTCAGGACAATGTCCTCAGTGATCAATCTCCAGAGCTTACAGTTTTCCAATAAGGGAATACAATCCCATTATGCTACTGTCGTTTGGTTGGTACGTACACTCCAGATGGGCACTGTATATCATTCTGAATTATAATGGCCAGGGTATTTTTTGCAGGAAGGTAAATTTACATTGAGAAGGTATGTTGTATCTATATAGGCTTAGAATTTTGCGGCAGACCTGAGACCTGAGTTTACTTTTAATTAAGTTTTGAATACATTTATTTAACAGAGAAATCTTTCATTTCGGTACACCAGGTGATTTTATGAGCAGGATTTCTGTAACGTGAAATCAGTGCCTAGATTTCAAACGAGGATTTTCGTTCAGTTGATAATTTGACTGTTATTTTCAACCTCGAAGTTCGTATCAAGTCTTTTCATAACCTGTGGAGGAAAAAATTGCAAATCTTTCTGAAGTTAACAGTCTTAGTTACTCGGATGTATCCACAACAATTTTTGAAAACAAAAAAGAATATTTAATCGTTCAAAAATTGACAAATGGGTTATTTCGTTTTAGTTAACCAACTTCAAGTAGGCGTACCTAGTCGTGATATTTTGTTTTAGTGATTCTGTAACTATCTCATCTAACGTAATGCGATGGTATGCAAAGTGGACCAATAAAAATGGGTCATTCAGGTTATTACTGAGAAACTACTAGATATTGAGAACAGATACCTGGTTCTAAAACTCTGTTTTCATTGAACTTATACATCGTTGGATGACACTCCACCACAACGATAAAAAAACAAACAGAGCACCACACTTTCCACATTTTTAACAGAATTTATCAACTGTTCGCACAAAAACAATGTCAATTAGATAAACTCAGATCATCAACTAAAAAAAACACGCAATAAAATTTGCGAAAATATCACGATGTACCAGTTAAACTGAAGTAGCATGTTGGCCTGAGAACAAGTGAAACATCCATTTGGTCTACTGGGTTTCTAGTTCAGTGAAAGTAAAAACTGTACCCACTCATTCCATATCGTAGTAGGCTGGGCATGATGGAATATGTCTGTCATTATCAGTTTCACTCTTGTTACTTGGCGAGACAGAAATAGAAGAACCTTACGAAAGAAACAATCGAAAAAGGTGATATTATACAAGTGTCATTGTTAATGTCACAGAGCACCTGTAACCGCATGATCTTGATATTATTCTTGTTTGAAGGTAGTAAGGTTGATTTGATGGCAAATTCAAGTCCTGCTCAGACTGCCTGTCAAAGGCAATTTCTGGATTTGGACGAAATGATAGAAATTGGAGAAGGAATATTGGAATATTTCTAACGCCACAGCTAGAGATTCTCCATATTTTCTTATTCTAGGGTTTCCAGAAGACAGACCTAGATTTCTATTTAGTTTGAATGGGTAATTTGAACGAAATATAATATAGCTATCATTACAAAGAGATTATGTGAAGTGGCTCGGAATTCATGACCACTTGAAGATTTTGCCAAAATCAAAATAACGAATGAGGATGGTAGACACATCAATGAGGATTTATAATTCGGAACCATAACATGTAATCTATCTATATATTATCTGTACTTTTGTACCTCGAATACATCAAGTTCTACATATTTTGCTGAACAATTCAATTTCCTATTATTATAAAGCTGTTGGATAGACCAAACATAATAATTTTAATGCTTTCGAAAACAGTTAATTGAATTCACATCATCATCATATCGTACCTTTTTACTTTCCCACAGATTTTTCAGACAACTAATTATCTCTCCACACTGAATTGAGTCTTTTTTCCTGGAAAAGCAAAAGCTGCTTAATTAATTATATTGTCAGAGTTGTTGATCACAGGCAGGTGAAAAATATAAAAATACTTCCTTTTAGCATGTATACGAATCATAGGAGTTTCAGCAGGTTTAGAGCCCCATCAGATAACCACCTCGGTGTGTAATATATACTATTACACCCCAACAGCCTCTCATGATCTACAAAACACATATACAGCTTGTTCTAAAATTCTGTTTCCATATATGCTGGGGTTCAGAACCCAAACATACGCTGATGCTCTTAGATTCCATCCAGGTGGAAGATGATGGCACAAGTCAATATACTACTTTGCTGCCTAGTAAAACAAATAACTATCCGACCTGTCCTGATATCCTTATAGATATTTTCATGGATGATGCCCTTCTGAAATATCAACAATCGTTCCTCCCTGGGCTGTCCCCGCGAGATTAACCCGTCGAGTTGAGGCTTCGCACCCCTTCGTGGTCACTTTGGAGACCTGCAGAACATCTTTTTCCAAAGACTCGTTCATCCAACAAACAGCAAGGCTCTGCAACCCATTGCCAAGGGAGGTGTTTCCCGAGGCATATAACCTCCAGAAATTTAAGAAGAACACCAATTCCTACCTTATTTCCCTTGGTTCTCACGATGTTCTCTGAACATTACAGGATATACCTTTTCGTGGGAACCAGAACATGGAAAAAACTCTTGGAGATTATTAGAGGAGTCAATCCCAAATTTCCATGCACTAATTGAAATCTGTGAAGCAACCTCGTACCTAGTAATTTTAATATTCTATCAAGACTATAATTTCCTTAAAGTACTCTTTCGCCCGGCAGTGAATCACCAAAAAATACTCCAAAGGGCCATCAAATGACAATAATGACCCCAAACAAAGAGCAGGACATATTCGTGCCTAATTCAGCTTCGGACTGGAAAGATAATACCCGTGTAATGGCAGAGTGATACAATATTAAATATTGCATGTCTCCGGGCAGTAAATGAGAGAACAATCGTTTCAAATGTTACAATACAGTTCCGCCGATGTCCGTTGAGTCTTATGTTCGTTTGGCACGTCAACCATTGTGTTGTACTGGAAGGTTTTTTCGACACCAGCTAGCCAGATTTCCAGTTTTTCCTTTCATTCGTCCTCTGTGAGCTTCCTGTCCTTGAGTTCAGTGGCGTATCTGTGTTTGGGAACAAGGGATGCAGCTCCCCCAACCCCTCACAAAGCATGTACATGGTGAATTGAATACCTGTGGGTAAGATAGATTTTTTCGTATTCAAACATATTTTTCAACTCTTGTCAACCATTGTGTTGTTCTGGAAGGTTTTTTCGACACCAGCTAGCCAGATTTCCAGTGTTTCCTTTCATTTCATTTCATAAAACAGATGTCGGTAACTATAGACCTGTCACGTTGACATCAAATATAAGTAAAATCATAGAAAAAATCTTAAAACAAAGAATTGTAAATTTTTTTAGCAAACACAAAATATTATCGGATAGCCAATACGGTTTCAGAGAAGGAAGATCCACTGGAGATGCAATATGTACATTAATATCTGATATATATGATGGACTCGACAAAAAAATTCCTACACTTTGTGTCTTCGTGGATCTCTCAAAGGCATTTGACACTGTGTGCCATGAAACACTACTGAAAAAGTTGAAGAATTATGGAATTAGGGGCGTCTCTTATAACCTTATAAAAAGTTATTTAACACATAGGGAACAAAAAGTTGTTATCGATGGGATCATTAGTGGGACTAGAACTGTAACCTATGGAGTACCACAAGGTACTGTGCTAGGCCCACTACTTTTCACGGTCTACATCAACAGTCTGCTACATATGGAGACGAAGGGTAAGGTTATTAGTTTTGCTGATGATACAGCGATTTTATATAAAGCTGACAGTTGGGAATCCATGAAACAAATCGCAGAATCAGATCTGCAAAGAATAAAAGCCTGGTTTCAACTGAACAAGCTGACACTCAACATTTGTAAAACTAAGTACTTACCCTTCACCTCTTATAGATCTGGACTTCCTGAACTTGGCATATTGAATGTAGATGGTGAAACGAAAATTCCAGAATCGGAATCAATAAAATACTTAGGAATAATAATTGACAGACATTTGAAATGGGATCTACAAACAAAAGCAATAGTGAATAAGCTGAGAGGATTCTTATCTAAATTTAAATATCTCAGTTGTTTCCTGGACATAAACCATCTTAAAACCCTGTACTTTTCTCTGATACAGTCACAACTAAATTATGGTATTTTAGGTTGGGGGGGAGTAAATGACTGTCACTTAGAGAGTGTGCATACTATTCAAAAATGGATACTGAGAATAATTTATAAGAAAAATATACATTTTCCAAGTGAGCAACTATTCGAAATTAGCAAAATTATGGACGTCAGAGAATTATTCTGCCAAACAATGCTCCAAAATATTCACAAAAAAAAAATTCAGTTGAGATCTGTAGATCATACATATAATACTAGGAATAAATTGTGCAATGTTAGTATACCTAGATGCGTAAAAACTATCGGGCAACGATGTTTTGATTATCTGGGACCAAAGGTGTTCAATCATGTTCTTATTGAACTAAGAAACATCGGAAAATTCAGTATATTCAAACTAAAAATTAAAAGATGGATTCATAGTATTCCTCGAATTTTCTTCCATGATTTAATAAACAATAAAAAATAAAAAAAAAATAAAAATGTATATCTGCTTACTTCCATCCATTTAATTATCATCATAAATATAATACAATATATCAATATAATTATACAAAATCATCTTACACACTTATACCTACTAGTTTTGTTGTACTCACCTCATAGTTAAATAGTATAGATCTTAATTATATGTATGTTACCTATAAACTTGTGAATAATGTTCACGAATCACAAAGTCTCCCAAAATAAACATATTTATAAATGGATATAGTCAGAATTTTCACGTACAAGCTGTCTGCACAGCTTCTGTGATTTTCTTGGTTTATTTACATTTATTAATGTTGTATATTATGGTTTTGTATCGTATGATGAAATATTATTGTGAAAAGTTATTATTAATATAAAAAATTATATATACCATGTAAACCTGTAAAACTATTTATATGAATTCGTAAATAAACTTATTATTATTATATTATTATTATATTATTATTATTCGTCCTCTGTGAGCTTCCTGTCCTTGAATTCAGTGGCGTATATGTGTTTGGAAACAAGGGATGCAGCTCATCCTCCCCCCTCACAAAGCATGTACAGGGCTTGTTTTATTAATGTGAACCCCCCTCTATCTTTTTGTTTTCCACCCATTCAAAAAATTTCAAAGCTGATTTCATACAATTTTTCGCATAGATCATTCACTCATTTTGACAATGATGCAATATCTATTCAGATATACAAGGTATACAAAAATAAATATATTTTTCAAATGAAACAAACTGTATATTTCGATAAATTTGAATTCCCTAAATCGTCCTGATTTCAAACATATATAAAGAAGGATCTTCATCTCTCAAAATATACAGCGCACTCCATATAAAAAAAATGGATATATTTCTGTATACCCTGTATATTTGAGCATCACCTCTACGGAATACTGAGAAACTGAATGTATCATTTATTTTTGTTAATGAGAAGGTCTAAAAAAGGTAGGGTATTATTTTGGGCAATTTCCATTGTAATAGCAATAGCTGGATGAAGCGAATTTAAAAAATCAAGTAAAGAAGATAGTTCCTGTAAGTCTCCGTCAAATAAAGCCAAATAATCGTCTACATATAGATACCAAAAGAAGAAACATTTCAGCTAGGAGAGGGGATGAGTAACTACCCATAGCCAGTCCGGAGATTTGAGAAAAATGTGAATTGTTGAATTGGAAGAAGTTTTGTTTTATATATACAGTGTGTCCCAAATTCGATCCTCACCATTGGGATCTCAGTAACTATGAGAGATAGAGAAACGGTTAAATTAGCAAAGTTGTAGCAAATTTAATGTTGAATCATAATCTATCGAGAAATCCGGGCTAGCTTCAGTCATTCTTGAGTTATTTGAGAAAAACTGAAATCTTGTATTTTTGTTTTTCTCGAATATCTCGGAACCTATTGATTTTATGAAAAAATGACTTCAACATTCTCATAGCACTTTTTAGTGCTCTTTTCAATGGTTTTGTCAGTTTTCCGTCAAAATGTCAAATTTCTGAGATATCACCTACAACTTATTTTTCTTATGGACGCCATATTGGATTTTCACAGATTTGAAATCAGCATCAAATTTCCTTTCTAGTGATGTATCACACTTACAGTTTTATTCTATTTGGGGTACTGATTTCCAATGTTTGTTTTTATGTCCAGTAGGCTATGCGCTAAGCTCTCTATAAACATTAACGATAATGTGTTCTGGCACAACTTTCATTGGCTTGGAGCAAAGGTGAGCCAAGTGACATTTCTGTAAACGTCAAGAAAAAATACAAGTCAATTATTTCGGGGCAAACAATGCCGTTCACAAATCTCGAAAAATTTGATATGTACAATTGTTATATCAGAAATAATCGAAATAACAGAGAAACAGCTAGACAATACTTCCATTTATATCCAGAAAGACAACAACCGCATCCTTCTATTTTTCTAACATTACAAAGAAATTTGCAAGAGCATGGAAGTTTCATTGCACCTAGGCCAAGGTATGGTTTGCGCTTGGATGAACAAAATATTGCAAATATCGAAGGAATCATCAATCAAACTCCTACCATTTCAATTCGAGAGCTCAGTCGGAGAACTCTTATGCCGAAAACAACAATCCACAGACATTTAGTGAATGATAAGTACCACCCTTTCAAACCAGTGATAGTACAAGGGTTAAGACCTGGTGATAATGAACGTCGTCTCGAGTTTTGTCACTGGTTCCATAACCAGTGTGAAAGAATCGAGAACTTTCCATTGAATATCTGCTGGACCGATGAAACGAGATTTCATAATAATGGAATTTACAATAAACATAATCATCATTACTGGGCACAAAATAATCCGCATGTCATCAGAGAATCAAAGTGGCAGAACAAATTTGGTTTCAATGTTTGGTGTGGGATATTTGGTACCTTACTAGAATTTTGGTCCATGACTGTTTCTCATTGTGTATTTTTTTCAGGCAGTAGACTACTAGGTCCAATAATCTACGATTATAACTTGAATGGTCCACGTTATTTAGAGCTATTGAGAAATGAAATTTCGAATTTTATAGACGAGATACCACTTGCTGAATATGAGTTAATGTGGTTTCAGCAAGATGGTGCCCCACCGCACAATACGCGATTGGTTAGGGAATATCTCGAGAATCAATTTGGTGCTAACTTAATTACTACCCATGGACCTGTGAGATGGCCTCCAAGGTCGCCTGACTGTACGCCTCTCGATTTTTACCTGTGGGGCTACGCCAAAAATAACATTTATGAAGATCCAATTCAAGATATTGATGATCTACGAGATAGGGTGATGGACACATTCCAGAACATCAACAGAGTTCATCTGAGAAAAGCAGCGAATCATGTTCGCTCGCGAATATTAAAATGTATCGAGAACAATGGGGGCCATTTCGAGCAGTTCAATTGATTTTTTTTTCAGTATTTGTATTATTCAACTGTTATTAAATTTTTTTTCTGCTATAATAGTACACATCCAATTCCATGCGATAAGTTATGCAAGAACATAGAACACAGAATTCATAGCCTACTTGACATAAAAACAAAAATTGGAAATCAGTACCCCAAATAGAACAAAACTGTGAGTGTGATACATCACTAGAAAGGAAATTTGATGCTGATTTCAAATCTGTCAAAATCCAATATGGCGTCCATAAGAAAAATTGAAGTTGTAGGTGATATCTCAGAAATTTGACATTTTGATGGAAAACTGACAAAACCATTGAAAAGAGCACTAAAAAGTGCTATGAGAATGTTGAAGTCATTTTTTCATAAAATCAATAGGTTCCGAGATATTCGAGAAAAACAAAAATACAAGATTTCAGTTTTTCTCAAATAACTCAAGAATGACTGAAGCTAGCCCGGATTTCTCGATAGATTATGATTCAACATTAAATTTGCTACAACTTTGCTAATTTAACCGTTTCTCTATCTCTCATAGTTACTGAGATCCCAATGGTGAGGATCGAATTTGGGACACACTGTATGTCTCTCCCGTAAGAAATCCTGATGGACATGCCACTGCTGTATGGGCGTCCTGTTCTTGATTTATGCTCCCTTTTTTTTTAATTTGAATACTCGCTGCTCGTAATTATTTCTTGTAATGCTTCAAGGAGAGGGATATGAAATGATATGACTAATTTGAAGGAAGCGAATTACTGCGTGTTTATCGTTGTTTTTACCAATGCACGGTTTGATACAAAGCTGGAGAGAAATTCATTTGTAACATGGAGACTTGATTTGATGAAGGACTTCAACATCGATACGATATCATTTCTGGATCAACATTTATTTCTAAGATCATGAAGAAAGCTGTCAACATCGAGCTCATGAAATACCTGGATCATTCAGGTATTATATCAACGATGCCGTGGCACTTGATATCTCCAAGGCATTCGATCGAGTCTGGCACCACGGACTCCTCGCCAAGCTTCCATCTTATGGCTTGCAGACCCAGCTATGTTCTCTGCTAACTAGAACGAACGAGGGAGAAATGTTGACAACATAAATATGGACATGGCAACAATTCTCGAATGGGGATCCAATAACAATAGATTTCAATGCAAACAAAACACAAGCATGCGTTTTCTCTAGAAAAGCCGATCTCACTCTGCCCAACATAAGCTTGTCAGGAGTAACCATACCTTTGAAGACATCCATTTCGATGATTGGTATTACTATCAGCATTAACCTTTCTTGGGAAAATCACGTGAGATCAATTGCTAAAAGTGCATCCCGAAAACTTGGTTTTCTGTTTCGGGCCGGGAGCTATTTCACATCCAGTCAGCTTCTTATGATCTATAAGGCACAGATCCGACCTGTCCTGGAATACTTTTCCTATATTTGGAATGCAGCACCCAAACATACCTTGAAACTGTTAGATTCTGTCCAAAGAAGGGCAATTCGTCTCGTGGGTGATGCCTCACTCACAAACTCACTCACTTCTCTGGAACACCTTAGAAAAGTTGGCGATCTGGCTCTATTTTATTGATATTTTCATGGACGATGCTCTTATGAAATATCAACAATTGTTCCTCCCTTGGCAGTACCCGCGAGATTAACCCGTCGAGCTGAGGCTTCGCACCCCTTCGTGGTCACTTTGGAGACCTGCAGAACATCTCTTTCCAAAGACTCGTTCATCCAGCGAACAGCGAGGCTCTGGAATACATTGCCAAGGGAGGTGTTCCCCGAGGCATATAACCTACAGAAATTTAGGAAGAACACCAATTCCTACCTCATTTACCTTGGTCCTCACGATGTTCTCTGACCACTAGAGGATTTCTTTTTTCGTGGGAACCAGAACATAAAAAAAATCTACTTGCTTTTTTTTGTAAAAAATAAATGTATCTGCCCATTATGGAAGTTTGTAATTTTTCTGTTCAAATTTGTGGTTCACGTGTTTTAAGTGGGATTATTGATAGGAAGAGTATATAATCCATTGGATTCATTATGATATTCCCAAAGGACGATTTATTTCGGTGTTGTACCCATAAAGGGCAGTTGCAACCTCCAGGCAATTTCAAACGATTCAAAAAGATATTAAGTCCCTGATATAAACTTGACATGGAAAAACGAAGATAATTTCATACACAAGCTGATCTGGTTATTAAAATGTTTGTTCACTCGCTCCGAAAAATTACTTCTATTCCAGTGAACAAAGTGCTACAGAAAAATAGTGGAAAAAAGGGAGAAGCAGAATGCTCCCCCGGGGAAAATAAATGTTTTCAAAATTAAAATTGTTTTGCCGCATATTAGTACCTACGGCCAGTAAACTCATTTTTAGACTTCATATTCACTCACAGTACATTTCACACAGTCAGCTACTAATACACTGAAGTCTGTTGAAATTTCCCTGAAAATACATATACAGGGTATTTCAGATTCAAATGTACATACGATACCTGTATATAGAGGACACTTGGATGGTTCCAAATCACCCCCCATTGATGTTTATACACTCTTTTAAAACGGAGATACAGGATGTTATCTTGATTTTGGCAAAATCGTCGGCAAAATCTCTATCTGGTCATAGTTTTTGAACCACTTTGTATAGTTAATTCATACTTGGTAGATGACTTACACTTATATTACTCACTAAATGGAAAACGGGATCGGAATCCAGGTCCGTCTTTAGGAAAAAACAAAAAACTTCTTCTATTTCAAAGACAACACTGTATGGCTGAATTTAGTAGACTTATTTCGATACCTGAAGAGAGCGGAAAAAAATAAATGAAGTGACCTATTTTTTACGCATGTGCGCATTTTCTATCATTATTTTTCAAAAGTTTTGAAAAGGAATGTTCTCAGATATATTATGAACATATGAAAGTTGATATATATAAATTGAAATGTATAGAAGAAGTATACTTGCATAATCTCTGATCTGGATGAGCTTGAAACTTCCAAAAATCATTGGTTTCAGTGATATGGAACAATCATCTCAGCCAAACAGGTTATATGACTTAATTCGAATGAACTCATTGCGGGTGTCAAACCATCCTCAGTATGTGTTTACTTTTATGTCACCCTGTGTATAGGTACATTCAGATTTTCAATTTTTCGGAGCGACAATTTGAATACGAATAATGCTAACAAGAGTTGAGACTAATGGAGTTATTTGTGATCCAAGTCCCAAATGAAAAACGACATGTTTCATGTGGAATTCCATAAATATGGAATATAAAAATGGAAATAAATATATCTGACATACTCAATCTCAGTCCGAGCTCATGCATTATTCTGAATGATGTATCCAGGAGCAATATTTGTATAATAAATGTGTACTTCATGAAAGATTCACAAAATCGATACCTTTGTAGGTAGACTATAGAATATTGAATAAAAACTCCGACGTTTCTTTGGAAACAAATGATGTTTGTCTTTCTTTCGTCGTTTTCCAAAGTAGAATAGGAGTGTCCTGGTGAATCCAGGTCAGCAATTCCATCTGTGAATAAGTCATAATATGATTATCTCAATCGATATTAAACAAAAATAGTATAACAAGAACCAACAACTTTGATTCCTATGTCCTCATTATTCTGTGTAGTAATTACTAATCATCATTTCCAAGGATTTTTCTTCGTGGGAACTATCCATTATCAGTCAAAACGGCTTACATATCCTTATCGAAACTTTTGATTTATTATCTACTGACATTTAAAAGGAACAGATACAGAGTGAGCAGAATTCTGAATCTTGAACCACCCTGTACACCAACGTCAGATTATAATATGTCAAGAATGAGTGGAATTGTCCAAATATTCAGAGTTAGTATTTGCAACACTTTATCATTCACTGGAATTGGTTAGATAACTTTGAATCTACAAAGAGTTGTCGTTTAGCTTCACTGAAAAGTATTGTAGTCTATTCATTGATTGTCATTTAAGAGGATTGCATTGCAATGAGAAGTCAAAGAATAACGAATCACCAAACGAAATAGTAATTTACGTAACAAGTCCGGAAAATGATGTTTTTTTGGACGTGTAGACAAAATTATAGGCGAAGCCGTAGGCGAGTCCTGGAAGTCTGCGAGTCCAAAAAAATTGTTTTTGGACGTGCAGCGTACACTATTTTTTCGGCAACCATGTAGAATAACAAATCAATGAGACACATTTCCATTTTATATTTCTTTGTGGAATAAAATTTGTTCTTTATCAATTTTCATTTGTATCAAATACTGAAATTTGAACAGAATACCTATACCTATTAACTGTTACATTAGAAATTTCGTATGGACATTTTCAAACTCACTATCGTAGCTGCTTTCGACAGTTTATTGCCACAATTGCAACCAAACTTTCCAAAATCAAAATATCTACGAATTTCATGTCAAATAGCTGTCAGTCTATATTTCCCTGGTATGGTAATTATCATCTGCATTTATCAGAACCATATCTACCAAGATTTCCATAGTTACAGTGACAACAACTATGTGATACTTCCCGGATGGTTGCCGAAAAAATTAAATTGCATGCTTAAATTAATCAAAAGTTTTTCCATCTTGTAGTTGTAGGTAGAAAAGTTCTGTTTGAATTTACTCAAAAAAAAAGTGAGTTAACGTGTTAATGTATTAACTAATCGTCAATCAATTTAGTATGGGTATTAATTGTGTAAAGAGAAAAGAAATGACGACGATAGAAAACAAATTGTACTGTTCTTTTTACATTTTTCGTATTTTATGTTTCCAAATTTTTCTTCCCAAAAATATAACGTATAAGAAACTTCGACAAAATGAAAAAATCGACTGTATCATCAGAAATATAGCAGAGATATATCAAGACGTATTTTATACATCATATTTTGATGAGTAATATAGTGGATTGAGAATTACGAAAAACCAACTTCAAAATGGCGAAATGGCGTCTTAGGTGTAACTATATAGAAGCTATAGAAGCTACCTTTCGAAATGGAGCATAATAGGCATGATTGCTGGTCAATAGATACTATTCTCCCTCAACTAATTTGTTCCTTGGAGGTTGGGGAGTGAAATGTATATCGGAAAGGTTTAATAATTGATGATACACACAATAATTTCATTTCAAAGGGCCGTACTTAACTAATGATCAAATATCGTGCAAACGCGGGACTCCATTTATTTATACTAGTCTCGTTTCGTTATTTATTCAATATAATGATACTACTTTCTACGCTGTCTTTTTCGTAAAACATAATATTATCCGAGGTCACGAGGTCTTGATGGAAAAGTAATGGTGATAGTCGGATAGCAATTGAAATTTAAATGAACGATGATTGGGCAAAAACGAAACAAAATAATACAAACATTTTAGATTATTTCCAATTTTTCACCGATAAATCAACTCCTACACGGAAAACGCTATTTGACGACGACGTGAGTCATTTTGACCCTTCAAAGAGATAGTTTATTGTTAGATGTTCAAATATGCGATTGAGCAAAAATTCGTTTTTGAAATATATTCGGTCAGCAAGGAATTTTGAGAAATAGCAAGAATAAACTACCCCTCTAAGGAAGTGGATCGAATTTATTCTATCGGTGACAACTAGATGTCTATATGAGATGTTCAAATATGCAATTTGAAGCGAATATTCGAACCGGAAATGCTCGGTCAGCAAGGATTTTCGAAAAACAGCAGGAATAAACTACCTCTCTTGAGGGGTGGATCAAAATTATTGCCTTGGTGGCAACTATATATCCGTAAAAAATCATCAAATATTATAATTGAAGCAAAAATTCTAACCAGAAATGCTCAGTCAGCAAGGATTTTTGAAAAACAACAGAAGTAAACTACCCCTCTTAAGGGGAACTAATAAGGATGTACTAGAGTTTATCAAGAATAAACAACATTTTTCCGATTTCGACAGATTTGGCATTTCATACCAATGCTGGAGATATAAATGCACCTTCTTATAGTTATTTTTGTTTTGATCAGGAAAGCCTTCAGGATTCACATACTTGCTTGATCTGTATTTCATTCGTTATTCTCGGGATGGATAACTAGTTTTTAAATAATCACGACCAGCAATAGTTTTTTGTCTCACACAACGATATTGTTTACCTCCATTTGATTATCAAGCAAAACACAGTGGAGTATGGAGATAAATAAATAATCGCTATTATTATTTTTGATATGCTCACTAACCTAACATTTTCCACGTCTTTTTCCTATACCTGGAACTGGCGCGGTATTTGCCATTAGAGCACCTGGTCCATACACAAATATGTCACTCTGTGGTTGTATTTATATTGAAACACCAATTCGAACATACTTGGAAATTGAATGAACCTGCTGTTGATGCAGGTAGAATGTTCTCATCACACGGATTATTTGTTGTATTGCATACATATGGCACGGCATTGCTGGTTACTTCACATATTTATTCGAGTTGATTGTTTCGGTTGCAGAAAAAATAGCATGTTTTATTCGGATCAAAAGTGACGTTGTTTGACTCGCAAATTTTGCTTTCGCTCGGCTTCGCTAAACGCTCCGCCTCGCAAATGCAAAATTTGCTTGCCAAACAAAGTGTCACTTTTGATCCTAATAAAACAATCTACTATTTTCGACTTGAACATCTAAAGTGGTAATTTGGTTAGAGAAAAGGCGAAATATCTGAATGAACTAACCACAACGAACTAAACGAACCGCAGTATCCGAAATATGCATATATGCCGAGATAATGAAATTTGTATTATTAATAAACGTAAATATAGTCCGGAATATACACAAAGGAAATGCGAACCTCAGTTCTCATTTTCTTTCGTCAAACAAAATAGAGCAAATATTAGGAATCGCTCTTGTTTTTCGACTCTCTCAACAAGTTCTTGCGTTTATTTGTATTTGCTCATGAATAAGGAATTTCGAATTGCAGCAAGAGAATGAATGGTCGTTTTGTGTGAAACATAATGGAGAACTCGCTTGAATCATCTTTTTTGTTTCAGCTGGCTGAAAGTTATCAATTTGATTCCATCTCTGGAAACCAATAATGTAATACATTTTTGGAAAAATACGTCCCTTGCCAAGATATTCACCCCTAGATTGGGGTTAATAGAACTGCTATCACAGGAATATATAGTGTGCATCAAAATAATCAGGAGATTCTGCAGGCCTTTATAAAACTATATATTTGTAAATTTCAATGAACTCTTCTTTAATAATAAGCTTTCAAGCAAAACGTCAGTGTGTCTCCATTATTTGAAAAACGTAGACGAATCATCAATTATAGCTACTATATTGACGTCTGATTAGGTTTCCTCACAGAATTTCTTTCCTGTATCATGAATATCAATTTATCATACATTCAAAAACAAACTACATGGTGTTCGCTCAAATACATACCTCCAACCTCTTTGAAAAACTTTTTCAATTATATATACTCAGTAATTATATTATGGAATGCCTTAATTTTCGCCAAGCTTCCATCTTATGGCTTGCCTCCCCAGCTATGTTCTCTGCTAGCTATTTTTCTCTCAAACAGGTCTTTCCATGTAGTGGTCGACGGAGTTTCATCTGACTATCTTATCATAAATGCTGGTGTTCCGCAAGGATCAATTCTAGCACCAACACTATTTCTACTCCATATCCCCGAATTGTTGGAAGCAGCTTCATGGCCAATTCACAGCTTCGCGGACGATAGTACCCTCCATACAGCCTTGTCTTCCAGGGTTCCGATTCCAGCCAGGCAAATCAGAAACGAACCAGGGAGAAATGTTGACAACATCAATATGGACTCGAATGGGGATCCAATAACTTGGTAGATTTCAATGCAAACTATACACAAGCATGCCTTTTCTCTAGAAAAGCCGATCTAACTGTGCCCAACATAAGCTTGTCAGGAGTTACCATACCTTTGAAGACATCCATTTCGATGCTTGGTATCACTATCAGCAATAACCTTTCTTGGAAAAATCACGTGAGATCAATTGCTAAAAGTGCATCCCAAAAACTTGGTTTTCTGTTTTGGGGTAAGAGCTACTTCAATTTCAGTCAGCTGCTCATGATCTATAAGGCACAGATCCGACCTGTCCTGGAATACTGGAGTTCAGCACCCAAACATACCCTGAAAATGTTGGATTCTGTCCAAAAAAAGGGCAATTCGTCTCGTGGCTGATGCCTCGCTCACAAACTCACTCACTTCTTTGGAACACCATAGAAAACTTGGCGATCTGGCTCTATTTTATAGATATTTTCATGGACGATGCTCTTCTGAAATATCAACAATTGTTCCTCCCTTGGCAGTCCCCGCGAGATTAACCCGTCGAATTGAGGCTTTGCACCCCTTCGTGGTCACTTTGGAGACCAGCAGAACATCTCTTTCCAAAGACTCGTTCATCCAACGAACATGGAGGCTCTGGAACACATTGCCAAGGATGGTGTTCATGTTCTTTTCTGGCGTCGAGATGTCTAGGCGGCCGCCAGCAGGCCATAACTCACATTACCATCGATTGAATTATTGACTCAGAAGTGCTACAGCGTCAACAAATTTCAATGCACCATTGATGGGAGCGCTAAGCCACCAACGTATATGCGTTTGCGAATCCGTATCAAGGAGCATGAGTTTTTTGAGCACTTTCAAAGTATCTGACCGCGAACTACAAACTTCAAATGCACACCATTTATAGTTTTTCTTCTCTTCTTGTATTTCCGGGAACTCCAAGCGTTACGATGTGGTCAGAGCCACAAAATAATTTGGGTTCAAATTAAATCTCGATCATTCTTTTGGTTTTGAAGCATCTTATTGCTAGTATATAAGTATTCAATAAGTGATTATTATAGGCACCAGGTCGAACTATTGTCTTCTGTGAATGTGAATACTGTTCACATCACAGCAAAACTGTCAAATACATACAGGGGCTCTATTAATCACTAAATACAAATCTGGCAGCGTCGAAATATGTGGTCCTACTTTTTTATGCTAAAGTCAGAATTTAAAAACCGATTACTTTTGGTTTGCTTCATGATATAATTGAAGCTGGCGTTTTTCCAAGGTGTCAAATTTCATTATTGAAGAAAATATATTTGGATGATTTTAAATAACGAATGATTGCATCAAAATACTATTTGTACACGAAATGATCAATATGGAAAATAATTGATGATGCAGACGTTTGTTTCTCTAAACGGCTAATATTTGTTAGGGCTAGAGTCGGCTCTGTATTGAATTTGCCATGTTGTAATTGTTATTATGACTTGAAACTCTGATGTATACATTGTCAAATGAATGCGAAAATCTTGTAGCCAGTGATTTTTTATCTTCTGCCATAGATAATGATTTAGTTATTTAAATGGTGTTGGAGGCAGATATGAGGTATTTAATCTCCAGCTCGATTGTTGGTACTATTCAGTTGAAGTGAGTGGAGTTAAAAAAAAGGAAGATGAGAGTATTGGTAAGTTTGGACAATCATTTGATATCCATAAAACTGATGCAATTTCTCAATACCAGAAATGTATTTTCCTTGTTTTCATAATATAGATATATATTTATTGAAAATTCGCTATTTTTCAAAATTGAATATTAACTGTGGAAAATTGAAGCTGTTTAATAACTCCTCAAATTTCCTGATGAAGTTTATCAGGAATTAAACATCATTTCCTTACGGAATTCGACAACAAAATTAGATTTTTAATAACGTTCCAAACATACCCCTTTCAGAATATTCCGAGGATGAGGATGTTATGGATGTTCATAGAATGTTTTACGAGAATATTCATGGAACATTCCATCTAAATATCCTGGGAACGTTCCTAGAATATTCCATTATATTTCATGAATGTTATTCAGGAATGATCATATTCGAATATTCTAGGTATGGTCTCCAAGTACGTTCATAGAATATATTATTTAGATACTCTGAAAAAGAGAAAAAAATCTGTGTCCCGCATAAACATACGTTCTAACTTGCTTCGTTCTCGAGATAGAGGGGGTAAAATATTTTAGAAAAAATTTATTTTCTATTGAATATTCAAAATCCTTTCCTCTGATTCTGATAAATTCTTGTCATGCTCATCTGCGGCAGCAATAGGATTCAACGTGAATTCAAATTTACCGCTATTTTTTATTTAAATTGAATAAATGCTTTCACACACCTTGAAGCATCCATGATCCTTCTACCTATGGTATTTGTATCATGTTTGAACTGTAACAGTTTTTGGTTGTTGTTTTTTTTTTCAAAGTGTGTGAAATAAATATTACCTGGTCATTGAAAAGGAATATTCTCAGATAAATTATGAAATACAAAAATGGATATATATTTATATAAAGCAATACATTGAGAATTCGCATTCTCTATGTGATGAGAATATTTACTCTTTCTCAGTTGATTCAATAGAAAACAACTACTTTCCTGGCTATATGCCACGACGAACATTGAATTATATCTATTGAACACACACGATAAGAGTTTGAAAATAAAATATAAAAACTTCTGAAATTGAGAATTTGCATTCTCCTTCAGATAAAAATATGTATATGCACACATCATTCTGAATATTCAACAGAAAACAACTACTTTCCTGGCTATTTGCCTCGTCGAACATTGAATTATATCTGATGAACATTCAAAAGAAGAACATGAAAAATGAAGAATAAAATCCTCCGAAATTGAGAATTGACATTCTTCTTCAAATCGGATGAATAATATGATGTATAATGATATAGAAATATAACTTACCAATATATTCAGCATTGAAATGAAAATTGGAATGTATAGGAGAAGTATACTGGCATAAACTCTGATCTTGATGAGCTTGAAAACTTCCAAAAATAATCATTCATATCAGTGATATGGGAAATATTATCTCTCACACACAGGAATGTCAATTTATCATACACCAAAAAGCATTACCTGGTCACTTTTGGAACATACAGTTATGAACATTTTTTCCTCCTATATCGATCCTTGAAAGGAATGTTCATCCCATTCGCATGTTCTTAGAATATTCTATTGTGGAAACATTCTGAGAATATTCGAAATGTTCTACGAGATTATTATAAAAACCTTCTCAGAATCGGCGAATCACTTTATGCTGGGTTATAGGATTTTTTTTTCAGAAAGACTGCGACTCAGTTAACATAATCGATCCCTCTGAGCTGCTCAGGCCTGAGCCAGCTTTTGCCACGAAAGACATCGGCCAATTTCGTGACTATTCAGTGGACGAAAATGACCATGTGAAAGAAAGAGTCAGAAGAACGTACGAGTTGATGCACACGAATCAGACAGTGGATTTCGTAAAAGGTCAGAATTGTTTGATAATCTTTATCAGTTTCGGGAAATTTCAGTGCGCAAGCAAAAAATCGAAGATATTGGATTTGATATGTGGATCACAACAATGACTCGATTGTAAAAACTTCACAAACGATAAGATTTCCACAAAAAACAGAAACACACAACATGTTTTGCTAACACAGTAGCTTCGTCAGGTGATATATACTGATTCAATGAACTAAACTAACGTTGGCTTGCTTAACTTTTAAATATCTTACTTTCCCAACCTGAAGGATTAGTTACCTGTGAACAGGTACGATAAACCTTCATTTTCGGAAATTAGGCATAATATCGACATCAAAATACGGTGAACCGGATTAACTTGAAAGGGTGGATAGCAAACACATATTATCACCTACTAAGAAAACAAATTCAACAGTGATGATCTATTCTAGTTGATTGTCAGAATTTTTGAGTTTGTTCATTTTGAATCATTAGATGTTTTCATCTAATAAATGGTTGGCGTATGTTGAATTTGTTTTCGTTTTCAAAAAATTCATCTCATGTTCATGAAAGCGCCGATTAAACGTACGACCTGCCTGACCGATATATACCTCAGGACAGGATCCACAGTTGAGTTTGTATACCCCTGATTTTTCGAAATTAGAAGCATTGTCTTCATTATTTTTGATAAACCTTCCCAACGTGTTTTGTTTGTTGTCATACTGATATTGCTAATACGCACTGTAACGTGACCAAGATAAGGATATCTAATAGGAAGGAAACCGATAGTGAACTGATTTTCAATATGTAAGTAGTCGTGAATTATCTGTACCTAAATGCATTTTCTAAGAATATTTTGTTGATGCACCGACTGAAAATTAATTTATATTTGTTAGAATATAGGTAACAATAGTTATTTTTGTATCTAGAGCGCGAAATACTACTTTGGTGATCGAGATCTGATTTTTTTAACGAGGCGTAGCCGAGTTAAAAAAATAGTCGAGATGACCAAAGTATTTCGCGCTCGAGTTGCAAACAACATTTTTTCTACAAACGTCGAAAAATATAGTTCTAAAGTAAAAATATGCTCAGCTTGATATAAAAAATAGTGTTGAACTGGCTTAAAAGGCCTCCCCTACCCTCCCTAGATACGCATGATGTTCCACGAACATAATAGGAATTTCCTTTCGTGCGCACCAATAGATAAAACAATGTTATTGTTGAACATCAAGAAATAAATGATTTCGTGGATGTTTGCTCGATTGAGGACCAAAAAGTTGAAATATAAATATCTCATATATTTTACATAACAGTGCGCGAAGTAGGTACTTCGCGCACTGTTTTACTTCGCGCATTGTCTAGTGCAAGCTATCATGGTAACATAGGAAACTGAAAAAAGTGTCACTTCGCAATTTGTTATCAATGCGCGAACCTTGTCATTTTTTGACGTTTGTAGAAAATAGTATATAGTGTTATTAGGATTAAATGTGACACATTGTTTGACAAGCAATATTTGCGTTTGAGGCGTAGCGACCGCGATGTCGGCAGTCCCGAAAACCCCATAGGTTTTATCGGTTTCATATCTGGACACCCTGTATAAAAGACCAAATAGTATAAGAGAAAATTCATTCCAATTCATGATTTGATGGTTTTTTAATAAACATTATTTCACTAATTACGGGATTTCGCAAAAGTGGGGGCAATTCGTCGGTTCATTATACCTAAACGTGTATGTGATGAAACATAATTAGCAAAATTGATTATCTCGTGTACTTAAATGTAAACAGAGGTCATCTGTATATTATAAATTATAGTATTCATGATAACAGTATCAGCAATCGCTTATTTCATCATAGATAGAATGTTGATCCCTTTCATTTTTCAAGATTTTTTTGGGATTTTCTCTCCTCGATTCTACAAAATAAAAATATGAGCAATATTTCAATTAGTGAGAAAAAGAAGATGATATACTTCAAAATGTCACTGCGTTTATATATGTTACTTATACAGAGCCTATAAGGAAAATTCAATTGATTGTTATTAACCTTTGTTTTTAAAAATGTTTAAAGAAGAGAAATATATAAATCAGGATTTCAAATATGATTTTGATATTCGAAAACAGCAAGGGAGAACAATAGTTTTAGAAAATCTCCAGTATACTTACCAAGCAGACGCCACTGGTAGAAACATTAAAAAATCGCATCAGAAAATGCCTATCAGTGCTCAGTAGGTACTATATAGGTGCATATCGAATTTCATGAAAATATCTACATAGAACAGTATTGAAGTTATGATGAGGAAACGATTTTTTTCTTAAAATGTCAACACCTCATTGCTCAAAAGTTAGGAACTTAGGGCATATTATGTTCATATGAACTTATCTTCTTAAAATCAGCTAGGTAGCCATGTACTTCATTTTGAGTCATAGATCAAATTACACCATCATGTTTATCAACTGAAGAATGCTATTCCCTATGTTCAGAAGAAGAGAAGATTTCTTGATTTGATTTTTCGCTTTTGTTTGTTACCTTTTTTTTATGACTTCAAGATGATTTGATGAATGATATTCCATCAGTTAATCTCACATATTTCAATGACTCTAATGTGAAAACTATGTTTCTGAATCCAGTGTCCGAGGAAGAACTTTTAAAAATTATTAATATAAAGATGAAAAATAAAAAGTCAGCAGGGGAAGATGACATCCCAGCATTTCTTTTGAAAAGAATTATGCGAATTATTTCTGAACCTATTACATATTTAGTGAATAAATCATTTGAAACTGGATGTTTTCCCCAGAATATGAAAACTGGAAAAGTGTTGCCCTTATTCAAAAAAAAATGATCCCACCCAATTGGGGAACTATAGGCCTGTTACAGTACCAAATAGTTTCTCAAAGGTGTTTGAGTATGCTTTCCTAGATAGACTCACATCGTTCTTAGATCAATTCAACATCTTAACAAGTAAACAGCATGGATTTCAGTCGGAAAGGTCAACGTCAACCGCTATGTTTTCATTTTATAAGCAGATTGTTGATTATGTTGATGCAGGCGAATGTCCTGCTGCAGTTTTCTGTGATCTCAGCAGGGCATTTGACTGTGTCAATCATAAAAAGCTGTTGACTAAATTGGAAATGTATGGCATGAGGGGTGTATCCTTATCGTGGATATCTTCTTTTCTAGAACACCGCAAACAATTCGTTTCATTAGAAACTTTCTCGGAAAATAGAGTTCAACAATTCAACTCAGGGAATCTGATATTAGAAATGGGGGTACCACAAGGCTCAATTTTGGGCCCTGTGCTTTTTATACTCTACGTTAATCAACTCGATCATTTCATTGGCGATACACATTATACTGCATATGCAGATGATTTTTCATTCATTATATCGGCAGCAGAAACCCATGCACTTGAGAACAAATGCTCAGAATTGATGACCAAAGTTTCTGATTATTTCAATGATAATAGTTTGTTTTTCAACACCAAAAAAACAGAAGTTTTAAGAATTCATCATAGCCAGAAGAGGGTCGATGATTTGGTATTTAATATTGACAATAGTCCAGTGTATAGCATTCATAGCTCGATTAGATTCTTAGGCATCAATCTAGATGAGAATCTAAACTGGAAAGATCATTGTAAAAAAATTGCATCTAAGTTATCTTCTTTGAAATTTCTTTTCATCAATCTGAGAGATGTACTGGAGATGAATCAGATGTTAAATTTGTATTATGCACAAGTAGATTCAAGATTGCGGTACGGTATCTGTTTTTGGGGAAATTCTACTGATGTATCAAATGTTTTCATTGCTCAAAAAAGCATTATTAGATGCATTGCAAAAGTCTCACGTAGAGTATCATGTAGAGAATTGTTTATTGAATACAACATTTTGCCTTTGACATGCCTATTTGTATATGAATAATATTATATGTGTTCAAAAACAAACAAACATTTCAGCTAAATGAACATTTTCATAATTATAGCACTCGACAAAGAGATCATTTTCATGTACCATTCTCCAGAAATGAAATATCATACAAGTCACCTGATCATATGGGTTTGAAAGTATTCAATAAGTTACCAGACTATGTAAAAGCCAGTAAATCATTGACTAACTTCAAAATCAAATTGAAAACATTCTTAATTGACAACTGTTTTTACAATATGAACGAATTTTTTTCAAGCACTGTTTGAGTTTATTTATTATATTTGCTTTGGTCTTTCTGAATATATTAGGGTTCGGAAAACTTTTGAACTGTAAATAGTATCTTCTTCTTCTCTATCTACTATTGTATATACCTACTTTCAAAATGACTGTACCAATACAATGTAAATTGTCTAATGGAAATGAATAAATGATGATGATGATGATGATTTCACTCAGCAGCCTGTAGTTTTTTTATTTGAAGAGTTTAAATTTTGAAATTCACAGGGGGGATATAATGAATGGTAGCGCACTTTACGAACTTGACGACCATTTTTTTCAACCACCTGTTTGACCGGAAGTCACCCCAACTTTTTTTTTGAATCTCACCCTGTACAATTCTTCAGTCTATCTTTTTCGCCTTGAAATTCTCTATCCAACCATGTATCACAAAGTGGCATTTATTTCTTAATTCGCTGTTGAATTGCTTTTTATTCAAAAAGAATAAGTTGGCTGTGACATGAATTCGATGATATATCGACACTTGGTAGGCTTTGAAATTTAAATATCATTAGTAAACCGATATTATTCAAAATATTTTGTATTCTGATCAATGTCTGCAGGTTGTCAATAGCTTGTTTGAGTCGAGATGAAAACCTTCGAAAATAACTCATGATATTGAGGAATCTAAGATAGGAACATATTTTTCCAATTCAGCTTCTGGTATAGAAACTATCTGTCTTTTATTTTCGCCATGTACCTATCACATGATCTTCCCATTTGGAATAATAAAACAGAAATTGTTCCTCTTATACGATGATCCACAGGGCTATCAGTCTATTTTTTCCTAATTATCTCACTTAGTAGGCACAAAATGTTTTATGTGTTCGAGAGTTAATCGATTTTATCAATAATTTTTATTTTTCATGTGTGTGTTGATTAAAATTGCATGTCAACAACATATCGACTTTTTCGTTTCTTGAATACATTTTCCGTCTCTATTGATAGACTGAAGAAATGTACAGGGTAACATTAAAAAAAAAAGTTGAGGTCTCTTCCGCTCAAACAGGTGGTTGACAAAAATTGTCGTCAAGTTCGTATAAAGTGCGCTACCATTCATTATATTCCCCCTGTGGATTTCAATCTCTTCAAATAAAAAATCTATAGGCTGCTACATATAATATGTCTTCTGTGTCACCCGGTATGTTGTCCATTTTCAGAAATGATATGTTCAGCTAGATTTGATTTATCGGTATATATTTTCTTTATATTGTACTTATTTTCTTTCGTCCTCACTGATGGAGGTCTCTTTGTTGGATCTGAATAATACCTTCCACGAAAAAGGTACTACTAACAAGTGACAATCGATCTCGCAATCGTTTGAATTTTTTCTAGGCTCTCTAATAGTAACATTTTTGACACTTTGGGTCAAATCTTGTGATTTTTTTTCACTACACGTATTTGAAAACTCATGGAGATATTTGTCTTTTATAAAAACTGGGAGAAGAACTTTCGAAAAAATCTGGAATACCTCCTCGATTAACCTACAGACAGTGTTTGATCATTTCCACTCTGAGATTATTTTTTTTTATAGGAAAACATGAAAAATGGGGCAAGTTCAACCACTTCAGGTGCACAATGCGGGAGGCTCTGGAAAAATTGAACGAACTGGTGGATGAAAGTGACCCTGACGTAGATATTCCAAATATTGTGCACGCATTCCAGACCGCTGAGAGGATAAGAAAAGACTATCCAGAGGACGATTGGTTCCATTTGACAGGACTCATTCATGATGCTGGAAAAGTATGAATTTTTGGAAATACTTTTCGGTTTCGAATTCACTCGCTCCGCTCTGCTCCGCTCGTGCTTAAAATACTCGTTACTAAAAGGACGTTTATAACACTTGTAACATAATATACTATTACGTACTTACCATATTGTTCATTAATGAACACGATCATCATTATAATCATAATCATTATTATCTATTGATCTTGTTCACTACATCTTTATGTAATTTCCGTGTATATGGGACGTGAGAATTACATTATGGTGCGTGTTCCAGCTACGCTGTCAAAACTTAATATTAACTCGTATTTTTTTCTGCATTTTACGTAGTAACTACGTATTTATAACGTAGACACAACTAATACCGTAAATATTACTCAATAGTCAAGCCAAAAGTTATCATTACGTATAATCGGGATTATAAATGCTATAGTTATGGTGATTTATTGGCATTTTGACTCTATCACTATATAGAATCAGAATGTTGCTGCTTTGTCAAGAAGATATATTCGACAATATTGTTATTTTTTATTATTTCTTAGGTTCTTGCATTTTTCGATGAACCCCAATGGTGTGTCGTTGGTGATACTTTCGTAGTTGGCTGTGAATGGAGTGACAATATCGTTTATCGAAACACGTCTTTCAGCAAAAATATAGATGGCCAGAATCCAAAATACAAGTAAGTAAACCTAGGTACCCATAAATACCAAGAGTAGATACCTGAAAGATCTGCCATGTAATGCTTTTCATACCATCACACTTTTTAGAACATTGATCGTCAGATTTTTTAGGAACTCTATATAGGTAGACCTATTCTCTGAAATAACAGCTACAGCTATTTCAAAAATAAAACTTCGTATAGGCATTTCGTAGGTTTCTGAGTTAAGATCTATGGTTATACTTTATACTATAAAGTTTATATAGTGTCTGTCAGGAAGTTGGTGTCATATGGGAAAAGCTGTTTTAATGATAATTTATTCCGAAGTTCGATTTGGGCGTTGATTTTTGCTCTAAAAACGATGAATAATTGCCTATTTGTTCAGGGTCACATGACTTTCACTGGATGTCAAAAGTTATTCATTCAAATTCAATTTATATATGAATTTCAAATTTCAAGGTTCTATTGTAGCTTTTAGATTTTTCAATTTTTTTTCAATTTCTACCAAATTTCAGTTATATAAATAAAATGTACTCCGAGAAAACTGTCCTAAACCTTGATTTACGCGAAGTAGTTTGATGACATTTTGATTGATGACTTTGGCATCAGTTCACAGTATTATAGAAAAATTCATCTGATTATAACTTTTAGTCCTAAATCGACAATGATCTAGTTGCTTAACGATACATCAATAACTTTGTATCAAATAAAACAGAAAGTTGAAGTGAGATTATTATTTTCTGAAATATATAATATATTTTTTTTTTTGACAATTGGTAATTAAAAGTTATAAAGCAGCAGGATGAAGCAAATGATATTGAACAGTTTTGTAAAAGAACAATTCTTTCAAACTTACAGAATATTCGTAGAGATTGAAAAAATGTCAAGATCTAAAAGTTGCAACAGAACCATCAAATTTGGAACACGCGTATAAAATCAGAAAAAAACAACTTTTTTCAGTAAACGTATTTGAAATTCGAACAAATAAGGCTATTTTCAGCGATATTTTTGAATAAAAAACTTTTGACATGGTGAAAGTCCCGTGATCCCGACCGAGTAGGGCATTTTTCATATTTTTCCAAGCAAAATTCAACGTCCAAGTCGAATTTGTATGCTTTGTAACTCCTGATGGGCTCATAAGAGTCAATATCCTTATCATTTCAATATTCTATCAAATGTGATACTTCAAATACATGTAACTTTTTTATTTGAGAAGGCACATTGAACTTATTCCAATAAAATTTCATGGCAAGAAGTATGTGGACTTCACAATGTGATGAAATATATCATAAATTCTGTGTGATTGTCCTGTAAGAACCCCTCATTTTTTTCCTTCATACCTACTGAATGTCGTGAATGACCTTTTTATCTTCCAATAAAATTGATAACTCTGTTATTAAATGGAAAAGAAATATTATTTCATCAAAACACGATATTGACTCTTGAAAAATTGAATTTATATAAATGATAGATGCAAAATATATGGAATGTTGTGTAAACAGTGACCTCAAAATAGTTGTAAGTTCATTTTCAATTTCATCACACAGTATCTCGATAACATTCATTCGAGGTATTCTCTTGGATTGTCAAAGTTCTACTACTATAAAGCGGACCATCCTATACAGGGTGTTTAAAAATTCAGTATCAAAATTCCAGGGACTTATTCTTCAGGTCAAAATAAGACTTTTTCTTCTGCGAATATTCTTCCGCAAACGCTTCCTTCTGATTGTGATAATTGGTTCCTCCATTTTGTTAAAATATTGTTTTTCTGTGACGGGAAAAAAGTTTGGCATTTCATCTCTGTTGGCAGGTAATGAAATGTCACTTTTTATAAATTACTTTTTTCCCGTGGGAAAAAAGTGACTACTTTTTTCCAGGATATATATCACATATATATACTGTTGATGGCTTTTGTTGTGCTATAGTTCCGAAAAATGAGTCAATAATACCGTCTCCGAGAAAGAACTGCAAGTCCTTTTTATCTTCCATTCGACTTCGCGGTTACGTATATTACTAAACAATCACTAAATTCGCAATTTTTTGATATCGAATCACAGAATTAGACTGACAGAAGTGACATCAGATATTTGATTACTTCAAAAGAATGATAGAGATGCCTACAACGCAGGTGTCCCTACTGTTAAAAACTTAAAGTTTCACGTCGATAATTTTCAGATTTCAAAATAATGTAATATCTTCTCAATATTGATTCGTCCTTCTATCACAGAAAAAAATGTGTATTATACACAGGAAAAATATTAGATTTTAGCTCACGGTTTTTTGTCTCCCCCCGCTACGCGTCGGGAGACAACACAACCTGGAGCTAAAATCTACTACTTTTTTCCCTTGTATATTAAAAAACTATTGAAGTTCACAAAAAAAAACAAAAAACTCAATTTGTATTTTGAAATCTAACACAGTGGCACACCACAAAAAGTTTATGGAGCGAAAAAGGATTTGACCACAGAAAAAATATCTCCCTCTGTATAGATTCTTTCAATCACTTGAGATACTGTCTGATGTGAACGTAACCCATGTATCTGGAAAACCAAATGAATGAATGAATAAAGCGTTTGTGGATAAATGTACAAATAATAACATTAGGATCGAATTCATTTGAGAATATTGTGAGAAATCGCCTCCTGAGGTTTGTCAAGGTAATTTATTTGAAACACCCTGTATGTTTGAAAGACTTTTCACTTCAATATGATGGATGTTGAAATAGAAGGTATATTCTGTCTATTAGTAATCCTGTTATTCATGTTTTTCAGTACAAAATACGGAATATATGAGCCCCACTGTGGCATTGACAACCTGATGTTATCCTGGGGTCACGACGAATACCTATACAGGATGTTGAAGCACAACAAGGCCAAATTGCCCTCGCAGGCGCTTTCCATGATCAGGTACCATAGCTTCTACCCTTGGCATTCGTCTGGAGACTACAGCCATCTTGCTACGAAAGCCGACGAGCAGACCAAGCATTGGGTGTTGAAATTCAAGTAGGTGTACAGGGTGTGGTAGATTCATCCTAATCAGTCAATGTACGTCTCTGAGCGTTACCACCGATAAAACAAGGCCAGCAGACTCTGACGTAAACAGCTCGTGACGTCGCATACTCAGGCCATCTTCCAAGGCATTCGCGTCGATCGATCGTCAGTTTGTTTTTGTTTAAGAACGGTGGCGTAGGTAAATCTCGTGTGCTCGAATTCTCTTGTTGTTTATTCATCAAAATAATTGGCGGAGAAATTACTGTTTTGTGAAATATTTCGTGTTGTGATAGGCGAAATAACAATGCCTTACAAGTGTTGTGTTCCCTTTTGTCGGCGGAATTATGTGGGTGGTCCAAAAGTTCGTGCTTTTAGTTTCCCGTTGGACAACTGGAACTATCGAAAAAGTGGGTACATGCAATTCACCGCAAGGATTTTACGACTCCATCTAAGTACAGTAAAGTATGTGAATTACATTTTACTAAAGATGATATTATTACTTCATCTACTGCAACCGATTCAAAAACTGGCAAAACTGTAACAATAGATTTGAAAATTCCTAGGCTCAAACGAGATGTTATTCCCACTCAATTTCTCAACTGTCCATCTTATTTATCGAAAGATGTAAAATTACGCACAAGTCGTGATGAAAAACTTGAGATACTAGAGACTAAAAATTTGGCACAAGCACTTACCAAAAGTAAAACTGAATTCGAAAATTACCAAAAATCATTTTGCTACACAGAATTCCAAGAATTTCTAGTTGTATTAGAGTCTTTTCAGTTGCCCGAAAAGTGGTTCAAAATTATCGATTTGCAACATTATTCAAATTGTCTTATTCTCCAGGGCCCGTAATTACATATTCGGTTGTGATTGATTTTGTTTTGAATGTGGAATCATTTTTGTATGACCTAGCGATACAAACATCTCTAAAAGCCAATCTGAAAACACCTTTTATCTCTAATAATATCAATCAAATCAAGGAATTACTAATTGAAATAGATAAAAACGAGATACATAATTCGGGAAAATGTCTTGATAATCAGAAAAAGAGGGTTTTTAAACATACATTCTCAAATTTCTTTCTGAAAACGGTCATTTGCCTCGTGGCAATGAATGCAGAATTCATTCCAATGATCAAATTGCAACTATTATATTAACATGTACTACAAACACTCTACTTAAAAATTACTGTTTCAAGTCTAACGACCAATTGGGTAACAAATCCAACAACAGGAAAACAGGAAACACTCACTGGCTAATTATTTAGGTAATAGGAATTCTCCAAGATAAATATAGGTAATTAGGTATAACAAACGGCATGTCTATCAAACTAAAATACATTTTCCCCAATTTTCTTTCGATCAATCTCATGATAAGTTTATGTTCTGCGGGCCCTGTATAAGTAGGTGTGAAGTTTACCTCTATATGAGATTGAATCACTACAATTTTTGCCAATATATTTAATTCGAATGGGTTGCTGTAGGTGGGTATTTGTGTTTTATTCTGGTTTTTGCTTTGAAACTTCGTTTTTCCATAATAAAATCGAATGGGATGCGAAGAATGGCTCAGTTGACGGCTGGCATCCTCTTTCAACCGGAAGCCCTTCAAAAACAAAGCAAAATCGGCTCAATAATGATCGAAAACTAAAATCGAAATACGCGGTCGCCTTATAGCGCTATAAGCGCTTGTCGTTTCGAGCCGCTGGTTAGGCCTGACTAAGTGACGTCACCCACGGAGCATGCAGGCCTTGTTTTATCGGTGGTAACGCTCTGAGACGTTTTTAAGACGTACACGCTGGTACGTAAGTGCTTCTCAAAGAACGTAACTAAATTTTATGTCCTACAGGAAGTATACATATATGAGACATACATTTTTCTAAACTAAACTGAAATATATGTCAGTCAGACGCCTTTCCATAGGTGTTCACTGAAGAAAAATCAACTTTCTTGCAACATGAATTTTTTTCTATGGCGATAAGTTCGATAACTTTACTAACAGATCCTTGATATCGAATTCACTTTTTCAAAACATTGAATTGAAGGCCTGATTGAGGTCTGGAATGGAAGTTTCTGAGACGTACATTTCCGTATGTCTTGAAGACGTACTGGTATTTACGTTTTTAAGACCTCTTTTATACGTTTTCCGACATACCGACATGAAAGGGACCAAAAGTGTACGCTTCAAATATGCTTCAATTTGAATTTTATTCTTGATCGTGGCATATATTGCCTTCAGGAAAGTAGTTGTTTTTTGTTGGATATACCTACTGAGGAAGAATTCATATTTCATTCAATGTATTTCTTTCATGTTCATAATATAAATCAAATGAACATTATTCTTGGTGCTCTCGAGTTCTAGAAAGAAATATTGATTTCTTTTTTGCAGTACTTATGACCTGTATACCAAGAGTACTGACGTTCCTGACATCGAAAAATTGTGGCCTTACTATGAGAGTCTCATTGATAAATATATACCAGGAGTTCTCCAATGGTGAAGACGATACTAATCATATAATATATTAAATTGATTCTATAGATACTAGCTCGTGAAATGAAATCATGTTCTGTTAATGTTTTCAAAATTGAAGTGATAAATGAAAAATGGAATGGAACATAATGAGACAATAAATATCATGACATTTGTTTTTTTTTTATTTTCCTGCTTCCCTCCTTGGTAATGTCATTCAACGTGAATGAGTGTACCTATAGTCGCCCTTCTTCTTTTTTTCATAAACCTATTTCCTGCAGTGAAATCAATAAGATGAATATAACTGATTGGTTTCCATTTCATATACATTTTGAATCGATTTTTTTAATTACTTATATTCTTCTCTACTTCTATAGGATATGTATATATATGTGATATAGTATTTTTTCTCCTATATCTAATTGATTGGTTTTGATTTTTTGACGAAACATTATAATTTTCTTCCTCAATGATGTTATACCATACCTATATGTAAGTCAATAAATCAATGTGTATATACAGGGTGTTATCTGAATAACACCGAATAAAATTATCAATGAGTGCAGATTCTGTGATGAAAATTAAGGAAGCTGTTTGGTATAACATTCTTTGAAGAACCTTTCCCCTTAAAAGTTACACCCTTCTGAAAATAAAAAAAAAATAAGGTTATTTTTATTTTCCCTGTATATTAAGCTGAAGACACGAAACTTGGTGAATATTATTTGTCAATAAAACTACACATTTTGTGATATTTTCAACCCTGAAGTATGTTTAGAAGGGGTTGAAATATTCTGCTCCTACGATATTCCGAACAAAATCGTAAAGTTGATAAGCGACGCCCTCTATAAGACGCGGTATAAACTAGCGACCGTAAACGGAGTCAGTTTTCAAATGAGAGTGAAATTAGCTTTCAAACGAGCCCAAGTTGATTGAATTTGAATAAAATAAGGGGTATGGAAGATACAGCAGCTTGAAAAATATTTTGTTCACAAGCTTCCCTCACCTGCATCAAAACAACGATAAACTAATGATCTTGTTATTTCCATTATCATATAATATATCAAATTACCTTACACAGCGACTCTCTGAGGTGCTCAATATCAAATAATTTTTTAAGGGGTCAGGCCGTTCAAGCCCAGCCGACACCTATATACCACAGATTAACAAACCTTGACCACAGAATACCCACCGGGCCAACGCGAATACTGTGCTTTTGTTGACATTTCCGTGAACTGAAAACTGCTGTTGTCAGTGTTACTTGTCACTTGTCAGCACTGTCAGCTGTCAGCTCATCAGTCACAGTCAGCTGTTCAGTGATTAATTATTATCAAATAGTAAATATTGTGCTAAATCGACGATAATAATTGTTTCTTGCCTGCAAAGTTCATTAGTACCGAATCGTTCCATTGTTTGCTTGCGCAGCATTAAGGTGTCAATAGATTTAGATTTACGATTATCAAGACAATAATTATTGAACATGGCGTGGACCAACTACCAGATACTTCTTTCTCTTGTAATGGTGATTACTGGTAGTATTAATACTTTGAGTACCAAGTAAGTACATTTTTTCAATTGTTCTCAATGACACACAATGAGGAACTGCCTCTTCCCATCTTATGGGGTATCCAAGATAATAAGGATGTCTATCATGGGGTACAGTTTTGGTGTGTAAAGCTTAATATCAGAAAAAATAAAAAGATTACCATGATACAAATCCTTATCTTGGACATGGCCTTTCAGTCAACAGTTTTGAACACAGTGTCTTCCAGATGGGCTGATACAATAAAATCCAAAGGCCAAGATGGGCAGACCAAAAATTTCAATCATCCTTTTTTCCAAGCTAGCACCATGTTTTTAGGGGAGATGCTGTGTCTCCTCACTTTCAAGATTTTATATAGATACTATAGTAGAAGAGCAGTAAGTATAATCACAGGGCAAAACCCAAACCAAAACCACCATACCTACCATAGGACTGAACAGGTAGTGGTGAAATAACTGTCTGTTCACATAAAATAAAGGAACCAGCAGGCCCCTACAAATAATCATGTTTGTCATAGTGAATGGGGTATTTTTGTAATGCACATATTTATAATTCACAGTTAGGTAATGAAATATCCAAAACAACACCTATCTCCTAGTCAGTATTTGATTAAATTGCCAATAGTTACATGATGAAAAGAAATAGGTGTTGTTAGTTCATTCATATATTTGATTACTTCTTCACCTTGTTCTTCACTGTTTGAGTTATGATCTCATTTTAATTTTTTTTAATGGCAATCTCCCCTTTTTTGATAAACCCTTCATAAAGAATGCATTTTTCTCAGTATGATGGCCTTATTTTTCTCATAAGTAATTTATTATGAGCACATCATAAAAAATATGAGTAGACCAGCAAATGCACATCTGAAAATGAAACTCCACCTGCCTGGAACTTTTTCCCAATGGTCATATCAAAGTATTGAAAAGAGGAATATTCTGAGATATATTATGAACATCAAAAAATAGAGAAAAAAAATTATATATTGCTGAGTTGAAAACAGTTCATTTTACATTTCCATGGTGGTACACTATACATTTTTTCAATTTGTCTGTGTACCAATAGTTTGTTCAGATAACAGCTGGTGTTTTTACAATTTTACATACAGTGTCATTCATAAAGTCGGCATCATATGGGAAAAACTTTTATTATTGACTTATTTTATTTTGGAATTCGAGTTAGTTTTGCTTCGAAAAAGATGAAAAATGGCCTACTCAATCGGGGTCACGTGACTTTCGCTACATGTCAAAAGTGACATTTTTTCAAATTAATCGCTGAAAGTAGGCTTATTTGTTCGAATATCGAAAAAATTTACTTAAAAAAGTTGTTTCTATTTCAATTTTACACATGCTTCCCGAATTTGATCTTTCTATTGCAACTTTTAGATTTTGATTTTTTTAAAATTTTCGAAATTTCTGTAATATTTGAAGAATTGTTAATTCCACGAAACTACTTCATACCAGTAGCTTCTTCATGCTACTTACTTTCAATTACTTATTATGACTGATTATGGACAGAAATATGATTTTCTTCAGAAAATGATAATACCCGCTTCCAAATTCTGTTATGTTTGATGCAAAGTTGATATATCGTCAAGCATTTAGAAACGAAATTCATTCAAACTGATCTTTTCAGTACTGAAAAAATAAATATGAATGAATTTCGTTTCTAAATGCTTGACTCAAACCATTTAATCTATGCTCAAACATAAAAGAATTTTGATGTTATGTTTGCATCAAACATAACAGAATTTTGAAGAGGAGATTATCATTTTCTGAAGAAAATCATATTTTTGTCGATAATTAGTGATAATTAGTAATTAGTTAGTAACATGATGAAGCTACTGGTATGAAGTAGTTTTATCGAATTTACAATTTTTTTAATATTACAAAAATTTCGAAATTTTTCAAAAAATATCGAAATCTAATAAATGTAATAGAAAGATAAAATCCGAGTCACATATGTAAAATTCAAATAGAAACAACTTTTTCAAG
The DNA here is from genome assembly GCA_918026855.4 of Phaedon cochleariae. NCBI lineage: Eukaryota > Metazoa > Arthropoda > Insecta > Coleoptera > Chrysomelidae > Phaedon > Phaedon cochleariae. Next base: position 44,047,039 of record OU896717.1, on the reverse strand, counting down.
TAAACTTTTTCGATATTCGAACAAATAAGCCTACTTTCAGCGATTAATTTGAAAAAATGTCACTTTTGACATGTAGCGAAAGTCACGTGACCCCGAATGAGTAGGCCATTTTTCATCTTTTTTGAAGCAAAACTTGACGTCCAACTCGAATTTCAAAATAAGTCATTAATAAAAGTTTTTCCCATATGATGCCGACTTTATGAATGACACTGTATAAAATACAATGAATTTCAGTTCAAGTTCTTAGTCTAAATAATAATTTAAAAAAATACTTGAAGATATGTTTAAAAACGAGATTTAAAATAGATACATACAAAGAAATGCATTGATAATTCACATTCTCTATCTGATAAGAATACTAATTCTTTCTTGGTGTATTCAACAGAAAACAACTACTTTTCCAGCTATGACAAACCTTTGATGAATTTGTTCCAATCTTTACATACTCACTGTATATGAATAATCAGTGTTTGAGATATGTATTTCAAGTGTTCAATCACAGTTGTTGTTCATCTTAGATCTTCTAATCTCAATTTCTAATCTAATTATGAAGAGGTGAGATAAGTTTATATATCATCATTCTCCAATTCACACATGCATTAGCTCTTGACCTGTTTCAAATTGGTTCAAAAGTACAAACTTTCAAGATAGTCATTCATATTTCTCAATGTATTCTCATTTATTGAAGGAAACATACAGGGTGGCCCACGGTCGATGGTACCTTAGACGTATACGGAAAACGGTACATTGGATTATCCTGAAAATTTGGTTACTCTGATAAGCGTTTGTGATCTAACGATTCAAAATATTTTCAGCGATGCAGCGTTGCCACTTTGACCAAAAAGTAGCATCATCTTTGTTATTTCAAATGGAACACCCTGTATTTCATTGCGTTTTTAGATTCTTCTCGAAGAGCTGATTTCATCAATGTATCACACTTGGGGTCTAGCAGGAATTATTCAATTGTTCAAAATCGAGATTTTTCAATTTCAAGAATTTTTTGTGTCGAAACTATTCATTATCGATCAAAACGGCTTACATGTCCCTATCTTAACTTTCGATTCACTATCTAGGTACTGACATTTAATTGAAACAAATACGGGGTCGTGCAGAATTCAGAATTTTGATCACCCGGTATATGTCCCAATTAAATATCAGTAGATATTTAATCAAAAGTTGAGATAGTGACATGTAAGCCGTTTTGACCAATAATGAATAGTTTCGACCAAAAAAATTCCTAAAGTTGAAAAATGACGATTTTTCACACCCTATATCTCTGTAATCATTTAAGCTACACCGCAAGTGTGATACATCGATGAAATCAGCTCTTCAGAGAGAATCTGAAAATGCAATAAAATACAGGGTGTTCCATTTAAAATAACAAAGTTGTTGCTACTTTTCGATAGAAGCGGCAACGCCGCAGAGCTGAAAATATTTTAGATCGATAGACCAAGAGCAACTACGTGAGTAACCAAAATTTCAGAATGATCCTATGCCCCGTTCTCCATAAACGTCTAACGTACCATCGTCCGTGAGTTACCCTGTATATTTGAAATCAGGATGAATTGAGGAATCCAAATCTATCAAAATATATGGCGCATTCCATTGGAAAAAAAATATTTTTCTCAATACCCTGTATATTTGAAGAGATATTGCATCATTGTCAATATGAGTGAAATCCGAGGTGAAATCTGTATGCAAAATTGTATAAAATCAGCTTCAATTGTTTCTAATGAGAAACAAAGATAAAGGGAGGTTAGCATTAATAAAACTAGCCCTGTTCAAGAATTTGGTATACAGGGTGTGTCATTAAAATGAGAGGGAAAATTTTCAGATGTCACTGGAATAATGGGGAAGACCACTGAGAGAAGAAATCCGTGCAAACCTCTTTCAATCGACGAATCATGAGTTACGTTTGATGTACAATCAATATTATGAGTTAAAGTTGAAGGGAATCGAATCTATATCGTTTTGAAATCAGCATATTTCATTCTATATTTCAAACAGCCAAATATGATGGTGGAGTCGTGACGTATTAGTCCCGAACTGTAGCTATCTCTCTCTGATACTTCGTCATTCGGCAGTGTGATTGGTCAGTTCAAGGACAATAGGCGTGTTGGGAATAAGACGTCGCACCAGTCACACCAATGAATTGACAAAATTTCAAATGGCGCAGGAATTGTGTGTTTTGAAATGGACATATTCTAATTTATTTTTTCCATCGTCTTAGCATGAATGACAAAATTCAAAATTAATTCGCCGGTAGTTTTTCAGTATATAGTTCACGATAATGTCATTTTAAAAAATCAGTGGTCTCCCCCATTATTTTAGAACAATTGACCCCTTTTAGATTTCAGATTTTTTTATGTATTAGGATGGCACAGAAGATGTTCATGAACTTACAAAGGGCAACAGGACCTTCAACCCTTTCATTCTATTTATACCAGCTATGTGTGACATGACAGCAACTTCCATTATGTATATAGGTCTCAATTTGACTTATGCTTCTAGCTTCCAAATGTTTAGAGGTTAGTCTATTGATTTAAATCTTGAAAAAATTGTTTTGTAATTTGAATTGAAATTTTCATGAATATTTAAATTGTTTCACAGGTTCTGTGATAGTTTTTGTTGGTTTGCTGAGTACTGGATTCTTACACAGGGTGTTAAATAAAAGACAATGGTCTGGAATTGTATTTGTCATTATTGGTTTAGCAGTTGTGGGAGTTGCAGATTTCATTTCTAAGGATCCTGATGATAGTCATGGAAATAATGATATCATCACTGGTAAGAACATTGAATGATCTTTTTTTAGACATGTTGAATATAGCGCTGGTATGTGAAAAAAGTTTTCGATAATTGCATTGCTCTTATGGAACATTTTTTAAATGAGGAAAATATTCCAGGTGATATGTTGATTGTCATTGCTCAAATCATTCAATCAATCCAGATGGTGGTGGAGGAGAAATTCGTAGCAGGTCAAGACATTCCTCCTTTACAAGCAGTCGGTTGGGAAGGTAATATAAATATTAACTATGCATGACCGGGCGCGAAGTAGAACTTTAGCGCCATGGGGCGAAAAGTAACACTTTAGCGCCATGGGGCGAAAAGTATCACTTTAGCGCCATGGGGCGAAAAGTATCACTTTAGCGCCGTGGATCGAAAAAATGATACGGCGGGTTATAACCCTGCTTCATTACATTTCAGGGCATTTAGGTTAATAAAATGTGTTGGGCAATGTGATAGTGTCTCGATCCATATTTGGTGATAATGATGAAACATTTTTTTATGGTGAACAGTAATGACATCAATATTATATCAACTAGACGTCACTACATAGACGCCGTTTTTCGGAAAGAGTATTCACGTCATTATGACCGTTATTTGGATCTTGTTAAATTAACGTCATAAGAATCGATGTCATTTTAACGTCCCATATTGGTCACATGACTTTTTTGATCAATATTTACCTGAAATCGATGTCATAAAGACGTATCTAAAGACAACTGTGATACCTGGGGTGTGACGACTAATGTTTATAGGAATTTGCATCTTATTTTTTCATGTACTTACTAGCTGATTCTAAGAGATTTTTCACATTCTCGCGGACACCCTGTATAATATAAATGCTTTTTGCTAGTATTTATTCTTGTGAGAATGTATAGATAGAGATATGTTGTAAGATTATATGTCATATTCTTCATGTACAGTGCTGCCCAAATAATTCGTAACGACTTCTATGAAAATCCCTTTGAAAATTAGGTTTATGCATTCGAACTAGTATACAGGGTGGCATTGGAATAAGTGCAAATATTTCAAACACTGAGGAAGCTCGACGTGTACTATCGAATGGCATCAAAATAAAATTTGAGGTTAGACCTCTTCTTCCGCCGAAAGTTCTACACTGTAGCAAACCTGACGTCAGCTCTTTTCAAATTTCCATGCGGTAGGCACAGTCACGCGGAGTTCAATCATTTGAATTGTTTTAAATTGGCGTACTTGATTTTTTTTTTCGAATTTTGTTCAATTTCTAGGCTGAAATTTCTCGCTAATCAGAAGAATTAGGAAAAATCTGATATCATGGGAATATTCCTCAGACTATCATATTATTGTGCTGAATATGTGCACTTATTTCAAAAACACCTAGTATATTCCAACCACCCGCTGTTTCAATCTCTTATTTCTTATTGTGGTACGAGATAGTCAGGTGTATCTCTGAATATTTCTATTTCTGCATAGACAAAAATATCTGAATTCGACCAAGAGTCGTTACGAATTTTTTGGGCAGCACTGTACATATTTGTTATAAGTTATAACCCTCCCAAAAGACGATGAAGCACCATAGACATTATTTTCATCGTTGGTTGATGGAGTTACCCATAAGATTCTTCCATTTTTCTATTCGTTTCTAGGTTTGTTTGGTTTTGTCGTCCTCGCATTACTCCAAATCCCGTTCTACTTTATCCACGCTGGTCCCCCTGTAACATCACAGGCCGGGGACAGGTTAGAAGATGCTATTGATGCATTTGTCCAAATCGGACATAGTGGAAAACTTTCAGTTGCCATTTTAGGTAAGCTTAAACTGTATTGACGAGCCTTCATTAAAAAAAAAAAACTAGATAATTCACATAGCTACACAGAGTGTCCCTCCGGGAACTGCATCGATCAATATAATAAAAAACCATAAGTGGACCGAATTTGAAAATTTGCGAGTTCACTATACAGTGTGTCCCACTTACCATGCTCACCATGGGTATCTTTTTAACGGTGAGAGATACGAGGTCGGTTGAATGACACCAAATGTGGAGTTTGTCAAGGTTAACTATAATGTGAAAAGATATTTCGATAAAATCTATTCGTTTTTGTTTTATACGCAAAAAACAGATTTTGATCATTTTCATGTCTCCTCCGTAACTTCTTTATTTATGAAAATATTCAATTAGGAATTTCACATTCTCATAGCAGTTTCTTGAAGTGATTTCGAAAAAAATATGAAATTTATACCAACTCTTCTAGAATTTGAGATATCAGCACCAACTTTAGTTTTTCAAATGTAGGTCATAGCTCACTATGACTTAGTTACAAATAACTTTCATTTCTCTTACAGATGATATGTCGCAATAATAGTTTTGTGTTGATAACAACGGAGTTATCGTCATTTATACAAAAACAAAAAGTTATTTGGTAGCCGCCATCTTGACTTTATAAATTTTAACAAAAAATCATGATCTCCGACCTCGAAAACCCCCACTCATCAATTTTGAATGGAATCGGACCAAATCTTGTCTGCCATCTTGAAGCAGCCATTTTTTTTAATTTCAACAAAAATTCCATAACTCCGATTAACTTGAAATTTGGCAGGTGTTCATAATTTCGGTAACAATACATCATGGAATTTTTGTTGAAATTGAAAAAATGGCTGCTCCAAGATGGCGGACAAGATTTGGTCCGATTCCATTCAAAATTGGTAAGTGGGGGTTTTTGAGGCCGTAGATCATGATTTTTTTGTTGAAATTTATAAATTCAAGATGTCAGCTTCCGAATAATTTTTTGTTTTCGTATAAATGACGATAACTCCGTTGTTATCAACACAAAACTATTACTGCGACACATCATCTGTAAAAGAAAAAAAAGTTATTTGTAACTAAGTCATAGTGAGCTATGACCTACATTTTTTGAAAAACTAAAGTTGGTGCTGATATCTCAAATTCTAGAAGAGTTTGTATAAATTTCATATTTCTTTCGAAATCACTTTGAAAAACTGCCATGAGAATGTGAAATTCCAATTTGAATATTTTCATAAATGAAGAAGTTACGGAGGAGACAAGAAAATGATCAAAATCTGTTTGTTGCGTATAAAACAAAAACGAATAGATTTCATCAAAATAGTTTTTCACATTATAGTTGGCCTTGACAAACTCCACATTTGGTGTCATTCAACCGACCTCGTATCTCTCACCGTTAAAAAGATACCCATGGTGAGCATGGTAAGTGGGACACACTGTATAAAGTGTCCAATGACAAAATAAGAAGAGCAAGTAGCTGAAAATGCATCCAACACAAGGGGAAAAAGAAGGCGAAATTTCGAACTTTTTCTTGAAATAACTCGGTAAATAGTGGTTTGTTCACATTTTCATTATCAAATTCGTGTTCATCAGACAACAATACGTAAGTCCAAAAAAAAAACCATCGTATGATAAATGCATTTACCGTTATCATCATTATTATTATTATTATTATTATTATTATTATTATTAATATTCAGAAACTTAAAAAATAATTGAAAATCGTTTCAAGTGTTGGGCAGTTTGCAAAATGAGCCAGTTTTTCAGACATGTTTTACTTTAACTCTGTGTTTGTGGTCATTTTTGCACTTTAGCTTTGGGATTCAATGAGCTAGATAAAAGTGGAATATTAATTTCTAGGAACCGTCATATCAATTGCCTTTTTCAACTTCGCCGGTATCAGTGTTACCAAAGAACTATCGGCGACTACCAGGATGGTACTAGACAGTGTTCGTACCATCGTCATCTGGGTATTCAGTTTGGCTTTTATGGGTCAAGTCTTCCATTGGCTGCAGGTGAGAACCGCCCAATGACCTCAGCAAATCTTGACGCTAAAAAATGTTAACTACTAAATAATACTCCCCATTTCCATTTGAAAAAAATAACTTTGTAAAGTTCCGAATTGAAGAATCATTTTTCGCCACCCTGTATACTTTGAATCACGCATATTTCCATCAAATGATGTTATGATTATTCTATCTTAAATTTCATAATTATTGTGAATACAGTGATTTATAACTTTGAAATTATCGGCATATAGTCAACAATATTATAGGAGTGGATGGAGGTCACAGGTATGCTTCAAAAAATGTGCTAATATATAGGGTATTCCATTTAAGAAAAGTGATCCTGACCCTCTCGATTTTTTCCGGTGCCTCCTGTATATGCGGCAATAATTTCAAGTTATGAGCCTTGTTGTCTCATTCACATTCGTTTTTGAATCAGGTTTCTAGCTATCATAGAAGTCGAGCAATCGAGCTCCGACGCACTAATACCCCACCCCGTATATTCAAATTTGATTAACTTCAGATATCAAAAATCTATTGAAGAGGAATATTTTCAGATATATTTGGATATACTGGGGGTTTCCCAAAAGAACCGGAACGGCCGAATATTTCAGCAACGGCTTGACATAAAATTATGAAATTTGGTATACGGGGGTAATCAGTTGTGTCGGATCTAAAAATAATATTTGCAACGTTTGCCAGTTTTACAGTTTTTCCCATAGAGCCCTCAACTTTATTTTTTTAAATGTAATGCTATGTTTATTTTTAGCTCATTCGATTTGTCGTCTCAAAACTACTATGACCCTATAATATCAAATTTATTTTTGTTGATATGACAAATGAACATTTCGTCGAAAAATATCACGAAATTTCAATATTTCGAGAAATCGTGGCGATATGACAATAAAAATTAATTTATAAGGAAGTTTTCAGCAAGTCTGATCTAAAATACCATTTACAACGTTGCCAAATCTACATGTTGTTTATACTAAATCTTCCTAAGTATTTATTTAAATTGCGTTTTTAATAGATCGGCAAACTCTAGATTTTTTTATTTGTTTCTCGGGAAACTAATTCATAAACTTCTTGATAGCTTCTCATGATCAATAGAGTTTGATTTGTTTAGGTTACAAGAATGTAACTTCATGGCATCAAATAAAATGCTCAATAATTAAAAAGAGAGTATTGAGAATTGTCATTATCTCTCAAATCGAATAGAATATGATGTATTATGATATAAAAATATAACTTACCAATATGTTGAGTATTGAAATGAAAATCGAAATTTGTAGGAGAAGTACACTTTTATGAACTCTGATCTTGATGAGCTTGGAACTTCCAAAAAAATCATTCATGGGAATTATATCTCTCACTTATATGACTTAACTCGAGTAAAACTCATTTCGGATTTCATATCCTCATCAGTAACCTGAAGTCCAGTTATTATCAAAAATTCATTGGATTCATTTTACAGCTTCTTGGTTTTGTTCTACTTCTTGCCGGAATGTGTCTTTACAACGGTATAACATTCGTATCAACATTTTTGAAAATGAAAGAAGCCATCAGGAGGAGGTACAACAAGGTGGATGAAGAAGTTATCGAAAATCGTAATGCGGAGGACCCTGAAATGTGATGATCAAACAGCATCAACTCGATATGACAACAGCTTATGCGTTAGCCGGTATTTTTCGAAGGATTTTCAATATTCCTGACATTTGAATTTCAACTCTGATCAGGCGACCTATTAGTCCAATAAATGAAGGAGGAAAAAAAAGGCGAAGTTAACGTTAATTACGCACTATTTTCATCTTCCGGTTGGAAGTAGCTTTTGGTACCTCATTAAACATAAGACAAAGTTTGACTGGAAAACGCGTGCGATGGCGGAGAAAATGGCCCCAAAAGACCAGAAAAATAGGTTTTCAGCCAATATCTACTAAAATATGGCAGTTAGAGATTTTCGGTTCAGATAAAAATTGAAGTTCAGTTAATTTTCTACAAAAATGCTCCTCATCATTTTTCTCGAAAATTTGCCCGGTTTCGAGAAAAACGGAATGAAGCGCACCTCGAATAATGAGCTTCTGTTGTATGCCGGAGAGCACAGTCCGTGTATTTGCACATCGGCGGGGGGACAAATTATTCAATAACTTTGTTAAAAATGCATATTTTCTCATGATTCAAAGTTCATGTGAAAGAGGAATTCTGCTGCTATCATACCCTGCGTGGCCGCATGGTTTGTAGCAGACGACCCGAGCGCCACGTAGAGCACACACGCGGCGAACGACGGAGGAACGAAAGTAATAAATTGTAGCAGAATACTAGAATAACATACGGTCTATCAATAGAATAAATGAACATCCTGTCCAGATTTCCAGATTGTTGTCATAGTAGACGTTATTTACGGCTACATGAAATTGTTTTCAAAAATCATAATTCTCTTTCATAAGATATATTTAACAGCCTAGTGGTGTGATTGATATACAGATTCGTACGATACTATCTGCGTAACGCAATTGGACCTGGTGTTAGGTAAGTTACTCATTTTAGGTTATTGTAGTCAGCATCATGTTAAGATTATCTCTATTTTAGATTGTCAAATTTAGGAAGAATATAGATATATACTCATTAGTAGTGTTCTCTGTATTGAACTTCATTGTGCAAACCCATACTCGTTACAAAATTATAGCGTGTACATTTAGATATACTGGTTTTTTCCCGGGATATCAAAGGTATGACTTATATACATCGATGGAAAGGTGGGAATTCCCCCGTTACACTAGTTAAGGTGTTAAAATGTTAGAAATGAAGAGCACGGAGAAAAAAAAACACCGAAAAAAAAAAGTGCGTTTTTTTCCTTGACCCCGCTTTTTCTAATTTTATTGAAAAATGGACGACTTCGTCTAACAAAGTAATTGCACAATCGAAAAGTAGACCTTCTTAGCTTTCAAATGATGTATCATAGAAACCAATCGGATCATGTATAAATTTTTAATTTCCCCGCGCTCCAAAAACAGCAAAAAATTGGGATTCAATAAACAAAGATTAAATGAAAATTAAAAAAAATTAGGGTATATAAATTTCAGGGATGACGAAGGACCTTATGAGGACCCATAATCAAGAGAATTTTGAGTAAATTAGTGCAATACAAAAAAAATAGGAACAAATTCCTGGCGAGGTCAAAATTGACTGGGAGCAGAAAGTTTGACCCATGTTCCGATATGGCCAAAAGAGTCAAGCGTGACTCCATTCACAGGGTATGATAGCAGCAGAATTCCTCTTTCACATGAACTTTGAATCATGAGAAAATATGCATTTTTAACAAAGTTATTGAATAATTTGTCCCCCCGCCGATGTGTAAATACACGGACTGTGCTCTCCGGCATACAACACAGAAGCTCATTATTCGAGGTGCGCTTCGAGCCGTTTTTCTCGAAACCGGGCAAATTTTCGAGAAAATGATAAGGACCATTTTTGTAGAAAATTAACTGAACTTCAATTTTTATCTGAACCGAAAATCTCTAACTGCCATATTTTAGGAGATATTGGCTGAAAACCTATTTTCCTGGTCTTTTGGGGCCATTTTCTCCGCCATCGCACGCGTTTTCCAGTCAAACTTTGTCTCAAGTTTTGAGGTACCAAAAGCTACTTCCAACTGGAAGATGAAAATAGTGCGTAATTAATGTTAACTTTTTCCCTTTATTTATTGGACTATATATTGTGATAGTTTTATTTTTGAGAGACAAGGAATAGAAAAATACGGAGATGCATAATGCTGCTAGTTACCCCTATTGATAATAACCTAAAAGACTAATAATTGTGAATATAGAAACATTTTAAAATTGTACACATAAATCTATTATACTCTTTCGAATTAATGATAGGCGGTAATTATTTTTCTATTAGACAAATTGTGATGTTTAATGAAGTATGAGACAGGAGTATTACTCAGTATGAGATTTGTTACTGGTTATTTTCTAATTTAGTCAGATAGGGTAATAAAAGTGAATCTTCCAAATGTCCCTCTTATTCACCCTCACCCCCCTCCCCCTTTCCTCCATTAAGCAAAGCTGAAGTTCAACTTCAGTTCCTCGGAGCTAAAGTTGAACTTTAGCTCCTAGGACCTAAATGTGTTGCCTAGCAACATACCTATGTTTATGTCAGTAATAGGAACATCAATTCAAGACCTAATTTTGGTATGAAAATGGACGTCTTTTGTGTCGGTTGCAAAAAAAAATAATGAATCCGATTAATCCTATGCTTCTAATGCACTTGTTTATAGCCCTTCGGTCGGCTTTGGGAATTTGACACTCAGAGTCCAAAACCATAAAAAGTGGCTAAGTGGTGAACTAATCAATTGAAAATACAAACCTGCAGTACTTACCCCTATCAGCAACTCCAACGACCATGTTCAAAATGAATGACGTCAAACGAATTCTATTGGGAAATGATTTTTTTTGTGCCCTATAATTACTTGCAAATATAGTAAAATCAATATAATTCAATAGGTTTTTTCTGATTATTTTTTGCTACTTATTTCTAAGTATCAATATATATTTTTTATACTTTAGTCAGTATATAGACTTTCAAATTTTTTTCATTACTATTTTCAATTTTTTAGAGGGCACTGTTTTTTTTTCTTGTCGTTTTCAGTACATGTTAATTAATATTCAATAACATTTCAAATTTTTACATTCAAAAAACAAATAGCACCAAAAATCAAGTTCCACCCAGAAACAAACACTGATTTTCGGTTCACAATTCTAGTACTAATCATACAAAGTAAACACCAAGTGAAAAATCATCATATTCGCTAAAAATAACTGTTTTCCTGAAGAAAAGTATAACAAACTTTGTACATAAATACGATATTTGAATACAAATGACAGTGTAAAAATGAAAATATGGCTGATTAATAAAGCAAGCAAACATCTGTCAAATGTAAATCCATATTCGATTGAAAAATTACTATCGCCTCCATGAGCGATCCTCTTCATCTTCTTCTTCATCGTCCTGAAGCAAGGCCTCCTCAGATATTTCTGGACCCAACTAAAACAAAAAACGGTGTTTTTTTCTGAAATCACTACCTCGATATTCCTTGATTCATTCTCAAATGGTTTTGCGATAGACAAACACAAATGCTAAGTTCCCTAGTATTAGTTCAAAATAATCTGAAATAAGGAGAAATCACAATGTTTTTTTGTACTGAGATGTCACCGCGTCTGAATTTTCACTCCTAAAATCCTCAAAGAGAAAGGGAAGTTCCTCATCAGTAGTCAGTGACACCATGTTTGAAAAGACACACAATTGAAAAACGAATACGAATGTTCCACACTGTAGCTATTCTGACCTCATCTCTGTACAAATTTCTGTGTGAAAGGCGATTTTTATTCAATTTTCAAGGTTAAATTTCTCGTTGATTAGAAGAATCAGCAAAAATTTGATATCATAGGTTCCGTTAGCCTGTATTTTATTGATTTGCTGAATATATGAACCCATTTCAAAAACACCTCGTATATATAAGAAAATGAAAGAAAATATCCTTGAATTTCTTTTCACTCCACCCCGTATACCTTCTATTGATATCGGAATTAGTCATACTTTAGGGGAATAAATCGGTCGAAAGCAGATGCCGTAACTGATTGGTCATTCGAATGATGAATCAAGCCAATCAGCAGTCTCGTTCTAGACTTCATCGTGTACGGTCGATCAAATGATGATAAAAAAATAACTCGTAGTATTCAATAGTGGAAAATTGGAATTCGTGTTCGGCTTAGTGATTAAATTTTCATTTGAGTGTGTGAAAGTTGTATTGTTTTCAAGATGGTAAGTGATTTTGTATAATATATGAAGGCATTCATCACGTGGTTGGTATTTTGCTTTGGTATATTTCCATATAACGATGTAAAAAATTTTGAAATTCGCTTTCTTCACCTATTTATACAGAGGATCTAGATATTAATGCAACAACATTTTGTTATGAGTTAACACAAATATTTTGAAATTTCGTATTCATTCAGGATGGAATAATTTGATTTCTTAACTTATACAGAGGTACTAATAATAGGTACTGAAATGAGTTGCGAAAATATTCGCCATTTTGTAGAGACCTATTTATAGGTACACGAAACTATTCGAAATTTGGTACTTATACCATTCTTCAACACATGAAATTTAATGGAAACGTATCGAAATTAACGTAAAAAAATTCAGGGTGTTCCATTTGAAATAATGAAGTTTCGTTTACGAGACCGATATAACACTCACTGAGTTACTTTTGGTGAATCAATTGAACATTTTTCATGCAAAACAAGATATAGAATAAATATACCTCATCATCGCCACCTTCCAGCAAACTTGAATCAATCAACTGATCCTCCTCAGTCTCCGATAAAACAACCGTTCTGGTTGTTGATCCGCTACTCCTTTGTCTACTCAGCTGCTTGTTGATACTCCATGTAATGGATAAAGTTCTATCCTGTAATAACAAGTAGAAAGTGACTTGCATAGTCAATAGTCCAATTTATACCTCGGACATTTTTCAAAATAATTTCAATTTCATGTAAGAGGAGAAACAACATGATTTGCGTACGAGAAAAAATATTCAATAGGTCAACCTCACCAATGAGTTGAAGAAATGAGAAAATGAAAGAGGGCAAGAACATAAATTCAACATCTGGTAAAGTACTTAACAGACAAGTCAAAATTTTGCTGCTCATCCTCAATGAACTGAATGATATAGAAAATTACTAAAAAGAAATTATTGATGGCATATTCATTACCATGATTATCATACCTATCAAAAACTGAAAGAATACGAATGGTAGAGGAAAATACAATCTTTTATTCAAGGACTTCACCTTAGCTATGAATTCAACCGCTTTCAGACTTGAACTGACTGCAACACTTACGAGTATAAAAAGAATCTTTTTGGGCTTCAGAAGGTCACAACAAAATAAAAAAAAACGAACTGCATCATTTTTTTTTTCTTTTGTTGGTTTGTCGATTAGGATAATTTCTTCTGTATTCTGGAACATACGACCTACTGTCAGTCGCTAGTTACAAAAATACTGACGATTTCGATGTGTTGGTTCAGTAAATCGGTAGTGTTACTAAATAGATTATTGAGAATTAAACAATAATCAGAATTATGGAATGAAATCTTCCTTGTTCTCTATCAAATGTGTACTTATTTTTTAGTATTGTTAACACTCTTCCCACATTAGATATAAAGGGTGTTCTCAAAGGCGAGACATTTTTTTAAGGATGCAGAATTCATAGAGATATAGAGATCCAACAATATTTCATCAATGAATGTTCATTTCATACATTTTAAAAGAATTTCATTACGGTCATGGCCGCAAGAATCTCTGTTTGTAGCACGTTTACGAAAATAATAAACTTGTTCATATCATGCTTTCAATTTATGGTATAGTCGCCGTCAACAGTATAAGATAATGAAAAAATTGTGAGAAAAACGCATAGTTTTTTCTTCTCTATCTCTGCTTCATAGTGTTGGGGGCAAGTGGTGCAAGAATTTGAAATATCTAGCTAATGTTCAATATCGAATGTGAATTTACTAATTCTCTTCGTTTGGAAATATGAGTAAATTAGAGATAAGTTCTAGATACTTCATTGAAGAAATATATGCAGAGTAATGAAGACTTTGAAATATCTAGCTGATGTTCAATATCGAATGTGAATTTATTGATTCTCTTCGTTTGGATATACGAGTAGGTAAATTAGAGATCAGTTATCTAGATATACTTCATTGAAGAAATATATGCAGAGTAATGATTCGATTATTCACCATTCATCAAAAAGTTATTCAACAAATATTACCTTAACAAATGAAAAAGTTTGAACATTCGCGTATATACAGGGCATTCATTCAATAGATACTTGATGCATTCTTCGATCACGACTGTCAGAGATTCAGATAATTCATACTTTATACAGATAATATGAATATAGTCTAGAGAAGGAAATTCGCAAATAAGTGCATAATTATATACGCCTACATGCCGTTCCATGAAAATGTATTCAACTTTCCAATTATCAGCATTTAGCATGCAATGGGTTTTTTTTCAGAAATGTTTTTTTGGTACTTACGTATTTTCGTCTGAAAAACACGAATTTGATAATGAAAATGTGAACAAACCATTATTTATCAAGATATTTCACTATAAATTTACAAATTTCACCTTCTTTTCCGCTTGTCTTCTGGATTGAATTTAAAACAATTTACCAATATGATTTTCTTGTGATTTATGCATATTTATTGAAAAGAAGGAAGGATATCATTTGAATTTATTTGAAATATTGGCATGTGTAATGTCATTCAGAAGCACTCTGTTGACATTTGGCATCTCGTATCTGGATTTACTATTAATTAAATGGCCGTCATCTGGTATGCTTGTTCAGTGAATATGAAAAACTCGCCATAAAAATCATATTTCCTGTTGAATTTCCTGTATAAAATGTGTGATTGAAGTACATCATGAGTATATAAAGTGTCCAATGACAAAATAAGAAGAGCAAGTACCTGTAAATGCATCCAACACAAGGGGAAAAAGGAGTCGAAATTTCGAATTTTTTTTTTAAATATCTCGATAAATAGTGGTTTGTTCACATTATGATTGTCAAATTCGTGTTTTTCAGACAAAAATACGTAAGTACCACAAAAAATTTTCGAAGAAAAACCATCGCATGCTAAATGCAGTTTTACCAACTAAACTTCATTAGAGAAAAATTGCAATGAAACTATTGAATTATTGGAATGTCCACATTTTATTCGCATTATTCCACCTATCGCCCCCACGTAACACTTGGCGCGGTAGATGCAAAGACCCGCGCGGCAAGGATGTATGTTTTTTTCGATGCAGGGTCGGACGTGATAATAATTACACTTTTATGCGGTGCGCGAAGCTAATATAGCAAATTTGTCTTCGACCGGACAGTGTTGTTTACTTTATCTATCATTTAAGAATATCAATAATTATAAAAATATGGAAACATTCTTCAGGTCTTGGGAATTACATGATGGGTCGGATGACTCTTATGACAATAATGATTTTCAAGCTGAATATATCTAATTGCGTGAGTGAGCAGCTTTTTCAATAAATACACCCAACACTTACAATAAGTTAAATACAGTGAAGACGTAAAAAGTCTTTAATTCAGGTCAAAATACCTTTGAATTAAATTGTTTGTGGTCACGTGGCCTATAGTATCAAGTGGGCACCATCAACTTTTTTTTCAAATGCAGAGAAGGATCACGTGGTATCTACCTTGTTTTGAAGGCTTCCCGATTCTCTATCCAACACCGTTTCGTTTGTGCAAATCGGCCAAGACTTTTATTGACAATAAGCGTTTGAAATTCACTTCGGAAACTGTAAATAACGTTAGGATTGAATTCCAAAACGATTTTCTCGTGTCAATAAGTGAACGATGAACATTTCTAGCATTCTTGAGCACTTCACAATAATTGTTACTTGTAATTGCATTGCAATCAAAAGTTATTTTCAGGTTTTTCATCAATTAATATTAATATTTGAAGCAAATTTCAAAACCTTGTCATTTTGCAACCGCATGGCCGATTTGGTCGATTGGCCGATTTGACCACTTGACACAAGGCCACGTGACCACAACCATTTTCATGTCAAAAAGTTGAAAGAGAAGTAGCTTTTTACCTTTTCAAAAGTTGAAGGGGGAAAGGACTTTTCACGTCCTCACTGTATAATACAGTGCTCTTCAGCTAATATTCTAACAATGGAAGGTTGAGTCAGATATTGAATTAACTTATTGATAACATTCATACCTAGCTGGACAATCTGCACACATCACAATATTTCTTCGCATATGTACTAATCCGACCCTGGTTGTCGGCAGTGGAGCGCTAATCGACCATTTTTTGCGCCTTTTTTTATTTATCTTATATGTTTGACGGCAACTATAAGTGTCGCCAAAGTGCAGCAGTAGGACTTCGCTTGTAAAAGAGTTTTGTTAAGAAAGCATTCAATAACGTGAATGTTCGTTATTTTGGTGCAAAGTTGTCTTGGCACAGGTTGTTTGAAGGATAATAGAGAAGGACAAAGCGACAATAAATTGAAATTTCAACAGTTTAAAGATCAGCCGCAAAGTTCGCATCCACATTTTTCTTGTAACTATTTTGTTGTGACTCACCTGGAAGTTCTTTCCTTTTAACAACGCCATCTCAGCCTCTTTCCTCGACTTGTAGTTAAAGGTGATACTGGGGATAGTCGAATCTACTTCGTAGTCTGCGATTTCTCCGAATTGCTTCAAAAAAGTGAAAAAAAAAGGAATAAGAATTGCGCGAAACGAACAATCATACAGGAAAAGTTGATTTAACATACTTGGAAATGGCCGATGACGCTGTCTTGCTCGTCAGTCTCGTAACCGGAAACCAAAAGTCTCGTGGGACGATGGTCTACGGTGTGTTTTTGGAAAGCTGTATTTAGCGAAGTAGCGGACGGAGTTCTTGTCAACTGGTGGGCATTGACAATGGATTTCGGCTCTGAAAATGCATAATGTATATAGAAGAAAATAAATTTTTTTGGTTGTGAAATATGTCCGGAAGCTCGTCCGGAAGTATCTGATAATCAATGTCATTGACAATTTGATTCATGTATGAAAAATCCCACAAGCCACGTGATTTTGTCATTATGACAGAAAAAAAGTTTGCTCTAACTTTTCCAGCGACAATAACAGGACCCAACTTTTGAAAGCATGACAACCAGCCATAAACAAATGTTTGATGAATTAAATTGTCTTACCGAATTACACCCTTGGTTTTTTTGTTTTTAGTAGAAGTAAACTTGGCATTTATAATTCGAATTTTGTTGCCATTTGGTAATTCAACTCAAAAACTGCCAGAAAAAACCGCTGATTTTGAAAATCTACAGGGAGAGTTATCTATCAAGTCTGGCATCAAATTCTTTCTTTATGAGTCTGAATTAGTGTCTCTGAATTTTTTGGGATTTTTAGGGCAATCAGGAAAAAAATAATTTTTCCACCTATGTGAGCCTACTGCATTGCTTGAACTGCTGATTTTGAAAATCTACAGGGAGAGTTATTTATCAAATCTGACATCAAATTCTTTCGTTTTGGGTCCGAATTAGTGCCTATGAATTTTTCGGGATTTTTAGGGAAATCAGGAAAAAAATAATTTTTCCACCTATATATAAGCCTATTGCATTGCTTGAACCGCTGATTTTGAAAATCTACAGGGAGAGTTATCTACCAAATCTTACATCAAATTCTTTCGTTTTGGGTCTGAATTAGTGTCTCTGAATTTTTTGGGATTTTTAGGGCAATCAGGAAAAAAATATTTTTTCCACCTATTCGAGCCTACTGCATTGCTTGAACCGCTGATTTTGAAAATCTACAGGGAGAGTTATCTATCAAGTCTGACATGAAATTCTTTCTTTATGAGTCTGAATAAGTGTCTATAAATTTTTTGGGATTTTTAGGGCAATCGGGAAAAAAATAATTTTTCCACCTATACGAGCCTACTGCATTGCTTGAACCGCTGATTTTGAAAATCTACAGGGAGAGTTATCTATCAAGTCTGGCATCAAATTCTTTCTTTATGAGTCTGAATAAGTGTCTCTGAACTTTTCGGGATTTTTAGGGCAATCAGGAAAAAAATAATTTTTCCACCTATACGAGCCTACTGCATTGCTTGAACCGCTGATTTTGAAAATCTACAGGGAGAGTTATCTATCAAGTCTGACATGAAATTCTTTCTTTATGAGTCTGAATAAGTGTCTATAAATTTTTTGGGATTTTTAGGGCAATCGGGAAAAAAATAATTTTTCCACCTATACGAGCCTACTGCATTGCTTGAACCGCTGATTTTGAAAATCTACAGGGAGAGTTATCTATCAAGTCTGGCATCAAATTCTTTCTTTATGAGTCTGAATAAGTGTCTCTGAACTTTTCGGGATTTTTAGGGCAATCAGGAAAAAAATAATTTTTCCACCTATACGAGCCTACTGCATTGCTTGAACCGCTGATTTTGAAAATCTACAGGGAGAGTTATTTATCAAATCTGACATCAAATTCTTTCGTTTTGGGTCCGAATTAGTGCCTATGAATATTTTGGGATTTTTAGGGAAATCAGGAAAAAAATAATTTTTCCACCTATATATAAGCCTATTGCATTGCTTGAACCGCTGATTTTGAAAATCTACAGGGAGAGTTATCTACCAAATCTTACATCAAATTCTTTCGTTTTGGGTCTGAATTAGTGTCTCTGAATTTTTTGGGATTTTTAGGGCAATCAGGAAAAAAATATTTTTTCCACCTATTCGAGCCTACTGCATTGCTTGAACCGCTGATTTTGAAAATCTACAGGGAGAGTTATCTATCAAGTCTGACATGAAATTCTTTCTTTATGAGTCTGAATAAGTGTCTATAAATTTTTTGGGATTTTTAGGGCAATCGGGAAAAAAATAATTTTTCCACCTATACGAGCCTACTGCATTGCTTGAACCGCTGATTTTGAAAATCTACAGGGAGAGTTATCTATCAAGTCTGGCATCAAATTCTTTCTTTATGAGTCTGAATAAGTGTCTCTGAACTTTTCGGGATTTTTAGGGCAATCAGGAAAAAAATAATTTTTCCACCTATACGAGCCTACTGCATTGCTTGAACCGCTGATTTTGAAAATCTACAGGGAGAGTTATCTATCAAGTCTGACATGAAATTCTTTCTTTATGAGTCTGAATAAGTGTCTATAAATTTTTTGGGATTTTTAGGGCAATCGGGAAAAAAATAATTTTTCCACCTATACGAGCCTACTGCATTGCTTGAACCGCTGATTTTGAAAATCTACAGGGAGAGTTATCTATCAAGTCTGGCATCAAATTCTTTCTTTATGAGTCTGAATAAGTGTCTCTGAACTTTTCGGGATTTTTAGGGCAATCAGGAAAAAAATAATTTTTCCACCTATACGAGCCTACTGCATTGCTTGAACCGCTGATTTTGAAAATCTACAGGGAGAGTTATCTATCAAGTCTGACATGAAATTCTTTCTTTATGAGTCTGAATAAGTGTCTATA
The DNA here is from genome assembly GCA_918026855.4 of Phaedon cochleariae. Lineage (NCBI taxonomy): Eukaryota > Metazoa > Arthropoda > Insecta > Coleoptera > Chrysomelidae > Phaedon > Phaedon cochleariae. The sequence continues at coordinate 44,027,392 of OU896717.1, read as the reverse complement.
AATTTTTTGGGATTTTTAGGGCAATCGGGAAAAAAATAATTTTTCCACCTATACGAGCCTACTGCATTGCTTGAACCGCTGATTTTGAAAATCTACAGGGAGAGTTATCTATCAAGTCTGACATGAAATTCTTTCTTTATGAGTCTGAATAAGTGTCTATAAATTTTTTGGGATTTTTAGGGCAATCGGGAAAAAAATAATTTTTCCACCTATACGAGCCTACTGCATTGCTTGAACCGCTGATTTTGAAAATCTACAGGGAGAGTTATCTATCAAGTCTGACATGAAATTCTTTCTTTATGAGTCTGAATAAGTGTCTATAAATTTTTTGGGATTTTTAGGGCAATCGGGAAAAAAATAATTTTTCCACCTATACGAGCCTACTGCATTGCTTGAACCGCTGATTTTGAAAATCTACAGGGAGAGTTATCTATCAAGTCTGGCATCAAATTCTTTCTTTATGAGTCTGAATAAGTGTCTCTGAACTTTTCGGGATTTTTAGGGCAATCAGGAAAAAAATAATTTTTCCACCTATTCGAGCCTACTGCATTGCTTGAACCGCTGATTTTGAAAATCTACAGGGAGAGTTATTTATCAAATCTGACATCAAATTCTTTCGTTTTGGGTCCGAATTAGTGCCTATGAATTTTTCGGGATTTTTAGGGAAATCAGGAAAAAAATAATTTTTCCACCTATATAATATAAGCCTATTGCATTGCTTGAACCGCTGATTTTGAAAATCTACAGGGAGAGTTATCTACCAAATCTTACATCAAATTCTTTCGTTTTGGGTCTGAATTAGTGTCTCTGAATTTTTTGGGATTTTTAGGGCAATCAGGAAAAAAATATTTTTTCCACCTATTCGAGCCTACTGCATTGCTTGAACCGCTGATTTTGAAAATCTACAGGGAGAGTTATCTATCAAGTCTGACATGAAATTCTTTCTTTATGAGTCTGAATAAGTGTCTATAAATTTTTTGGGATTTTTAGGGCAATCGGGAAAAAAATAATTTTTCCACCTATACGAGCCTACTGCATTGCTTGAACCGCTGATTTTGAAAATCTACAGGGAGAGTTATCTATCAAGTCTGGCATCAAATTCTTTCTTTATGAGTCTGAATAAGTGTCTCTGAACTTTTCGGGATTTTTAGGGCAATCAGGAAAAAAATAATTTTTCCACCTATACGAGCCTACTGCATTGCTTGAACCGCTGATTTTGAAAATCTACAGGGAGAGTTATCTATCAAGTCTGACATGAAATTCTTTCTTTATGAGTCTGAATAAGTGTCTATAAATTTTTTGGGATTTTTAGGGCAATCGGGAAAAAAATAATTTTTCCACCTATACGAGCCTACTGCATTGCTTGAACCGCTGATTTTGAAAATCTACAGGGAGAGTTATCTATCAAGTCTGGCATCAAATTCTTTCTTTATGAGTCTGAATAAGTGTCTCTGAACTTTTCGGGATTTTTAGGGCAATCAGGAAAAAAATAATTTTTCCACCTATACGAGCCTACTGCATTGCTTGAACCGCTGATTTTGAAAATCTACAGGGAGAGTTATCTATCAAGTCTGACATGAAATTCTTTCTTTATGAGTCTGAATAAGTGTCTATAAATTTTTTGGGATTTTTAGGGCAATCGGGAAAAAAATAATTTTTCCACCTATACGAGCCTACTGCATTGCTTGAACCGCTGATTTTGAAAATCTACAGGGAGAGTTATCTATCAAGTCTGACATGAAATTCTTTCTTTATGAGTCTGAATAAGTGTCTATAAATTTTTTGGGATTTTTAGGGCAATCGGGAAAAAAATAATTTTTCCACCTATACGAGCCAAAGGCATTGCTTGAACCGCTAATTTTGAAAATCTACAGGGAGAGTTATCTATCAAGTCTGACATGAAATTCTTTGTTTTTGGGTCCGAATTAGTGCCTATGAATTTTTTGGGATTTTTAGGGCAATCAGGAAAAAAATATTTTTCCACCAATACGAGCCTACTACATTGCTTGAACCGCTGATTTTGAAAATCTACAGGGAGAGTTATCTATCAAGTCTGACATCAAATTCTTTCGTTTTGGGTCCGAATTAGTGTCTATGAATTTTTTGGGATTTTTAGGGCAATCAGGAAAAAAATAATTTTTCCACCTATACGAGCCTACAGCATTGCTTGAACCGCTGATTTTGAAAATCTACAGGGAGAGTTATCTATCAAGTCTGACATCAAATTCTTTCTTTATGAGTCTGAATAAGTGTCTATGAATTTTTTGGGATTTTTAGGGCAATCAGGAAAAAAATAATTTTTCCACCTATACGAGCCAAAGGCATTGCTTGAACCGCTAATTTTGAAAATCTACAGGGAGAGTTATCTATCAAGTCTGACATGAAATTCTTTGTTTTTGGGTCCGAATTAGTGCCTATGAATTTTTTGGGATTTTTAGGGCAATCAGGAAAAAAATATTTTTCCACCAATACGAGCCTACTACATTGCTTGAACCGCTGATTTTGAAAATCTACAGGGAGAGTTATCTATCAAGTCTGACATCAAATTCTTTCGTTTTGGGTCCGAATTAGTGCCTATGAATTTTTTGGGATTTTTAGGGCAATCAGGAAAAAAAATATTTTTCCACCAATACGAGCCTACTACATTGCTTGAACCGCTGATTTTGAAAATCTACAGGGAGAGTTATCTATCAAGTCTGACATCAAATTCTTTCTTTATGAGTCTGAATAAGTGTCTATGAATTTTTTGGGATTTTTAGGGCAATCAGGAAAAAAATAATTTTTCCACCTATACGAGCCTACTAGATTGCTTGAACCGCTGATTTTGAAAATCTACAGGGAGAGTTATCTATCAAGTCTGACATCAAATTCTTTCTTTATGAGTCTGAATAAGTGTCTATGAATTTTTTTGGATTTTTAGGGCAATCAGGAAAAAAATAATTTTTCCACCTATATGAGCCTACTGCATTGCTCGAACCGCTGATTGTGAAAATCTACAGGGAGAGTTATCTATCAAGTCTGACAACAAATTCTTTCGTTTTGGGTCCGAATTAGTGCGTATGAATTTTTTTGGATTTTTAGGGCAATCAGGAAAAAAATAATTTTTCCACCTATACGAGCCTACTAGATTGCTTGAACCGCTGATTTTGAAAATCTACAGGGAGAGTTATCTATCAAGTCCGACATCAAATTCTTTCGTTTTGGGTCCGAATTAGTGCCTATGAATTTTTTGGGATTTTTAGGGCAATCAGGAAAAAAATAATTTTTCCACCTATACGAGCCTACAGCATTGCTTGAACCGCTGATTTTGAAAATCTACAGGGAGAGTTATCTATCAAGTCTGACATCAAATTCTATCTATATGAGTCTGAATAAGTGTCTATGATTTTTTTGGGATTTTTAGGGCAATCAGGAAAAAAATAATTTTTCCACCTATACGAGCCTACTAGATTGCTTGAACCGCTGATTTTGAAAATCTACAGGGAGAGTTATCTATCAAGTCTGACATGAAATTCTTTCTTTATGAGTCTGAATAAGTGTCTCTGAATTTTTTGGGATTTTTAGGGCAATCAGGAAAAAAATAATTTTTCCACCTATACGAGCCTAATGCATTGCTTGAACCGCTAATTTTGAAAATCTACAGGGAGAGTTATCTATCAAGTCTGACATGAAATTCTTTCTTTATGAGTCTGAATAAGTGTCTCTGAATTTTTTGGGATTTTTAGGGCAATCAGGAAAAAAATAATTTTTCCACCTATACGAGCCTAATGCATTGCTTGAACCGCTGATTTTGAAAATCTACAGGGAGAGTTATCTATCAAGTCTGACATGAAATTCTTTCTTTATGAGTCTGAATAAGTGTCTATGAATTTTTTGGGATTTTTAGGGCAATCAGGGAAAAAATAATTTTTCCACCTTTCGAGCCTACTGCATTGCTTGAACCACTGATTTTGAAAATCTACAGGGAGAGTTATCTATCAAGTCTGACATCAAATTCTTTCGTTTTGGGTCCGAATTAGTGCCTATGAATTTTTTGGGATTTTTAGGGCAATCAGGAAAAAAATAATTTTTCCACCTATACGAGCCTACTAGATTGCTTGAACCGCTGATTTTGAAAATCTACAGGGAGAGTTATCTATCAAGTCTGACATCAAATTCTTTCTTTATGAGTCTGAATAAGTGTCTATGAATTTTTTTGGATTTTTAGGGCAATCAGGAAAAAAATAATTTTTCCACCTATATGAGCCTACTGCATTGCTCGAACCGCTGATTGTGAAAATCTACAGGGAGAGTTATCTATCAAGTCTGACAACAAATTCTTTCGTTTTGGGTCCGAATTAGTGCGTATGAATTTTTTTGGATTTTTAGGGCAATCAGGAAAAAAATAATTTTTCCACCTATACGAGCCTACTAGATTGCTTGAACCGCTGATTTTGAAAATCTACAGGGAGAGTTATCTATCAAGTCCGACATCAAATTCTTTCGTTTTGGGTCCGAATTAGTGCCTATGAATTTTTTGGGATTTTTAGGGCAATCAGGAAAAAAATAATTTTTCCACCTATACGAGCCTACAGCATTGCTTGAACCGCTGATTTTGAAAATCTACAGGGAGAGTTATCTATCAAGTCTGACATCAAATTCTATCTATATGAGTCTGAATAAGTGTCTATGATTTTTTTGGGATTTTTAGGGCAATCAGGAAAAAAATAATTTTTCCACCTATACGAGCCTACTAGATTGCTTGAACCGCTGATTTTGAAAATCTACAGGGAGAGTTATCTATCAAGTCTGACATGAAATTCTTTCTTTATGAGTCTGAATAAGTGTCTCTGAATTTTTTGGGATTTTTAGGGCAATCAGGAAAAAAATAATTTTTCCACCTATACGAGCCTAATGCATTGCTTGAACCGCTAATTTTGAAAATCTACAGGGAGAGTTATCTATCAAGTCTGACATGAAATTCTTTCTTTATGAGTCTGAATAAGTGTCTCTGAATTTTTTGGGATTTTTAGGGCAATCAGGAAAAAAATAATTTTTCCACCTATACGAGCCTAATGCATTGCTTGAACCGCTGATTTTGAAAATCTACAGGGAGAGTTATCTATCAAGTCTGACATGAAATTCTTTCTTTATGAGTCTGAATAAGTGTCTATGAATTTTTTGGGATTTTTAGGGCAATCAGGGAAAAAATAATTTTTCCACCTTTCGAGCCTACTGCATTGCTTGAACCACTGATTTTGAAAATCTACAGGGAGAGTTATCTATCAAGTCTGACATCAAATTCTTTCGTTTTGGGTCCGAATTAGTGCCTATGAATTTTTTGGGATTTTTAGGGCAATCAGGAAAAAAATAATTTTTCCACCTATACGAGCCTACTAGATTGCTTGAACCGCTGATTTTGAAAATCTACAGGGAGAGTTATCTATCAAGTCTGACATCAAATTCTTTCTTTATGAGTCTGAATAAGTGTCTATGAATTTTTTTGGATTTTTAGGGCAATCAGGAAAAAAATAATTTTTCCACCTATATGAGCCTACTGCATTGCTCGAACCGCTGATTGTGAAAATCTACAGGGAGAGTTATCTATCAAGTCTGACAACAAATTCTTTCGTTTTGGGTCCGAATTAGTGCGTATGAATTTTTTTGGATTTTTAGGGCAATCAGGAAAAAAATAATTTTTCCACCTATACGAGCCTACTAGATTGCTTGAACCGCTGATTTTGAAAATCTACAGGGAGAGTTATCTATCAAGTCCGACATCAAATTCTTTCGTTTTGGGTCCGAATTAGTGCCTATGAATTTTTTGGGATTTTTAGGGCAATCAGGAAAAAAATAATTTTTCCACCTATACGAGCCTACAGCATTGCTTGAACCGCTGATTTTGAAAATCTACAGGGAGAGTTATCTATCAAGTCTGACATCAAATTCTATCTATATGAGTCTGAATAAGTGTCTATGATTTTTTTGGGATTTTTAGGGCAATCAGGAAAAAAATAATTTTTCCACCTATACGAGCCTACTAGATTGCTTGAACCGCTGATTTTGAAAATCTACAGGGAGAGTTATCTATCAAGTCTGACATGAAATTCTTTCTTTATGAGTCTGAATAAGTGTCTCTGAATTTTTTGGGATTTTTAGGGCAATCAGGAAAAAAATAATTTTTCCACCTATACGAGCCTAATGCATTGCTTGAACCGCTAATTTTGAAAATCTACAGGGAGAGTTATCTATCAAGTCTGACATGAAATTCTTTCTTTATGAGTCTGAATAAGTGTCTCTGAATTTTTTGGGATTTTTAGGGCAATCAGGAAAAAAATAATTTTTCCACCTATACGAGCCTAATGCATTGCTTGAACCGCTGATTTTGAAAATCTACAGGGAGAGTTATCTATCAAGTCTGACATGAAATTCTTTCTTTATGAGTCTGAATAAGTGTCTATGAATTTTTTGGGATTTTTAGGGCAATCAGGGAAAAAATAATTTTTCCACCTTTCGAGCCTACTGCATTGCTTGAACCACTGATTTTGAAAATCTACAGGGAGAGTTATCTATCAAGTCTGACATCAAATTCTTTCGTTTTGGGTCCGAATTAGTGCCTATGAATTTTTTGGGATTTTTAGGGCAATCAGGAAAAAATTATTTTTTCCACCTATACGAGCCTACAGCATTGCTTGAACCGCTGATTTTGAAAATCTACAGGGAGAGTTATCTATCAAGTCTGACATCAAATTCTTTCTTTATGAGTCTGAATAAGTGTCTATGAATTTTTTGGGATTTTTAGGGCAATCAGGGAAAAAATAATTTTTCCACCTTTCGAGCCTACTGCATTGCTTGAACCACTGATTTTGAAAATCTACAGGGAGAGTTATCTATCAAGTCTGACATCAAATTCTTTCGTTTTGGGTCCGAATTAGTGTCTATGAATTTTTTGGGATTTTTAGGGCAATCAGGAAAAAAATAATTTTTCCACCAATACGAGCCTACTACATTGCTTGAACCGCTGATTTTGAAAATCTACAGGGAGAGTTATCTATCAAGTCTGACATCAAATTCTTTCTTTATGAGTCTGAATAAGTGTCTATGAATTTTTTGGGATTTTTAGGGCAATCAGGAAAAAAATAATTTTTCCACCTATACGAGCCTACTAGATTGCTTGAACCGCTGATTTTGAAAATCTACAGGGAGAGTTATCTATCAAGTCTGACATCAAATTCTTTCTTTATGAGTCTGAATAAGTGTCTATGAATTTTTTTGGATTTTTAGGGCAATCAGGAAAAAAATAATTTTTCCACCTATATGAGCCTACTGCATTGCTCGAACCGCTGATTGTGAAAATCTACAGGGAGAGTTATCTATCAAGTCTGACAACAAATTCTTTCGTTTTGGGTCCGAATTAGTGCGTATGAATTTTTTTGGATTTTTAGGGCAATCAGGAAAAAAATAATTTTTCCACCTATACGAGCCTACTAGATTGCTTGAACCGCTGATTTTGAAAATCTACAGGGAGAGTTATCTATCAAGTCCGACATCAAATTCTTTCGTTTTGGGTCCGAATTAGTGCCTATGAATTTTTTGGGATTTTTAGGGCAATCAGGAAAAAAATAATTTTTCCACCTATACGAGCCTACAGCATTGCTTGAACCGCTGATTTTGAAAATCTACAGGGAGAGTTATCTATCAAGTCTGACATCAAATTCTATCTATATGAGTCTGAATAAGTGTCTATGATTTTTTTGGGATTTTTAGGGCAATCAGGAAAAAAATAATTTTTCCACCTATACGAGCCTACTAGATTGCTTGAACCGCTGATTTTGAAAATCTACAGGGAGAGTTATCTATCAAGTCTGACATGAAATTCTTTCTTTATGAGTCTGAATAAGTGTCTCTGAATTTTTTGGGATTTTTAGGGCAATCAGGAAAAAAATAATTTTTCCACCTATACGAGCCTAATGCATTGCTTGAACCGCTAATTTTGAAAATCTACAGGGAGAGTTATCTATCAAGTCTGACATGAAATTCTTTCTTTATGAGTCTGAATAAGTGTCTCTGAATTTTTTGGGATTTTTAGGGCAATCAGGAAAAAAATAATTTTTCCACCTATACGAGCCTAATGCATTGCTTGAACCGCTGATTTTGAAAATCTACAGGGAGAGTTATCTATCAAGTCTGACATGAAATTCTTTCTTTATGAGTCTGAATAAGTGTCTATGAATTTTTTGGGATTTTTAGGGCAATCAGGGAAAAAATAATTTTTCCACCTTTCGAGCCTACTGCATTGCTTGAACCACTGATTTTGAAAATCTACAGGGAGAGTTATCTATCAAGTCTGACATCAAATTCTTTCGTTTTGGGTCCGAATTAGTGCCTATGAATTTTTTGGGATTTTTAGGGCAATCAGGAAAAAAATAATTTTTCCACCTATACGAGCCTACTAGATTGCTTGAACCGCTGATTTTGAAAATCTACAGGGAGAGTTATCTATCAAGTCTGACATCAAATTCTTTCTTTATGAGTCTGAATAAGTGTCTATGAATTTTTTTGGATTTTTAGGGCAATCAGGAAAAAAATAATTTTTCCACCTATATGAGCCTACTGCATTGCTCGAACCGCTGATTGTGAAAATCTACAGGGAGAGTTATCTATCAAGTCTGACAACAAATTCTTTCGTTTTGGGTCCGAATTAGTGCGTATGAATTTTTTTGGATTTTTAGGGCAATCAGGAAAAAAATAATTTTTCCACCTATACGAGCCTACTAGATTGCTTGAACCGCTGATTTTGAAAATCTACAGGGAGAGTTATCTATCAAGTCCGACATCAAATTCTTTCGTTTTGGGTCCGAATTAGTGCCTATGAATTTTTTGGGATTTTTAGGGCAATCAGGAAAAAAATAATTTTTCCACCTATACGAGCCTACAGCATTGCTTGAACCGCTGATTTTGAAAATCTACAGGGAGAGTTATCTATCAAGTCTGACATCAAATTCTATCTATATGAGTCTGAATAAGTGTCTATGATTTTTTTGGGATTTTTAGGGCAATCAGGAAAAAAATAATTTTTCCACCTATACGAGCCTACTAGATTGCTTGAACCGCTGATTTTGAAAATCTACAGGGAGAGTTATCTATCAAGTCTGACATGAAATTCTTTCTTTATGAGTCTGAATAAGTGTCTCTGAATTTTTTGGGATTTTTAGGGCAATCAGGAAAAAAATAATTTTTCCACCTATACGAGCCTAATGCATTGCTTGAACCGCTAATTTTGAAAATCTACAGGGAGAGTTATCTATCAAGTCTGACATGAAATTCTTTCTTTATGAGTCTGAATAAGTGTCTCTGAATTTTTTGGGATTTTTAGGGCAATCAGGAAAAAAATAATTTTTCCACCTATACGAGCCTAATGCATTGCTTGAACCGCTGATTTTGAAAATCTACAGGGAGAGTTATCTATCAAGTCTGACATGAAATTCTTTCTTTATGAGTCTGAATAAGTGTCTATGAATTTTTTGGGATTTTTAGGGCAATCAGGGAAAAAATAATTTTTCCACCTTTCGAGCCTACTGCATTGCTTGAACCACTGATTTTGAAAATCTACAGGGAGAGTTATCTATCAAGTCTGACATCAAATTCTTTCGTTTTGGGTCCGAATTAGTGCCTATGAATTTTTTGGGATTTTTAGGGCAATCAGGAAAAAATTATTTTTTCCACCTATACGAGCCTACAGCATTGCTTGAACCGCTGATTTTGAAAATCTACAGGGAGAGTTATCTATCAAGTCTGACATCAAATTCTTTCTTTATGAGTCTGAATAAGTGTCTATGAATTTTTTGGGATTTTTAGGGCAATCAGGGAAAAAATAATTTTTCCACCTTTCGAGCCTACTGCATTGCTTGAACCACTGATTTTGAAAATCTACAGGGAGAGTTATCTATCAAGTCTGACATCAAATTCTTTCGTTTTGGGTCCGAATTAGTGCCTATGAATTTTTTGGGATTTTTAGGGCAATCAGGAAAAAAATAATTTTTCCACCTATATGAGCCTACTGCATTGCTTGAACCGCTGATTTTGAAAATCTACAGGGAGAGTTATCTATCAAGTCTGACATCAAATTCTTTCTTTATGAGTCTGAATAAGTGTCTATGAATTTTTTGGGATTTTTAGGGCAATCAGGAAAAAAATAATTTTTCCACCTATATGAGCCTACTGCATTGCTTGAACCGCTGATTTTGAAAATCTACAGGGAGAGTTATCTATCAAGTCTGACATCAAATTCTTTCTTTATGAGTCTGAATAAGTGTCTATGAATTTTTTGGGATTTTTAGGGCAATCAGGAAAAAAATAATTTTTCCACCTATACGAGCCTACTGCATTGCTTGAACCGCTGATTTTGAAAATCTACAGGGAGAGTTATCTATCATGTCTGACATGAAATTCTTTCTTTATGAGTCTGAATAAGTGTCTATGAATTTTTTGGGATTTTTAGGGCAATCAGGAAAAAAATAATTTTTCCACCTATACAAGCCTACTAGATTGCTTGAACCGCTGATTTTGAAAATCTACAGGGAGAGCTATCTATCAAGTCTGGCATCAAATTCTTTCTTTATGAGTCTGAATAAGTGTCTATGAATTTTTTGGGATTTTTAGGGCAATCAGGGAAAAAATAATTTTTCCACCTTTCGAGCCTACTGCATTTCTTGAACCACTGATTTTGAAAATCTACAGGGAGAGTTATCTATCAAGTCTGACATCAAATTCTTTCGTTTTGGGTCCGAATTAGTGCCTATGAATTTTTTGGGATTTTTAGGGCAATCAGGAAAAAAATAATTTTTCCACCTATATGAGCCTACTGCATTGCTTGAACCGCTGATTTTGAAAATCTACAGGGAGAGTTATCTATCAAGTCTGACATCAAATTCTTTCTTTATGAGTCTGAATAAGTGTCTATGAATTTTTTGGGATTTTTAGGGCAATCAGGAAAAAAATAATTTTTCCACCTATATGAGCCTACTGCATTGCTTGAACCGCTAATTTTGAAAATCTACAGGGAGAGTTATCTATCAAGTCTGACATGAAATTCTTACTTTATGAGTCTGAATTAGTGTCTATGAATTTTTTGGGATTTTTAGGGCAATCAGGAAAAAAATAATTTTTCCACCTATACGAGCCTACTAGATTGCTTGAACCGCTGATTTTGAAAATCTACAGGGAGAGTTATCTATCATGTCTGACATGAAATTCTTTCTTTATGAGTCTGAATAAGTGTCTATGAATTTTTTGGGATTTTTAGGGCAATCAGGAAAAAAATAATTTTTCCACCTATACAAGCCTACTAGATTGCTTGAACCGCTGATTTTGAAAATCTACAGGGAGAGCTATCTATCAAGTCTGGCATCAAATTCTTTCTTTATGAGTCTGAATAAGTGTCTATACATTTTTTGGGATTTTTAGGGCAATCAGGAAAAAATAATTTTTCCACCTATATGAGCCTACTGCATTGCTTGAACCGCTGATTTTGAAAATCTACAGGGAGAGTTATCTATCAAGTCTGACATCAAATTCTTTCTTTATGAGTCTGAATAAGTGTCTATGAATTTTTTGGGATTTTTAGGGCAATCAGGAAAAAAATAATTTTTCCACCTATACGAGCCTACAGCATTGCTTGAACCGCTGATTTTGAAAATCTACAGGGAGAGTTATCTATCAAGCCTGGCATCAAATTCTTTCGTTTTGGGTCTGAATAAGTGCCTACGAATTTTTTGGGATATTTAGGGTAATCAGGAAAAAAATATTTCTTCCACCTATATGAGCCTACTGCATTGCTTGAACCGCTGATTTTGAAAATCTACAGGGAGAGTTATCTATCAAGTCTGACATCAAATTCTTTCTTTATGAGTCTGAATAAGTGTCTATGAATTTTTTGGGATTTTTAGGGCAATCAGGAAAAAAATAATTTTTCCACCTATATGAGCCTACTGCATTGCTTGAACCGCTGATTTTGAAAATCTACAGGGAGAGTTATCTATCAAGTCTGACATGAAATTCTTTGTTTTTGGGTCCGAATTAGTGCCTATGAATTTTTTGGGATTTTTAGGGCAATCAGGAAAAAAATATTTTTCCACCTATACGAGCCTACTACATTGCTTGAACCGCTGATTTTGAAAATCTACAGGGAGAGTTATCTACCAAATCTGACATCAAATTCTTTCGTTTTGGGTCCGAATTAGTGTCTATGAATTTTTTGGGATTTTTAGGGCAATCAGGAAAAAAATAATTTTTCCACCTATATGAGCCTACTGCATTGCTTGAACCGCTGATTTTGAAAATCTACAGGGAGAGTTATCTATCAAGTCTGACATCAAATTCTATGTATATGAGTCTGAATAAGTGTCTATGATTTTTTTGGGATTTTTAGGGCAATCAGGAAAAAAATAATTTTTCCACCTATACGAGCCTACTAGATTGCTTGAACCGCTGATTTTGAAAATCTACAGGGAGAGTTATCTATCAAGTCTGACATCAAATTCTTTCTTTATGAGTCTGAATAAGTGTCTCTGAATTTTTTTGGATTTTTAGGGCAATCAGGAAAAAAATAATTTTTCCACCTATATGAGCCTACTGCATTGCTTGAACCGCTGATTTTGAAAATCTACAGGGAGAGTTATCTACCAAATCTGACATCAAATTCTTTCGTTTTGGGTCCGAATTAGTGTCTCTGAATTTTTTGGGATTTTTAGGGCAATCAGGAAAAAAATAATTTTTCCACCTATATGAGCCTACTGCATTGCTTGAACCACTGATTTTGAAAATCTACAGGGAGAGTTATCTATCAAGTCTGACATCAAATTCTTTCGTTTTCGGTCCGAATTAGTGCCTATGAATTTTTTGGGATTTTTAGGGCAATCAGGAAAAAAATAATTTTTCCACCTATATGAGCCTACTGCATTGCTTGAACCGCTGATTTTTAAAATCTACAGGGAGAGTTATCTATCAAGTCTGACATCAAATTCTTTCTTTATGAGTCCGAATAAGTGTCTATGAATTTTTTGGGATTTTTAGGGCAATCAGGAAAAAAATAATTTTTCCACCTATATGAGCCTACTGCATTGCTTGAACCGCTGATTTTGAAAATCTACAGGGAGAGTTATCTATCAAGTCTGACATCAAATTCTTTCTTCATGAGTCTGAATAAGTGTCTATGAATTTTTTGGGATTTTTAGGGCAATCAGGAAAAAAATAATTTTTCCACCTATACGAGCCTAAAGCATTGCTTGAACCGCTGATTTTGAAAATCTACAGGGAGAGTTATCTATCAAGTCTGACATCAAATTCTTTCTATATGAGTCTGAATAAGTGTCTATGAATTTTTTGGGATTTTTAGGGCAATCAGGAAAAAAATAATTTTTCCACCTATATGAACCTACTGCATTGCTTGAACCGCTGATTTTGAAAATCTACAGGGAGAGTTATCTATCAAGCCTGGCATCAAATTCTTTCGTTTTGGGTCTGAATAAGTGCCTACGAATTTTTTGGGATATTTAGGGTAATCAGGAAAAAAATATTTCTTCCACCTATATGAGCCTACTGCATTGCTTGAACCGCTGATTTTGAAAATCTACAGGGAGAGTTATCTATCAAGTCTGACATCAAATTCTTTCTTAATGAGTCTGAATAAGTGTCTATGAATTTTTTGGGATTTTTAGGGCAATCAGGAAAAAAATAATTTTTCCACCTATAAGAGCCTATTGCATTGCTTGAACCGCTGATTTTGAAAATCTACAGGGAGAGTTTATTATTGTTATTGGGACATTTTGGTAGGTACTTAATGAAAACAACGTCAGACGGTTTGAACTACTTGCTTTATTGATAGATATCTGAAGAGTGAGCATCCGACAGTTTAGCATACGGAACCAAAACAGAATTCATATTCATGAACACCAAACAGTGGCGTCACTTCTTTAATTCACTTTTTGGATATTTCTATTGAAATCCAACACTTCCCCTCAAAAAGTGGAGAATATAGTAAGAAAAATAATTATCTATACATTCATAGATATGATATAACAATAGAATATAATACATATAGTATATATGACAATTTCATAAATTATATGCTTTATCTTCATTAACTTCAAAGCAGTTCCCGCCTTAAAAAAAAATAACTGGTCACCTTTTTTAGATCAGATATTTCAGTGATATCTTATTCTTTTTTTTATATATATATAATCTTTAGTGAAATGATACTTGATATCGATATGCCTTGACTTTTTATAATGCGACATATTCTATTTCATCCAATTTTGTCTTCAAAGATTATGATGGGTTTTGCTGGATTCACATTTATTTACTAGTTAAATTTTGAGCCATATAGTTTTTTTTTTTTTAATTTCCTCAGAGAGTGCTATATTTTGGCTTCTGTTAACTACATTGCAATAGCATGTTGTCGTCTAGTATTTCATGTGATTATGCGATTTCAAAAACAAATTGAAATACATACCCATTTTCAATTATTATCAAATCTGCATTTGTATAGCCAATTGACATATTTTCCTACTCACTTATATCGTTCAAAACATACTTACGTGAGTTTTGGATACAAAGTACTTATTCACATAATTATATATCATATATCGTTACCTCCATACCCTTTTTTTTTGAAAATTTCCACCATTCTTCTGAAAACTCACTTTGGTATCTACTCAAAATTATAATTGAGGAACAAAGATTCGTCTATGATTATAACATCACTTTAGTATTTTCACAAAGTGCATTATCTTTTCATTATTCAAGATTTTCATTGCAGTGTGATCTGATTTCATTGATGATGCTGTAATTACTCGTTTTCAATCATTCATGTAAAATGTCTGTAAGAAAATTTTTTTTTTTTCAAGTATGAGGACTGTTTGTTTCAACATTTAAATCAATGTCCAGTTACTGCACAACAAACAAGAAGATACTTTTGTCAGTTATACGATGAACTAATATTCTTCATACAGGGTGAAAAAAAAATTCTGAACTATAACATAAAAATAATATTCCTTTTCAGAATAAGGAGATACTGATTGAAACTATAAATAGTTCCTCGAATCAGGATAACTATATTATAATATTTCCATGAAAACAGTTTTTTGCTAAAGAATTTTGAAACTCTTCTACTTGATTGTTGATAATTGAAACAAGAAGTTCATTCTAGCAACGAGATGATTTCTTATCATAAAGACGATTATTCATTCAATTTACATGCACTTGATTCTTTGTTACCTCAGTAACACCTCATATATTCATCTATATAATATTCCTTTTTAGAATGCTTTCTTGGCAAATTTCTGATGGATCATTATTAAAATTGATTCCAAATTACCAAAATAAATAGAAAAATGTGAATGTTCGGCCATTGCGAGTATAATAATTTATTTGTTTATTTTGTTTTATTATCAGCTCTTATTCTCAGTGTGAAGCCTGGCCTCATAATTTGGAAGATTCACCAATTCATCAGTTTTATTATGAATATAGCCACCAATCTATTTTTATTCAAGGGTTTTTTTTTTTTTTTGGTAGGTACTAAGTTTCATGATTAGAATTGAATCAAGTTTGCCTTAATTCTATATTTCCACCTTTCTGAAAATCTAGAAAGTGAACTCTCAATGATAATTGTCTAGATAAGGAAACTGGAAACGATTTCTAATCACAGCACTCATTTCATATATGTATATCATTATTTGTGTTCCGATTTCAGCAAGAAATTTTGTTTATGTTCGAGAATTTTTACTATCAACCATCGGTCCTTTCAGAGAATATTTATTGTTTATTCTTTTCGAGGAGCTTGCTCTTCAAACCTTGAAGTTTATTTCTTTAATAACAATAACACGTGTATTCAGATATAGACTTCTCGGTTTGAATGTCCCATATTTTATACCGCTAGTTCATTCACCCTACAAGAATTCTTTTGACTAGCTTATCGTTAAGTTTACTAGTTTTTGTTCTCAAATGAATTCTTTTGAGTAGAACTTAGAACTAAAAACCTTTAGGGGGTTTTCTGGGCTTTTTATATTGCCACAGTTCATACAGAGTTTTCGAACTTTCTACAGCTTTAAAGGGCCTTGTATTTTTTAAATAAAATAAAGTCACTGTTATCACAGCTTCACCTCATAACTGTTTTTCTGAAATTCGCTACGTTTTTTATTGCACGAGCTTTTTCAGTCTTAGTCCGTTTTACTCCGTTTTGTTGCGGTTAATAGGGTACTGCATTCAATGATTGTTAATTATTCTCTTTTCTGAACAACAAAATTCGCTCGACTGGTATTTATATGACCATAGTCAAATTGACAAGTTTCAATAAATTAATATCTGTTTTACTTTCTCACTCAAACTCAATACTTCTGATTTGATTTAACTAACATGTAGATGTACAGTCAGATACACATAAACTGTCGCACATGGGCAGCGACAGCACACCTAGTCACTTCTGTAATAAGAGCGCCAACATACCATCCAAACGCGACATGTCATTCCCTGTACCTGACTCTACCTACACAATAAGTAATCGTGTACTGAGTATGAGAGTATTGTTTTATATATATACAGTATATAGGTATTGTGTGAGCTATAGAGAAAGGTCATTTTACATGATTTTCTTTTTATTCTTTGGAAGTCCCACTTGCTTCATATATACAAGGTTCAAAAAAAAATTATCACGAAGTCCTCAAGATCACTAACAGCTCAGTATAGTTTTTGAATTTTATTCAATTAAACCTGATCGTGTGCTTGAACCTGTTTGAGGCATTCTTTGTAATTATTAGTTTAATTGATTAGTACAATTTACTTCGACTTCCATTAACCATCATGTTTTGTACCTTTCTCAATGTCACATTAAATAAACCATTCAAAGCTTGTAAGAATAGATTGTATAATAACATTTTTTGAGTTTGTTCGATGCTAACATTATAGAATGGTTTATTTATTACTGTTTTTTGTCAAATAAATTCCTTTTGAGTAAGTCAAAGGTCTACGTGTATAAAATGGTTTCGTAATTACCATTTTGAGACATAAGGTTGAAAGCTTACCTCATAGAATGGCTCATTTTACCATTTTAAATTTTCATACCATACCATACCCTTATTGTTTTGCATACGTCCAACTGACGCGACAGTGGAACATGGCAGCATCAGAAGCTTACTGCACTGTATTTCTGATATTTCAAGGTTTGGCAATGTTCCACCAAGGTGGCAGTGCTTGATTCTTAGTTTTGTTCATTTATTTTGTTCATCTGTTTCCTAATGACTCCATTTAGTTGGTTATATTTTTCTTGTTATAATATTCAAACCATCAGTATATACTTCAGTGTTTACTCCTGTTGTATGAGTTGGTGTATATATTTGTGGCTTCAATCCGTCTTGTATCCCTTTGTGATAATACCCATTCGGCTTGTCATGAATATTCCATTTACAATGACCACATATCACATCTGGGAATTTGCTTATTGAGACTTAACACAAACTTTCTTCGGTAACACCAAATTAGTTTACCTTTTTGCACTATGTGGTGTAAAAGTCGTTAGGCCGACAAATGCTAATATCAAATAGGTATCAATATAATTTCAATGCAATGGCAACCTTGTAGTGAGCGGCGATCTCTTCGTTAAACATTGTATATTATAGGGGAAAGCTCCTTCTGGTAGCAGATCAGCAATCAAAGTGTAACTTCACTTCGTAACATCCAAGTCAAGAGCTGCTGATTTGGAGTCAAAATATAGTTGTGTTGCTTGAATGAGTCGTTCATGAGTTGCGTCCAGATTCCTTGGAAATTGAATTTCATTTTATTTCACCATGGTATTGTCTCATCAATGTTTGCTACTTATCGGTAATATCATGCGGAATATTATTGTTTATAATATGGAGCACCTTGGGATCAGTTACTAATGATTTCACTGAACATTCCACTCGAAACGGTGTTCTTTCTTTACACTACCGAACGGTTGATTTATCTCTATAATACCTCTATAGTAATAGGTATGTTTATAGTTTTCGCACTAGTATAACACTGCCATGATTTCAACTTAATTTGAGTGTACCTGGGCACCATAACCTATTATTGTTATTGGGACATTTTGGTAGGTACTTAATGAAAACAACGTCAGACGGTTTGAACTACTTGCTTTATTGATAGATATCTGAAGAGTGAGCATCCGACAGTTTAGCATACGGAACCAAAACAGAATTCATATTCATGAACACCAAACAGTGGCGTCACTTCTTTAATTCACTTTTTGGATATTTCTATTGAAATCCAACAGAGTTATCTATCAAGTCTGACATCAAATTCTTTCGTTTTGGGTCCGAATTAGTGCCTATGAATTTTTTGGGATTTTTAGGGCAATCAGGAAAAAATTATTTCTTCCACCTATATGAGCCTACTGCATTGCTTGAACCGCTGATTTTGAAAATCTACAGGGAGAGTTATCTATCAAGTCTGACATCAAATTCTTTCTTTATGAGTCTGAATAAGTGTCTATGAATTTTTTGGGATTTTTAGGGCAATCAGGAAAAAAATAATTTTTCCACCTATACGAGCCTACTGCATTGCTTGAACCGCTGATTTTGAAAATCTACAGGGAGAGTTATCTATCAAGTCTGACATCAAATTCTTTCTTTATGAGTCTGAATAAGTGTCTATGAATTTTTTGGGATATTTAGGGCAATCAGGAAAAAATAATTTTTCCACCTATATGAGCCTACAGCATTGCTTGAACCGCTGATTTTGAAAATCTACAGGGAGAGTTATCTATCAAGTCTGACATCAAATTCTTTCTTTATGAGTCTGAATAAGTGTCTATGAATTTTTTGGGATTTTTAGGGCAATCAGGAAAAAAATAATTTTTCCACCTATATGAGCCTACTGCATTGCTTGAACCGCTGATTTTGAAAATCTACAGGGAGAGTTATCTATCAAGTCTGACATCAAATTCTTTCTTTATGAGTCTGAATAAGTGTCTATGAATTTTTTGGGATTTTTAGGGCAATCAGGAAAAAAATAATTTTTCCACCTATACGAGCCTATTGCATTGCTTGAACCGCTGATTTTGAAAATCTACAGGGAGAGTTATCTATCAAGTCTGACATCAAATTCTTTCTTTATGAGTCTGAATAAGTGTCTATGAATTTTTTGGGATTTTTAGGGCAATCAGGAAAAAAATAATTTTTCCACCTATACAAGCCTACTAGATTGCTTGAACCGCTGATTTTGAAAATCTACAGGGAGAGCTATCTATCAAGTCTGGCATCAAATTCTTTCTTTATGAGTCTGAATAAGTGTCTATGAATTTTTTGGGATTTTTAGGGCAATCAGGGAAAAAATAATTTTTCCACCTTTCGAGCCTACTGCATTTCTTGAACCACTGATTTTGAAAATCTACAGGGAGAGTTATCTATCAAGTCTGACATCAAATTCTTTCGTTTTGGGTCCGAATTAGTGCCTATGAATTTTTTGGGATTTTTAGGGCAATCAGGAAAAAAATAATTTTTCCACCTATATGAGCCTACTGCATTGCTTGAACCGCTGATTTTGAAAATCTACAGGGAGAGTTATCTATCAAGTCTGACATCAAATTCTTTCTTTATGAGTCTGAATAAGTGTCTATGAATTTTTTGGGATTTTTAGGGCAATCAGGAAAAAAATAATTTTTCCACCTATATGAGCCTACTGCATTGCTTGAACCGCTAATTTTGAAAATCTACAGGGAGAGTTATCTATCAAGTCTGACATGAAATTCTTACTTTATGAGTCTGAATTAGTGTCTATGAATTTTTTGGGATTTTTAGGGCAATCAGGAAAAAAATAATTTTTCCACCTATACGAGCCTACTAGATTGCTTGAACCGCTGATTTTGAAAATCTACAGGGAGAGTTATCTATCATGTCTGACATGAAATTCTTTCTTTATGAGTCTGAATAAGTGTCTATGAATTTTTTGGGATTTTTAGGGCAATCAGGAAAAAAATAATTTTTCCACCTATACAAGCCTACTAGATTGCTTGAACCGCTGATTTTGAAAATCTACAGGGAGAGCTATCTATCAAGTCTGGCATCAAATTCTTTCTTTATGAGTCTGAATAAGTGTCTATACATTTTTTGGGATTTTTAGGGCAATCAGGAAAAAATAATTTTTCCACCTATATGAGCCTACTGCATTGCTTGAACCGCTGATTTTGAAAATCTACAGGGAGAGTTATCTATCAAGTCTGACATCAAATTCTTTCTTTATGAGTCTGAATAAGTGTCTATGAATTTTTTGGGATTTTTAGGGCAATCAGGAAAAAAATAATTTTTCCACCTATACGAGCCTACAGCATTGCTTGAACCGCTGATTTTGAAAATCTACAGGGAGAGTTATCTATCAAGCCTGGCATCAAATTCTTTCGTTTTGGGTCTGAATAAGTGCCTACGAATTTTTTGGGATTTTTAGGGCAATCAGCATTCCCGCTGCATTTTTTGTGCATTGTACAACAGCACAATACGATGGCATGGGCGATTTAATGAATAGCCGAAAAACAGGATTCGTATGCCAAAATAATTGTGAAAAACTATTTCAATCACTTGTAAACAAATAAGAAAAGTGAGGTTGAGTGTCAATGTTACACCTACAGGGTCGGTCATCTGACAGTTCTTGCACGCAACCCATAGTTTATCCATCAATATCATTTTTTTTTATGTTCTGGTTCCCACGAAAAGGGACATCCTGTAATGTTCAGAGAACATTGTGAGAACCAAGGGAAATAAGGTAGGAATTGGTGTTCTTCTTGAATTTCTGGAGGTTATATGCCTCAGGAAACACCTCCCTTGGCAATGTGTTCCAGAGCCTCGCCGTTCGTTGGATGAACGAGTCTTTGGGAAGAGACGTTCTGCAGGTCACCAAAGTGACCACGAGGGGTGCGACTCAACTTGACGGGTTAATCTCGCGGGGACTGTCAAGGGAGGTAAACATTGTTGATATTTCAGAAAAACATCTTCTATGAAAATATCTATAAAATAGAGCCAGATCGCCAACTTTCCTACGATGTTAATGACACTCAATTTGAGATACCCTTTCATCGCAAACCTTATTCAATCACCACAGTTTAACAATATCCCTGTGAAGAAAAAAACTTACTGAGGTTGTTCTTGCTCAACAGGTGCCGACTGACCACAGGCGTGTACCTCCTGCCCCCTCTGGCCCCTCTGCTGCCGCCTCTCACATTCGCCACCCTCGCCCTCAACTCCAACAACCTCTTCTGGATCTCGGAGGTGTCAGCCCCCTCTTGCTGCTTCGCAATCAGATCCAACTCGGTGTCGAGCAGCTCCCGCTGCGCCTCCTCCTTGGACTTTTTGGGGAGGGGGGAGGCCTTGGAGGCCAGCGCGGCCGCCTCCAGGTCCTTCTTGATGGCCTCGATGGCCTCTTGGGTTTTCTTGATGGTTTCTTTGATGAGGTCGCGCTGGGGACCGGCCGGCACTGGAATTACGACGAGGTTTCGCTTATTTATGCGATGAGCGATATGGAAGTGGTCGCGAAACTGAACCTTGTGGTATGCCACGTTTTGTGACCATTAGGGAGCTAGCGGAAATCTATCCTTAGACCATTCGAGATCTCGCTTCGGTCAGATGGAATGCTAATCGCCTATGTTAATGATGTGAAGTGTGGAAAATAAGCCGACATTAAACGGAGAACGTAATATATCTGCATTGTTACTGCGCATGTCAACATTTCATAGTTCAATACGGTGGGAATTTTGAAATCCTTAAGCTTCAATCACTCAACTTCACTAGAGATGTAATGAATAGAAATATAATTCAATGAAAACATGACAAAGAATAATTCAATTCGATGTACAGATCAGAACACTCAATTACCACTTTCAGCTCTGGCTAGTGAAGCTGGTTTCCTAGCCTCGGCTACGCCTTGGCTCCGGCACTATGTAGTTCCGTTAGACGCTCCGCCTCGTAAATGCGAAATTTGCTTGTCAAACGAAGTGTCACTTTTGATCCTAATAAAACATTCTACTATTCATGGTAAAACACTAGCTTAGAAACAGTCCTTGGACTTCTTGGGAAGGGGGGAGGCCTTGGAGGCCAGCGCTGCCGCCTCTAGGTCCTTCTTGATGGCCTCTTGGGTTTTCTTGATGGTTTCTTTGATGAGGTCGCGCTGGGGACCGGCCGGCACTGGAATTACCACGAGGTTTTGCTGATTTATGCGATGAGCGATATGGAAGTGGTCGCGAAACTGAACCTTGTGGTATGCCACGTTTTGTGACCATTAGGGAGCTAGCGGAAATCTATCCTTAGACCATTCGAGATCTCGCTTCGGTCAGATGGAATGCTAATCGCCCATGTTAATGATGTGAAGTGTGGAAAATAAGCCGACATTAAACGAAGAAGGTAATATATCTGCATTGTTACTGATTGTTACTGCGCATGTCAACATTTCATAGTTCAATACGGTGGGAATTTTGAAATCCTTAAGCTTCAATCACTCAACTTCACTAGAGATGTAATGAATAGAAAGATAATTCATTGAAAACATGACAAAGAATAATTCAATTCGATGTACAGATCAGAACACTCAATTACCACTTTCAGCTCTGGCTAGTGCAGCTGGTTTCCTAGCCTCGGCTACGCCTTGGCTCCGGCACTATGTAGTTCCGTTAGACGCTCCGCCTCGTAAATGCAAAATTTGCTTGTCAAACAAAGTGTCACTTCTGCTCCTAATAAAACATTTTACTATTTATGGTAAAACACTAGCTTAGAAACAGTCCTTGGACTTCTTGGGGAGGGAGGAGGCCTTGGAGGCCAGCGCTGCCGCCTCTAGGTCCTTCTTGATAGCCTCTTGGGTTTTCTTGATGGTTTCTTTGATGAGGTCGCGCTGGGGATCGGCCGGCACTGGAATTACGACGAGGTTTCGCTTATTTATGCGATGAGCGATATGGAAGTGGTCGCGAAACTGAACCTTGTGGTATGCCACGTTTTGTGACCATTAGGGAGCTAGAGGAATCGATCCTTAGACCATTCGAGATCTCGCTTCGGTCAAATGGAATGCTAATCGCCTATATTAATAATATTTGCGTTTTATTGGCATTGCTAGTGCCGTTTTATTGACTATTCTGTAGAATTTCTTATCATCCTGGTGGCACTGGCCATTCGGTCTCAGAACATCGAATGCGTGGTGGAATGTTCGGGATGTTTGACAAATAAGGGTATTTCACATAATAATTTTGTTGTAATCAAAAAGTTTGTAGAATACAATAGTAGATACAGAATAAGGGATAGGTAGGTACCTACTGATGGAGAAAATGAGCCAACAAGAGAGGACAAATGTGCATATAAACATATACGGCTTGTAGTTTTGATAACAATGTCATTCACGAAATTACTAGGCAACAAGCTGTCGTAACAATCATCGAATATTTCCGGCAAAATATCAACACTTGTGGTATTACATATGAACAAAAAAACTCACGTTTCTCCATCTTTTCGATCAGCACCCGCTGCTGCGTCAGCTGCTTGTCCAACAGCTCCTGCTTCTTCCGCCTCAGATCCTTCTGCATCTTCAGCACCTCCTTGCGCTGCACGTCCTGGCTGCGCTTGACCTTCGCCTGCGTGGCCAGCAGCTCCTGGTTCTTCTTGATGGCCTCGGTGGCCTGCGCTTTGCTCTCTTCGCGGCTGGCAGGCTTCTCCTCCTCCTGCTGCCCACTTTCTGCTCCGCCTCCTGGCGCAGCAGGGTCGGCAGAGTCCGCCCTCGGCTGGACTAGATTCAGAACTTTGTTAGTGTTGGGCGCCACGACGCTAGGTTGCCCGCCGCCCAGGCGGTCCTTGAGTGGGCGGCACTGGGGCGGCACGTTCTCCTGTTTACCTGTTTGTTTGGATATCGTTTTCAGAGTTATTTTCTCTTGTTGAACCGTGTTGAAGATTGATTTTGAACAGTTTTCAATCGCAAGGGTGACGTAGTAATTTAACTTACTCAAGAAATCAGACCATTTTGAAATGAAAGTTGTCAACATCATCTCAGAAAGTTAATAAAAACAATTGAAATGGAATCACAAGTGGCATTTTCAATTGATCTTAACAAGATATTTACACAGAACTCATAGACCTAGTTTTTCAATGAACAATAAACAATAAGTGTGAGAAATCGCTGAAATCTGATACAACCAGTGTGCTCGCGACAATGGTGATCATGCGCACATTGTCGGCAACATTGTCAGTTATATATTCTCATACGCAAATCTCATATTTATGCGTTAGGATGTAGTTCATAATTCCTAGAAAACTTCTTGTATCTGATTATCAACAGCTTAACAAAAATCATATTATGAAATTTTCACGACAAAATTCATAGACTCACTGATATTAATTGAATAGCTAACAAGAGATCGATGAATTATTATGAACTTCAAATTTCTCACGAGTTCATCAGGCAACTGTGTGATAATGTGCCTTTGTCATTTTGTCTGACGTAGACTCAAGACAGGGCCGGATTAGTCCCAGTTTTTCAGTGTTCTGCTTTGCGTTCAATGTTTTTCATTAGTGAATTTGAGATTATTATTTGATTCGACTTTCATTGACTGATTTGGGTACAGTGTCTTCAAAATGAATGATTTAGTGACAAGATAAAGAACAAATTCCAGGAATGTCTAAGTTCAGGTGAATTTATATCGCCAACAATTTTTTTTTACTATAGCTTAAACACACAATGGCTATTGTTTCACTTTGTTCGATAAATCAATGAGGTAATTTGTATGCCATCAATGTTAATTCCGTATCTGATATCACAATGACATTCTTGTGTTATTATTTCACAAAATCCCATCTCCTATGAAAATGTCAAATTTCATTCCATGGCAGCTCTGTCTAATAGAAAAACATTAATTAAGAAAAAATGCTAATTTTCCACTCCTATGATTTATAGCATATGCCTATTGTCATGATCGAATTACCAAAACTAAAATATCTGGCAAGAAGTTACAGATCTCTGGAATAAAATGATATTGAATCAAATTTAAGGCTAACCAAGAGTTGCCACGTTGCTTGGATGATTGCCTTGGTTCGAGATTCAATATGCCACTATTGAGAAGTTTTTTTAAATTCATATCAACTCTTAAACGAAGCTCCAATTCAAAATTCCACAAGAGTGTCTTTCTTTCTGAATTGAACAGGGATCTACTCCACTGGACAATTTTAACAAAACTTAGTTGCATAAAACAAGGATCAGAGTAACCATTTCATAAGTATTTGCACCAAATTTTGTTTTATGTCCTATGAATTATAGCAAGAAAAAGATTTTTTAAACTGGATTTCAGAGGGATGTATCTCCCTGGAAGAGCTTTTTCAAAAAAATTATTATATTTTGAAGAACCATGGTGAATTATTGCTAATATAGCCTGAATCACCCTGTATATTAGCTCGCCCATTTCTATCCAATGAACACTTCAGTTGATGGAAAATACATCGAACCATTACTCCTAATAACATAAAGGAATTCATCATAACAAATATCATATGCATTTTTCGCAATGTTCTGCTCTTTCAAGAAAGCCACAAAAACCTGGTAATCAAATAATTCTGAATCCGCCTCTGGCATGGTTTGCCGTGTGTCAATTTACATCCTGCTGAGTGAACAATCCTCGATGATTGATTACCTTCCAGGGCGTTGTGCCAGAACACCTTGATGAACCTGTTGTTGAGCACCGCTTCGGTGCTCCGATAAGCAGCGTTCGCTTCGGCGTGACTGGAGAACGTGACCATCGCAGCTTCCGGGTCCCCCTCGAACTGCACCTGGATGTTGACGATCTTGCCGAAGCGCGAAAAGTGGTTGTTCAGGTGGGTGATGCTGTTCAGGCCGGTGGGCACCTTGTGATGCCCCGAAATAATTAGTAGCGATAAATTGGACCCCGCACCATTTACATCGAAATATTGTCTATGGTGAAATTTTGTGAAAATCTAGGATTGGGTAGATCAAATCATACTGAACAAGAAATGTCCGTTAAAATAAGTACTCACATTGCCAATACCATTGCCGCTCTGGTGGATGAGGAGTTGTGCCTCGCCATAGCTCTAGGGTTGTACTTGAGTCTGCTACCAGGGTGAAAAAACTACCGGCGCGGATGACCGTACTAGTTTGTTCTGTCCCGTAAAATCAATACTCATAATGTTTTATAGTCGATACTTGTCGAGTTAGCAAAATCAGCAATAATCATATCGATTGAGTTCATTACCTCATAGGTGAACTTTCGAGTTCGATGAATTATGCCCGGGAGCTTACGCAGTTCCAGTCTGTGAAATATGAGCTGGGTTCGAATTACTTGTAAAAATGTGAATGACTGATAATAATTATATACTGAAGAATTATATTTTCTTTGGTGGATATTCCTTTATGAGTTCAATGAATTATTCGTTTTATATACCAGATGTGACACATCTCCCCTCCTCCGAGCAGCTGGCCCCAAGCTAAAAAAATGAAAAAATCAAACTACCTACCTATATAGTCTATAAGCGACAGTACCCGGTCGCTTGGGACTGCTAGCGCCAGTAATGAGAGCGCTGGCGCTCCGTTCCTTGGCTGCCTGGTTGACCTTTCAGTTGAGTGTTCTTAAGACTCTGTCCTCTGTTCGAGATTTTGACCTGACAATCTTGACATACTTTTCTTCCCTTTGTACCGAGGTGGGGGCTGAGGTATAACTTACTCTAGCAACTAATGATAGGTGAAGTAAATTTTTATTTGCGCCACAACATATGCACACTCTTGCATGGATGGGAATGACAACATTCAGATTCATAGAATGAACGTTATCTCGAATTCCAAGTTCCTCTATAATGCATCAATTTTAGTTCAGAAATAACCGAGTACGATTGGTTAGGGGTATATCCTTTTTTCTTAGAACCTGTCGACGATGTATTGCGATTGCTTGCTGCTCAACATTTTGATCTCGATCGAAGAAATACGCTTGTGCTCAATGACTTTCACTGACATAACATGAATGACCGTTATCTGACACATTGTCTACTAAATATGGAGAAAAAATCTAGTGAGCTGGAGTATGTGGTCTGCCCAAACAAGGGAAATCACTTACAGAGTTCTGTGGCCGATACAGTAGTACCTCCATACGGTCAACTCGAGGAAACACTCAATTCAATTGTTTTCCTGTTACATAACCTTAAAAATCGTAAATGAGTTGAGACTCCCTCTCAGCGGTGCTCTCGACAGTCTCGGCTGGCGGCGAAGTTTGTTTAGTGAGTGTGAGTTCAGTCACGACATTCACGGGACACGGTCACTCAGTCACTCAACAATTCAAAAATAGTTCATGCAGATAATGGAGATGACAAATATGTAGAGACCGAGTCCCCTTACTGTCATACTGGCCCTTACTGCCCTGGACGAAATACGGAAGTCTATGCATATTGATCATGATAATGATGGCGTGAAGCGTGGGAACATAAATAGTGAAAGCAGCTCGGAAAGCAGTGACTGGAGCAGTGATTCCTATTTTATGGTTTGTGCAGTTTATTTGATGTGCTCAGCTGTGTATCAATTGTGGAAATGAAGTTATTCATCAGGAATAAGCAAATATATGGCTATAATAGAAGGAAAGGAATCATGAAGAATCTTATCCACAGATCTTATCCTGTATCTTGAATACTACCTTGCATGCAGGAAACATGTTTACCAAGGAAGAGATCCACATCTTTCATATTCGAAACTATGGGAACTCAAGGAAAGTATAATTACTACTGCTTCACAATAAGAAGAGACAGAGTTTGTTACACATTGATAATCAGAATAAACCACTATAATACTGGGAGCACAACACAAAACTATTCTATAAACGAAAAGAATATTAGAACAATGAGAATTGAAAAAGAATAATATTTTAGAACAAAATACAAAACAAGTCACGATGGCATGACAGCTCTTGACACTGACAACCAGTGACAACTTACATAAACACAAATTTCGAAATTTTAAGTGGTCCTACACTCAACTGAGTTATAGGGAAGGCCAGTAGGTCCAGCTCACTAGATTTTTTTTCTCCATATTTAGCAGACAATGATCTGACAACTCAAAAGTATCATATTAGCCAAAACCATAATACACACAGGATGTGCTGTTTTAGTAGAGAGCTTATCTTGTTTGGCTTCGAGTGCTTATATTTTCTTTTAACGGGCATAACGGACCTTGGACCAAAATTTCAATGTAAATGGTGCGGGGTCCTTTAATCATATTTATAATGTATGGACCTAATTTAGCACTATAGCTATCGAGAATGAGATATATCGAATCTATAAGTCGTGTTAAGCCTTCGATTAAAATAAGTTATTTCTTCATGCAATTGATTTTTTTTCTTTATATTTTATTCCCGGTGATGATAAGTTTTCTATACATTCTACTAATGTGATATTTGATTTTGATAAGAATGATGATAGTTACAGATATTTATAACTAGTCTAGAATCTAAAGTGTTTCAAGCTTCAACATGACTTCTCTGAACGTAATGAATGACTTGGACGGTCTTGAAGTAACAGTCAGTCAATGAAGTGTGGAAAGTTTTAGAAGATTGATTTATATATTGGATATTTTTGCCAAATAAATACCTTTTTCAACTCCAACGAGCAGTTCTGCGGGTTCTTCGCGCGCGGCCCCAGCCGATTGAAGTCGAACTGCTTCTTCCTGTAGCCGCCGTCGTGGTCCATGTAGCCGGGGCGGTGCTGCTGGTACATGGGCGTGTACATATCGGGCGGCGGCTTGTGGCTGTCCATCACCGGCACGGGGATGAGCTCGCGGTTGTGGGGCGGCGGGGGCGGGAACGGACCCATCGGGGGCACCTGGCGCGAATTGCACGAAAAAAAATTATGCTGGGAATATTCTCCCACCAATACGAGGTGCGTTTTTTGGTTTACAACTGGTGAAAGGTGTAGGAAAAGCCAATGAAACGACAATTCGTTTTTTGTGATTGTCAGGGTCGGTTCGTCAAGTTGACACATAAACATCATTATTCTTTTTCAAGTTGTCACCTGATAGTTTCAGTATGTCCCTATGTCCATCCTAGAACACATTCTTCAGTTTATCAGAGATAGTGCACAATTTTAATGCATCAAACTCCCCATAAAAGTTTCGACTTGTGGGAAATTGCTTTCCAACATGGAATGAAGATATAGCATTCTTATAATTGTTCTAAAATTGTTCGATTACCCCCTTACGAGCGACCCTCAGAAGTCTTCGAGAGTCTTGTGCGAGCAAGAAATGACGGGGGCCTTACCTTTTAACGTGTGATCCCAAATAATTTCTTGGGCCATCAGACAAATTTCTGCAGTCGATGGGATTCGAACCCACGACCGGGGGTTCGACACTCTGTCCGCACGGCTACCTGGCCCCCAATATTTTCAATACCCAATTACAAGATATTTGCATATGATATTTTGTTGGTAATATTAAAGTAAGAAGAAGGATAAAATTATATGAAACTGGACTACAATGAAAAAATTTTAATTTCACATAACAAGCAATAATTATCAACAAATAACTTAAAAGTACACTGAATATTCACATTGAATAAATGTTGTACCAAAGGTCTCTGATATATATATATTCTTGATATCACTCTGGTGCAGGTGCATCAACATCTGAAGATTTTTTTTAACAAATCTAAAATTTGTGACAAGATCTCTTTATTCTCATTATGTTGCTTTTCAGCCATACTCAGCCTTCTTTCCTCTCTTTCTTGCACTTCTTTCTTGTAATCCTTGAGCCAAGAAACCATTTCTTTTGTTGGATTTTGTCTCTCCTGAGTTCTAAACCATCTTTCCCTTCTCTTCACTATCACAAGATTCTGATTATTTTGAGCTATATTCAAGCTTGAACATGATACTCTGGCTACTATATCTGGACGATCTCCAAAATACTCTGTCAGTATATCAAAATACGCCTATTTTTTAGGATTGTTTCCAGTGGCATTGAAATCTCGTATCTCTTTGTACTTGGTGGTTAGTGTTTTCATTTTATTCAAACATTGTTCACTTGAGAAGAAGTGTCCATTCTTTTTCATTTGATCAGATATTTCTTTGTATACTTCCGTTTTTCTACATTTAGGATTGTTTAATCGGTCCTTATTGTGCCCACATATATCAATGAACAAAAGCGTCTGTTTACTATCCCAGATGTTCTTCCTCTCCATCAGGTTCAAATTATTGTCACTATCTTTCAATGTTTCATCTGCTGTTTCATCATTGAATGAGGTGTGTCCTGTTCCATCTTGGAGCAGCCATTTTTTTTAATTTCAACAAAAACTCCATAACTCCGATTAACTTGAAATTTGGCAGGATTTCATAATTTCGGTGACAGTACATTATGGAATTTTTGTTGAAATTAAAAAAAAAAATGGCTGGCGGACAAGATTTGGTCCGATTCCATTCAAAATTGGTAAGTGGGGGTTTTTGAGGTCGGAGATCATTATTTTTTTGTTAAAATTTATAAATTCAAGATGGCGGCTTACAAATAATTTTTTGTTTTGGTATAAATGACGATAACTCCGTTGTTATCAACACAAAACTATTACTGTGACATATCATCTGTAAGATAAAATAAAGTTATTTGTAACTAAGTCATAGTGAGCTATGACCTACATTTGAAAAACTAAAGTTGATGGTGATATCTCAAATTCTAGAAGAGTTGGTATAAATTTCATATTCTTTTCGAAATCACTTTGAAAAACTGCCATGAGATTGTGAAATTTCTATTTGAATATTTTCATAAATAAAGAAGTTACGGAGGAGACATGAAAATGATCAAAATCTGTTTTTTGCGTATAAAACAAAAACGAATAGATTTTATCAAAATATTTTTTCACATTATAGTTGGCCTTGACAAACTCCACATTTGGTGTCATTTAACCGACCTCGTATCTCGCACCGTTAAAAAGATACCCATGGTGAGCATGGTAAGTGGGACACACTGTATAGTACCCAAATAGGAATCTACAGCTCGTAGGATTCTGTTACACATTATTATAATTTAACATTGATACATGTCATAAATCCCATAACACTACAAACAAATTTTTTTCAAAACTTAAAAGCAAAACCCCAATATTAAAAAATTCAAATCTTATATACTCCATTCCATGCAATGATTGCAATGAAACGTATATTGGCATGACAACACAATACTTAGAAAACAGATTGAAAGGACATCACTACAACAAACAAAACCCAACCGCTCTAACTAAACATCTAATGGATAATGATCATACCACTTCCTTTAACAATGTTAAAATTCTTGATTATGAAAGTAACTACTACAAGAGATGCATAAAAGAAATGATATATATATTAAAAAAGACACTAATTCGATGAACGACAGAACAGATATCAGTAATCTAAGTAGTATCTATCAGACTATTCTATAACCACAGGTCCCACTATTTCAATTCCAATTTTTCACTACTGCATCCACACCTACCAAAATTTATAAAACACTGTGCATTATCAATGTTAAAAGAACAACAAAAAAGAAGAAGAAAACTCCTATCTGACATATGTTCTCTATAATTGTTCCATGTCATTCTTGTCATCTTTCTGTAATGTCAGTCAAATGTCCTTTACATAGTCATGTGATCAACAAGTCCAAGTTAACCTCAACAAATTGTAGTTTCCCTCGTTTTTCTATCATATAAAACGATGCTACAAAAATGTTCAACTCCTTCCAAAAGAAGAAAGAAGGAAAAATTTAAAAAAAACTAACAATATGTTTTAAATAAAAAAAAAATATTCACAAAAGGACCACACTTGCTGTGAATCATGAATTGGTTGAGGTACGTATCTCTCTTTTTTCTTTAGATTCATGTTTCATCACCATCACCCTACAATGTAAACCATTATTTTACAGTGCCAAAAAATTCCAATAAATTGACAAAGCCCATGGCCATGGACGAAACGTTTTTTTCTACTTAATTCCCGATTTATTTTATGAAACCGAATCCAAACCCCAAGAAAAAGTCTGCAAA
Organism: Phaedon cochleariae; assembly: GCA_918026855.4. Classification (NCBI taxonomy): domain Eukaryota; kingdom Metazoa; phylum Arthropoda; class Insecta; order Coleoptera; family Chrysomelidae; genus Phaedon; species Phaedon cochleariae. The sequence continues at coordinate 43,995,378 of OU896717.1, read as the reverse complement.
TCAAAAACATAACAGGATTCAAGAATATCCCTCAACAAACATTATTATAATTAGCACTCACCCTGGCAATTCCCATAGGCCTGGCACCCCTGAACCGCCCGTCGCGCCATATCTGCGGCGCCTGTGGGTTGTACGGATGATCGGGCTGCGGCGGCGGCATCGGGTGCCCGGCGTGCTGCCCCATCATGGGCGCGGGCGGGTGGGGCGGCAGCACGCCGGGCGGCGGCCCCGCCCCGCCGCCCGCCCCGGGCGCGCCGTTCGGGTGGTAAGTGAGGACGCGCGTTAAGGCAGAGTCTTCGAGCACGACGGGATCGATGCCGTGGTCGAAGGGGCACATCTCGCCGCGCATACAATAGCCTAGGGAATGCGATAAATTTTGATTTTCCAACACCTTGAATGCACTCATTTTACTTGCTCCTTAAAGATTTTCTCTCCACGTTTCTATACCTTTTCAACTTCAATTTCGGAATCGGTAAGAGTTGGTTAGTTCGATTTCAGAAATGGTAAACTCAATTTCAGAATCGGTGAGATGAATTTCAGAAAAAGTCCATTCAATTTCAGGAATGGTAAGTTGTATTTCAGAATTGGTAGGTTCAATAAAAACCCAGTAGTTCTAGAACATATCATAAATGAGGACTTGAAAAAAGTTGAGAAATGGCTTTATTCCAATCTTCTTTCTCTCAATTCTAATAAGACTCAATATATGATTTTTCGTTAAAGAAATAAACAAAATATTGATCTGAATATTAGAATAAAAAATGAACGTTTGAAACAAACTGCCAATACCAAATACCTTGGTATTTGGATTGATGAGAAATTAACATGGGGAAAGCATATTGACATCCTCATAGGAAAAGTATCTCCCATTATTGGTGCTTTGAGAAGATGTCCTAAACTTAGTACATATACATCACATATTATTCTCTATTCACATATACTCAGTCGAATTAACTATCTCATTAATGTTTGGGGATCTTGTTCCAAAAATAGTTTCAACAAAATTTCTGTTCTATATAAAAAGGCATTGAAAGTATTGTATCGTCTTCCATATGATACTCCAACGAATCAACTGTATAAGGAAACAAACACATTTTCTTTAGAAGAGCACTTTTCAATCAATACTCTCAAAATTTCCTATTATATCATCAACAAAAAGCTTAAATCAAATTTTATATTAATCAGGAATTCCGAAATTCATGATCATCACACTTGACAATATAACTTGTTTCATCTTGGAGCTGCAAATTCTAATCTTGGACAAAAAAAGTTTACACATGAGGCGATTTCGAAATTCAATAAATTACCAGATGATATCAAAAACAGCCCAAATATTATGCAATTCAAAAATAAAGTTAAGAAATATATTTATATGCAAAGGAATGATCAAAGCTGAAAGACTATGAATTTCCTTTTTTTTTTTTCACTGTTTTTATTTTTCCCCTTCTTGTTCACAATAATATGTCTGTATCTTAATGATATGTAAGTTTTGTTCACTATTTGTAATTTCAATTATACAACAGTCGATAATACTTCATGAATGATCTTATACCAGGAATTACTGTCTGATCATTCATGTCATTCCTACTAGAAAATTAATTATACTTTATATATTATTTGTATGAAATGTATCAATGAAGAAGAGAATTTAATGCAATAACTGAAAAAAAAAATATCATAAAAAAAATCCTTATATTTGTTCGAAATGTTTCCAATTGCATGTGAGATTAACAAACCATATTTAAAATATTCAACTTTTCAAAAACAATTTAATCCACAGATGCCTTCCATCTGAATCGCTGAAAGATAGTGGCGTTGCACATGATTATAAGAATGCAAACACATTTGAGGTGTTATCATGTTCATTGAATGATCTGCACATTCTTCAAGACATCACAGTCTGAATTCTATCTGGTTGAGCAATCTGTTCGGATCTCCAGCTATGACCCTTTGGCGATGCTCTTGCAAGAAGCTCTTCACTTCTGACTTGAAGGCACCCCATATATTATGTTCAATCTGATTCAACATAGGGCTCTCAAACACCGTTCCATCCACTGTAAACAGTCTCGTCTTTTGCAATTAAAAACATTTCAAACATATAAAAGGATTTCATCTTCTGAAATTGAACCTACCAATAATAATTCTGAAATAAAACTTACCATTTCTGAAATTTAATGGACTTCTTCTGAAATTCATCTCACCGATTCTGAAATTGAGTTTACCATTTCTGAAATCGAACTAACCAATTCTGAAATCGAGATTACTTTTTCCGAAATATAACTCACCGATTCCGAAATTGAAGTTGAAAAGGTATAGATTACTTGGAACCAACAAGAAATCTTTATAAACCTAGGCAATGGGCGTGTATACCTTAGTAGAACTTTTAACTCAAACCATGTTTATAATGATCCATTTATACATAAATAATGATTGACGACATAATTCGATCGAAAAATTAACTGGAATGTTTCATTTTTGGACATAAATAATAGTACCTTCTGAAAACGGGCCCTCTTATGACGTAGAAACCTTATCTCGCCATAGTTAAAAGAAAATACCAAACGCCCGACGGAGACTGAGGCAACTGATATATTAATTATTATTTCAACTGTGATCTCGCGCTAATTCACTCTGTCAGAAATCATGTATCATTCATCTCTGTCTGGAATAGTCTTGTTTCAGTATTAGGGTTTTGACGTCACATCATCGCCTCGTTTTCAGAGGTCCGAAAATTCAGGGATCTCAATAATTTTTTATAAAACGTAGGGAGCTCACAGCAAGAAACAGTTTGCGGTGGTGAGCTAGTTTGGGTGAGTTCTATCGAATTATGAAATAATTTTTTTTGTGATATAAGCCCAATGAAGAAAACTGCATTCAAGGGCCTACCTTCAAAGGGTTATAGCGCCATTAGAAAACATTTTCGGAAACATGTTGATGGGAATATTTTTTATCTTTATGTGCGCTCCAAGCGATAAAAAAAAAGATTCACCCCCTGGAGTATACGAACGTTATTCTCACCTTTTTCATCGAAATCTCTGCACCGTTTCTTGCCACCTGGCGGCAAATTTTGTACATTCTGACCGATCGACAGTCTCGCATCCACTTCGCTACCGTGACTGAAATCCTGACTAGGTGTGTTGGGTCTAGAATTATTGCCGTCTTTATCTTTTTCTTTCGCCGAATCTCGGCGGTCTCTTTTCTCCAGAGATCTGGACCTGCTGCGACTAGCTGAAGACCTAATCCTGAATCTTATGGAAGAAATACGATTTAGACAAAATATAAGGAAACACAATCACGAGTAAAACTAACAAGCGAATTGTGAATTGATTGTATTTGATAGCATCAAGTTAAAAATCAACATAGATGCTAATCTTTAAAAATTAAGGACTTTTGAATGGATTACTAGCGTTTATTCAAATTGGTATTCACTTGTCCACGAATATTCATATTAATCTCGTCTGAAACTCTTCAAAACATTTAAAAAGACTGACTGTATCCATCTCCAGCAGAAAACCGGTGAGTGATAGGAAATGTTCATTGTGTTGTCCTACCAGCACTCTGAATAGCTATCGCCTATATACTGAATAGGATGTGAATAAAGCAACCAGTTCCAGGGTTTGTAATTGAAGCCTACATTCTCTTGAGACCCTTGAGTCCGAGTATGCTTACAAATGGTACTGATCCAGGTCTGATCAATAACATTGACCCCTGGTTTATGGTAGATCCCGAAGTTGGCACCTCCTGTGCCTTTCTTCATTGTTGCAACCCAGGCCTCCTTACAAACTCAGTTTGTAGGCGTGGGTGAAGTAAATCACCAGTACCATTAGTCTCTGTCCGAAAAGCGCCAAAAGCAAGGGCCACAGATATAAATGTTCTTAGAATGGGGAGAAATAATGAGAATAAGTGATTTTAAAGTTTGTTATATACACATATAGGTGTGTTCGGTCTAGAATTATTGCCGTCTTTATCTTTTTCTTTCGCCGAATCTCGGCGGTCTTTTTTCTCGAGAGATCTGGACCTGCTGCCACTAGCTGAAGACCTCATCCTGAATCTTATGGAAGAAATACAATTCAGACAAAGTAAGAAAACACACTGACTTCAATGTTTTGGAAAACACTAAAGAGCCGATTGATTCGCTATTTCAATTATGTCTCTGTTCAAGATCGAAATTTCGAAAATTCGTGCACAAATGTTTTACGATAGGGGTATAGTTTATCCAAAAACAATTGCAGAGTCTCGTGCCACACCTGCAGTCACTTCAGAGGGAACTCCAAACACGCCGACGCCGCATAGTGCGAGATATTCTGCAATTGATATTGGATATACTAAACTTCGGTTCTTTGGACATTTTGTATACAATCTACACTGGTGATTGGGTAATTTCCATACAAAACGTAATATTAGTTAATATAAGACAATAATGAATACATATCAGTAATTGACTATATTTTCAAGAGTTAGACATTGCATATTGTGAGGTTGGTTACAAAGGTGTCAAACGTCAAATTTCAAACGTGAATAAAATTGGCGCCACTGTCAATATTATTGTATTTCTTCTTGCTTCACTTGTAAATGTACTTACCCTTAGTTCTTTAGCTCTGTTATTAATACTGTGTAATATAGTTGTTTAAGTAACTTCAGTAAATTTTCTATATTCTGTATTGTATATAATAAATTATTTTTGTGTAAATTCAAAATGTGATCCTTGTATATAAGAGGATGATCTTTATAGAATTTCAATTCAATTTTGATTCAATAAAAAAGTACTTTTCTTCTTCAATAGCATGAAAAGAAAAATAGTATTCATACTGGTATAAAACTGTTCATGAAGCTTGTCTAAATTTATATATAATTTCATTGAATGTAACTTTTAGAATTACAAAAAATATACAAATCTGATTGAACATTACTAAAGAAGAGAAACAAAAAATAAACCACTCATTTTTTTAAAAACAATTTTTTTAGATGATTGAAATTCAGAAAGCGTCATTTGTAATTCAGTTTAGTCAATTGAAAATCAGAAAATATATATTGTAATTCATCGTCAATTGAAATTCAGAAAGCTTCATTGGTAATTTAGAAATAAATGGAAAGGTTTAAACTCTGCCTGTTGAGCGAAGTGTAATAAATTCAATAAATTACAAAGTAATATATTTTTTCCTTAAATTGCGTTTTCCTTTATGAATTTTTTGATATCTGAATTCCATTTGAGGCATTCTGAATTTCATTTGACCAATCTGCATCAAAATTAAAGTTTCTGAATTTCCCTTGAATAATCTGAATCACAAGTGATTTTGTCGGAATGTAATGTAACTTATCCGAATTACAAATAACTTAGTCCGAATTCCAAGTGAGACTCATCTGAATTACAAAAAACTCAGTCCGGCGCTTTCTAAATTTCATTTGAGAAATCCGAATTACAATTGACGATATCTGAATTACAACTGAAAAAGGTGTAGAATCCAAAACCCGAGGACACCCAACAAAAACAACACACTAATCCAAAGCCTCACCTGCCCCTATGCGAATGCCGAGGACTCCGCGACCGAGACCTGACCCTCAATGGAGACGGCGAACGCGACGGTCTCCTCCTCTCATACCTCCTAGGAGGAGACTTGTTCCTCCACACCTTAGGCCTGTCTGGCCTCTCCAGCCTCTCCCTCTTGTCCCGTTCCACTCTGTGCTGCTCCCTGTCCAATCGCTCCCTGTCCAGTCGCTCCCTGTCCAGTCGCTCCCTGTCCAATCGCTCCCTGTCCAATCGCTCCCTGTCCAATCGCTCCCTGTCCAGTCGCTCCCTGTCCAATCGCTCCTTGGACTTTTCCCGCGATCGGGAGCGTTTCACCCTGTCCCAGGATCGGGAGCGAGAGCGAGTGCGATTGCGCGACAAGGAGCGATGACGCGGCAGAGGGGATCTTCTTCTCAGAAGTCTTTCTTCTCTTTCCTGCGGTAGTGCGGATTTGGAGATGTTTTGGAATGATATTGTCGCGAGTAGAACATCATACAGGGTGATTCACTGATGAGAATGTTATGCTGGTTTAAGAGATACATGGTGTTCTAGGGGGAGATTCTATTTCAAAATTTCGCAATAACTTTGTTAGTATCAACAGTATGAACATGAAATTTTGTATTTTTGGGTTTTCTGACATGAGGAATATGAATTTGCAACTTATTTTGTGATTGCTCATAGAGGGTGCCAGTAGCACTCTGTTACTTCGATAATTTACATCATATCTTTGTTTGCCAATTTACAGTTGTTGATATATTTTGAATGATGCTATGTTTACCTATAGGTATATAATTATGTACTTGCTTATACCAGAACCTATTCTGTCTGGAAGTTATTTGATCAATAAATAAATAAATAAATCTTCTATGTCATTTCATTGATGATCAAAATAAGTGGAAAATCTGAAAGAGATTTATGTTCCTATTATAACATTTTAATAATTTTATTTATTGAATTTATAATTGATAATCCCTGAACTACAGATAGTAAACACCCAAATATAAAGATTTAGCCCAACATTCCTCATAACAATCTTACTTGTTTAAGAGATACAGGGTGGTTGAGGAGAAGATATATTGAAATGAAATCTTCGCCTTAACCACCCTGTATCTCTTACACTAGCAATAGTTTTATGAGGCATGTTGGGCTAAATCTTCATATTTGGGTGTTTACTATCTGTAGTTCAGAAATTTCCCATTCTTAATTTAATAAATAAAATTATTAAAATGTCACAAGCGGAAAATGTATCTCGTCAAGAGCGAATAACACAAAAACCGTTGAAGCTAGACAGTTGATGAAGATTATATTTTTCATGTGAAATTGAACGAGCTTTCAGATTTTCCACTTATTTTGATCATCAATGAATTGTGTAGAAGATATTATTTAAATTATCGAAGTAACAGAATGCAACTAGCGTCCTCTATGAGCAATCACAAAATAAGTTGCAAATTCATATTCGTCAAGTCAGAAAACCTAGAAATACAAAATTTCATGTTCATGCTGTTAAAACTAACAAAGTTATTGGGAAATTTTTAAATAAAATCTCCCCCTAGAACACCCTGTATCTCCCAAACCAGCAACATTCTCAACAGGCATATTGGGCTTAATCTCATTATTTTTGTGTTCACTATCTGTAGTTCAGAGATTTCCATTCTTAATTAAACACCCTGTATACCGGGTGTCAACAAATTTATTAGACAAGCAATCAGGGCCGGATCAACAACCCACTGGGCACGAAGGGCAACTGCCCAGGGGCGATTTCAGAATTTCAGAAAAGACAAGATAATTCCTCAGTGATTAAGGATTTTATTCCATTGACAAGTTTATTAATCATAAGAACAATTTAAAAAATAAACAAGGTTGATGTATTCTGTATATTATTATATTTGTGTGTATATTTCCATGTCGCTTATAGTATAGTAACCAAGATTCCAGGAAAGCCAGACCATCTGATATTTTATAAAAGCTGACAGATTCTCAGCGATGGGCAAATATGAAGTTTAGGCCATGGTGCCTTTGGGATGTTAGAGGGAGCAAAGGTGCTAAAAATACCAACTTACTTTCGTCATACTATGAAGGGTAATTTTTTTTATATTTTATTCGGGATTATATTAGAAACCACGTCATCCGTTGCCAGACACGTTACCATGGTGTCTTCCCCTTGGCAGATACCCTTAAGCCTCGATGAATTGTAACTCCACTTTCGTTAAAGTATAAAAACTGAAATTCATTTGTTATTTGGGTAGCAAATAGAAGTTTTTTCCTCTGTAGCAAGACCAGTGAGCAAAGTCCTAAATAAATCAATTTTCAGTCAAACTATCAATTTCTAGAGAATCTCTTGAAATAGGTCGAGTTTTGATTTCAATTTGCCACATTCATACGGGGGAATTGAATATACATGGTGATCCACGTTGGAATTATCATGTCCGCGTTAATTATTTCAAATGGAACACCTTATATATCATTCAAATGCGGCAATAAAACTTTGCGATTATAATCTTCTAACCTGAGGTCCTTAGGTTTAAGTTTACGTCCGATCATGGCCACTTAAATGAAATATTAAGTGACTCTAAAAAATTAACAAGGCGCAAAAACTTCCGAAAATTCCATATTCTGATCCAGAATTATTTCAGGAATTCAAAAATGTTATAATACACAGGGTGTTCTATTCCATGTACCATAAACTCATATCAATTTTCATTTTGATACATGGAATATTTTAGAAGTTATGGCTTGTCTAATAGATCCTTGACACCCGGAATATCTATAATACAGAGTGGGTCAACGAAAACAAAACAGACTGAATAACTTCCAGGAGAATGTTCATTTGAAAAAAACGTTGAAATAGGCAGACCCATCTTAAGAGTTTTGGTGCCCCAAGGCACGAGATCAAGCATGGGATTTGTTAGGGCTCCAATATTTTTTTTGTATTTGACTGAAATGAATCTAGATTGTTGAACAACATGTTCACAACAAACCTGAGAAATCATCTTCATTCTATTCCTCCCTAGGAAGGAAAAGTAAAAGTGACGTGCTGGTATCAATAGGGTCCTATCAGCGCTACATTTTAAAAATATTCTCATGTTCTACAGGATGCGCCAAAAACATGAAACTTATCAAAAGTTGCTATTTTTTAAAAACCCAGTATATTGTTGCATTTTCAGATTCTCCCTGAAGAGCTGATTCCATCTATCTATCACACTAGGGGTCTGCGAAAATGATTACAGAGATATAGGGTGTTCAAAATAGGGATATTTGAAATTTAGGATTTTTTTGTGCTTAATTTATTCATTATTGGTCAAAACGGCTCACATACTTCTATCTTAACTTTTGATTCATTATCTACTGACATTTGATTGGAACAGATACAGGGTGGTTCAAGATCCAGAATTCCAATTACTCAACCACAAATTAAAAATATGTAGGAAACAAGAACAAAAATAATATGCCTATAAGTTATACTGTACCTAGTTCTTAGTTTCAAAATGGGACACCCTGTATATTTACCTATATACAGTTCAAATGAGATCACTGTATTATGCATTGAAAGTTATATCAGACCCCCTTCTCATCCTCCTGATAAGTTGTAACCAAGATATGGGAGTAGCTCAAACAGTGAGAATTTTTAACTTCACCCTGTATCTCAAAAACATGAAGGACTGTGAAAATTCTGTTTGGAAAAAAACAACACTCTATCTTCAAAGATAACTGATACATCATGCAAAAGCATGGAAGACTGGACATGCTCTACACTGCTCAACACATATAAAAGTTATTGATAAAAAAAAGTTGACCAATGAATTCCATTCAATGGAAACAAATTCATAATTTTTCTCAAGATGAAAGTTATAGCATTTCAATCCTGAGTAATCAAAACATGCCAAATATCAATATCAAATTGTCCTGACCAAGAATTGTTTGAGATTGACTTTAAATCTTCTTACATCAGGTATATTTTTCAATTCACATGGTAATGAATTGTATAAAATTATTCCATTATGAAATACTGGTTGTTTGCCAATATTCAACTTGAATCTCTAGTCCCAAAACTGGGCTGTATTGACTACATTACAAGCTCAGTTTGATATTTTAATATTATCAATAAAATGAAAGAAACAACATATTTTGAGTTTATATAATGAAATTAAATTCAAAAATTTATGTGAAACTAACTTCATGTTCATGAGATACAGGGAAAAGTTGAAAATTCTCAGTTTTCAATTTATCAGCAACATGAGAAGGAAGCCTTATATAACTATTTATGCATAATACAGTGGCATACTTATTTTATTTCTGTAATCACTCATGTTTAGAAAATAATGCCAAAATATTGTTTTAAAATGGGACACCCTGTATATTTACCTATATACAGTTCGAATGAGATCACTGTATTATGCATTGAAAGTTATATCAGATCCCCTTCTCATCCTCCTGATAAGTTGTAACCAAGATATGGGAGTAGCTCAAACAGTGAGACTTTTTAACTTCACCCTGTATCTCAAAAACAGGACTGTGAAAAACAACACTCTATCTTCAAAGATAACTGAGACATCATGCAAAAGCATGGAAGACTGGACACACTCAACACTGCTCAACACATATAAAAGTTATTGATAAAAAAAAGTTGACCAATGAATTCCACTCAATGGAAACAAATTCATAATTTTTCTCAAGATGAAAGTTATAGCATTTCAATCCTGAGTAATCAAAACATGCCAAATATCAATATCAAATTGTCCTGACCAAGTATTGTTTGAGATTGAATTTAAATCTTCTTACATCAGGTATATTTTTCAATTCACCAGGTAAAATTATTCCATTATGAAAAACAGATTGTTTGCTGATATTCAACTTGAATCTTTAGTCCCAAAACTGGGCATAACTATGGACTGTATTGACTTCATTACAAGCTAAGTTTGATATTTTAATATCATCAATAAAATGAAAGAAACAACATATTTTGGGTTTATATAATGAAATTAACTTGAAAAATTTATGTGAAACAAAACCAAATTTTCCACCACTGCTGTTGAAGGACCAGCTGGCCATTTAGGCAATACAGTGTGATGTATATACAACTACTATATCTAGTGAAATAACTATACTTACAGCATCTGAACTTCTTCTGGCATCTTTATCTCGTTTCACTTCTAACTCTTTCTTCATGCCTCCATTCACAGCTTCATTCAAATTTGGCAATTCACTGGGTTGCACAATTACCTTGGACTCTTTGACAGCATCTTTGGCAGGTTTTCCAATATTTGGATTAGGTGGATTAGTATTAGGTATGACTGGTTCATCTATGTAGTCTTTTGTGGTTAAAGTTTGAAATACTAGGTCCACAAACCCTTCTGTTTCTGTTATAAAAATGAGAGACAATAATTGATTAGGATCATTATTGCTGTTTATAGATTCAATTGAACTAACAATCAGAAATTATCAATTAACAATCAACAATTAATGATCATGAGGGTGTTTATACGTATCTGATAATAATTGAGAATTAAACGAATTAAATGTGAAATGTCTTTTGATTAAAGATCAAAATGTTGTTAAAAAGTGATTTTGGTCTCCACCATTCATGCATCCATTAAAATAAAATATTCCAATTAATATCACCAATCTCCATTTGAACAATAACAAATCCAATCTTCATGTTCTGCCTCCAGAATTTACCAATTCTTATTGTTGTTAAGTTGAAAGGTGGCTAACTCATTTGTAATTCTTAATTTAAATGACAGATATAAATGTATAATCCCTCATAGATGTTTCCTTGTATTCAACTTTTTAAATTCAAAGTTGTTAGTTTTAGTTTAGTTGAATCTATAAACCCAGCACATAAATTAATGAACAATTAATGTTACCTCCTTCAAGAAACACATCTAATTGTCCAATCATACTTTTTCGAAGTTCTTCTTCAGACTTATCTTTCTTGATCAATGCTAGGACATATTTTGCTAATGCTGCTGGATCAGCTTCACACCTAGAATTCAAGATTCAAGATTCTCACTACTTTGGTAGTTTGATCTTTGAGGTTAATGTATTTTAGTATGTGCTACAAATTTGAATGCTGAAATGAAGTTCACCATTCTAGAGGAAAAAATCACCAATTTGAAGTGTACAGAATATAATATGATGAAGATAATAAAAATCATAAAAAGGGGGTCATCTTACATTGGCTTTAGAACAGCTGTTAGCCATGTCCTGAAGGAATCCACTTGTTCAACAATCATTATGTTTCAGATACGGGCATTTATTGAACTGATTATACAGCGAAAATCGCAATTTCATGCAAATAAATAGATTATTTTCAAGGAAAATGTCCTCGCTATTAAAAGAAATCACCAAGAAATCACTCACGCAACGAAACGAATCAAGGGAAGAAATGACAAGATTGACAAGAGACAAGAATAGACAATGACACTAATGACAGATAGTGACGACACAGAATCACAGAAAACAGAAGAACAAACAGAAATACAGGGTGTCCCATGAATAGAAGATCATAATAGAAAAATGTTAGCGTTGATTGATATATTACGCTTACGCTGGGAAGATGCCCAACCTTATGGGGCAAAACGAGGTCCAAAAAAATCTCACAACTAGATGGCGTACCATAGTTCAAAATCTCACATAGTGGCGGCGATAGTGTCGAACGATGTCGGAGCAATAATACTTCGTAATTTGACGGGCAGGTGCGCCACTTACGAAGAGAATCTATTGGAATGCAGATGGCGTGCGACTTGGAACAATTAAACAATCCATAATCCGAAACGCTTGTATCGAATCCATGATCAATCAGTACGATTCTAACTAATATGGCGGTAAATTCGAATTTGTTAGTAATAGCACAGATTAACGTAATAGTTGTACTGGATGTGTTTCTAACGAGCGCATCACGGACGTGAGATCATGAAAAAAGTTTATAGAAATCGAATTGGAGTGAATCACAAAATTTAATGTCTCAACAATAAATGCTTCCATTTTTGGCGATTGTGGAATAAACTGGTCAGCAGATATCAATATATAAGCTGCTCATAAATTTGATTGAAATTCACGAACCCGGACCAGTGTTGTCACCTTAGTGTATTTTACCCTAGAATGGAATCTAAATGGGTCTGTTTGAGTGGAATTTCATATTTCATTATGTCAAATTACTAAATCATACTATAATTCACTGTCGCAAATCATTTTCTTGTCACAGCTATGTACAATTTTTGAAATTTTTATTATTGAAATTACTGATATTTATCACATGAAAAACGCGAAACCTTGCGTGACAATTCTATACCGCTATCAATCCAAAGTATTTTATACTGGTATATGATCCGACCTATGTATTGCCAAAACTTGGAGTGCCAATAATTTCCTTTGACTTCTGTGGGGCGACCGACAAACGCACCGTTACAGAGATATCCTTTGTCGGGACAGAGTACATACTAGGGACGTCCCAGGGACATCAGCTGGCTGACAAAAAAAGCATCCAAGGGATTTCCGTCTGGTACGTCCCTGGGATGTTCCAAGAACGAACAAATTATATCACTAGGAGGTAGCAAGGATATTCCAGGGACATCCCTTCGACAAAAGAAAAAAAATTAGGTCGAGTAGGGTTTGAACCCGGGACCTTTAGCTTATCAGGCACGCACCTTACTGCATTGGCTGATATGCCTTCTGAAGATTTATGTGCCAAACAGATTTTTAAACAGGACTAAACTGCAGAAACCTGAATAAATACAACTTTGTTAGGATTTGGGTATAATTATTATTATCATTCGTGGATGTTTAAAAATGAGGGGCATTATATGCATTTACGTTTTCTATTTGCGAAAAATGGTCATTTCTCGAGAAGTTCTGAGACAATTTTCTTTATTTTCATTACAATTATTTACCGGAAAAAACCAAAAATTTTCATAAAAATTCAACTCAATATTTTGATGAAAGTCAATGACTCTGATGTGAATAGATATCAGATATTCCAGGGACACGAATAGGATAACCTATGGATGTACCGGGCCGGATGTCCACTGGACAACCACTGCGGGACATCCCCTGGATACCCCAATTATGTCCTTGTACCGTGTGACAAAAAGGGTACGTACCTAGAACATATACCCCTGTGTTGTTAGGGCGGAGATTCTGAGCGTTCCGTGTAGTCTGTACTCCGCTGTTCTGGAGCGGCAAAATCGATTCTACTCAGAAAAAGTTACTGGTATATCACAAAATATCAACGCCGATTTCATGATTATATATCGTGGCATATAGACTGGAAATGTAGCTGTTTTTTGTTGATTTTGTTTTTATCTCTTCAAATAATATACCAAAAAAGAATTCATATTTTTTTCAACAACTAGATACTGTAAAAAATGGTTCATAAGCTTGCAGCTTCAACTCTTGTAATCCAATGAATAAATGAATTCTATATATGTTCCAATAGTTATGACTCACTCTGTATATTATATGCCTATTATAGATGGTGTATTTTATTTCATTTTTATAGTGAACCATTAACAATCAAAGATTCAAAGATATCTGACTATTTATTTTCTATCTACTGATGAGACTCTAAGAAATTATCACATTCAGATTGATTATATTATCAATATTTTGTAATGTCTTATTAATACAAACCTTCAATATGAATACAAATTGAGTGAAAAAAATAATCAACGAAAAAGGCGTGAGATGTATTTCCAGATATACATATATATTGGTCTAGGCAAAGTATGACAAGTTATTCACAAAGGAATTTAAAAAAACGCCACGGAGTAGGAACCCAACTGAGTGAGAGATCATAATATGTTCTTCTCTCTTCCGCAAGGCACCGAGGGAAAAATCAATACTCGCAACCCGTTGTTATTGTTGGTTGCGTATACGTCCATGGGATTCACCGACCGTAGCAAACATTTTTTATCGGAACCGGTCGGGCGGGTCGGGTCTCATCGTAGAAGACAAGGATAAACAAAAATTTCTGGAGCGATAGCACGCGGTGGGATGGGAGATCTGTAATTCTGTAGAAAAGTGTAGTAATCTGTACAATTAGTTCAGACATGTTCTGTGTGCCTAGTGGAGTCGCTACCTCACAGTGGCTAAACGATAGACGAGGGGATGAGCGGGGCATCGACTCTCAAATAACACAGGTTGGGCATCTTCCCAGCGTAAGCGTAATATATCAATCAACGATGTTAGTATAATCAGGTATAATTAAAACTTACTTTCCTAAAGTGCCCTAAATTCTTGTGTGCCCAAGGACCCCAGCATACAGCCTTGGATAAGTTTAAGATGCCTGGTGTAGTTGCTTCAAGTCGGGGTATTTTGATCTCAGGAATTTGTGCTAGAAGATTTTGTACAGACCTTATTTAGGGGCACCCTGTATAATTTTGACCAACGCAAAGAAAATATAAGGTCATATCAACCTGGGAGAGGTAAAGAGGTTGGTGAATATGAAATGTGTTCCGAACGAACATTACCCCTCCTAACAAATATACCACCAACATTTAGGAACTAAAAATAAATCGCTAAATTTTTGCTATAAATATCAATTCCTATTTCTATAATTACGAAGCTCTGGGAGGGCCACTTCTATATATTTTTTAAAATCTCGAGTTTGTAAAGTCGAGATCTCGAGTTCTCGAGTTGTGAAAGTCGAGATCTCGAGATCTCGAGTTGTGAAATTCGAGATCTCGAGATCTCGAGTTTACAAAGTCGAGAACTCGAGATCTCGACTTTACAAAGTCGAGATCTCGAGTTTGCAAAGTCGAGAACTCGAGATTTAATTTGTTGTGGTGAACTTGTGATGCGAGAACGTCAAGAGATATGTCATTATGTCAACTTGACACCTGCCGCCATAATTCTCTATACCTGCCGCCAAATTCCAAAAAGAAGCCATCTAAACTCGGATCTGTTGACTTTCCTGCTGTGTGTAGTGTGGGTGGATTGAAGAATGATGGCTAGATATTAGGTAATAATTAAATTGCATTGATATACCATGCAGGAATAAGATAAAAACAAATAAATAATAATAATATAATTAAAATCAATGTTGTGGCTTTGGTTCTGTGATTCTGTATAGGTCCTGCACAAGTTTGAATCAATTACATTGAGTTCATTGGTTTGAATCCTCTGTCGGCTCTGCCGTAGGAAGTAGAACTGCTAAAGTGGCTAATGGTCCATGTGAAATGTTCATGGCCCATATTATGTTTATATAAGTTTATAATAAAAAAAATATTTTGAGGTTAGGTTTGGGAACTCCACTTGAAAACGTAGATGATGAATTAGATGAAAAATCTCCAGCTTGCAAAAATTCAAAATAAGCAGAAAAAATTAATAATTGAATGAATGTTGTTTTGAAGAATCATTAAATAACACTCGAAATTTTGCTTCTCACTACCTCACTAGTCACTACCCAAGTCAAGCTTTTATTTAAACGCTCTACAATAAAGAAGAAAATTATTTTAAGTATTTCTGTATCTCTTCATTCTTTAATCCACCCACACTACACACAGCAGGAAAGTCAACAGATCCGAGTTTAGATGGCTTCTTTTTGGAATTTGGCGGCAGGTATAGAGAATTATGGCGGCAGGTGTCAGGTTGACATAATGACATATCTCTTGACGTTCTCGCATCACAAGTTCACCACAACAAATTAAATCTCGAGTTCTCGACTTTGCAAACTCGAGATCTCGACTTTGTAAAGTCGAGATCTCGAGTTCTCGACTTTGTAAACTCGAGATCTCGAGATCTCGAATTTCACAACTCGAGATCTCGAGATCTCGACTTTCACAACTCGAGAACTCGAGATCTCGACTTTACAAACTCGAGATTTTAAAAAATATATAGAAGTGGCCCTCCCAGAGCTTCGTATATAATAGTACCTAAACATCATATACAATATATATACCAATTGTCGATCGAAAAAGGATATTATGCTTTATTGAGATCGTATATATGTACAATATTATAGTTAATAACTTTATTTCTACAAAAACTTCGACGAGAGAATGATCATATAAAATATATACATACAGAGCGTGTGTTTCACTTCAACTGGTATTAATTTATCATTTTTACAACGAGTCTTCCTCTTACGATCGTAATATCATTAAGTATACCTATAATTATAATATATAATAATTGATGGATTTATCGCTATTTGAAGTGAACACACTGTAGGTATATACATTTATATATTATATATATATTGTTAAGTATATACTTTCTACTTTCAGGTATATAATAAATAAGTGTATATCTCAAATCACATAAATGATTATTACATTGATGCATTTATATATAGTATATGGCATCATGATTTTTAATTAATAGTTATCATCATTCATCATTCGAAGGTCGTCCCTGTTTTGTGGTAAATATAGTTTTTTCCCGTTAGTCATCGTATCCATTTTATAATGCGTGGATGTTTTATGTTTATATATAAGCAAAAAGTGAAAAAAAAGTAAAAAGCTCTATATATTAAATCATAATCGTGTTCATGATGGGTGGTAAGCAAAACATCTGATAAAAATCTGATTTCTCATTTCAGAATTCGATTGACATATCGTATTTGCAATTTTTTTATTAGGACACGTGGCCTCATTTCCTCAAATAACAAAAATAGTTCATTACTTCTCAGCACGTATTCAATTCGTCATTCGTCAAATCGGTCGAATCGTTAATCGATCAATGTGATGGATTTGTTAAATAATAACAGATAATAAAACAATAACGTCAAATCCAAAAAATCTATCAAGGTACTCTAGTACGTCTGCAGCCAGCAGCCACCTGAGCAGCCACAGCTGTAAGCTCTCTACTGTGGCCACAGCATTCACAAGTGCACAGAACACCTGAGCCGTTGAGTTGAAAGTTGAAGCCGTCACTGCCGTCAAACGTCGCGATAGAAAATATGCGTACGCCACCTATCGGAGATCTTGAAAGCTGTCAAAGCGGCCTGTTTACTTCGTTTTCAATTGGTTCACATTTGTTTTTTTGTTTGTGCTTATTGGTCACTTCATCAAAACAAACCGCTCAAGAGTGTTCGAGTTGTTGCCGTCAGGTGGAGCGACTTGTTATTTTCTATCGCGATATTCGCGATCTACTATATTTTAACTTTGACACTGTGCTTTAACCAAACTTTTGTGCAGTTGTCCAGCAGCATCATAGATAATCATACAGCAGGCTATAATTATTATCTATGTCTAGCAGTCTTCCCTAAATTTGATCAGATTAGCGGAAAATGTGAATTTGAAATCAATGTTAAAGGCGCACAGGTGAAAGATGTAAATAGTGGCAAAATAAAATGCTCCCATAATTATTAAAATATTTAAATATCCCTGTGAAAGACCTGAGGCACTGATATTATTCATTGATGGACTCATGGTCAAATTCTTAAAATGTCAATGGTTAATTAGTTTATAATTTATTCTGTGATACTCCAGGTGGCACTATACACACTATACCTATGAAATCAGGTTTTATTTATGGTGAATTTGTTTTAGTATGGATGAAACAGCAGAACAAGATACTGAAACTAGTTTAGATGAAGAAATTGCCAAACTTTCCCATGAGGATCTTTTGGAAATAACACAAAGCAGCTTGAGAAGACTGATAACTGCTGATCCTTTGCTCAAAGACTTACCTGTTGATGTTACTGTTGAGGAAGTGTTGGCACAAATAGCAGTTGCTCAGGGTCAATCTATCACAGTAGTTGTCACCAGATACTCAGAATCTCCTTTGAATGTTGTGGTGAGCAAAATTCATTCCAATGTGGATTCAAGCATGAATCAGGGTATCTATATATTCCATATTGATGAATAGATTGATAGTTTATTGAATTGCATTAATAATCATGTGAGAGTGGCAGAAATTGTGAGAAATGACCAATATCTGGTATTAAAAATGGGATTTTATAAATAAGCTCATTAGTTGAATAGTTTTTTAACTTGAATGTTGATTATTTTCCCAGATATTTTCACATCACCAGAATATACTTGATGTCCCAGAAAATGTTAAGATCCCTGATACCAATATGAGATTTCAAAATCATTGAGATTTAAATTTGTACATTTTTTAGACAAATTGCCCCCAAGATATTTACCCTTACAGAGTGGAGAAGGTAGATAGGTCAACAATATTTGTTCAGAAATATTTTATTCCTTTTTAATAGAATTTGTAGATGATGTGTATACACACACTGAACTTTTGGAAATAAATTACCAATTAAATAACCTTGAAAACTTGAAGATTATAAATCAGAAATTAAATTAACTGAAAAATTAATCAAACATGAAACTGGTTCTGAACTAATATATCTTATCACCATATTACTTTCCTCAAATACTTTTAAAACAGTTCAATACCCCAATCCCTCTTGTTGGGGATTTTACCCCCCTCTTATGTATGTTAAAAAAGTTATGTAAACATTGAAATATATTGATTCAAAAACTCTGATGACTGCTGAAGGAAAGCTGTGGTGAAATTGGGAGCAAAATAAAAACATTATTTTACTGAAAACTAACATTTAATTTGATATTCATTCATTATTAATTTTCAACTCTATTAGGTAATGTAATGTCTTCAAGGAGGAAATGATATACAATAGTATTCTGAAGAAATACTATATATTGATTGACTGTATTCAAATTATAATGTATGATGTTTACAAAATCACACTGCACATTGTTTTCTATACAGAAGGAAATAATATATACAATATATATACATACAGGTTTCAAGGCGCAAACTGAAATGGGAGATAGATCTCATCATTTCAACCAAAAAAGTTTATATAAACATTAGTCCGATCTCGCTCAGTAGCGGAGGGGCAGGGGGTCAAAGTTGAATTATTTTTTTTTTCTATTAATTGAAATATCTTGCTTACTTTCCAAGATATCATTTTGACATTTGGTGTGGTCAATACTTCCTAGAAGATCATCATTTCAAGCCATTTGAAGATTTTCAAAATCTACAGGGTGATACGTTTTTGGGGGTAGAGGCTTCTTTATCCCCCCCAAACTTATTCGTAGTACGCCTCTGGCATCTTTCAGTGATCAAATTGTGAGGATCTTTCAATTTTGAGGCTTTTTTGCTCTTCAATTTTTTCGAGAAACGAACCGTTTTTGAGATAAATAAGCATATACGTTCTAAAACATGTTAATTTTGCCTATGTTTCGCTCAAATTTTATTCTTTGACAAAAAGAGCAAGGAAAGCCTTTAAATTGAATGATCCACACATTTTGCTCTGAAAGATGCCAGGGGCGTACTACGAAGAAGTTTGGGGGGATAAAGAAGCCTCTACCCCCAAAAACGAATCACCCTGTACATTTTGAGAATCTTCAAATGGCTTGAAATGATGATCTTCTAGGAAGTATTGACCACACCAAATTTCAAAATGATATCGTGAAAAGTAAGCGAGATATTTCAATTAATAGAAAAAAATAATTGAATTTTGACCCCCTGTAGCTCCGCTACTGAACGAGATCGGACTAATGTTTATATGAACTTTTTTAATTAAAATGATGAGATCTAACTCCCATTTTAGTTTGTGCCTTAAAACCAGAAC
The DNA here is from genome assembly GCA_918026855.4 of Phaedon cochleariae. Lineage (NCBI taxonomy): Eukaryota > Metazoa > Arthropoda > Insecta > Coleoptera > Chrysomelidae > Phaedon > Phaedon cochleariae. Next base: position 43,975,321 of record OU896717.1, on the reverse strand, counting down.
CACCCTGTATATAAAATGGGATGTTTTTTCAAATTATTTTTCATCATGTGGAAGGCATTAAAACATGCAGCTTCCCATATATTACCAGACAAATATATCCAATATAACCCATCAGACAGTCTAGATATTTAGCCGTCATTGGCCGAAAAAATAATCTGGTGAAATCAGTGTAGGTACTTGAAGCCCTGAAGCTAAACTTGAAGCAATTCTCCTGGTGGGTGATGCCACACTCACTAGTTCTTTGACCTCATTGGAACACCGCTAAAAAGTCGGAGACCCTCCACTTTTCTATAGATACTTCCACGGGAAATTTTTCTCAGGAATTTCTGCAATCATTCCATCACTAGCAATGCCTACCAGTCAGCCGAACTCGACAAGCCCAGTCAGCACATCTTTTCGTTGTCTATCTTGAAATATGTGAAGCATCACTTTACCAACACTCATTCTTATGTATAACAACGGCAAAGCTTTGGAATTATTTGCCAATGGAAGTATTCATAACCTCCAAAAGTTCAAAAAAAATTCCAATACCTACCTCCTCTCCTTATCCTTCCTAGATACGCACGATGTTCTTCGATAGAAGTTTCCTTTTGTGCGCTCCAAGAGATAGTATAAGAAAATGCTCATTATAAAAATCTGCAACATTGAATGTAGTGTTTTTAAAAACTACATAAATTGATCTGTTGCAAGTTATGAAATATGAAAGTATCTCAGATTTGTTTGAAAAATATTTTAGTTCATATAGGAGCTTTACTATTTCATCCATACCACATCAATATGAGAATTATATTTTTATGTAAAAATATGCATATTTTTCATTATACCAACTGAAATGAATTCATGAACATATATGTTTGGAAAGTGCATTTATCGATCAAAATATTGATAAGAGTTTCACAGGTCATTGAAATTAACTATTTACTGAATATTATTGTTGTTGAATTCTGTGTTTATATGTTTTCTGAATATACTGATGTTCTATTATTTTTTGGTGGTTAAAGGGGTTGTAAATGGAGTAGTGAAGATGAGCATCATTTTTTAAGCCATTCTTGATGTTATAAATAATTCTGTTGAACAAGAAACCAGAACAACAAATTTTCTCATTCAGTCAGGTGAATCGGATCCTTCTCGAAATTATATTATTACTGTGGACCAGGAAGGTGTACAGAGCAGGGTTGGAATGAATTAATTCATATGAATTAAATCAGTGATTTCATTCGTGAATTAATTCCATTGACTTTTTTCGAAAAAGTCATGAATTCATTCAAATTTTTAAAAATGAGACAAATTGCACTATTACCTTTGATTTTAACTAGGTTAAACTGAAAAATTCGATCGTATTTTGGCAAGAAATTTCACTATGTTATTGTGGGATGGCTCATTAGAAAAATATGTGAGTTTGAAAAGTTTTGTATGTCTAGTTTCTGAGATATACGCCGACAAAGTTCGTAAAAACGTCGTATTGGAGTAGGATTGACGAAGAAAGAAACTGTTTCTTTAGTATAAATAAGACAAAATAAGCTAGAAAATGTGTTGATCGGAACTCAAATACATGTCTGGTTATGATCACATAAACTATAGTAAATCAGGATGAATACGAGGCACGGTCAAAAAATTCATTTTTCGGAAAAAAAATTCGAGCACTATTCCAAAACCAACAAGTTATATTTTGATGAGACATTATAGTTTTACCCTATTGTACGCTTCGAAAACGTATTTTGATTCTTGATAACTATCTCTTTTCGAAATATGAATTTTTGGAATTTTGTGTTATACCCCTTTTGAAAACAATTGACAGCTTGTTTTTGATCACAAAGAAAGGGATTGATTGATACTGTCGATTGAATGAAACATGTTAAATAATCTTCAACAAAATCTAACACACCCTGTATATTGAACAACTGAATTCGCTAGTGAGTTACCTCAGCTTTCATTCAATCAACAGTATCAATCAATCCCCTTCTTTGTGATCAAAAACAAGCTGTCAATTGTTTTCAAAAAGGAGTATAACACAAAATTTTAAAAATTCATATTTTGAACAGAGATAGTTATCAAGAATCAAAATACGTTTTCGAAGCCTACAATAGACTAAAACTATAATATATCCCACCAAAATATAACTTGTTGGTTTGGGAATATAGTGCTCGAATTTTTTTTCCGAAAAATGAATTTTTTGACCGTGCCTCGTATACACCCTGATTTACTATAATTTATGTGATTATAACTAGACATGTTTATGAGTTCCGATCAATATATTTTCTAGCTTATTTTGTTTCATTTATACTAAAAAAAACAGTTTTTTTCTTTGCCAATCCTACCCCGATACGACGTTTTTACGAATTTTGTCGGCTTATATATCAGAAACTAAACATACAAAACTTTTTAAACTCACATATTTTTCTAATGAGCCATCCCACAATAACATAGTAAAATTTCAGCCAATTCGACCGAGAGCAAATTTACCGTGTTTTCGTGCGGGGTCCTTTAAAAAAATCCCAATTTCAAGAGATAATGAACAGTTTTACTGGTCTTTGGATACGTTGAGTCTTGAAGAAAATGTCGTTCCAGATTTCCCAACGGGGAACAACTGTGTTGGATTTGAAGAAAGCAATAAAACGTAGCTTCACTCTGCGACAGCAGCGTCAAAGGATCAAAACGAAAATAAGTTGGCGCTACGTGTGGAGGACTTTCCATTTACAGAACGTCCAAAATGGCCAGGTGATGAGAGATGACAAAAAAGAAGTTTCTGAATATGGTAATTCAATATTTTTTGTAAAGCATAGGACTGTTCTACATTGCACAATGTATTTTCAGGTATAGCAAATAAATCTGAAATCAGATTCGTGAAGAGACTGAGGAAGGAATCTTCACACTCTCTGAGACATGCTGACTAAGTATGGTCCCAATAAATCCAAAAATAAAGTTTGGGTCCCTTGTAGCATTAGTTTTCATACCACTTGCGGGTGAGTTTAAATTCTGGAAGGTAATTGGGCTGTACACACTAGTTGCATTCACGCCACATACCTCTTTTGTATTGATCTTTCCATTAATATTGTTGTATTATTATTAGTATTGACAGTATTTGATGCAATCATCAGAATAGTGATATATTTAACAACCAATCAGCAATAATTCACTTCCACCGTACGGGTGTCCTGAGACATTCATCCCAGACAACTAGATGACGAATGATCACGTCACTGTGACGTCCCTATATAGTGATTTTCCGTCGAGAGACGTAACACCAATTTATGACGTCACTATGACGTACTTTCTATGACGTGATAACCACGTCATCATCTCAACGTCGAGTGAACGTCACTTAAATGGGTAAATAAGACATCAGTTTCATGATGTTGCAGGGACACCCTGTTGACGTCCATTTTTCACAGACATTTTCTAACCGTCAGGTTTGTGACGCACCTATATATACAGAATGGTCATTTTCAGCGTCGAGAAGTTTTCAGAGAAACTCGTTTTTTCATCAATTTTACACACATATATAGAAACATGTACGTCTTGGTAATTTTATATACAGCGTGTGTCACAGACGGCCCCCCCTCTATATCTCAGTTATTAGTCATGCGATTCCAACCAAATCTGGCGTGGTATGAATAACCATCAATATGATCAGTTTTACTGAGATGCACATCATTTTGGACAGTGCCGTGCGTTTTTATTGAACTAAAAAGGGGTCGATTTTTCATTAAATCATATTAGGCATTTTATACAGGAAATCTAACCTCATATCATTGTTCCCCATGCTCTCGAAGCTCCATATGCAAAAAATCACGTAATTCCGAATTAACAGGATTGGCTCCCTTTTTACATTTTCAGTCTCGAATAAATAAATGGTGCCTTCAAATCAAATACGAATTTAGGAACATTCAATAGCTCCGGTAGGTAGAAAATGATGATTTGAAAGAAAAAACAAGATATACCATTTTTTGTTGAACTTACCGTTTCCGAGTAAATAATTTTTACGTTCGCAAAAATACTGTTTAGATGTGCCTGGTTTCCTGAAACCCTTCATAGGAATCTTATGAAAATCCACATATGTGGGTTCGAAACCATGAAGAACAATATTATGAGGTCAGTGTTCCTATGAAAAAATGCCTAATATGATTTAATAAAAAACTGACCCCTATTCATTTCAATAAACATGCACGGCAATGTCTAAAATGATGTTTGTCTTTGAAGAACTGGTCATACCGATACAAATTTGGTAAAGATCGCACGACTGATAGGTGAGATACAGAGGGGGGGCCGTTTGAAATGACACACGCTGTATATAGTACTGACGTTAATATAAGTATACCTAATTGAAACAAATCAACAAGTTTTATTGGAATTATATATACCAACCCAAAAAGTAGGAGAATTTTTTTTCAACTCTGATACCCTGTATATCTCGGAAAACAATCAAGCTATAAATGTATACATATGAATGGTAATATGGGTGTACCTATTGAAACCGTAACTTTTATGACGTTGCAGTGACGTATATATGAGGTCTAAAAATCACGTCGGTGTGACGTACCAATTTGGTGAATTTAGTCATTCAGAAAATTTTCCAATAATTTCCTAGGTATTTAGATTTTTGTTGGGTGACAACTAAATTCACCAACATCCTGTTTATTGCTATCAAACTATTCTTGGTTTGCTTACATCTCGCCGACACAAACTACATAATTTCTGGTACAAATACAAATAACTGATTCCATTCTGATACATCAAAATGAGCGTGTACACCTTTTAGTAAAACTTTTAACTCAAACCATGTTTATAATTATCCTTTTATACATAAATAATGATTGACGACATAATTCGATGGAAAAATTAACTGGAATATTTCATTTTTAGACATAAATAATAGTACCTTCTGAAAACGGGACCTGTTATGACGTAGAAACCTTATCTCGCCATAGTTAAAAGAAAATACCAAACGCCCGACGGAGACTGAGGCAACTGATATATTAATTCTTTCAACTGTGATCTCGCGCTAATTCACTCTGTCAGAAATCATGTATCATTCATCTCTATATATAGTCTTGTTTCAGTATAAGGGTTTTGACGTCACATCATCGCCCCATTTTCAGAGGCCCGAAAAATCGGGGATTTCAATAATTTTTTATAAAACGTAGGAAGCTCACAGCAAGAAACGGTTTGCGGTGGTGAGCTAGTTTGGGTGAGTTCTATCGAATTATGAAATAAAACTTTTTTGTGATATAAGCCCATTATTAACCCTTCAATTTGTTTGAACTTCCGTATATTACAAAGGCAGGCTGAATGATATTGCAAAAAAACGCGAAAATTCTTCACAAAAAGAAAAGCACATTTCCTCATGAAAAGCACACGTGTGGCGGTCAGGAACCCGTCTAATTCTTCACAAAAAGAAAAGCACATTTCCTCATGAAAAGCACACGTGTGGCGGTCAGGAACCCGTCTATTTTTCATATTTTGGGGTTAACTATAAAGCCTTGAAAAGGCATGCAGCATAAAATACGAGTCACCTATCACCAGCTCCTGGTCTATAAGCATATTGCTTATTTTAAAACAATATTTTTCCTCGTTTGTAGAAAAAATTTTGTTTGCACCTCGTGCGTGAAAGACTTCGGCAGCGCCTCGTCCAAAAAATCAGTTCTCGTTCACCAAAGTAGCATTTCGCGCACTACATACTAATAACTTTTTCGTATTTTAGCTCTTGATGTCGGAAAATATCCTTGGCTGGAACAGATTTCTAGACAGGAACAACTCAATTCAGGTTGTGACAACTTGGATGCGAAATTCAAGAAGAAATTGAATTATAGTGAATTAGATCATATTTTGGTTGACCATAATTTTAAGTTACTTTATTGCTATGTTCCAAAAGTTGCCTGCACTAACTGGAAAAGGGTAAAGAATAATAATAATTATAATATTGATAATTCAAATCACATGGTAGTCAGTGATATCTTAATTCAAAGGTGTTTCAATTATACCAGTATCTGAAGAATGTATAAAAATCTCTATTCAAAATCGAGAACAATGTTTTAATATCTTCTTCAAGATGGCTCCTCTTAGAAACACTCCAGGATAGAGAACTTTTCTAGATGCAAATAAGAGAGTTGAAGATTACACGAAATAGTTATTTAACCAACTAGTGTATTAATGAGGGCGATTAATGATCGAGATATTTTAGCGTGCGAGCAAAGCGAGCACGTTAATGTTCGAGATCATTAATCGCCTTTTAATATACAAGTTGGTTACAAAATTTTTCCGTCGACTATATTTCTGATTTCTCCTGCAATGAAGGAAACTTGGTTCGCGAATTCATCATTCATCCGGAAACTGCTAAGAATCACCCAGTAGCTTTGTTACTGACATTAGTGACATTTGACATTTGTCGAAATGATCAACATAGAAAATAAATTCCTTGTGTTAACAGGGATTAAAATCGTGTCAGAAACTTGGAAAGGCGAACCCGTTAGCGGAAAATCTTCGATGAAATCCATATTTTCGATTTAAATGCAGATTCCGTAAGTTATAGCATAAACAATGAATGCACGCGGTGTATGTTTGGTTGCCTATAAAGCAATCGTGCATTAATAGACAAATTGATCATTAATAGGGGTCATTAATGAACGATTTCATGAACATTAAACTTACTCGTTAATACGAGGTCGACGGAAAACCTACATTATTATTACACGATTGCAAGATTACACGAAAACATACATTATCGTCCGCCATTTTGTTTCGGATAAATATTTTTGTCTGAGATTCTAGAGATCACAGATTTATAAAAAGACCTCATCGTTGGCTCTATATAAAAATTACCAGTAAATATAATTTTGAATTTTATCAAAATGTAGCACTTGAACTGCCATTAGAACCAAATAATTAAAAACGATTTCCCAGCGATTCAAAAATACTGAGTAATCCGCGGTTTTTCAGGTTTTAATGGTGCTTACGGGAGAATACAACGTCACCAACTTGCTAGACATTCCATCATGGCAGGCCCATTCTGAACATTCCACAGTGAAGCTTTCCGAATTGGCAGAGGCAGATATTCAATCTTGCCTCAATAATTATACACTGTTCTTGGTTACAAGACATCCCTTCGAAAGATTGCTCTCTGCATATACCAATAAATTTTTGGACGGTTACTCAAGTTCGAAATATTTCCAGGTATACTATTTCAATTCATATCATGGAATTTACAACAATCTTGTCCACTTCTTTTGCTATATTCAATGAGGTTTTTTTTCATAGCTATAACAATCGGTGGCGGCTCGTGACTTTCATGACAGAGGAGGCTGAATGATATGAGAATTATTGTGAAAAACAACTCTCTACGACTCACCCAAATCGATAGCTTTAATGACATTCTGTTTACCAGTTAACCTGAACTTAATACTTGAAGAGATGTGTTCCTGTGATTTGCAGTGTCTATCCAATCCGCGAGTCAAATTTTTCGAATCATGATATCCTAATCGCCCCCAACATGATGACTTATCGGTTGATAATAATACGCAGTACCAATAAAATAGCTTATTCCTTACCTCAGATCCCGTCAACCAGATATATTTTTATAATTATCAGAATTGAACGAACGATTTTGTTTGTTACCTGTTACGATCAGATTTTTTAATTCCGGTGTCGGACGTTTGTTTTCACAATCAATTTATCTTCATAAGACAAAGCACTGAATGGGTTCACCAAAAAGTATTCCACTAGATCGCAATTGTTTAAAACACTCATTTTTGAGAAATTTTTAGAGCCCCTAACCATTAACCTAACATAAACATAAACAATGCACTCGCGCTGGATTTTCCGCAATTCGCGACACGACAAACACATGCTATTCGGGTGTATTCGAGTATTATTGCGCGTTGTGAAGGAGTCTAGCCTCCTATAGATGTTGCCAAGTTGAATATTTTACGCGTGAATTGCAGACTTCAACGTGTGATGCGTGGGCAAGCACTGTTGAAAATTCAAAAAAATCTACCTAAAAACAGGAAATAAAATCAAAATCCATGTATTTTGGTGTCCTTTTAATGAGAAAGTATAGATAATATCAGTTTAAGGAGAATCTCTGCGGAGGCTCAGCCTCCGTTGCCTCCTCTGAGGAGCCGCCACTGAATTAACAATGAGCCTTTCCTGTCATTTTTAGAAAAAAATTATCCTGCTATGAAAAATTATTGAATAAGCCAAACTAAACATGCGGGTTCAAACGATCAGACATGGCCGCGAAACCTGTGCCGTCAGTGCGCGAGCAATTTGGATTGGTAATTCCCTGACCTTCTCGCGGGTGCCAATAGAATGCACGATGGACTCGTCAATGTTGCCAAATTGGACAGAAAGCTATAAGTCGGATATTCATTCCTCAATTTTTTCATTTTAGCAAATATAATACAGATGTTGTTAGATAACTCAAATAATAACTACTCACCTGAAAATTGGTTGTATTGAAAATTTGCATCACATACTTAGTTATATCATAGGGAAAGAAATGAATTCTGAATCAATCAATACTAAATTGCTTACTTGGTTTAATTCCTATTGATTTCAGTACAAGCATCACTGTCTTCTTGTCAATAATATTGAGAAATAAGAACAGTGAAGTTATGCGAGGATTTTTAAATTGGCAACATTTTGTTAGCGTCAGATGCTTCATCTCTTTCTCTAGTAGACATATTGGCTAGATTAGCAATTACATTTTCCGGGAATGGGTGCTTGAGATATAGTAACACTGTTCAATCCGTTGATTATAAGAAATAGTCAACGGAATTTCAACATAACTTCCAAACTAAGTATGTAAAAAGCGTCGTATTACAGTTAGATGATTGCATCACATTTCATCCTAGCTAATCTTGAAACTACTGAAATACTTTGGAATTCAGGATAAATTGAATGTGATCAGCAGTGAATTACCAATCAACTATAGGTGATTATATACCTACTTATTACGAATCATTGCATTCCTTGCCCCATCCTGTACATAGGATCAATTCAAGGATTTTATAGAGATCTGGCAACAGCGGAGTGATTCCCAGCCGTCAGAACTCCAACCAATCAAATTGCAATAAGACACTGACATCACAGCTCAGTAGCGTTTGATTTCACAGGCATTGAAATAGCATTTTTAATTAATTTGTCGTTCTAGTTTCTCCCACTGAACTATAACCCTACAAACCATAAATATGTGGTCGGATAACCTTTTTCAATTTTTCTTCATACCATAATAGCGAAAAAGGGTCAAATTTTACGTTACTGGAAAGGCTCATTGTAGAATTATGCCAAAAATAAGAATCCATTATGCTTTGTTCATTTCATTTTTGATTATCTGATTAGGAATTTAGTAAGACAGATAGCACAACATAGGTAAAACAATCATTCTCGCTTCCTTGGTCTACTACTGAAAATTTGGAGTGCCATAGTTTATCTAGAAAGCATTCTTCCCATTATCCCCACCATTCGCGATGTCATTCATTTATCCAACTTTCAGCAGCGGTACGGCCGGCACATAATAAAAACCTTCCGATCGCACCCGACCGCAGCCGAGATGGCCAGTGGCGCGAACGTCACTTTCCGCGAGTTTGCGCACTACCTCATGAAGGAGGGCCCCACCACCAACGAGCATTGGGCCCCCGTCAACGATCTGTGCTCGCCCTGCGCGCTGAATTACTCTTTCGTCGGCAGACACGAGACCATCATGGAGGACGCCAGGGCCGTGTTGGATATGGTGGGGGCGCCGCACATCGTGTTTCCAGTCACGAGGTACGTAGGGAGACGATTTTAGAGAAGGAATAGAACGCCAACGATTTTTTTTTGCGATTTATACACGTCTATTATGAGTGCCAACACAGTATACACCATAGAGAAAGGAATAGAAAAGAGAGTTGTCAAACCTGCAGTAAAAGTTGGCACCACGTTTAGAGCGACACACTTGGCAACTGGGTGGAACTAGTTACTATGATCGATAAAACAGATTCCCTAGTTACCGATTGAGATAAGGCGGTTTATTTCAAACCTGCCCTGCACTTTCAAAATTTGTATTAATCAGGAAAATTACAAAAAAAAATGAAAAAACTGTAAAAATAGTAGATTGTTTTATTAGGATCAAAAGTGACACTTTGTTTGACAAGCGAATTTTGCATTTGCGAGGCGGAGCGTTTAGCGAAGCCGAGCGAAAGCAAAATTTGCGAGTCGAACAAAGTCACTTTTGATCCGAATGAAACATGATATTTTTTCTGCAACCGAAACAATTAACTCAAATGAACATGTGAAGTAACCACCAATGCCGTGCCATATGTATGCAATGCAACAAATATTGACAAATAATCCATGTAGTGAGAATATTCTACCTGCACTAACAGCAGGTTAGGTTTTCTAGGATGTTCGAATTGTAGTTTCAATATAAATACAACCACAGAGTGACATATTTGTGTATGGACCAGGTGCTCTAATGGCAAATACCGCGCCAGTGCCAGCTATAGGAACAGGACGTGGAAAATGTTAGGTTAGTGAACATATCAACAATGATAATAGTGATTATTTATTCCTCTCCATACTACACTGTGTTTGACTTGATAATCAAATGAAGCTAAACAACATCGTTGTTTGAGACAAAAAACCGATTCCTTGCCGTGATTGAAAAACAAGTTATCCATCCCGAGAATAACGAATGAAATACAGATCAAGCAAGTATTTGTATCTTGAAGGCTTCCCTGATCAAAACAAAAATACTTAACTGAGATGTTTATAATTAATTCCAATACCAAACTTTTATAATAAGGTGTATTTATATCTCCAGCATGGCTATGATGTGCCAAATCTGCTGAAATCGGAAACAAATCAGGTATGCGTCTCAACCCAAATAACCAACCGTCATAATGTTGTTCATTCTCGATGACGTCCAGTACATCCTTTTTAGTTCCTAGGAGCTAAAGTTCAACTTTAGCTCCTAGGAACTAAAATTCAACTTTAGCTCCTAGGAACTAAATATGTTGCCTAGCAACATACCTATTTTTGTGTCAGTAATAGAAACGTCAATTTAAGAGCTAATTTTGGTATCAAAATGGACGACTTTTGTGTCGGTTGCAGAAAAAATATTTTATTCCATCCAAGACTAGAGAACTACATATTATGAAACAATAAGTAAATAAAACTCTGAAAAAAATAACAAAATAAGATATAAACTCTTCAGCCTAATAATGACTAGACATACAAAAACAAAAAAACAAACAGAAATGATGAAAATTATAAATAAATGAATAACTAACTCTGTCCTGCTATATTATGTTGCCTGGGTGTCAAATTCTGAGTCAGAAAACACAATATCGAAATTTGGAATAACAAATTCATTCAACTCATTGACAAGAACTGATGATGGCCCTGGCTCCACTGGGCAAGTTAAAAATGAGTTGAGATTATCCAATATGGTACTCACATCGTCTTCACAATTTTTGTTGGCATTTTTAGGTATTATCAAGCTATTCAACACTTGTTTGCAGACTTGTATTTGCCTGACATCTCACCACACTTTTACATCTGTGATATTCTTTTAATCTGAAATATAACTGAAATATTACATAAAACCGAAATCAGTTAACATGAGTTCTTTCGAAATACCTACTTCAATTCGATAAAATGTATGTTTAATCCAGTTCAGTTCAAGTGAAATATTTCGGTTAGTTTAGAATGAAAGAATATCACTTATGTTTCTAGAAAAATGTACCTACGTGCAACCTACATGAATATTATCAATTTCACCTTGTCAATAATAGAAATAAACTCGGAAATAAAGTAAAATGAATGTGAAAGAAATGTGAAAGAGAAAGTCGAATTTCAGCGAATTTCAGTATCAACATCAACTCGGAAAATAAACAATATTGTATTCCATAGGTCTGTTCCTTTGTTCTGAAATAGAACTTGCTAAAGTTGATGTTTCTCCATAGTTGTCTCTGTTCATAGTATGATATAAACAGAGAAAGTCATAGAAAAAAAATTAAGTTTAGCAAGCAGAGCAAACACAAACGAACAGGCCTTATACTGTCGTGCTGTCGAATGTCGAAATGTTTCATGTCATAAGTCGTTTGTCGATTGCGAACAGCGCCTCCATGCGCGACTGGGTTGCGCACAAACTTGATGGTCAAAATTTCCTATGTTTTGAACAGTCTCTTTATTTTTGGTTTGTCTATGGTATACACCCAGTAATTTCACTTAGTGTCGGAACGTTTGACGTTGGTGTCGACAAGTTTCATTTTTTAACAGACCAGTGCGCATACCACAACGCACAGATATGCCCGTTTCAGGCTCGGTCAATCCAATGACAAGTCAATGACGACTCGCTCGCGATCACTGACCCAGCGAGCACAAACATCCCTGGGATGTTTTGAAAATGTTGGCATGAAGATGTTATTTTGAGACGTAATATGCACTGACCAAAGAGGTCTTTGAAGGATAATGAAGTATTGTTTTTGTTCTTCTGTGGCATTTCTTTGTTTGCCTACTGAGAGGTATCCCTGGGATGTTTTAGAAATGTAGGCATGAGGATGTTTTTTTGAGGCGTGATATGCACTTCCCAAATAGGTCTTAGAAGGATATTGAAAGTATTGTTTTTGTTCTTTTGTGTCCTTTCTTTGTTTGCCCCACCCACAACGTCTCATGCTTACGTCACAATACGATGAATTCTGATTTGTTTTCGATTTTGTTCTTCTTGTTCGCAATTGGCATTCGCGTTTGCAGCGCGTCACGCTTACATCACGCTGCTAACGAACAGAAAGGAATTTGGTGAAGTTTATTCTGTTAGAAGACTCATTTAGTTTGTAATAATGACCATCAGATGCAAGATGTGTTGTTCGGTGCCTCAGTGTAATCAATATATAAAAGTACGAATACATCAATATACAGCTTCTCCGCAGTTGCAAAATTATGCATTGTGGAGAACATTTCAAAAATTGGGAAACCTATTTCCAATTATATGTTTGTGTGTAGTAAGCACTACTCAGAAACCGATTAAGAAGGTAATTTCATATCAAGAAAATATTTTTATGTTCAATCTATTTTTAATGCATTTTTTCATTCAAGGGAAATGGAATCCTAATGCAAAAGTTTATTTTGACAAAAGGCTTCAGAAAAGTACCTCGAAAATGTTTTTTTACAGCGATTTAATGTGCGCAAGACGTGTTGAAAATGTTCTGTTGTGTCCATGAAAAGGCTTTAAAAAGAACTAGGGAAAAGGTAGTTTTGTGACATATCAAGGACATCTCGATAATTGCCGCCTGCGGCGGACATTAGCTGTTCTATAATAGTTCTATTCATGTGTGAACAGAACATCGCAGTGGAGGTTCAATGTCTCGAAATCTCGTACTTTCGACATCTCTGAGATTTTTTTGTGCTCGCTGGGGAGGAATGCTGTGAAGCCCGGCTTCAAATACATAAATAGCCTATCCCTTACACTCCCGAGAATAATTTGGAAAGTATAGCCGGAATTTATCTGGCAGGTGTGACTCAGAGTTACCTCAGAAACTCTGAATTTTTTTTGCAGGGTCTATCCAATCCGCGAGGCAAATTTTTCAAATCATTATATCCTAATCGCCCCCAACATGATGACTTATCGGTTGACAATAATACGCAGTACCAATAATAGTTATTTATTATACAAGGGAAAAAAGTTGTAGATTTTAGCTCCAGGTTGTGTTTGTCTCCCGACGCGTAGCGGAGGGAGACAAAAAACCGTGAGCTGAAATCGAATATTTTTCGTGTATAATACACTTTTTTTTTCTGTGACAGAAGAATGGACGAATCAATATTGAGAAGATATTTTGAAATCTGAAAATTATCGACGTGAAATTTCAAGTTTTTAACAGTAGAGACACCTGCGTTGTAGGCATCTTTATCATTATTTTGAAGTAATCAAATATCTGATGTCACTTCTGTCAGTCTAATTCTGTGATTTGATTTCAAAAAATTCGAATTTAGTGGTTGTTTAGTAATATACGTAACCGCGAAGTCGAATGGAAGATAAAAGGGACTTGCAGTTCTTTCTTGGAGACGGTATTATTGACTCATTTTTCGGAACTATAGCACAACAAAAGCCATCAACAGTGTATATATACCTATGTGATATATATCCGGGAAAGAAGTACCCACTTTTTTCCCACGGGAAAAAAGTAATTCATGAAAAGTGACATTTTATAACCTGCCAACAGAGATGAAATGCCAAACTTTTTTCCCGTCACAGAAAAAAATAGCTTATTCCTTACCTCAGATCCCGTCAACCAGATATATTTTTTATAATTATCAGAATTGAACGGTAGTCTTTGTTTATGATTTTATATTTTTTCAGGTATGCAAAAACAAAGGAGAGGCTGAAGTATTTCTTCCAGCAACTGTCGATTCATGAAATCGAGACGATTTATAAGCTCTATGAAGCTGACTTCAAGCTGTTTGGGTACGGCTTGGAGGACATTTTAGGTTATGATCTTGCCTGAAATTGGCTAGATCGAGTTGTTTAATTCACTCTGTGAATCATCCTAACAAACAAGGCATTTTGATAATATCAGCTTCGTAGCAAAATACTAAGTCTTTATCATGTCAATCATTTGTAATTATTTAACGGTTTAGGTTTTGGCCAGTATGCATATGACATAATGTATTGGGGGATGAAAAATCATACCATGTTTTTGTACATCATTCTTAGTGTTAGTTCAAAATATTACTTCATGGCAAAGGTGGATAAGGTTGAATAATTCTAACAAAATGCAAATGTTCATTTAATTTTTATGATTATTGTATGTACACTGGTATTCCTCAGCAGTGATTCTCCTATCTCAACCACATTTCAATTCATTGGAGCTACTGTCAAAATTACAAGTTAGCTTTGAAAAATCAAGAAATTGAATTTTTAGTGGGTAATCCTATTTTTTTGGTCTTCAGAATCTTATGAAACATCATATTATGCTGTAACTAAATACTTCTATAATTTTGGTCGAATTTCATGAGTTTCGTGAAAAATGTGACTGAACGGTCAAAATGAAGCAAAAAACGAGTTCAAAAATTATCCACCATATACTTGTATTCAATTGTAATATAGTAATCAGTTTTCTACTTTTGTATATATTTGTGTTTTAGATGGTTTGTGAATAAAAGATTTTTGATATTATCTTAGTATCACTATTATATTTAGTGTATGTTTGGTATATGGACTGAGAATCTATTACTATCTCTTCCATATATGTCAAAAGTGGCTCACTCTTCAATTGTTTCGTCGGAAAATCGTTCACAACCATGGTTCTGTGAGGGATGAATCTATTTCCATCATTGTTCCGTCAGTGACATCTGTCAATTCGTATTCAGCGATGTAGATTCGAAAATTTTTCCACCTATATGATATACCTACAGCATTGCTCGAACCGCTGATTTTGAAAATCTACAGGGAGAGTTATCTATCAAATCTGACATCAAATTCTTTCGTTTTGGGTCTGAATTAGTGTCTATGAATATTTTGGGATTTTCAGGGCAATCAGGAAAAAAATATTTTTTCCACCTATATGAGCCTACTGCATTGCTCGAAACGCTGATTTTGAAAATCTACAGGGAGAGTTATCTATCAAATCTGATATCAAATTCTTTCGTTTTGGGTCTGAATTAGTGTCTATGAATATTTTGGGATTTTTAGGGCAATCAGGAAAAAAATATTTTTTTCCACCTATATGAGCCTACTGCATTGCTCGAACCGCTGATTTTGAAAATCTACAGGGAGAGTTATCTATCAAATCTGACATCAAATTCTTTCTTTATGGGTCTGAATTAGTGTCTATGAATATTTTGGATTTTTAGGGCAATCAGGAAAAAAATATTTTTTCCACCTATATGAGCCTACTGCATTGCTCGAACCGCTGATTTTGAAAATCTACAGGGAGAGTTATCTATCAAATCTGACATCAAATTCTTTCTTTATGGGTCTGAATTAGTGTCTATGAATATTTTGGGATTTTCAGGGCAATCAGGAAAAAAATATTTTTTCCACCTATATGAGCCTACTGCATTGCTCGAAACGCTGATTTTGAAAATCTACAGGGAGAGTTATCTATCAAATCTGATATCAAATTCTTTCGTTTTGGGTCTGAATTAGTGTCTATGAATATTTTGGGATTTTTAGGGCAATCAGGAAAAAAATATTTTTTCCACCTATATGAGCCTACTGCATTGCTCGAACCGCTGATTTTGAAAATCTACAGGGAGAGTTATCTATCAAATCTGACATCAAATTCTTTCTTTATGGGTCTGAATTAGTGTCTATGAATATTTTGGGATTTTTAGGGGCAATCAGGAAAAACATATTTTTTCCACCTATATGAGCCTACTGCATTGCTCGAAACGCTGATTTTGAAAATCTACAGGGAGAGTTATCTATCAAAAACTGACATCAAATTCATTGCTCGAACCGCTGATTTTAAAAACTACAGGGAGAGTTATCTATCAAATCTGACATCAAATTCTTTCGTTTTGGGTCTGAATTAGTGTCTATGAATATTTTGGGATTTTTAGGGCAATCAGGAAAAAAATATTTTTTCCACCTATATGAGCCTACTGCAATGCTCGAACCGCTGATTTTGAAAATCTACAGGGAGAGTTATCTATCAAATCTGACATCAAATTCTTTCTTTATGGGTCTGAATTAGTGTCTATGAATATTTTGGGATTTTTAGGGCAATCAGGAAAAAAATATTTTTTCCACCTATATGAGACTACTGCAATGCTCGAACCGCTGATTTTGAAAATCTACAGGGAGAGTTATCTATCAAATCTGACATCAAATTCTTTCTTTATGGGTCTGAATTAGTGTCTATGAATATTTTGGGATTTTTAGGGCAATCAGGAAAAAAATATTTTTTCCACCTATATGAGCCTACTGCATTGCTCGAACCGCTGATTTTGAAAATCTACAGGGAGAGTTATCTATCAAATCTGACATCAAATTCTTTCGTTTTGGGTCTGAATTAGTGTCTATGAATATTTTGGGTTTTTCAAGGCAATCAGGAAAAAAATATTTTTTCCACCTATATGAGCCTACTGCATTGCGCTCGAACCGCTGATTTTGAAAATCTACAGGGAGAGTTATCTATCAAATCTGACATCAAATTCTTTCTTTATGGGTCTGAATTAGTGTCTATGAATATTTTGGTATATATGAGCCTACTGCATTGCTCGAACCGCTGATTTTGAAAATCTACAGGGAGAGTTATCTATCAAATATGACATCAAATTCTTTCGTTTTGGGTCTGAATTAGTGTCTATGAATATTTTGGTATTTTTAGGGCAATCAGGAAAAAAATATTTTTTCCACCTATATGAGCCTACTGCATTGCTCGAACCGCTGATTTTGAAAATCTACAGGAAGAGTTATCTATCAAATCTGACATCAAATTCTTTCGTTTTGGGTCTGAATTAGTGTCTATGAATTTTTTGGGATTTTTAGGGCAATCAGGAAAAAAATATTTTTTCCACCTATATGAGACTACTGCAATGCTCGAACCGCTGATTTTGAAATCTACAGGGAGAGTTATCTATCAAATCTGACATCAAATTCTTTCTTTATGGGTCTGAATTAGTGTCTATGAATATTTTGGGATTTTTAGGGCAATCAGGAAAAAAATATTTTTTCCACCTATATGAGCCCTACTGCATTGCTCGAACCGCTGATTTTGAAAATCTACAGGGAGAGTTATCTATCAAATCTGACATCAAATTCTTTCGTTTTGGGTCTGAATTAGTGTCTATGAATATTTTGGGTTTTTCAAGGCAATCAGGAAAAAAATATTTTTTCCACCTATATGAGCCTACTGCATTGCGCTCGAACCGCTGATTTTGAAAATCTACAGGGAGAGTTATCTATCAAATATGACATCAAATTCTTTCGTTTTGGGTCTGAATTAGTGTCTATGAATATTTTGGTATTTTTAGGGCAATCAGGAAAAAAATATTTTTTCCACCTATATGAGCTACTGCATTGCTCGAACCGCTGATTTTGAAAATCTACAGGGAGAGTTATCTATCAAATCTGACATCAAATTCTTTCTTTATGGGTCTGAATTAGTGTCTATGAATATTTTGGTATTTTTAGGGTAATCAGGAAAAAAATATTTTTTCCACCTATATGAGCCTACTGCATTGCTCGAACCGCTGAGTTTGAAAATCTACAGGGAGAGTTATCTATCAAATCTGACATCAAATTCTTTCTTTATGGGTCTGAATTAGTGTCTATGAATATTTTGGGATTTTTAGGGCAATCAGGAAAAAAATATTTTTTCCACCTATATGAGCCTACTGCATTGCGAACCGCTGATTTTGAAAATCTACAGGGAGAGTTATCTATCAAATCTGACATCAAATTCTTTCTTTATGGGTCTGAATTAGTGTCTATGAATATTTTGGGATTTTTAGGGCAATCAGGGAAAAAATATTTTTTCCACCTATATGAGCCTACTGCATTATTGCTCGAACCGCTGATTTTGAAAATCTACAGGGAGAGTTATCTATCAAATCTGACATCAAATTCTTTCTTTATGGGTCTGAATTAGTGTCTATGAATATTTTGGGATTTTTAGGGCAATCAGGAAAAAAATATTTTTTCCACCTATATGAGCCTACTGCATTGCTCGAACCGCTGATTTTGAAAATCTACAGGGAGAGTTATCTATCAAATCTGACATCAAATTCTTTCTTTATGGGTCTGAATTAGTGTCTATGAATATTTTGGGATTTTTAGGGCAATCAGGAAAAAAACATTTTTTTCCACCTATATGAGCCTACTGCATTGCTCGAACCGCTGATTTTGAAAATCTACAGGGAGAGTTATCTATCAAATCTGACATCAAATTCTTTCGTTTTGGGTCTGAATTAGTGTCTATGAATATTTTGGGATTTTTAGGGCATCAGGAAAAAAATATTTTTTCCACCTATATGAGCCTACTGCATTGCTCGAACCGCTGATTTTGAAAATCTACAGGGAGAGTTATCTATCAAATCTGACATCAAATTCTTTCTTTATGGGTCTGAATTAGTGTCTATGATTATTTTGGGATTTTTAGGGCAATCAGGAAAAAAATATTTTTTCCACCTATATGAGCCTACTGCATTGCTCGAAACGCTGATTTTGAAAATCTACAGGGAGAGTTATCTATCAAATCTGACATCAAATTCTTTCGTTTTGGGTCTGAATTAGTGTCTATGAATATTTTGGGATTTTTAGGGCAATCAGGAAAAAAATATTTTTTCCACCTAATGAGCCTACTGCATTGCTCGAACCGCTGATTTTGAAAATCTACAGGGAGAGTTATCTATCAAATCTGACATCAAATTATTTCTTTATGGGTCTGAATTAGTGTCTATGATTATTTTGGGATTTTTAGGGCAATCAGGAAAAAAATATTTTTTCCACCTATATGAGCCTACTGCATTGCTCGAAACGCTGATTTTGAAAATCTACAGGGAGAGTTATCTATCAAATCTGACATCAAATTCTTTCTTTATGGGTCTGAATTTAGTGTCTATGATTATTTTGGGATTTTTAGGGCAATCAGGAAAAAAATATTTTTTCCACCTATATGAGCCTACTGCATTGCTCGAAACGCTGATTTTGAAAATCTACAGGGAGAGTTATCTATCAAATCTGACATCAAATTCTTTCTTTATGGGTCTGAATTAGTGTCTATGAATATTTTGGGATTTTTAGGGCAATCAGGAAAAAAATATTTTTTCCACCTATATGAGCCTGCTGCATTGCTCGAACCGCTGAGTTTGAAAATCTACAGGGAGAGTTATCTATCAAATCTGACTATCAAATTCTTTCTTTATGGGTCTGAATTAGTGTCTATGAATATTTTGGGATTTTTAGGGCAATCAGGAAAAAATATTTTTTCCACCTATATGAGCCTACTGCATTGCTCGAACCGCTGAGTTTGAAAATCTACAGGGAGAGTTATCTATCAAATATGACATCAAATTCTTTCGTTTTGGGTCTGAATTAGTGTCTATGAATATTTTGGGTTTTTCAAGGCAATCAGGAAAAAAATATTTTTTCCACCTATATGAGCCTACTGCATTGCGCTCGAACCGCTGATTTTGAAAATCTACAGGGAGAGTTATCTATCAAATCTGACATCAAATTCTTTCTTTATGGGTCTGAATTAGTGTCTATGAATATTTTGGGATTTTTAGGGCAATCAGGAAAAAAAACATTTTTTCCACCTATATGAGCCCTACTGCATTGCTCGAACCGCTGATTTTGAAAATCTACAGGGAGAGTTTATCTATCAAATCTGACATCAAATTCTTTCGTTTTGGGTCTGAATTAGTGTCTATGAATATTTTGGGATTTTTAGGGCAATCAGGAAAAAAATATTTTTTCCACCTATATGAGCCTACTGCATTGCTCGAACCGCTGATTTTGAAAATTTACAGGGAGAGTTATCTATCAAATCTGACATCAAATTCTTTCTTTATGGGTCTGAATTAGTGTCTATGATTATTTTGGGATTTTCAGGACAATCAGGAAAAAAATATTTTTTCCACCTATATGAGCCTACTTGCATTGCTCGAAAACGCTGATTTTGAAAATCTACAGGGAGAGTTATCTATCAAATCTGACATCAAATTCTTTCGTTTTGGTCTGAATTAGTGTCTATGAATATTTTGGGATTTTTAGGGCAATCAGGAAAAAAATATTTTTTCCACCTATATGAGCCTACTGCAATGCTCGAACCGCTGATTTTGAAAATCTACAGGGAGAGTTATCTATCAAATCTGACATCAAATTCTTTCGTTTTGGGTCTGAATTAGTGTCTATGAATATTTTGGGATTTTTAGGGCAATCAGGGAAAAAAATATTTTTTCCACCTATATGAGCCTACTGCATTGCTCGAACCGCTGATTTTGAAAATCTACAGGGAGAGTTATCATCGAATCTGTACATCAAATTCTTTCGTTTTGGGTCTGAATTAGTGTCTATGAATATTTTGGGATTTTTAGGGCAATCAGGAAAAAAAACATTTTTTCCACCTATATGAGCCTACTGCATTGCTCGAACCGCTGATTTTGAAAATCTACAGGGAGAGTTATCTATCAAATCTGACATCAAATTCTTTCGTTTTGGGTCTGAATTAGTGTCTATGAATATTTTGGGATTTTTAGGGCAATCAGGAAGAAAATATTTTTTCCACCTATATGAGCCTACTGCATTGCTCGAACCGCTGATTTTGAAAATTTACAGGGAGAGTTATCTATCAAATCTGACATCAAATTCTTTCGTTTTGGGTCTGAATTAGTGTCTATGAATATTTTGGGATTTTTAGGGCAATCAGGAAAAAAATATTTTTTCCACCTATATGAGCCTACTGCATTGCTCGAAACGCTGATTTTGAAAATCTACAGGGAGAGTTATCTATCAAATCTGACATCAAATTCTTTCGTTTTGGGTCTGAATTAGTGTCTATGAATATTTTGGGATTTTTAGGGCAATCAGGAAAAAAATATTTTTTCCACCTATATGAGCCTACTGCATTGCTCGAACCGCTGATTTTGAAAATCTACAGGGAGAGTTATCAATCGAATCTGACATCAAATTCTTTCGTTTTGGGTCTGAATTAGTGTCTATGAATATTTTGGGTTTTTCAGGACAATCAGGAAAAAAATATTTTTTCCACCTATATGAGCCTACTGCAATGCTCGAACCGCTGATTTTGAAAATCTACAGGGAGAGTTATCTATCAAATCTGACATCAAATTCTTTCGTTTTGGGTCTGAATTAGTGTCTATGAATATTTTGGGATTTTCAGGGCAATCAGGAAAAAAATATTTTTTTCCACCTAATGAGCCTACTGCATTGCTCGAACCGCTGATTTTGAAAATCTACAGGGAGAGTTATCTATCAAATCTGATATCAAATTCTTTCGTTTTGGGTCTGAATTAGTGTCTATGAATATTTTGGGATTTTTAGGGCAATCAGGAAAAAAATATTTTTTCCACCTATATGAGCCTACTGCATTGCTCGAACCGCTGATTTTGAAAATCTACAGGGAGAGTTATCTATCAAATCTGACATCAAATTCTTTCTTTATGGGTCTGAATTAGTGTCTATGAATATTTTGGGATTTTTAGGGTAATCAGGAAAAAAATATTTTTTCCACCTATATGAGCCTACTGCATTGCTCGAACCGCTGATTTTGAAAATCTACAGGGAGAGTTATCTATCAAATCTGACATCAAATTCTTTCGTTTTGGGTCTGAATTAGTGTCTATGAATATTTTGGGATTTTTAGGGCAATCAGGAAAAAAATATTTTTTCCACCTATATGAGCCTACTGCATTGCTCGAACCGCTGATTTTGAAAATCTACAGGGAGAGTTATCTATCAAATCTGATATCAAATTCTTTCGTTTTAGGGTCTGAATTAGTGTCTATGAATATTTTGGGATTTTTAGGGCAATCAGAAAAAAATATTTTTTCCACCTATATGAGTCTACTGCATGCTCGAACCGCTGATTTTGAAAATCTACAGGGAGAGATTATCTATCAAATCTGACATCAAATTCTTTCGTTTTGGGTCTGAATTAGTGTCTATGAATATTTTGGGATTTTTAGGGCAATCAGGAAAAAAATATTTTTTCCACCTATATGAGCCTACTGCATTGCTCGAACCGCTGATTTTGAAAATCTACAGGGAGAGTTATCTATCAAATCTGATATCAAATTCTTTCGTTTTGGGTCTGAATTAGTGTCTATGAATATTTTGGGATTTTTAGGGCAATCAGGAAAAAAATATTTTTTCCACCTATATGAGTCTACTGCATTGCTCGAACCGCTGATTTTGAAAATCTACAGGGAGAGTTATCTATCAAATCTGACATCAAATTCTTTCTTTATGGGTCTGAATTAGTGTCTATGAATATTTTGGGATTTTTAGGGCAATCAGGAAAAAAATATTTTTTCCACCTATATGAGCCTACTGCATTGCTCGAACCGCTGATTTTGAAAATCTACAGGGAGAGTTATCTATCAAATCTGACATCAAATTCTTTCTTTATGGGTCTGAATTAGTGTCTATGAATATTTTGGGTTTTTTCAGGGCAATCAGGAAAAAAAATATTTTTTCTACCTATATGAGCCTACTGCATTGCTCGAAACGCTGATTTTGAAAATCTACAGGGAGAGTTATCTATCAAATCTGACATCAAATTCTTTCGTTTTGGGTCTGAATTAGTGTCTATGAATATTTTGGTATTTTTAGGGTAATCAGGAAAAAAATATTTTTTCCACCTATATGAGCCTACTGCATTGCTCGAACCGCTGATTTTGAAAATCTACAGGGAGAGTTATCTATCAAATCTGACATCAAATTCTTTCTTTATGGGTCTGAATTAGTGTCTATGAATATTTTGGGATTTTTAGGGCAATCAGGAAAAAAACATTTTTTTCCCACCTATATGAGCCTACTGCATTGCTCGAACTGCTGATTTTGAAAATCTACAGGGAGAGTTATCTATCAAATCTGACATCAAATTCTTTCGTTTTGGGTCTGAATTAGTGTCTATGAATATTTTGGGTTTTTCAGGGCAATCAGGAAAAAAATATTTTTTTCTACCTATATGAGCCTACTGCATTGCTCGAAAACGCTGATTTTGAAAATCTACAGGGAGAGTTATCTATCAAATCTGACATCAAATTCTTTCGTTTTGGGTCTGAATTAGTGTCTATGAATATTTTGGGATTTTCAGGGCAATCAGGAAAAAAATATTTTTTCCACCTATATGAGCCTACTGCATTGCTCGAAACGCTGATTTTGAAAATCTACAGGGAGAGTTATCTATCAAATCTGATATCAAATTCTTTCGTTTTGGGTCTGAATTAGTGTCTATGAATATTTTGGGATTCTTAGGGCAATCAGGAAAAAAATATTTTTTCCATCTATATGAGCCTACTGCATTGCTCGAACCGCTGATTTTGAAAATCTAAAGGGAGAGTTATCTATCAAATCTGACATCAAATTCTTTCGTTTTGGGTCTGAATTAGTGTCTATGAATATTTTGGGATTTTTAGGGCAATCAGGAAAATAGTAGATTGTTTTATTAGGATCAAAAGTGACACTTTGTTTGACAAGCGAATTTTGCATTTGCGAGGCGGAGCGTTTAGCGAAGCCGAGCGAAAGCAAAATTTGCGAGTCGAACAAAGTCACTTTTGATCCGAATGAAACATGCTATTTTTTCTGCAACCGAAACAATTAACTCAAATAAACATGTGAAGTAATCACCAAATGTATGCAATGCAACAAATATTGACAAATAATCCATGTGGTGAGAATATTCTACCTGCATTAACAGCAGGTCAGGTTTTCTAGGATCTTCGAATTGTAGTTTCAATATAAATACAACCACAGAGTGACATATTTGTGTATGGACCAGGTGTGCTAATGGAGACGTGGAAAATGTTAGGTTAGTGAGCATATCAACAATGATAATAGTGATTATTTATTCCTCTCCATATTACACTGTGTTTGACTTGATGATCAGATGAAGCTAAACAATATTGTTGTTTGAGACAAATAAACTATTGCTTGCCGTGATTATTCAAAAACAAGTTATCCATCCCGAGAATAGCGAATGAAATACAGATCAAGCAAGTATTTGAATCTTGAAGGCTTCCCTGATCAAAACAAAAATACTTAGCTGAGATGTTTATAATTCCAATACTAAACTATACATACATAAGGTGTATTTATATCTCCAGCATGGGTATGAAATTCCAAATCTGCTGAAATCGGAAACAAATCAGGTATGCGTATCAACCCAAATAACCAATCGTCACAATGTTGTTCATTCTTGATGACGTCCAGTACTTCCTTTTTAGTTCCTAGGAGCTGAAGTTCAACTTTAGCTCCTAGGAACTAAAATTCAACTTTAGCTCCTAGGAACTAAATATGTTGCCTAGCAAATACCTATTTTTGTGCCAGTAATAGAAACGTCAATTTAAGAGCTAATTTCGGTATCAAAATGGACGCCTTTTGTGTCGGTTGCAGAAAAAAAATATTTTTTTCCACCTATATGAAGCCTACTGCATTGCTCGAACCGCTGATTTTGAAAATCTACAGGGAGAGTTATCTATCAAATCTGACATCAAATTCTTTCGTTTTGGGTCTGAATTAGTGTCTATGAATATTTTGGGATTTTAAAAGCAATCAGGAAAAAAATATTTTTTCCACCTATATGAGCCTACTGCATTGCTCGAACCGCTGATTTTGAAAATCTACAGGGAGAGTTATCCATCAAATCTGACATCAAATTCTATCTTTATGGGTCTGAATTAGTGTCTATGAATATTTTGGGATTTTTAGGGCAATCAGGAAAAAAATATTTTTTCCACCTATATGAGCCTACTGCAATGCTCGAACCGCTGATTTTGAAAATCTACAGGGAGAGTTATCTATCAAATCTAACATCAAATTCTTTCGTTTTGGGTCTGAATTAGTGTCTGAATATTTTGGGATTTTTGGGGCAATCAGGAAAAAAAATATTTTTTCCACCTATATGAGCCTACTGCAATGCTCGAACCGCTGATTTTGAAAATCTACAGGGAGAGTTATCTATCAAATCTGACATCAAATTCTTTCGTTTTGGGTCTGAATTAGTGTCTATGAATATTTTGGGATTTTTAGGGCAATCAGGAAAAAAATATTTTTTCCACCTATATGAGCCTACTGCATTGCTCGAACCGCTGATTTTGAAAATCTACAGGGAGAGTTATCAATCGAATCTGACATCAAATTCTTTCGTTTTGGGTCTGAATTAGTGTCTATGAATATTTTGGGATTGTTAGGGCAATCAGGAAAAAAATATTTTTTCCACCTATATGAGCCTACTGCATTGCTCGAACCGCTGATTTTGAAAATCTACAGGGAGAGTTATCTATCAAATCTGACATCAAATTCTTTCTTTATGGGTCTGAATTAGTGTCTATGAATATTTTGGGATTTTTAGGGTAATCAGGAAAAAAAATATTTTTTCCACCTATATGAGCCTACTGCATTGCTCGAACCGCTGATTTTGATAATCTACAGGGAGAGTTATCTATCAAATCTGACATCAAATTCTTTCTTAATGGGTCTGAATTAGTGTCTATGAATATTTTGGGATATTTAGGGCAATCAGGAAAAAAATAATTTTTCCACCTATATGAGCCTACTGCATTGCTCGAACCGCTGATTTTGAAAATCTACAGGGAGAGTTATCTATCAAATCTGACATCAAATTCTTTCTTTATGGGTCTGAATTAGTGTCTATGAATATTTTGGGATTTTTAGGGCAATCAGGAAAA
Organism: Phaedon cochleariae; assembly: GCA_918026855.4. Taxonomy (NCBI): domain Eukaryota; kingdom Metazoa; phylum Arthropoda; class Insecta; order Coleoptera; family Chrysomelidae; genus Phaedon; species Phaedon cochleariae. The sequence goes on along the minus strand of OU896717.1, from coordinate 43,948,963 downwards.
AAATATTTTTTCCACCTATATGAGCCTACTGCAATGCTCGAACCGCTGATTTTGAAAATCTACAGGGAGAGTTATCTATCAAATCTGACATCAAATTCTTTCGTTTTGGGTCTGAATTAGTGTCTATGAATATTTTGGGATTTTTAGGGCAATCAGGAAAAAAAATTTTTTCCACCTATATGAGCCTACTGCAATGCTCGAACCGCTGATTTTGAAAATCTACAGGGAGAGTTATCTATCAAATCTGACATCAAATTCTTTCTTTATGGGTCTGAATTAGTGTCTATGAATATTTTGGGATTTTAAGGGCAATCAGGAAAAAAATATTTTTTCCACCTATATGAACCTACTGCATTGCTCGAACCGCTGATTTTGAAAATCTACAGGGAGAGTTATCTATCAAATCTGACATCAAATTCTTTCGTTTTGGGGTCTGAATTAGTGCCTGTGAATATTTTGGGATCTTTAGGGCAATCAGGAAAAAAATATTTTTTCCACCTATATGAGCCTACTGCATTGCTCGAACCGCTGATTTTGAAAATCTACAGGGAGAGTTATCTATCAAATCTGACATCAAATTCTTTCGTTTTGGGTCTGAATTAGTGTCTATGAATATTTTGGGATTTTTAGGGCAATCAGGAAAAAAATATTTTTTCCACCTATATGAACCTACTGCATTGCTCGAACCGTTGATTTTGAAAATCTACAGGGAGAGTTATCTATCAAATCTGACATCAAATTCTTTCGTTTTGGGTCTGAATTAGTGCCTGTGAATATTTTGGGATTTTTAGGGCAATCAGGAAAAAAATATTTTTTCCACCTATATGAGCCTACTGCATTGCTCGAACCGCTGATTTTGAAAATCTACAGGGAGAGTTATCTATCAAATCTGACATCAAATTCTTTCTTTATGGGTCTGAATTAGTGTCTATGAATATTTTGGGATTTTTAGGGCAATCAGGAAAAAAATATTTTTTTCCACCTATATGAGCCTACTGCAATGCTCGAACCGCTGATTTTGAAAATCTACAGGGAGAGTTATCTATCAAATCTGACATCAAATTCTTTCGTTTTGGGTCTGAATTAGTGTCTATGAATATTTTGGGATTTTTAGGGCAATCAGGAAAAAAATATTTTTTCCACCTATATGAACCTACTGCATATTGCTCGAACCGCTGATTTTGAAAATCTACAGGGATATCAAATCTGACATCAAATTCTTTCTTTATGGGTCTGAATTAGTGTCTATGAATATTTTGGGATTTTTAGGGCAATCAGGAAAAAAATATTTTTTCCACCTATATGAACCTACTGCATTGCTCGAACCGCTGATTTTGAAAATCTACAGGGAGAGTTATCTATCGAATCTGACATCAAATTCTTTCTTTATGGGTCTGAATTAGTGTCTATGAATATTTTGGGATTTTTAGGGCAATCAGGAAAAAAATAATTTTTCCACCTATATGAGCCTACTGCATTGCTCGAACCGCTGATTTTGAAAATCTACAGGGAGAGTTATCTATCAAATCTGACATCAAATTCTTTCGTTTTGGGTCTGAATTAGTGTCTATGAATATTTTGGGATTTTTAGGGCAATCAGGAAAAAAATATTTTTTCCACCTATATGAGCCTACTGCATTGCTCGAACCGCTGATTTTGAAAATCTACAGGGAGAGTTATCTATCAAATCTGACATCAAATTCTTTCTTTATGGGTCTGAATTAGTGTCTATGAATATTTTGGGATTTTTAGGGCAATCAGGAAAAAAATATTTTTTCCACCTATATGAGCCTACTGCAATGCTCGAACCGCTGATTTTGAAAATCTACAGGGAGAGTTATCTATCAAATCTGACATCAAATTCTTTCGTTTTGGGTCTGAATTAGTGTCTATGAATATTTTGGGATTTTTAGGGCAATCAGGAAAAAAAATTTTTTCCACCTATATGAGCCTACTGCAATGCTCGAACCGCTGATTTTGAAAATCTACAGGGAGAGTTATCTATCAAATCTGACATCAAATTCTTTCTTTATGGGTCTGAATTAGTGTCTATGAATATTTTGGGATTTTAAGGGCAATCAGGAAAAAAATATTTTTTCCACCTATATGAACCTACTGCATTGCTCGAACCGCTGATTTTGAAAATCTACAGGGAGAGTTATCTATCAAATCTGACATCAAATTCTTTCGTTTTGGGTCTGAATTAGTGCCTGTGAATATTTTGGGATTTTTAGGGCAATCAGGAAAAAAATATTTTTTCCACCTATATGAGCCTACTGCATTGCTCGAACCGCTGATTTTGAAAATCTACAGGGAGAGTTATCTATCAAATCTGACATCAAATTCTTTCGTTTTGGGTCTGAATTAGTGTCTATGAATATTTTGGGATTTTTAGGGCAATCAGGAAAAAAATATTTTTTCCACCTATATGAGCCTACTGCATTGCTCGAACCGCTGATTTTGAAAATCTACAGGGAGAGTTATCTATCAAATCTGACATCAAATTCTTTCTTTATGGGTCTGAATTAGTGTCTATGAATATTCTGGGATTTTTAGGGCAATCAGGAAAAAAATATTTTTTTCACCTATATGAGCCTACTGCATTGCTCGAACCGCTGATTTTGAAAATCTACAGGGAGAGTTATCTATCAAATCTGACATCAAATTCTTTCTTTATGGGTCTGAATTAGTGTCTATGAATATTATGGAATTTTTAGGGCAATCAGGAAAAAAATAATTTTTCCACCTATATGAGCCTACTGCATTGCTCGAACCGCTGATTTTGAAAATCTACAGGGAGAGTTATCTATCAAATCTGACATCAAATTCTTTCGTTTTGGGTCTGAATTAGTGCCTGTGAATATTTTGGGATTTTTAGGGCAATCAGGAAAAAAATATTTTTTCCACCTATATGAGCCTACTGCATTGCTCGAACCGCTGATTTTGAAAATCTACAGGGAGAGTTATCTATCAAATCTGACATCAAATTCTTTCGTTTTGGGTCTGAATTAGTGTCTATGAATATTTTGGGATTTTTAGGGCAATCAGGAAAAAAATATTTTTTCCACCTATATGAGCCTACTGCATTGCTCGAACCGCTGATTTTGAAAATCTACAGGGAGAGTTATCTATCAAATCTGACATCAAATTCTTTCTTTATGGGTCTGAATTAGTGTCTATGAATATTATGGAATTTTTAGGGCAATCAGGAAAAAAATAATTTTTCCACCTATATGAGCCTACTGCATTGCTCGAACCGCTGATTTTGAAAATCTACAGGGAGAGTTATCTATCAAATCTGACATCAAATTCTTTCGTTTTGGGTCTGAATTAGTGCCTGTGAATATTTTGGGATTTTTAGGGCAATCAGGAAAAAAATATTTTTTCCACCTATATGAGCCTACTGCATTGCTCGAACCGCTGATTTTGAAAATCTACAGGGAGAGTTATCTATCAAATCTGACATCAAATTCTTTCGTTTTGGGTCTGAATTAGTGTCTATGAATATTTTGGGATTTTTAGGGCAATCAGGAAAAAAATATTTTTTCCACCTATATGAGCCTACTGCATTGCTCGAACCGCTGATTTTGAAAATCTACAGGGAGAGTTATCTATCAAATCTGACATCAAATTCTTTCGTTTTGGGTCTGAATTAGTGCCTGTGAATATTTTGGGATTTTTAGGGAAATCAGGAAAAAAATATTTTTTCCACCTATATGAGCCTACTGCAATGCTCGAACCGCTGATTTTGAAAATCTACAGGGAGAGTTATCTATCAAATCTGACATCAAATTCTTTCGTTTTGGGTCTGAATTAGTGTCTATGAATATTTTGGGATTTTTAGGGCAATCAGGAAAAAAAATTTTTTCCACCTATATGAGCCTACTGCAATGCTCGAACCGCTGATTTTGAAAATCTACAGGGAGAGTTATCTATCAAATCTGACATCAAATTCTTTCGTTTTGGGTCTGAATTAGTGTCTATGAATATTCTGGGATTTTTAGGGCAATCAGGAAAAAAATATTTTTTTCACCTATATGAGCCTACTGCATTATTGCTCGAACCGCTGATTTTGAAAATCTACAGGGAGAGTTATCTATCAAATCTGACATCAAATTCTTTCTTTATGGGTCTGAATTAGTGTCTATGAATATTTTGGGATTTTTAGGGCGATCAGGAAAAAAATATTTTTTCCACCTATATGAGCCTACTGCATTGCTCGAACCGCTGATTTTGAAAATCTACAGGGAGAGTTATCTATCAAATCTGACATCAAATTCTTTCGTTTTGGGTCTGAATTAGTGTCTATGAATATTTTGGGATTTTTAGGGCAATCAGGAAAAAAATATTTTTTCCACCTATATGAGCCTACTGCATTGCTCGAACCGCTGATTTTGAAAATCTACAGGGAGAGTTATCTATCAAATCTGACATCAAATTCTTTCTTTATGGGTCTGAATTAGTGTCTATGAATATTATGGAATTTTTAGGGCAATCAGGAAAAAAATAATTTTTCCACCTATATGAGCCTACTGCATTGCTCGAACCGCTGATTTTGAAAATCTACAGGGAGAGTTATCTATCAAATCTGACATCAAATTCTTTCGTTTTGGGTCTGAATTAGTGCCTGTGAATATTTTGGGATTTTTAGGGCAATCAGGAAAAAAATATTTTTTCCACCTATATGAGCCTACTGCATTGCTCGAACCGCTGATTTTGAAAATCTACAGGGAGAGTTATCTATCAAATCTGACATCAAATTCTTTCGTTTTGGGTCTGAATTAGTGTCTATGAATATTTTGGGATTTTTAGGGCAATCAGGAAAAAAATATTTTTTCCACCTATATGAGCCTACTGCATTGCTCGAACCGCTGATTTTGAAAATCTACAGGGAGAGTTATCTATCAAATCTGACATCAAATTCTTTCGTTTTGGGTCTGAATTAGTGCCTGTGAATATTTTGGGATTTTTAGGGAAATCAGGAAAAAAATATTTTTTCCACCTGTATGAGTCTACTGCATTGCTCGAACCGCTGATTTTGAAAATCTACAGGGAGAGTTATCTATCAAATCTGACATCAAATTCTTTCTTTTTGGGTCTGAATTAGTGTCTATGAATATTTTGGAATTTTTAGGGCAATCAGGAAAAAAATATTTTTTCCACCTACTGCATTGCTCGAACTGCTGATTTTGAAAATCTACAGGGAGAGTTATCTATCAAATCTGACATCAAATTCTTTCTTTATGGGTCTGAATTAGTGTCTATGAATATTCTGGGATTTTTAGGGCAATCAGGAAAAAAATATTTTTTTCACCTATATGAGCCTACTGCATTGCTCGAACCGCTGATTTTGAAAATCTACAGGGAGAGTTATCTATCGAATCTGACATCAAATTCTTTCGTTTTGGGTCTGAATTAGTGTCTATGAATATTTTGGGATTTTTAGGGCGATCAGGAAAAAAATATTTTTTCCACCTATATGAGCCTACTGCATTGCTCGAACCGCTGATTTTGAAAATCTACAGGGAGAGTTATCTATCAAATCTGACATCAAATTCTTTCTTTTTGGGTCTGAATTAGTGTCTATGAATATTTTGGAATTTTTAGGGCAATCACGAAAAAAATATTTTTTCCACCTATATGAGCCTACTGCATTGCTCGAACCGCTGATTTTGAAAATCTACAGGGAGAGTTATCTATCAAATCTGACATCAAATTCTTTCTTTTTGGGTCTGAATTAGTGTCTATGAATATTTTGGAATTTTTAGGGCAATCACGAAAAAAATATTTTTTCCACCTATATGAGCCTACTGCATTGCTCGAACCGCTGATTTTGAAAATCTACAGGGAGAGTTATCTATCAAATCTGACATCAAGTTCTCTCGTTCTGGGTCTGAATTAGTGTATAATTTTTTTGGGTTTTTCAGGGCAATCAGGAAAGTATAGTTAGATCTATGATTATCATGACTACCGATAAAGATGAGTAGCCATATTGCTTTTTGTAAACATCGAAAAAGTGTGGTAGCATATTTTCTTAATTGCTTTCCAAAGTTTTTTCAATAAATATTGCAGGATTTTGTGGAAAAACTATTGGAGAAGCTGCTGCAAACATAGTGGTAGATTTATTGCCAGAAAAATCCCGAGATTTTTCTTAGCCTAGAGATAGTGCCCATTCTGTATACCCTGTATTCCCGCTTTTGTCGGTGTAAAATCGCTCATAGGTCGTGCAAAAACAGTTTTTTTATATACAGGGTGTTACATAATTCAACATAAATATTTTAATGACATATTCCTGGGGTCAAAATAAGACTTTTTTTTTCTATAAACATGTGTCCTAAAATCCACCCCCTCCAAGCTACAGACATCGCAAGATGCGCAAAAAAAATCTTAAATTTTGAATTGTGGCTACAATTATGCATCAAATATTTTGAAAATTCACAGGCACTTGTATTTTCAGACGATCTATTCATTTCTTGATACAAAAATAAGGTAACTCGAATCGAAAGGGGTGAATGAGGGTTGCATACAGATTTGATGGCAAACATTTTCTATTTCCTCCAAAAAAATTTGAATTCAAACATCATCGTTGAATTGGTCGCTAAAAAATCATACATTTCAGTCTCTTGCATTTTCTTGAATTAGCTAACCGTTTTAGAGAAAATCGCTAGTAAATGAAAGGGGTGTATTTTCAAATTATTATACTAAAAAAACTTAGTGAGCTATGATTATGTTTGTCTCTGGTAACTAATGATTAATTAATATCTTTTATGCCAAACTGACATTGTGGTATGTCATAACCGTCATGTCACAATCGATTCAGTTTCCTCAACTTACCATTAAACGCGATGTCTGTAGCTTGGAGGGGGTGGATTTTAGGACACATGTTTATAGGAAAAAAAATTCTTATTTTGACCCCAGGAATATGTCATTAAAATATTTGTATTGAATTATGTAACACCCTGTAACATATATTCTGAATAATGTACATTATTTATTGTGACTAGCCCCTCCTGAGATTATTTCTGCGCACGCCCCTGACAAGGAATGACGTGGAACGACAGTTGTCAAAAAATTATATTAGATTGTCGAAAAACGAAACTTTTTGAAGCTAGAAGACATTTAAGAGACATTTACATCGTGAATTTCACAAGTTTTGAATTTGAAATTATTTGGAGCCCCAATATATGGATTTAACCTCTTCCATACAAGGTCATGAAGTTTCTCGTTTTATTCGTAAGCATCATTCTGTTCCCACCACCGTTACCAGAATCCAGAATGTATCAAATAAAACGCAACTATGGTCTCACTCATGTCAGTTGGCTTTCAGAGTGGGGAAGATATATGACAGGTCCTAAATGAGCAAGTTCCATGTTCACCATGGGTTGCGTGCAAGAACTGTCAGATGACCGACGCTGGAGGCAAAACATTGAAACGCAACGTCACTTTTCTTATTTGTTTACAAGTGATGGAAATAGTTTTTCACAATTATTTTGGCATATGAATCGTATTTTTCCGCTATTCATCAATTCGCTCATGCCATCACATTGTGCTGTTGTGAAATGCACAAAAACTGCAGCGGAAGATGAAGAAATCCGGTTGGTACAATATGATTTAAAAGTAAGTACCTACTATAGTCACTCACATATAATATAATGGGTGTGTTTTCCATTCCAACATTTTATCATGCGCATGAATCGAAGAAACCATCAAACTGTTGCAAAATTCCGCTGGAATGTTGATGGAAATCCATCAAACTGTTGTAATAGAATGCGCACTTTTAAATCGTTTTTGAGAATCCAGCAGTTTGGAGGAGATTGACATGACAGTTGACACATTTTAGTGTTGTTTTTTGTTTTGATTTGATAGAGAACAATTAATATTGAGGATTTTTGAGATTCTTGAGAGATTTTAGAAGAAAGAGTCAGTGTTAATCAATAAAATCGAATTAGCCTCTTCTGATTCTCAAGATACATGATGACTGACACACAACAAAATCCGTGTTTCCATCAATGTGTTGTATAAACCATTGTTCTATCCTTCCAGCATAAATTCCAACAGAACAATTGGTGACGTCACGACAAAAAACCGCATCTATCAGTGCGCACTTTCTTCGATGGAATGAAAAACACGCCCCATAGTTTTCAATTTTGAAATTTGGTAATTTCTCTGATTTCTCATCGGAATTCCTTCTGCGATAGGAGCTAATAGAAATAAATCTGAAATTTCTAAAATAATGCAAGAAAATTGGATTCATGCAATCAATCGGGAGGACTGGTCTGACATGTTGACGATCGTGTGTGTTGTAGACATTTTCAATCTATTAGCAGTATTAGTTTGTATTGCAGAAGTGACAGAAGGCAGAAGGAATTTCTTTATAAGGAATGACAACATTTCATAATGATAACTACCTATGTGAGATTACTATTTACCTGAAAAATCATTTTCTTTAGTCTCTTGCTGCATTTTTTGTGCATTGTACAACAGCACAATGCGAAGGCATGCTCGAATTAATGAATGGCGCAAAAAACACGATTCGTATGCCAAAATATTGTGAAAAACTATTTCAATCCTTTGATTACTCTGTAACCAAGTGAAAAAGTGAGGTTGTGTTTCAATAATTCACAGAAGAATGAGGTTGTGTTTCAATATTTTGCCTCCAGGGTCGGTCATCGTGCACGCAACCTATTTCCTAGATAGGTTATGTCAGTGGTCGGAACAAATAAGGCGGCATTTGTTACATGAAACCATAAAAACGAGCAAATCAACAATATTAATTTATTAAATAACATTTTTGTAAACTATCTTCATAGTTACTAAAATTACTAAAACTTTTGTGTAAGATCATTGTCTAGACGTTCGAAAATGTACAATTTTAATCTCGGACTGTATTTACAAAAACTGAACACCGATTCCAAACTGTATACCTGGCTGGGTTTGATCTCCTTTATCGAAAATATATGGGAAACAATAATTCACTTCTAGTCTCGCCATATTGCCCAATCGCAGGGCAACTCCCAATCCGTATGAGACCCTCAGATTATGTTTGAGGGTGTCGAGAAGGTTACCATCCTTAGCTGAAATGAATTTGTTAAATTGTTGAATCCATTCGTTAGCTTCTAATAAATATACAATCGAAATAAAAACAAATGGTTAGGAACTTGTACACAGGTATAGGTTGCATGGAAGATCTGTCAGATGACTGACCCTGGAGGTAAAACATTGAAATATAACCTCACTTTTCTTGTTTGTTTACAAAGGATTGGAAAAGTTTTTCACAATATTTTGGCATAGGTACGAATCGTGTTTTTAGGCTAATCTTCAATTCCACCACATTGTGCTGGTGTACAATGCACAAAAAATGCAGCGAGAGACGCAGGAATTCGATTTTTCAGGTAGGTAAGTTAGGTACATTGTGATTCTGAAAGTACTGGAGTCACTCGCATATAGTTTTCATTCTGAAATCTTTTCTCATTGGAATTCCTTCTGCAATAGGAGCTAATAGAAATACTCGTGAAGTTTTTGAAAGAAGGCAAGAAGATTGGATTCGTGCAATCAAACGGGAGGACTGGTCTGACCTGCTGCCGAAACATGATCGTGTGGTGTTGTAGACATTTTCAATCTATCAGCAGTATTAGCTTCTATTGCAGAAGTGGTAGAAGGAATTCTAATGAGAAATGACAAAATTTCATAATGAAAACTATGTGAGATTACTATTTACCAGAAAAATTATATTCCTTCGTCTCTTGCTGCATTTTTTGTGCATTGTACAACAGAACGATATGATGGAATTCTGTATGCTTGAAAAATTGCCCAAAAAACACAATTTGTATCCCAAAATATTGTGAAAAATTATTTCAATCATTAGATTCCTTTGTGAACGAATATAAAAGTGAGGTTTTGTTTCAATGTTTTACAGAAAAGTGAGGTTGTAGTTCAGTGTCTTACCTCCAGGGTCGGTCATCGTGCACGCGATCTATACTAAAAAAAAATGTCATGTCATTTTTATTATATCAACAAGAAACTACGCAACTACATAAAAGAAGAGTCAGAATCGTATAATGCATCTATTTCTTCTTCTTGTTCCTCAGAATCTCCGAATATCATTCTGTAATACCACTGGTCTGCTGCAGGAACATATTTCTGTACCAGAGTGTCTTCACATCTTTCATCTTTTTCTCGTTTTTTGGAAGAGGATATACCTGCGGCATTTTTTCAGTTGGCAGTGATATGGCTTAACAGCAGAAAACTTGTTGAAACATGGAAGTACCGTTGCCACACTATATTCAATGTAGTTTGAGCCCTTTTCATACCTGAACAGTCTATAAGTTGAGATTGAAAACTTAATTTTGGTGTTGGAAGTAAATGTTTTTAAAAATAATCATGTCTTATTGGTTCACATCAACAAGAAGAGGTTTTCTTCACCAATGATTTCCATTCTTCTGGTAGATGTACACGTTCCTTTCTCCTCTTCTCTTTTTCAATCAGCCCGAAAGATCGGTCACAGGGCAAAAAGCTATGACCAGGCTCAGGATACTGATGAACAGATATACAGATGTATCAACAGGAAACACGTATCCCCAGTCAGACATGTCCTCCCGCCAATTCAACGATTTTGTGCAGAAAAACGGACAAGTCCAGGACTTGAAATCTCATTTTAGCACAGATATGGACTTGACCGTTACCACCGATAAAACAAGGCCAGCAGACTCTGACGTAAACAGCTCGTGACGTCGCATACTCAGGCCATCTTCCAAGGCATTCGCGTCGATCGATCGTCAGTTTGTTTTTGTTTAAGAACGGTGGCGTAGGTAAATCGCGTGTGTGCTCGGATTCTCTTGTTGTTTATTCATCAAAATAATTGGCGGAGAAATTACTGTTTTGTAAAATATTTCGTGTTGTGATAGGCGAAATAACAATGCCTTGCAAATGTTGTGTTCCCTTTTGTCGGGGGAATTATGTGGGTGGTCCAAAAGTTCATGCTTTTAGTTTCCCGTTGGACAAGGAACTATCGAAAAAGTGGGTACATGCAATTCACCGCAAGGATTTTACGACTCCATCTAAGTACAGTAAAGTATGTGAATTACATTTTACTAAAGATATTATTACTTCATCTACTGCAACCGATTCAAAAACTGGCAAAACTGTAACAATAGATTCGAAAATTCCTAGGCTCAAACGAGATGTTATTCCCACTCAATTTCCCAACTGTCCATCTTATTTATGGAAAGATGTAAAATTACGCACAAGTCGTGATGAAAAACTTGAGATACTAGAGACTAAAAATTTGGCACAAGCACTTACCAAAAGTGAAACTGAATTCGAAAATTACCAAAAATCATTTTGCTACACAGAATTTCAAGAATTTCTAGTTGTATTAGTCTTTTCAGTTGCCCGAAAAGTGGTTCAAAATTATCGATTTGCAAAAAGTCACATTATTCAAATTGTCTTATTCTCCAGGGCCCGTAATTATATATTCGGTTGTGATTGATTTTGTTTTGAATGTGGAATCATTTTTGTATGACCTAGCGATACAAACATCTCTAAAAGCCAATCTGAAAACACCTTTTATCTCTAATAATATCAATCAAATCAAGGAATTACTAATTGAAATAGATAAAAACGAGATACATAATTCGGGAAAATGTCTTGATAATCAGAAAAAGAGGGTTTTGAAACATATTTCGAATGCATTGGACTCTTTGCTTTCTGACTCAATACATTCTCAAATTTCTTTCTGAAAACGGTCATTTGCCTCGTGGCGTACATGTTTTAAAGACTTATGAATGAATTGAAGTGTCTATCGTTATTCAGAACTCACCTATCCGGAAGTCGCCGACATTCCCGACGTTGACGAACCCGTGCGTCCTGAACAGATCCCCGAAGCCGCCCCTGCCCGGCCGGAAGGGCAGCGGCGTGAACAGGTGCGCCCCCGCCGCCCAATACCCTCGGGCGCCGAGGGCGTCGCCGTCCGAATGCGGGCCGACGCCGCGCTGCCGGAAGCCGCGCAGGGTAAGCGGCCCGCCCAGGAAGTAGGCGTCGGCCATGGAGACGCGCAGGTCGTTGGAGAGGCGGGTGAGGAAGCCGGCGGAGAGGCAGCCTTGCAGGACCTGGAAGAACATGTTGGGGACTGTTGTTTTGGCGTTTTTTGTATTCGCAAAACTCACGAAATGTGCGTTGGGTTGGTTCAAGAAAGTATAACAATATTGCTATTCTGGCTACCAGCATGAAATTTGGCATACATGATGAGAAATATATAGGAAACAAAAAACCATCGGGAAACAAGCTGTGTCTGGAATATTTCGTCCGCCATTTTCTAAAATGGCGGCCGAAAATTAGATTTTTGCTGATATCTCAAGAACGGTGCAAAATTTTGGAAAAGTTCAACTCATGAAATAAAGAACATCACAAGGCGGACATTTTTTGTCTGAAACATTTTCTTGTGAGGCTGATATAAGTCAATAAATTGAATAGATTCAGTGGAAAATCCTCGTTTTCTCAGAAAATCATTTAAAATACCAACAATTACCCCGTTACCGAGTATCCCTAGCTATTCATAAGAATCCTTCTTACACACGTGTTCATCTAGAAATATAGAAGATCTTTTTCAACTCTACAATATACCGGGTGGGGCATTTATCTTGAGGCAAAATCATATCTCGCTTATATTCGATCCTTTGTAAAAAAATCTTTAATAGAAACACCCATTGTTCAGCACAGATTTGGATTGGAAATCATTGGCCTTACATTATTTGTCTGAAATGTCTTTCGAAATAATCGAGTCGAACCGAGATATAATTTTGCCTCAATATAAATGCCTTACCTGGTATACTCACTTTGATCTCACTCAATTTTTCACACCCTGGAATTGCAACCATATATTCTAACTGGGGATGAAAGTCGTCAAATCTGGAATGTCAAAATGAAACGATTGAACCACTTTGGACAGTTTTGCCACAAGCTACTGATGAATGTTCAGAATTGATCAGCTGCAGATGCAAAACAATGTGTATTAAGAACTGCAAATGCAATAGATTCAATTTGCAGTGTACTGCTCTATGCAGTGTGCATGATGGACAGTGTATACTCAATAAACATTATTTGTGATAGGTACTGTTATATTAGTTAGTTCACCAAGATTCTTACTGATCTAATCGAACCTAATTAAACATCAAGCCTATAACATGATTGATATATGATTTTATTTAGATTAAAAGAATTGACCGCCATTTTACGTAATGGTACCTTCGGTTTGAATCCTCAAGAAAGAGTTCATCATACAAATAACTCATGATCATGATTTCTGTGGCTAATCTCAGCCTGAATGTTTCCATTCTGATTTTTTCTTGAGAAACCTTGATAAATTGAATTTTAATATTTCGATTATTGAATTTTTGATTCGTCTGACAAAAAAATGTTTCGAACAAAAAATGTCCGCCTTACTATCCTCTATATTTTATCAATTCGAACTTTCCAGATATTCCCCACCGTTCTGGAGATATCAGCAAAAACCCAGCTTTTGGTCGCCATTTTGAAAAATGGCGACTGGATGGTCCGCAATTCGCGACGCGACACAACAAACACGTGCTATTCGGACATTTGCATTGCGCGCGTGGGTTACGATTTGTGAAGGAGTCTAGCCTCCTATAGATGTTGCCAAGTTGAATATTTTACGCGTGATTTGCAGATTTCAACGTTTGATGCGTGAGCAAGCACTGTTGCCAATTCAAAAATATCTACCTAAAAACAGGAAATAAAATCAAAATCCATGTATGTTGGTGTCCTTTTAATGAAAACGTATACAGTGTCTTTCAAAAGTATCGGAACGGTCTCATATTTCAGGAACGGCTTGAGAAAAATTCACGAAATTTTCTACAGGGTGATTATTGATGATGTCCGATTTAATGGTGGCATCGGGAATGTTGCCAAGTTTACAGTTTTTCAGATATTAGGAGTAACTTCATTTTTTCAAATGGAATACCCCATTTATTTTTATTGCAATTAATTGAGCGCCTCCTAATTACTTGAGTCCCTGAATATCAGATTCGCAATTAATGTGATTTTCAAAATATGGCAACATAGCATTTTCGTTAAAAAGTTCTGGAACGGTCCCATATTTCAGAAATGGCTCAGAGAAAATTTATGAAAACTTCGACAGAATAGTTGTTGATGATGCCCGATTCAATGGTGATATCAGCAATGTTGCCAAATCAACAGTTTTTCAGATATTGAGGGTAATTAAATTTTTTCAAATGGAAAACCCTATTTATTTTCGTTGCAATCAATTCAGCTCCCACTCATTACTTATGTCTTCGAATATCGAATTTTAAATAAGTGTGGTTTTTTAAATATGAGAACATGCTCTGTTGAAATGTCTGCAAACGGTCCAATATTTTCATAAGGGCACGCGAAAATATGGAAATTTCATGAATTTTCCTTGAACCGTATTGAAAATATTAGAAGGTTCCCAGACTTTTGAACGAAAATGCCATGTTGTCATATTTCGAAAACCACTTCAATTCAAAATCTGATATTTATAGACATAAGTAATGAGGCGTCGCTGAATGTATTGCAATGAAAACAAATAGGGTATTCCATTTGAAAAAATTGAGTTACCCTAAATATCTGAAAAACTGTTGATTTGGCAACATTGCCGATATCACCATTGAATCGGGCATCATCAAAAACCATCTTGATGAAGTTTCCATAAATTTTCTCTGAGTCGTTTCTGAAATATGGGACCGTTCCAGAACTTTTTAACGAAAATGCTATGTTGTCATATTTCGAAAATCACGTTAATTACGAATCTGATATTCAGGGACGAAAGTAATTAGAAGGCGCCTAATCAATTGCAATAAAAATAAATGGGGTATTCCATTTGAAAAAATGAAGTTACTCCTAATATCTGGAAAGCTGTAAACTTGGCAACATTGCCGATGCCACCATTGAATCGGACATCATCAATAATCACCCTGTACAGAATTTCGTGAATTTTTCTCAAGCCGTTCCTGAAATATGAGACCGTTCCGATACTTTTGAAAGACACTGTAAATATTATCAGTTTAAGGAAAATCTCTAAGGACGCTCAGCCTCCGGATCACGGCGATGCGGTGTTACCATCTCGCGGGATACCATGTTCAACTGTTTCTGTCAATTTTTTTCCCCAAAAACCGATGTATACTCACAATGTCTTCCTTCAAAGAATAATTCCCTTGGACGAAGAGATCATTCTTCAGGAAACCGACGTCCCCACCTAGTCACAATCAATTTATCTTCATAAGACAAAGCACTGAATGGGTTCACCAAAAAGTATTCCACTGAATTGCAATCGTTTGAAACAATCATTTTTCAGAAATTTATAGAGCCCCTAACCATTAACCTAAAATAAACATAAACAATGCACTCGCGAGTCGCGCTGGATGGTCCGCAATTCGAGACGCGACACAACAAACACGTGCTATTCGGGCATTTGCATTGCGCGCGTGGGTTGCGCTTTGTGAAGGAGTCTAGCCTCCTATAGATGTTGCCAAGTTGAATATTTTACGCGTGATTTGCAGATTTCAACGATTGATGCGTGAGCAAGCACTGTTGCCAAATCAAAAATATTTACCTAAAAACAGGAAATAAAATCAAAATCCATGTATTTTGGTGTCCTTTTAATGAGAACGTATAGATATCATCAGTTCAAGGAAAATCTCTGAGGAGGCTCAGCCGCCACTGATCGCCAGTCGAGAGTGGTCGAGATTAGGACTTTCGGAACACGGCGATGCGGTGTTACCATCTCGCGGGATACCATGTCAACATTTAGTCCAGTCATTATAGACTTTGACCCGTGAATAATTTTTTAGTGGTTTTTTTCTTCATAGGTGTCTCGGGGGGGGTCACTGGAAGTGTAAATTCAAAATGGCGACCAAATCAAGCTTTTGCGTATGTATGAAAAAAGCGACAAATTCGAAATTATTTCATTATCTCGTTTATTGTCAACTTTACGACATAAATGAAGAGGACTCAACTTGTGGAGAATCAAATTCTAAACAATTTTGGTTACTACGTTTTTGTTCCAAAAATCGATATTTTGGGAATTAAACCTGAAAAACGCGACAAATTCAAAAGATTATCATTATCTCCTTTTACGGCATAAATGAAGAGGTTATTCCGCGCAGGTAGCTTGTCTGTCATGTCGGTGTGAAAAAATGGTTCCGGAACTATTTTTTTTACCAAATTTGTCCAAAATTTGATTCTCTACAAGTTTGTTTTTTCTCATTTATGGTGTAAAGTTGAGAATAAACGAGATAATGATGATATTTCGAATGAGTCGTTTTTTTTTTTAGGTTTAATTCCGAAAATATCGATTTTCGGAAAAACAGGTGAAGACAAAATTTGTCCAAAATTTGATTCTCTACAAGTTTGATTCTGTTCATTTATGCCGTAAAGTTGAAAATAAACGAGATAATGAAAATAATTCGAATTTATCGCTTTTTTCAGGTTTAATTTACAAAATATCGATCCTATCAGAAAAATTGTAAGGACCGAACTTGTAGAGAACAAAATTTACTACAATTTTGGTCCCCAAACTTTTTCTGTAGAATCAAAAATGGCCGAGTTATTCAAGAAAAACCGTTTTTTAACAAAAAAAAGTTTTGTCGCTTTTTTCATACATACGCAAAAGCTTGATTTGGTCGCCATTTCGAATTTACACTCCCAGTGACTCCCCCGAGACACCTATGAAAAAAAAAAAAAACACTAAAAAATTATTCACGGGTAAGGTCCGTTATTTGGATATAATGACTGGACCAATTTTTCCCCAAAAAACAATGATACTCACAATGTCTTCCTTCAAAGAATAATTCCCTTGGACGAAGACATCATTCTTCAGGAAACCGACGTCCCCACCTAGTCACAATCAATTTATCTTCATAAGACAAAGCACTGAATGGGTTCACCAAAAAGTATTCCACTGAATTGCAATCGTTTAAAACACTCATTTATCAGAAATTTATAGAGCCCCTAACCATTAACCTAAAATAAACATAAACAATGCACTCGCAAGTCGCGCTGGATGGTCCGCAATTCGCGACGCGACACGACAAACACGTGCTATTCGGGCATTTGCATTGCGCGCGTGGGTTGCGCATTGTGAAGGAGTCTAGTCTCCTATAGATGTTGCCAAGTTGAATATTTTACGCGTGATTTGCAGATTTCAACGTGTGATGCGTGGGCAAGCACTGTTGCCAATTCAAAAATATTTACCTAAAAACAGGAAATAAAATCAAAATCCATGGTTTTTTGGTGTCCTTTTAATGAGAACGTATAGGGCTCAGCCTCCGTTGCCTCTTCTGAGGAGCCGCCACTGATCGCCAGTCGAGAGTGGTCGAGATTAGGACTTTCGGATCACGGCGATGCGGTGTTACCATCTTGCGGGATACCATGTCAAAATTTTTCCCCAAAAACCAATGATACTTACAATGTCTTCCTTCAAAGAATAATTCCCTTGGACGAAGAGATCATTCTTCAGGAAACCGACGTCCCCGCCTAGTCCCGCTACCTCCGAGGTCAGCTGGAAAAAGGACCCGCTGGAAGGGAATATCAACTCGTCTCGAAGATCCACCGACAAAATGTGCTTCAGAGACGACTTCAAACTGAGGCCGGACTCCTTCCTCACCTCGAAGGAGGTGGTCCTGCCCAGGACGCTGAAGTCCCTGATGTTCCCCTCCCATTGGAGGTTGTGCTTCAACTGAAAGATCGCAGTTACTATGGTCCTTCATTATTCACATAAACGAGATTAACAATTTTTTTTCTTCTCCAAAAATTTTTCAATACAAATTGTCACTGACAAGCTAGTGAATTTTTCTTTTAGGCTCTCTGATAGGAAAATTCTTTAAACGCAGTGACATTTTGGGGCAAATCATCTGATTTGTCCTTACTACACGTACAGTGTGACCCATTTAAGATGGAAGCACCCTTATAAAACTTACATTTTTCAACCGATTGGAATGATTGTTTTTTGTTGGGTAGATATTCGAAAAGTCTATTAGGACACCAAATATCATGAATAAATCTCCAGTTCCAGGGCCAACTAATCTGATTTTTCAAGGTCAAAAATCTAAAAAAATTACTAGCGATTTTTTTAGAAAAAATCTGACTACACCACTGGATTTGTGGCATTTTCAAATGGGTAACATGTAAATTACGTTGAAATGCGTCAATCAATAAAAAAGTTATAAAGGAATGAAATTTGAAAAATACGCCGTTTAATCAACCCATCAATTTTCATTACTGAACAGATTTCGATGAAACTGTGATCAGTAATATTTCAAGACATCCTGAATCCAGTGGAGTATACAGAATTTTCATAAAATTCCTGAACATGAATTGGTGGGTTGATTAAACGGCATATTTTTCAAATTTCATTCCTTTATAACTTTTTTATTGATTGACGCATTTCAACGTAATTTACATGTTACCCATTTGAAAATGTCACAAATCCAGTGGTGTAGTCAGATTTTTTCTAAAAAAATCGCTAGTAATTTTTTTAGATTTTTGACCTTGAAAAATCAGATTAGTTGGCCCTGGAAATGGAGATTTATTCATGATATTTGGTGTCCTAATAGACTTTTTGAATATCTACCTAACAAAAAGAAAATCATTCCAATCGGTTGAAAAATGTAAGTTTTATAAGGGTGCTTCCATCTTAAATGGGCCACACTGTATATTGAAATAATATTCATATTTTTATTTTATAGAAACGAGGAGAGAAAATCCCAAAAAATTTTGAATAATTGAAAAAGAACACTGAACATTTCAAATAGAACACTATCCTTCAACAATAAACTCATCAAATATACAGAGGTTTCAAAATTTTTAGGTCTTTATATTGATGAACGACTATTGTGGAATAAACATATTTGAGAAACAAACTTAATCCCATTACAGGCATTTTATTCAAAATACGAAATTACATTTCTACTTGATACTTGAAGAGTATTTATTTCTCTCTTATTTACTCAAAATTTCAATACCTTATATCTATATGGGGAAGTACCAATATTTCACGTTTGAGCCCACTAATGAAATTACAAAATGAAACATTGAAGTGTATTTTCAATTCAAATTTTCTCGAACCAACCATGAATTTATACAAACCTAGAGATTTATTAGATCTGACATCACTATACAGGGTGGCCCAGGGTCGATGGTACCTTAGACGTATACGGAGAACGGTACATTGGATTATCCTGAAAATTTGGTTACTCTAATAAGCGTTTGTGATCTAACGATTCAAAATATTTTCAGCGAAGCAGCGTTGCCACTTTTACCAAAAAGTAGCATCATCTTTGTTATTTCAAATGGAACACCCTGTATTTTATTGCGTTTTTAGTTTCTTCTCGAAGAGCTGATTTCATCAATGCATCACACTTGGGGTCTAGCAAGAATTATTACAGAGATATAGGGTGTTCAAAATCGAGATTTTTCAACTTTAGGATTTTTTTGTGTCGAAACTATTCATCATTGGTCAAAATGGCTTACATGTCCTAATATCAACTTTTGATTAACTATCTACCGACATTTAATTGGAAAAAATACAGGATGGTCCAAGATTCAGAATTTTGATCACCCTGTATCTGTTCCAATTAAATGTCGGTAGATAGTGAATGAAAAGTTAAGATAGTGACATGTAAGCCGTTTTGATCGATAATGAATAGTTTCGACACAAAAAAATCCTAAAGTTGAAAAATCTCGATTTTGAACACCCTATATCTCTGTAATAATTCTTGCTAGACCCCAAGTGTGATGCATTGATGAAATCAGCTCTTCGAGAAGAATCTAAAAACGCAATAAAATACAGGATGTTCCATTTCAAATAACAAAGATGATGCTACTTTTTGGTAAAAGTGGCAACGCTGATTCGCTGAAAATATTTTGAATCGTTAGATCACAAACGCTTATTAGAGTAACCAAATTTTCAGGATAATCCAATGTACCGTTTACCGTATACGTCTAAGGTACCATCGACCGTGGGCCACCCTGTATAAAGTTAAAATATGTTGTTTTATTCAATTTGTCCTATATAAATTGAAAATTTCGAATTTAAATTTCAATGAAATCAATTCATTACATCATCATGGAACAAGACAATCAAATTTACTAATAGCAAATACGTTCAAGTCAAATATCGGCAAACAATCCATTTTTCACACAGGAATCGTTCTATACAACTCATTACCAAGTCAATTGAGGAATATACAGGAAGCAACTGGATTCAAAATTAACTTGAAAAAAAAACCATTTCAGATTTGATCACATCATAATCCAATATGGCGACTTCCGGTTCTTCTTGAAATGCGGTAGCACCCTGTATATTTTTACATACTCAAGTTCAACAGGTCAAAACCAATGCAATCTTTATAACAAATGTAATTTCTTAATGGAATATTTTTAATGACAAATTGTTGTGCAATACTCTCTCATTTTTTCAGAACGTTGATAATGTCACCTGTTGGGACACCCGGTATATACCTAACCTGATTTTTCGACTACTCACTCAAGAAATTCATGCTCAATACTGGATATTATTGATATTGGCAATTTATCAAGAGAATGTAATAGAAACCTGCAGAAGTTAATTTGTAAAAATGTTGAAGCTTTGGTGTATGTGGGTCTCAAATGATTCCACATGATTGAGTTCCATTCCATTATTTTGAAATTTCGGGATTGTCATCAAAATCATGATTTTCCATGTGTTGAATTAGTAAATAAAATAATTTGGTGTTCCTGAATGCGGTGGTTAGAAATTCTACCTGTCTGGCCAATATATGTCTCAGGACAAGATTCACAGTTTAGTTAATATACTTTTGCTTCTTTGAATTTATATGCTGTATCTTCACTATCTTTGATAAACATTTCAAGAAGAAATCAATCAACAACTTTTCACCAATATAATATATCAATACTAATGATTCGAATATAAAATTTACTATGGAAATAGAAACATAATATTTGTTGAATTTATAAGACTTGGCAATATGTATAATTTAAAATGAACATGAATTATACATTTTTCATAAACCTTTCCATAATATTCATAATGAATCAACTCATAAAGTGGCAGCATATAAGAGTATACTTCACAGGCTAATGAAAGCCTTCCTTCAGAGGAAAAATTTCAATAAAAAACTCAATATCATAAACCTGAAAAGGATTACAATATTTTAAAAGAATGGAAAAGCAATCCAGCTACTCTTCTCATTTCTCTACCACCTGGTATAATTGTATAATTTAGTCTGGAATAGAGCAGTTCAGCTACCGTTGAGAGAGAAAAAAAATGTCTTCCCATCTGTCCTTGTCTTCAGTGTTCCAACATGAAATAATGAAAATCTTATGTTGTCAACACTGGAAATGGAGAAGAAGACCGTTCTAACCTTCTTTTATATTGAGGTTAATATGATATTCTTCTCCATTTTTTCCCATTTCCAATGATGCCAACATAATATTTTCATTATTTTATGTTGGAACACTGAAGACAAGGACAGATGGGGAAGACATTGTTTTTCTCTCTCAATGGTAGCTGAACTGCTCTATTAAGTTATAAATGGGTTAAAATTCACTCCAACTTATATGACATGAAAAAAACATAAAATCAGTGAAATTATTGAAGACATGTATACTTTACCAAAGAAGTAGAGTGAAATCCCAAGTCAAAAAGCAGCCCTCTTTCCAACTGTTTGTAACCAGATGTTGCCCATTCACTATGAGACTGGAAAACACTTGCTGTGAGACTAAAACAAACATATTGTCAACAATTTGAAAATTTCAAACACTAAACTCCACATACATTGGACGATGTTTTCCTCTGAAAGGCTTGATAAATGCTATGTTGAAGTTGCTACTTTTCTTTGATCCATGACTATATTCAACTTGGACCCTTTCACCTCTTCCAAACATATTTGGGGCACGCATACCAACGAGTAAGGCACCTTCATTGTTACCCACATGAGTGCTAACACCACCTGTTATCCTTCTGTGTTCTTTCACATTGAATGTTACCTCTAGGCCATCAGAAGTAGCTTTGGACCCTTTACTTGTGTCTATGAATACAGATATATTCTTGAAACATCCAAGTTCATCCAATTTCACTCTGGCCTAGGAATATTTGACATTTAAGACTCACAGGTTGATTAAAGTGGATGAGTTACCTTGTGTGCTTTCAATAGAACATCTTGAAAATCCTTTGCCTTGAATAGTTCTCTAATACAGTCCTCTACTATGTCGTCCTTTGTACGTTCTAATCCATCTATGTGAATTGTGTCCACTCTTGCCTAGAACCAACAATAAATATGGAAAGTAGAAGGGACATAGAAACAGATATGTTTTTTACCTTGACACCTTCAAGATCAATTTCTGTCACTTTTTTCTCTGGAAGTTCGTGAGAAGCGTCTTTTGCATAAGATCCAAATGATTCTGTTAGATTCTCTCCAGCCAGTCCTGCAGGTCCTTCCTGAAAATTATTGGTTAGAATTGATTTGAAATTTAAGAAAGTAGAACATACAAATTCACCTTTGCATGAACCGTTCCCATTTTAACCGCACAGGATTCCAATTACGTTCACGTGGATTTTGTTTCAAAAGTTCATTTTAAAATTCAATAGTTTAGCTCGCAACATATTTTGAAAATAAAAAAGAAATTTTAACAGGCGTGAACTAGGGTCCCTTGATGGAAATTGACGTTAAAGTCATCTTATCATAAGATGACTTTTACGTCAATTTCCATCAAGGGACCCTAGCGTGACGTGAACCAGGACCAGGGTTGCGATGAGGAATACAATAAAATGTACTGAATCGAGACGTGAAATTGTAATAGATGACAGTAAATAGTAATAGATTGAAAAATTACGAAATAGAAAAAATGCATAGATGCAAATGCGCTTCGAACATCTCATCTTCAGTATTTTCAGTTACAAAGTGGTTAATGATCATGGATTAGGTTGAATTTCCATAAATCCACTAAAACCACCGACGTAAATCACTAACTAGATCGCTGATGTCATAAGTTCAAAGCTCGTTCATTCATGAGATTTCTAATGAGATCGAACTTGGTTCAATTGAAGCGTGCGCATAATGGACCTGTCATTATATCTTTCTCACTCTCACCTATGTTTGCGAATAACCCTCTATCAAATACCAAGAGACATGACTCGCATGACTTGATATTTCATGAACGACAGTCTGGAAATTCCTGCGCATTGAGCAGAAACGTTTCCAGGCGATGAATTTCAACAAGATTTTCGGTTTGCTGGGATATGACTTATAGCGGTCTAGTAATTATGTCAGTTGTGCTTGTGACGTCAGAAGCCCAAAACATCCGCTCCGTCGGCCGTCATCTCGAACGCTACCTCATTGGCGGTAGCCAAGGTCATCATCTGACGTTGCGATGACATGAAAACTACGAGAAAACATTCCTTACTCCTGCCTTAGATTGTAAGTAAGACATATTTTCACGTAGTATTTATGTCATCGCAACATCAGACGTCAGATGATGACCTTGGCTACCGCGAATTCAAGGTGTTCTTTTATGCTGTTCTTCTTTTTAGCGAGTTGGAATCGAATGGTAATAGATTCGCTAGAATTTCAAATAGTAGTAACGACGTAATGAAGAGTGCTAGAATGAAATAGATCTATTACTACTGAAAATGCATCAGAGAATTTGATGGAAAAAGAATTCTGGCAGAAAAAGGAGCAGAATGGACATGGAAATTTTTGACTCCAGGAGCCCCACATATGGGTGGATGCTGGGAACGGCTAATCGGCTCAGTGAAGAGAGTTTTGAGTGTTATCTTAACCGAAGAAGCACCTAAAGATGAAATCCTACTCACCTTATTTGCTGAAGCTGAAATGATAGTTAATAATAGACCTTTAACACATGTTTCATCTGATATCTGATCCAAGTGATCTGGAAAGTCTAACACCTAATCACTTCCTTATTGGAAGATATAGCCGCCCTATTTATCGGACATTCGTTATATACACTCCACTGAACTAGAGAGTTCCATACTTGGTACAGTACTGTTTTCTGATGTTTTTTTCGAATATTTAACGTACAGTAATCTTTTATTATGGATGATGCTGCATATATTGCGTATCTTTTTAGCCTATATTTGAGGATACCACCGATTGAATATTTTCTTTCTGATTTTTCTTTATATTCAATGAAGCTAGTCATTTTTCTATAGATGACACTGTATGCCTTTGTATCTTTTTGGCTATGTACCTGATGTGACATTTTTTATGTTATCAACTTTTTTTGAATCTTTTTTTATATATCATTATGAAGTCATTTCTGACAATGAGAAATACAAATTATCGTTCATCAATTTTCTCATCGATTTTTCAATATTTCATGTCTGGTACATTCCACTCGATTTTAGCACAATTCAATAGTGATTTCAGTACAATTAGCTTTTTCTCTTCTGGCAACACTGCTCATCAGTCAGCCATTTCAGAGATCAGTCTCAATCACCGGCACCCACTCCATTTTACATTATGCATCGAAAGAGAATGGTCGTGTGCGTGTGGTATGATTCAAGCATATTCAAGTAAGTGTATGTAGTTTAGTGTCCTCTTAATCAATAGATCTCCAAATACTAAAGATGCAGTAAATTACTTATTTTTATTTGCGAATTAGTGTAATTGAATCGGTCATTTCGAAAACCACCTAATAAAAAGTCTCACACATTGAAAAATTGATAAAAAAAAACTACACATCCACCTTTCGTCTTCCAAAAGTACCTTACAACCTGAAATACGTATATAAAATACCATTTCCTCAAAATACCCACCTAATTGAATGAAATGTTTTTTGTCTCCTAAACGAAAAAAATTATTTGTACCTACCTAGGTTGTTTTCGAAATGACCGATTCAATTATAATTCACGGTTATGTGAAGAAATCATATCGAACATTAATATAACTGAAGAATTCACCAGTGAATTTGCGGAAACAATAGAGAAGGATATTTTCTGAATGATGAAAACGATCTCAAGGTCAAATGTCTCACTAATATAAACATTCTTTCTGACGAAAAAAAGCCGGTTCCAATGAAGTAAAAACGACAGGAAAAACAGGCCACAGCAAAAGCTCAAGCCAAGTAGTAAAAGAAAAAAGATTCAAAACTGATGTTAACAATGACAGTAAGAATGATATTGAAAATTTCACACCAAACATTTTCGATCAATTTAAAGCCTGTATTTCGTATCTTTACCATAGAAACTAAACAAATTTCTTGGAAATTTTTTCGTTCTCCTTGGGGGACGGAGCATGAAATTACACTGGAAATTTTTTGACGTTTATAGGTTAAATGACATTCAACTTCAGATTATTTCGAGTTCATTCTAGTCAATAAATAAAAATCATTTATCAACAGTTTACCATGTAATATTATGTATGTATACTTGCAAATTCGAAATTTACAAAAACACATGTTGTTAATATACGTTAGCTCTTACATTTCATCACAAACAACCATCATTTTCAAATAAATCATCAAGTGTTGTTGAAATTCCTTAGCTTTAAATTGATCGAAAATGTTTGGTGTTGGTGTGAAATTTTCTTACCGAATACCACTTTAGCTTCAATTAATATCCGGAAATTTTTTCTCGAACACGAATATTTAAGAAATTTTCCCTCGTCTTCGACTCGAGAGAATTTTCAAAATATTCGTGTTCTCGAAAAAATTTCCGGAAATAGTTGAAGCTCTCGTGATATACAGGGTGTTTCGAAATTCGACCGACAACGCTTGACAGGTGATAGCCCTCGTGATTTCATAATCAGTAGTAATAACCCAAGGACATTGATAATTGTTCGAAAAAATTTTATAACAGATTTCGAAAGCTTGTTGCTTGGAAACAGACCGACGCCGTAGGCGGAGGTCTATTGCCTATAAGCAACAAGCTTGAGAAAGTTGTTAAAAATTTTTTGAGCATTTATCAATGTTCGAGGGTTATTCGGATAGAAAATTTTTTGCTGACAATGCGGAAAAAAATAGGAACAGAAACAAAAACAATTTATTTGAATGTGCAATTAACAAAAGAACAATTAGAAAAATGTAATGAAGATCCAGCCGTGTTAGTTTCTATAATTGATGAAGATGCATTTCCACTACGCATTCTGTTAATAATTTTATTGTGATGTTCTTCGTCAATATTCAAGTAGGGTTTTATTGAGTTGGGATTGTTATGCCCAGTAATTTTTATAAGCTCTTGCTCTTGTACACCACTTTTGGCCAATCGACTGACCGCGGTTGATCTATTGGAGTGATTTGTGATTTTTTTCTCCTTGGTTTTCAAGCCAATCGCTTCTGCAGACGTTCTTGTCCAATTCTGAATCATATTTTTTCCAATGGGCATATTATCATACCAATGATCACTTTCGGCTTTCCAGTACCGATTTGTTCTTAGAAATAATCTATTCGTTTTGATATTTGGGCCCCTTTTTGATAACAATTTTTTAAATAACCTGACGGGACATACGTTGCTGTCGTTGTTTACGACTAAAAATTTGCTGTCAGCACACATTTTCGAACCACCTTGGCAAGTCTTGCTGAATACAGGGTTATATTCAACTCGATTTGATACAGAACCATCGTTATTTGATTCGATACGAAAGAAGTCAGTCAAACAAACAGCAGCTTCTCCACCTCTCCAAGCTAATTCAACGGCGACTATGTGATAAAATTTCCGTTGCAGCCCTTCAGGGGTATTCTCATCCCACAAATTAATCATTTTTGTTATTTCTTCTGCACTTAACGCCGCTGAACTTTGTTTCCTTTTACAGGGATCCGATTGTAGTTTTCTTCGTATAGTATCGCGGGCAGCTCGCGCTTGTTGAAATACAACACTTTTGAATGGGTCTATAATAACATGCATTTCTTTATAATATTTTTCTTGTAGTAGCTTACTTGTTAGGTTCCACATGGTTTTAACAGTAGCTTCTTTGAACTCTGTACCATCTTTTTTTCTCATGTTCACAGCCCAATCCTTTAAAATCGACGCCAATTCTTCCACTGTCCGATTTCCATCTAATTCATATTTTCTAACATTGCAGAAGTCCATAAAGGCTTTCCATACAAATTTTTTACTGTAAACAGTATTCTTTGGGATATTTGATTTGATAAATTCATCGATATTCTCATCAGTATTACTGCCAAATCGTGACATTTTGAAATATTAATTACTTGATATGTCAAAATCGAAATGAAACATAATGTATCCATAGCAACATAATATAGTGAAAACAGACCATGGGATCTGTTTTCAGTTCAATGTTGATTTGATTGGTTGTGTTCAATCAGATGTTCACAAATTAACTGATTTTATTGGATTTCTACTTGAGCAAAAAATTTTCACTGAGATAGGGACATACGGTCTCCAAGTGTTCAGTTCTCGAGATACAGGGCGTTGAAGTTTAGAAATTGAAATAGGTTTTTCGCAATATCTCAAGAAAAATTGAATATAATGCATTCAAATTTGATTTGGTATATGGTTTCATCTTTCATTGGTTCATTTTTTGACCAGAAAGACATCCCAAGAATTTTATCCATAGGTGCGCTACAGAGGGTTGTGATAACTTTTCCTCCCATATTATCTACGCCACTGACAAAATTTCGATTATTTCCAATTTTTCGAATTGATTGTTCAATTATGTTGAACAAATGCATCACCTTCAACTGAGCTTAAATGAACAGTTATCGAGATATTCGACCCAAAATTGAAGTTTGCATAGTAATTTTTCATCTTCCTCGGTAGTAGAAAATAACAAAAATGTTTGTTTTCTCTTTATGCGTGGCATAACTATTTCTGTTCAGCTACAGGATGAGATCTGAATAGTATCTGATCTACTCAACACCAGAAATATATTTTTGCAATTTTCTACTACTGAAAGTAATGAAATATTACTATGCAATCTTCTATTTTGGGTCGAATATCTCGAAAACTATTCATTTCAGCTCAGTTAAAGGTGATACATTTTTTGAACAAAATTGAACAATAAATTCGAGGAATTGGAAATAATCGAAATCTACTCAGTGGCGTAGAAAATATGGGAGGGAAAGTTACCACAACCCCCTGTAGGGCACCACTGGATAAAATGTCCTGAATGGCTTTCTGGTAAAAAAATTAACTATACAAAGATGAAACCATATCCCGAATTTGAATGCATTATATTCAATTATTCTTGAGATATTGCGGAATAACTATTTTTATTTCTCAACTTCAACGCCCTGTATCTCGAGAACTGAACACTTGGAGACCGTATGTCCCTATCTCAGTGATTATGAAATCACGAGGGCTATCACCTGTCAAACGTTGTCGGTCGAATTTCGCAACACCCTGTATAAGTGAAAATTCTGATATGGAAATAATCAACTCACATGAGTATACAGGGTGATCCACGGTGGATGGCCTATTAGAAGTATCTGGAGAACGAAAAGACAGAACATTCTGAAAATTGGAATGCTTCGATAATTAAACATTCTCTATCCGTCTAAAATATTTTCATCCATACAGTGTCGCCACTTCTATCAGAAAAATCTAGCAACTTCGTTATTCGAATTGGAACACCCTGTATTTTATTGCATTTTTAGATTCTCCCTGAAGAGCTGATTTCATCGATGTATCATACTTGGGGTCTATCAAGAATGATTACAGAGATATGGGGTGTTCAAAATCGAGATTTTTCAATTTTAGGATTTTTTTGTGTCGAAACTAATCATTATCGATCAAAACGTCTCACATGTCCCTGTCGATTAACTTTCGATTCACTATCTACTGACATTCAATTGGAACAGATACAGGGTGATCAAAATTCTGAATCTTGAACCACCCTGTAAATGTTCCAATTAAATGTCACAAGATAGTAAATCAAAAGTTGAGATAGGAACATAAAAACCGTTTCGACCAATGATGAATAGTTTCGACAGAAAAAAATCCTAAAATTTGAAAAATCTCCATTCTGAACACCCTATATCTCTGTAAACATTCCCGCTAGACCCCAAGTGTGATATATCGATGAAATCAGCTCTTCAGGAAGAATCTAAAAATACAATGAAATATAGGGTGTTCCATTTGAAAAAATCAAGTAGTACTCTGTAAGTAGTTTGTTCCGAGCACCCTGTATTTTCTGATGTAACGAAAAAAAAAATTCTGAAAAATCATTTCAGATTATTTTTCAAATTTTTAAATCGTTTCAAAAATAAGTGAGCTAGAAGGGGGGACATTTATAGTGAATCACCCTGTACATTTATATTCATTTTATAGTTGCTGTAGACTATTGTATGCACTATAAGAAGCCGTTATCCCTATTTTTTACTTTTCAACCGTTCTTCCCGATATTTGTATTTCACCTCAATATTAGGAACAAATGATTCAATTTTCTATCATTATATTTTATTGATGAGTAATTGTTTGTTGTTAAGCTATTTTTATCAAGTTTAACTAAAAATTATTCAATAAATTGTAATTCAAGTTGATTTTTTTTTATTTTCGTTGTTATCTGATATGAAGCTCGTAGGGAAAATGGGATTTTCTATAATTATATTTTTTCTACAAACGTCAAAAAATGACAAGGTTCGCGCATTGACAACAAATTGCGAAGTGACACTTTTTTTCAATTTCCTACGTTACAATGATACCTTGCACAAGACAATGCGCGAAGTAAAACAGTGCGCGAAGTACCTACTTCGCGCACTGTTATGTAAAATATATGAGATATTTATATTTCAACTTAATGGTCCACAATCGAGCAAACATCCACGAAATCATTTATTACTGAATGTTCAATAAATAACTTCGTTTCATCTCTTGGAGCGCACGAAAGGAAATTCCTATTATGTTCGTGGAACTTCGTGCGTACCTAGGGAGGATCGGGGGAGGTCATTAAAGCCTGTTCAACACTATTTTTTATATCAAGCTGAGCATATATCCACTTTAGAACAATATTTTTTGAGGTTTGTAGAAAAAATGTTGTTTGCAACTCGAGCGCGAAATACTTTGGTCATCTCGACTATATTTTTAACTCGGCTACGCCTCGTTAAAAAAATCAGATCTCGATCACCAAAGTAGCATTTCGCGCTCTAGATACAAAAATAACTATTATTGTTATATGTGATTGTTGTATAGTTACATTTTTCAATAAGTTATATATTTTTTTTATTTCTTTTTTTATCTGATATGAAGCTCGTAAAAAAAACGTTGTTCCTAACACGTGCGCAAAGTATCGTTTCCGCACGCAATAACGTATTCGAACTTCGCTTGTTAAGAAAATAACTATTTTCCAAAGTTCTCTACAGTGTGTCCCACTTACCATGCTCACCATGGGTATCTTTTTAACGGTGAGAGATACGAGGTCGGTTAAATGACCCAAAATGTGGAGTTTGTCAAGGCCAACTATGTGAAAAAATATTTTGATATAATCTATTCGTTTTTGTTTTATACGCAAAAAACAGATTTTGATCATTTGCATGTCTCCTCCGTAACTTCTTGATTTATGAAAATATTCAAATAGGAATTTCACATTCTCATGGCAGTTTTTCAAAGTGATTTCGAAAAGAATATGACATTTATACCAACTCTTCTAGAATTTGAGATATCACCATTAACTTTAGTTTTTCAAATGTAGGTCATAGCTCACTATGACTTAGTTACAAATAACTTTTTTTTCTCTCACAGATGATATGTCGCAGTAATAGTTTTGTATTGATAACAACGGAGTTGAATTTATAAATTTTAACAAAAAAATCATGATCTCCGACCTCAAAAACCCCCACTTATCAATTTTGAATGGAATCAACAAAAATTCCATAATGTATGTGGGGGTTTTTGAGGTCGGAGATCATGATTTTTTTGTTAAAATTTATAAATTCAAGATGGCGGCTTCCAAATAATTGTTTGTTTTTGTATAAATGACGATAACTCCGTTGTTATCAACACAAAACTATTATTGCGACACATTATCTGTGAGAGAAAAAAAAGTTATTTGTAACTAAGTCATAGTGAACTATGACATACATTTGAAAAACTAAAGTTGATGGTGATATCTCATTCTAGAAGAGTTGGTATCATATTTTTTTCGAAATCACTTTGAAAAACTGCCATGACAATGTGAAATTCCTATTTGAATGTTTTCATAAATAAAGAAGTTACGGAGGAGACATGAAAATGATCAAAATCTGTTTTTTGCGTATAAAACAAAAACGAATAGATTTTATCAAAATATTTTTTCACATTGTAGTTGGCCTTGGCAAACTCCACATTTGGTGTCATTTAACCGACCTCGTATCTCTCACCGTTAAAAAGATACCCACGGTGAGCATGGTAAGTGGGACACACTGTATACAGGGTGTCCCGAAATCAGTCCAATTTGGTACAAAAACTAAACTTTCCATGCCCAATGCAGTGAAGATGAGATCGTTTGAAAATTTCAATCAGGAGTGTATAATACAGGGTGGGACTACATTAAATATTGCAAAAAAATTCTTGTATGCATATTTTTCCACAATATAATATGAGAATATGAAATTTCACACCTCTTTACAGAAAATAGGTTTTCTTGTTCCGTGACGATCAGATGTATTATTATCGAGTAAAAGCAATTTAAAAATATTGTTACATCTCAGATATTATGCATGACATTGCAATGAGGCGTGGTGGAAATGGAAAAAAACACAAAAATTGAAGTAGGTAATTTTTTCATCATCATTTTTCTGTTTTTCGCGATTTTATGAGATTGTTTGGTAAAAAGAGAGTACTTGAATTTTTGATAGCCACTATGATTCGAAAATCGGTATGCATAAGATGTGAGTGCATCGATATTTTTAAATCGATTTCACTCGAAAATGATAACTACATCTGCTCAATGCGGAACAAAAGCACCTTTTTCTGTGAAATGGTGTCGATTTCAATAATCTAAGATTGAATTATTGTCGAAGAATATGCTTGCTAGGGTAGGTAGAACATTGCAAAATAAGTTGGGTTTGCTCAGTGAAAAAATGTCGTAATGGCATCCGTTTTCATGATATACAAGGTGTAGAAAAAATTATTTTTTTACACATTTTTCACGATTATTCCGAAACTACTTGCAACATTGTAATGAAATTTTGTATGGATGTTTCTTGAAATCTGACACATCGCATGAATTTATTTTTATAGTTGACTCTCATAGAGGGCGCTAGTTACACGGTTCGTACCGAGTAGTTTTGAACATAACTTTTTTGAGGTTAGATTTTTCAATCCAAATATGATATGAACTTGAACATCATTCGATTTTACACCAAAAATATACTCTTGGTGAAACTCGATACTATGTTCCGTTTTCGGAATATTTCGATTTGAAAATAATGGAGTAGTAATGATGCTGGTATAAAATAAATTTTATTGAGTTCAATTACCTATTAATGCCTATTAATTCAGGTTCAAAAACAATAAAATTATTCTTATGCTGAAGTTATTGATGGAACAGAGAATCATAAGTAGGAAATTGAGAGATATTTGACTAGAAACATGAAATATTGAATCAGAGTAAGTGTTCAAAATGTCCTACGTTTCGATCGAGGAATACACGATTTTATAATAATTATTCTCTTTTAAAGAATGTATATTACGTCTCAAAATAACATCTTCATACCAACATTTTCAAAACATCCCAGGGATGTTTGTGCTCGATGGGTGAGCTGCACTGAGAATCTTGGTTAATCTCAGTCAAAGTTGGTAAAAAGAATATTACTAATATAATATAGTAGTTGAAACCATAAAACATGTAATGAAGAAACAACTATTATTCATTTTCCAATATTAAAGTATCTTCTTCTTTTGTAGTTCTTGGTTTTCGGCTCCGCGAGCCTTGGGAGGTACCTACCTACCCACCTGGAAGTTTAGGATTCGTACCATTTGTAGGTAAGGTTGTTTGTTAGTTCCCATTAGTAGGAGTAGATGTTATGTACATTAATGGAATTTTTAACTATGTATCCCAACAACATATAATCTCCAAAAGTTCAAAAAAAATTCCAATACCTACCTCCTGTCCCTATCCTCCCTAGGAACGCACGATGTTCTTTGAACATTATAGGGATTCCCTCTCGTGCGCTCCAAGCGATATATACAGGGTGTCCGCTAAAAGGAGGTCAATCCATTAACCACATATTCCTTGAACAAAAACAATATGAGTTTCTAAATATCATTTTTCATTTTAGCCCTTCATATTCGGTATACAGGGTGTCAAAGTTGGAAATTAAAAACTGTTTTTTTTTTCTAATTACTCGCGTATTCGATAAGATATTAATCTAAAAATTGGTACATTACTTCAGCACAAAGAGTTACATCGTGTGAGGAAAACAAAACAGAAAATAACTGTCAAATATTCAAGATACTGGGGGTCAAGTTCACACTTACCCCCATATTTTGTTTGTACGTGCGCTAATGACTTCCTATCTATTTTCCTTCAAGTGTTCAATCATTTTTGAGTATTTTTTGTTTCCTGTAAAATTTCGATTGAATCATTTGTTTTTAAGATAATTCGAAAAGTACTGGTTATTGTTTGATGCCTATGCGACTTAGGTAATCTCATAATGTTCACATACTCCTATTTATTTCGTCGAAATTGAAAGAGGGCGTATCTTTTTACGTACGAAAAGGTAAATATGGAAATACCGGGTGCTCGGAGCAAATGTACTATAATAATTTTTACAAAAAAAAAAATTTAAAAAGTGTAAAAAGTATTTTAATACATTCGCTCTGAGCACCCGGTATTTCCATATTCACCTTTCCGTACGTAATAAGATACGCCCTCTTCCAATTTCGACGAAATAAATAGGAGTATGTGAACATTATGAGATTACCGTAAGCCGCAAGGCATCAAACAATAACCAGTACTTTTCGAATTATCTTAAAAACAAATAATTTTATCGGAATTTTACAAAAATCAAAAAATACTCAAAAATGATTGAACACATGAAGAAAAATGGATAGGAAGTCATTAGCGCACGTACAAAAAAATATGGGGGTAAGTGTGTACTTGACCCCCAGTATTTTGAATATTTGACAGTTATTTTCTGTTTTGTTTTCCTCACACGATGTAACTCTTTGTGCTGAAGTAATGTACCTATTTTGAGATTAATATCTTATTAATTACGCGAGTAATTAGAAAAAAACAGTTTTTAATTTTCAACTTTGACACCCTGTATATCGAATAAGAAGGGCTAAAATGAAAAATGGTATTTAGAAACTCATATTATTTTTGTTCAAGGAATATATGGTTAATGGATTGACCTCCTTTTAGCGGACACCCTGTGTATATATATAAAAAAACTGAATGTGGATATTTTTCAAGATTGGATAAAGAGTTAGAAAACATTACATACTTTGCTGGCTTTTCTCAATAAATTTGTCCAATATTCAATTTTTTCAGAATTTGAATATGAAATTACCTAGTATCATTTAATATGATATAGGAGGATTTAATCCCAATTTGAGGATATCATTATATAATCTGTCAATGTCAATATTGTGCTTATTATTTTCACATTCTAATAAGAACTGGTTGATATCCCCAAATTTCCCACATTCAAGTAAGTTAGACTCCTAAATTTTCATCTTATTAAGATGAAACGGCTATTCTTAATCTTACAATGGCTGTGATTGACCTGCGGGAAACCATTTGACATTCTTGAACCATGGTTTTTCTTGAATCCTCGGTTGTATCTCTATACCTTCTACCTTTATTAATTGAAGAGAGGTCCAAAAAATTTTGACATTTATTTTTAGTACATTCTCTGATATGAGGAATCAAGTCAATGTTTAATACTTGTTTGATTCTATATGGAAATTGGCGTTTTTTGCGATCTGATCTGCTTTTTCTTGCTAACTTGATTAAAAAACCGTTTTTAAGATGTTCTGCCCATAACTGTTTAATTTTCAAGAATAAGTTGCTTTTATTTATTTTTATATGATTGTTTTGCAGTCCCTTTATAGAACTTTTGGAGCCTGAAAAAATAATATAGTTATCCGGCTCGTCAGCTATACAGGGTGGGCCACCAGTAACGCCTCGGTCTCTAGAAGGCTAACCACTTATCTTCTTGGAATTCTTCCTCTCTAGGAAGTTGCATGTCAACATAGGCTACCATTTGAAATTATTTTGAAACATACAGGATGTCCCCAAAAATCAGAAAACACTGAAGTTGAACTTTTTTCAATCGAACACCCTATATATTATTTCATTTTGAGATTCTCCCTGGTGAGCTGATTTCGACAATCCATCATACTTGGGGTCTAGCAGTTATAATTACTGAAATATAGGGTGTGAAAAATCGAGATTTTCCAAGTTCAAGAATTTTTCGTGTCGAAACTATTCATTATTGGTCAAAACGGCTTACATGTCCCTATCTCAACTTTTGATCAACTATCTACTGATATTTAATTGGGACATATTATACCGGGTGATCAAGATTCTGAATTCTGCACCACCCTGTATTTGTTTCAATTAAATGTCGGTAGATAGTTGATCAAAAGTTGAGATAGGGACATGTGAGCCGTTTTGACCAATTATGAATGGTTTAGACACAAAAAATTCTTGAACTTGAAAAATCTCGATTTCTCACACCCTCCGATATCTCAGTAATTATAACTGCTAGACCCCCAAGTATGATGGATTGTTGAAATCAGCTCATCAGGGAGAATCTCACAATGAAATAATATATAGGGTGTTCGATAGAAAAAAGTTCAACTTCAGTGTTTTATGTTTTTTGGGGACACCCTGTATGTTATAATCGAAATAATTTCAAATGGTAGCCTATGTTGACATGCAACTTCCTAGAGAGGAAGAATTCCAAGAAGATAAGTGGTTAGCCTTCTAGAGACCGAGGCGTTAGTGGTGGCCCACCCTGTAAAGCTGAGTGCAAAATAAATCGCTGTTAATTCAGCAGTCAAGATTTGAGATTTTGTGTGAATAATATCCCCCTTTGTAAAATCTTTATGGGAGATATATATCCCAAATGAGACTTTGTCCACTGTCTTAGACCCATCAGTATAGATATGCTTATAATTTGGCCATCTTTCATTAGTTATATGAATACATTTTAAGTCATAGAAACTATTCATCCTTCTCAAAGTGGTCCAGAGTTTTTCAAAGAAAAAACAAAGTACACTTAGTCGGTCCACAAAGTTTTATTACAAAATTGAATTTTGTGACTAGTTTCGGCTCAAACAGCCATCTTCTGACACAATACACAGTACCTGTAAAGATATTAAGTTAATAAGGATAATAAGTTATTATCATAATATTATATCATACCTTATTAAACATGTCCCCCCATTTTGCAACATAATTTTGTTCACCCATTAAATGTCGTGGAGATGATTTCGAGATTTATTCTTCCTTTATCCAATATACTGTTCAGCTCCATGGATTGTTATTATTTTTTAATGTTCATTTGTTATAAAGGTTTTATTGGTATTTTTTCAGATCCGATTCGTATCTTATTTTTAGTGCCTGGTTGGTTTCATCGATTTTAAGAAAAATCGTTTCGTTTACATAAAAGGCTGCCCTAGAATTTTTTTGGTTCCTTATACAGTGTGTCCCACTTACCATGCTCACCATGGGTATCTTTTTGACAGTGAGAGATACGAAGTCGGTTAAATGACACCAAATGTGGAGTTTGTCAAGGCCAACTATAATGTGAAAAAATATTTCGATAAAATCTATTCGTTTTTGTTTTATACGCAAAAAATAGATTTTTATCATTTTCATGTCTCCTCTGTAACTTCTTAATATTTATGAAAATATTCAAATAGGAATTTCACATTCTCATGGCAGTTTTTCAAAGTGATTTCGAAAAAAATATGAAATTTATACCAACTCTTCTAGAATTTGAGATATCAGCACCAACTTTAGTTTTTCAAATGTAGGTCATAGCTCACTATGACTTAGTTACAAATAACTTTTTTTTCTCTTACAGATGATATGTCGCAGTAATAGTTTTGTGTTGATAACAACGGAGTTATCGTCATTTATACAAAAACAAACGATTATTAGGAAGCCGCCATCTTGAATTTATAAATTTTAACAAAAAAATCATGATCTCCGACCTCAAAAACCCCCACTTACCAATTTTGAATGAAATCGGACCTAATCTTGTTATGGAATTTCTGTTGAAATTAATAAAAATGGATGCTCCAAGATGGCGGACAATTCCATTCAAAATTGGTAAGTGGGGGTTTTTGAGGTCGGAGATCATGATTTTTTTGTTAAAATTTATGAATTCAAGATGGCGGCTCCCAAATAATTTTTTGTTTTTAAATAAATGACGATAACTCCGTTCTTATCAACACAAAACTATTACTGCGACATATCACCTGTAAGAGAAAAAAAAGTTATTTGTAACGAAGTCATAGTGAGCTATGACCTTCATTTGAAAAACTAAAGTTGATGGTGATATCTCAAATTCTAGAAGAGTTGGTATAAATTTCATATTTTTTTGAAATCACTTTGAAAAACTGCCATGAGAATGTGAAATTCCTATTTGAATATTTTCATAAATAAAGAAGTTACGGAGGAGACATGAAAACGATCAAAATCTGTATTTTGCGTATAAAACAAAAGCGAATAGATTTAATCAAAATATTTTTCCACATTATAGTTGGCCTTGACAAACTCCACATTTGGTGTCATTTAACCGACCTCGTATCTCACCGTTAAAAAGATACCCATGGTGAGCATGGTAAGTGGGACACACTGTATATCTTGCCAATTTGAAGAGTATCTTTTATTTGGCCACAGGTATGTCTCCACTCAATGGATGGGTCGCCCAATTCATACAAGAGAGGCGACCCAAACGGGAAGGTGGTGCCTCCCATGTCGCAACGAGTTAGGGGGCCGTACAAGAGTG
The DNA here is from genome assembly GCA_918026855.4 of Phaedon cochleariae. NCBI lineage: Eukaryota > Metazoa > Arthropoda > Insecta > Coleoptera > Chrysomelidae > Phaedon > Phaedon cochleariae. The sequence continues at coordinate 43,911,043 of OU896717.1, read as the reverse complement.
TGTCCGACTTGCCGACGAGGACAAAGAAGAAGCGCGGTGGTATGTTTAATCCAGATATTACCAAAACTTTTATCTCTGAAAGTTCAACTTCTGAAGGAATTTTTATAATCAGAATACCATTCTGAAAGAAATTTCTTGTTGTTATTTGATTCTATTCAGAATACTCTGTAGTTTTTATATTTTTGAAATCCCCTAGTTTTGATGAGATTTTGGCAGTTATCAATCAATAAAGTGACATTTTTGGTAAAAGTCAGTCAGACTATTCATCGGTAATATTCAAAAAATAGACGAGTTTCTCGACGAAAGTTATCCTCTAACTCAAACAAAGTAAAAAAATAGTATTTTTCTGCAACCGACACAAAAGTCGTCCATTTTGATACCAAAATTAGCTCTTAAATTGACGTTTCTATTACTGACACAAAAATAGGTATGTTGCTAGGCAACATATTTAGTTCCTAGGAGCTAAAGTTGAATTATAGTTCCTAGGAGCTAAAGTTGAATTATAGTTCCTAGGCTCTAAAGTTGAACTTTAGCTCCTAGGAACTAAAAAGGATCTACTGGACGTCATCAAGAATGAACAACATTGTGACGGTTGGTTATTTGGGTTGAGACGCATACCTGATTTGTTTCCGATTTCAGCAGATTTGGCATTTCATACCCATGCTGGAGATATAAATACACCTTATTATAGTTTAGTATTGGAATTATAAACATCTCAGTTAAGTATATTTGTTTCGATCAGGGAAGCCTTCAAGATTCAAATAGTTGCAAGATCTGTATTTCATTCGTTATTCTCGGGATGGATAACTTGTTTTTGAATAATCACGGCAAGCAATAGTTTTTTTTGTCTCAAACAACGATATTGTTTAGCTTCATTTAATTATCAAGTCAAAAACAGTGTAGTATCGAGAGGAATGAATAATCTCTATTATCATTGTTGATATGCTCACTAACCTAACATTTTCCACGTCTTCTTCCTATACCTGGCACTGGCGCGGTATTTGCCATTAGAGCACCTGGTTCATACACAAATATGTCACTCTGTGGTTGTACTCATATTGAAACTACAATTCGAACATCCTAGAAAACCTAACCTGCTGTTAATGCAGGTAGAATATTCTCACCACATGGATTATTTATCAATATTTGTTGCATTGCATACATATGGCACGGCATTGGTGGTTAATTCACATGTTTATTTGAGTTAATTGTTTCGGTTGCAGGAAAAATAGCATGTTTCATTCGGATCAAAAGTGACTTTGTTCGACTCGCAAATTTTGCTTTCGCTCGGCTTCGCTAAACGCTCCGCCTCGCAAATGCAAAATTCGCTTGTCAAACAAAGTGTCACTTTTAATCCTAATAAAACAATCTACTATTATTCTCGGATTATTACAGAATCTCTTTTTTTTTATTTGTTATTTCTTGTTCCTAAGATACGATTCATAGCCGACCAAAACTCATACGGTGAGATTCGTTTCTTGAACATCTTGAACAACGTAGGAAGCTCACAGCAAGAAACGGTTTGTGGTGGTGAGCTAGTTTGGGTGAGTTCTATCGAATTATGAAATGAAAATTTTTTGTGATATAAACCCATTGTAGTGCGGTATCGAGTAGTCGTTGTGTGATAGTTAGCAATTAATAAACTGTCGAATAACCTACGTTGGTGTTTCAATCTCTAAAGAAGTTTACAATTATCATAGAAGTCTGTTGAAATGACTATCTTTCTTCGAAAATGTCTTGATTACGAATTATTTTGTAATACTTGTTGATTGCGAATATTTCGTAACAATATCTGTCTGGGCGGCTATAAAATGGTGCAAGAGCAGATTTCAATCTGAGCTGACTTTAGCCCCATCAAGATGAACTAGCCATAAAGCCAGACATTCAACAAGGTGAACTTCTTTTTCTGAGTAGCGGATATGTTGACGCAATGTGTATTTTATCACTACCGCATGGCATATTCGTAATATGGTGTCCACGGATATAAAGAACAACGAATGAAAAATGAATCGATTCAAGAACGAAAAGTCATCGACTCATTCATATATTCAACTTATCATACTCAATACAATCAGTATTCAATCATATTCAACTAATCATACTCCTTTCAACTAATCATACTTCGTACAATTCAACATATCAAACAGAATATTTCATCAAAAAACTGATGCATTCCTGTTATCATGTTATGTTTTTACTACATTTCAGTGACCAGAAGCTCTGAGTCTAGCTCCAGCAGCCCTAGCGGCACCGGCAAAGCCGGCCCTAGCGGCGCCGCCAAAGCCGTCCATAGGAGCGCCGCCAAAGCCGGCCCTAGCAGCACCGCCAAAGCACCGCTAGGGCCGGCTTTGGCTATTCCGCTAGGGCCGGCTTTTATTTATAATGCCGGCCCTAGCGGCATAGCCAAAGCCGGCCCTAGCAGCACCGCCAAAGCCGGCCCTAGCGGCACCGCCAAAGCCGGCCCTAGCGGCGCCGCCAAAGCCGTCCTAAGGAGCGCCGCCAAAGCCGGCCCTAGCAGCACCGCCAAAGCCGGCCCTAGCGGCACCGCCAAAGCCGGCCCTAGCGGCGCCGCCAAAGCCGTCCTAAGGAGCGCCGCCAAAGCCGGCCCTAGCGGCACCGTCAAAGCCGGCCCTAGCGGCACCGCCAAAGCCGTCCTAAGGAGCGCCGCCAAAGCCGGCCCTAGCAGCACCGCCAAAGCCGGCACAGGTGCAACCCAGCCCTTTCGGGTCGGCTTTGCCGGCCCTAGCGGCACCGCCAAAGCCGACCGGAAAGGGCTGGGTTGCACCTGTGCAACAGGTGCTTGCATCAATTAGGCATTCCAGAACCCGTGACCTAAAAATGGCCGCTGTACCTGCCCCGTTTCCGTCCGTACTTCAAATGTCAAAAATTTACTTCCTCTTCCCCTGAATTGCGAGTTTTAAGGTTATGATCGTCACTGATTTTGTTTTGATTTTTTGATATTGTAGTTTTTATCATGAATAAAGTGAATATTTATTGAAATTAGAAATTTCTGGTGGTCATAATATAGAGCGATACAAAGAGAAACTCAAAGTCAGTGATTCTATTGATCCCTATTCTCTGCAGAATAATGGAAACTCAGGCTCCGATGTTTCCTGGAGTCACTTCAATAGATAAACCTAGTTTTTATACTGCAGAGCAAACGAAAGCTCATGAAAGTTTGAGTGGGTATACATTTTCTGAGGCATGTTTTGTACAAATACCTATGTGGAGTGAAGAAAATCAGTGGCATATGTTTGTTGTTCTTGGCAGTCATACTATGAGTGGATAATTGGACAGTACCTGTTAAATATTCGATATTTTTGTATTGGAAACATTTTCAAATGATGATTTTACCCTCACTAGAAGTCTGGGTATTGTGTAAAAGTGATCAAAGAATAAACACAGAGCCATTACACCTACCAGAAGTTTGTAGTCATGTTGTTGCTTGTCTCTATAGCTTAACATGTATTCACAACTGCAGAACTGCCAAGTCAAATACCCATTTTCAGGCAAAATGGATGAAACCTAAACCTTCTAATGTTACTGTTGCCAGTCTTAAAAGAGAAAATCACACTAAAGTTAGAACATATTCAACCTATAGAAGGCAACAGCTCTCAGAAATATTGGAATCTTCAAGAGAAATTGACCTAGCAAATATCTGATATACCTGCCATGCATAAGCATTTAATTATATTAATTTCTCAATAATTTTCACACAAAACAGGCATATTATAGTGAGTGTAGGTACTTTCCTCCTTTGATACCCTTTTACTTACAAGGACAACACCAATGCATATCACTGATTCCCTCCACTTTACCTATTTGTGCAAATCCTGTTTGAAAAATTTGTATCAGACTCCTGTAAGCTCTGATCTGCAAGGATTTAAACTACCATGATTTAACTCTAAATATCTAAAAATGTATACTGACCATAGTAACTCCAGAAAATATTTTGATGTTAGTCTTGCTCTGCAATATCACTACTGGAAAGGACCCCGCACTTTTAGTACGTAAAATGGTTCTCGGTGAAATTTTCTGAATTTTCAGTATGTTGTAGAATTCGATGAACTGATTGAACCTGCAGAATCGTAAAGTTCTTTGATAAACAGATTCTGAGATACAGGGCGTTGAAGTTACAAATCGGTATTTTTCATTTAATTATTTTCTCGAAATTCAAAGATGCCAAGTACAATTTTTTTTCGCTCATATCATCAACGAACCTCTATATTACTCAACATAATTCAGATGGTTCAGATAATGTAATTGTTTACAGAGTGAAACATATAAACATTTCAGTGATGTCTGAAAATTCGATGTAGTAATGAAATATCGAAAAAATAATTTAGGCATGCAATATACTATTCTCATTCCATCATGAATCACAATAACCTCCCAAGATAACTGTTACCGTATGAACATGATTTCGTTGAGATATATAGGGTGATCATGAGGATTTTCGATGATGAAAATGACAAAAAATCGTGTTTTTTGAAATCACCCTGTTATTCATGATTAACTCGGTGAAATTCCCTAATTATTTTTCAATATATTCATCATTCGCTCCTCAACGCTGTCTTGAAAATTCAGTTTCCTATCATGACGGGTGTCATAGTTATTAATTCAGGAACTTACCATTTGCATGAAGAGTTGAAGAGACTTGTTCACTTACATTCGCATAGTGGCCGATATTTTCCACAAATAGTGAAATGTGAGAATGTGGAGACGAAAATAAGTTTGGTATTCATATACAGGGTGAACATTAGAAATTCAATAACAATAGCAGAAATATGAATTTAATAATATTAATATAATGTACAGATAGTTAGGCGAATTTCGTTGGTATACAAGCTCTGCCAAAATGAAAAACGAACAATACCTAGGAGATGGGAGAATCATTCGGTCTTTCACGCTTCCATTTCTAATAGGGAGATATGAATCCTGGAATCGACAGATTTTTTCACATTTGTTTTCCACTCAGAATCAGGCGTTTCCATCATTTTCATATTTGCTTGCTATCAGTAATTATTATAATATAAATGTGAAAAAATCTGTCGATTCCAGGATTCATATCTCCCTATTAGAAATGGAAGCGTGAAAGACCGAATGATTCTCCCATCTCCTAGGTATTGTTCGTTTTTCATTTTGGCAGAGCTTGTATACCAACGAAATTCGCCTAACTATCTGTACATTATATTAATATTATTAAATTCATATTTCTGCTATTGTTATAGAATCCCTAATGTTCACCCTGTATATGAATACTTAACTCATTTTCGTCTCCACATTCTCACGTTTCACTATTTGTGAAAAATATCGGCCACTATGCGAATGTAAGTGAACAAGTTTCTTCAACTCTTCATGCAAATGGTAAGTTCCTGAATTAATAACTATGACACCCGTCATGATAGGAAACTGAATTTCCAAGACAGCGTTGAGGAGCGAATGATGAATATATTAAAAAATAATTAGGGAATTTCACCGAGTTAATCATAAATAACAGGGTGATTTCAAAAAACACGATTTTTTTTCATTTTCATCATCGAAAATTTTCATGATCACCCTATGTATCTCAACGAAATCATGTTCATACGGTAACAGCTATCTTGGGAGGTTATTGTGATTCATGATGGAATGAGAATAGTATATTGCATGCCTAAATTATTTTTTCGATATTTCATTATTACATCGAATTTTCAGACATCACTGAAATGTTTATATGTTTCACTCTGTAAACAATTACATTATCTGACCATCTGAATCATGTTGAGTAATATAGAGGTTCTTTGATGATATGAGCGAAAAAAATTGTACTTGGCATCTTTGAATTCCGAGAAAATAATTAAATGAAAAATACCGATTTGTAACTTCAACGCCCTGTATCTCAGAATCTGTTGATCAAAGAACTTCACGATTCTGCAGGTTCAATCAGTTCATCGAATTCTACAACATACTGAAAATTCAGAAAATTTCACCGAGAACCATTTTACGTACTAAAAGTGCGGGGTCCTTTATGTCAAAAATATTCACTTTGTTCTTAACTACTAGACAAATATGAAAATTCACAAATAAGATATTGACACAATTCCCCCAAATATCTACACTATTGATGAAATCAATTATTCTTCAATTAAAAATTAAGCTATATTATAAATAGTTTCTTTCAACCTTATAATTCATTAAAACACTACATATTCATGCTTCATGATTTTATTCATCTTCACTATAGTTTTCTCAAACACATTTCAATGTAATACCTGTAATAATAATTATATAGTCAACAGAATGTGTTTCCATAAAGTCCACCAAGTCATTTTTGTGAATTATCTTGAACATTTTGATGTCTTGTTGAAGTTTGCTGTATTGACCAACAATTCATTGAAAAACAGATCAACCTTGTTCATCAATAATTCTTCTTGAATCTTCAATTTAGAGATTTTGACAATCATCACAGTTCAAAGTATCTATAGATATCATCATCACACAAAATACTTATAATAATTACAAACATTTACTATCATAATGAGTACCTATCATTCTATCATTCATACATAAAATATTTATCATATTAACTCAATATTGGTCTCTCACCTAGATTATGCTTCTATCATTTGGTCACCTTTCTATCAAATTCACAAATACAATTTAGAACGTACACAAAATAAATTCCTAAGATTCTGTGCTTTCAAGCTTAACATTGTTATTGAAAATCATGATTATGCATTCATTCGTGGTGAAATGAATTTGCAGAGTTTGAAAAATCGTAGAAAAACCACTGATATTTGTTTCATTTTTAAATTAGTTAATGGAATGGTTGTTTCTCCAAAGTTGTTGGAGTTGATCAATTTCAATGTTCCAAACAGAACATTAAGAAATGCTAACCTATTTAGAATGTCTCACCATGCTACTAATTATGGTCTACACTCACCTATTGAGAGAACATTGAGATTGATTAATGAAAATGGTTTGGACATATTTCATGGGTCTCTTGATAGTTTCAAAACACTGATTAAATCTGTACTTTGAAACATGGAGCTCTTTTCATAAGTTAGATTTAGACTTAAGACTAGTATTAATAATATTTATCTTTCAAAATTTTTTTTTATGTAATGGCCCCCAGATAGCACAAATTCCTTTTGAGGCCCTTCTGAGGCGTTCACAATCATGTCCTCAGGACGTCGAGAGGCTGAGGACATTCTCAAGACGTCCTCCTGTTACCATTCTCTACATACTAATAACGTCTCAGAACATCCCTATAAAATCTTTTGAGACAACCTCAGGACATCATGGTAACAACTTGAAGCGGTTTTTGATGTTGTTTCAAGGAGGTTCAAGATTTGTGGGAGAATATTATTCGTATACAGAATGAGTCACTATAGTGTGTTCTCCTCCAATATTAGCGAAACCGTCAGATATATACAATGAAAATTCAAGTACAACAGTAATAGAGTTCCATAAGAACAATAACCTAAAGTTGTTTTCATATCTATAGGGTGTTCGAATTCCAAGATATCGGTTGAAGACTGGTTTTTTTTCAATGGAACACCTTGTATATTATTGCATTTTTGAGTTTTCCCTGAAGAGTTGATTCCATCAATGCATCACACTTGGTGTCTAGTGGGAACTATTACAGAGATATAGGGTGTTGACAATTGAGATTCTTCAAATGTAGGATTTTTTTTGTCGAAACTATTCATTAATGGTCAAAACGGCTCACATGTTCCTGTCATAACTTTTGATTAGCTATCTACTGATATTTATTTGGACCAGATACAATAAGCTGATCAGTATTCTGAATGTTAACCCACCCTCTATTTGTTCTGATTGAATGTCAGTAGATAGTAAACCGAAAGTTTATGAGGATATGTGAGCCGTTTTGACCAATATCGAATAGTTTCCACAAAAAAAATCCTAAAATTGAAAAATCTTGTTTTTGAACCCCCTATATCTCTGTAATCATTCCCGCTAGACCCCAAGTGTGATGCATTGATGGAATCAGCTCTTCAGGGAGAACCTAAAAATGCAATAGTATACAGGGTGTCCCATTTGGAAAAAAACAATCATCAGTCAATAAATCTTGGAATTCGAACACCCTAGAGATATATATGAAAACAATTTGATGTGAAAGTTCTCATGAAAACCTATTACTGTTGTACTTGAATTTTCTCTATTTATCTGATCGTTTGGCTAATATACAATAAGGATAACACACTAGTGACTCACCTTGTATTATGCAAATGATAATTTCCTCAAAATAATATGGATCTCATGATATTTGCAAAATTTCCCTCTATTTATGATAGGTTCAAATGAAAAACCAAATGAAAAACTTACATTCTATTATTTATAACTTATTCTGAAAAATTTCAATTTCCTTTTCAAAGAAATGTATTTCAGCTTCTTGTTGAGCACTACTAGAAGTTATTGCCTATTGATAGTTATATTTCTCCATTTTGTTTTTGATTTCTGAACTCTGGACATTCCTAATGCAGAATAATCAACTGGAAGTTGAAGCCTTCATGCAATATTTTATAGATTCTGAAGGAGCAAAACTATCTTGGAATGAAAATATCATCAGGTTTGTGTTTTGCATAACCTTCTGAAACAAACAATGTATTAATATTTCATGTCCAGTACTTACTATCAATGATATGATTTATTTAGTTATAGGTACCAACCATTATTATTGAATTTACTGAAAGTTCAAGTCTGCATATGTACAATCTTTCATACTTTCCAAAGAAGCCAAAATATCTTGGAATAAAATATCTCTGCTCTGATGATATCATCATTTTGTGTTATCAATAACCTCCTGAAACAAATAATGTACCCATCAATATTTCATGTTCCAGTCCCTACTATATCAATAATGATTTGATTTATGTACCTACCTTTATTGAATATACTGAAAGTGCAAACATGCATATACAATCTCACATAGATTTCGAAGAAGCCAAACTATCTTGGAATGAAACATCTCTGCTGTGATGACATCATCAATCTTGTGTTCTCAATAACTTCATCTGAAACAAATAATTAACCTTTTAACATTTCATGTCCAGTACCTACTATATCAATGATTTGATTCAGGTAGCTACCTTTATTGAATTCATACTGAAAGTTCAAGCTTCCATACAATATTTTATAGATTCCGAAGAAGCAAAGCTATCTTGAAATAAAACATGTTTGCTATGATGATATCATCAAGTTTGTGTTCTCAATAACCTCCTGAAACAATATAATATCAATATTTCATGTCTGGTAATATCAATGATTCTATTTAGTATTTACTCACCATATTGTTTCTTGCTACCTGAGGGAAATGTCATCAACAGAGATAATCATCCTTTTGTTATTGTTATCTCTCAATTCTGTGCAATAAAGTTCTTCTCGCAATCATTTTGTGAAATAGAAATTTGATGAAGGTATTCAATGAATACTCTAATAATTTTGATATAATCATTAATATAATATTATGATGTATCTTGAACAAATCATGACTATCAGGAGACATAACCTCAATTCTAGTTCTTCTTCTTCTTCCTTTTGTCTTCGATGACACGTTATTTCATGGAATGTCATCTGAAGACGTCCGTAGGCACGAAATTCCTTACATCCTCAGGCTGTCACTGAAAGAACTCATTTAGGACAATTACAGCGCTAAATTTACGCCTGTTGATGTTCTTAGGTTGTAGAAAATAGAACGTCCTCTCCAGGCGTTTGGCGACACATTGAGGATGACCTTAGGCGAGTGTGTGCTATCTGGGGGGGTTTCCCGTAAATAAATAAATAAAAATATAACCACAGATAAAACATAGTAATTCAGATTTTTTTAAACAATACTCATCAGTCTTATCACAAGGAATATGTTTATCAACAATTTGATTATGAATTAACATATGAATCCACTGTTCATTGATGTTTCATGAAAAGTTCCTGCAAATTGACCAACCAAAAGTGTTGGCACAAAGAAAAATCTCTTACAACAATATAATAAATTTCAATCTTGTTCATTTGTGTTTTTGAAAAAACTGAGTATTTCTTCTCCTGTGTTCCCAAATATCTACTACTTATCATGATTTATTATTTAGGTGAGTTGTGAGTGAGCAAATCAGTTTTGTTCAAAATTCAAAAACAGCAATTTTGCAAATGTAATCTTATCATTATTTACTCTGAAATGGTAACTTCAACATAAAATATTGTATCTTTTTTTTAAATCATGATTAGCAGTTTGAATTCACTATTTTCTCCTGGCTGAAAATAACAAAAAATTAAGCCAATCCTGTCAATTTGAAATGTGGTGATTTTTTTGCACAATGAGGAACAATATGAAGTTAGTTTTTATGCCAAAATATTCCTATGATTTCATAAAAATCAAGATGTTGAGGGATATAGAGGAAGGGGCTTTCAAAGTGAGATATGCTGTATATATTTGGTTCCTACTTATCAAAAATTTGTCTATATTGCATAACAACTCTACCACTATATATCTTCATCAATCAAGAACATAATATATTCAGTCCAATTGAACAATTGGGGGACATTTCGTTGATATTTGCACAGCAAATTGTAATGATTTTGTGGAGAGTTGGATCATCACCACATTATAAGTGAAATTGCCATGTTGATCACCTAATATCCTGTACTTCTGTTTCATTGCACCAATAATTCACTCCACATGAATTCTCACATTGGCATCAGTAGCTCTAGTTCCCACAATCTCAGTAGAATGTAATTGTTTCTTTCCTTTTGTAAAAGCTTGAATCTTCACTTGGGCATTCAAAATTTGTACATAGTCACCAACCAAAAAGCCATAGTCACCTAAAATCAAATCACCTACAAATTGAATTTGTATTAATTGAAAGTTGGATAGATACTGTTTGAAATTCAGATGAGTTCAGGAAGATTGTTAGAACAGTAGACATACATAAATAGATTGAAAGTCAAGACAAGTGGAACATTTTCAACAGTGCATGCTGTTTAATAAAATTAGTTATTCCATACATATATAAGATTTCTAGCTTCTAGTCAATAAAACTAATTTAAAAAGTTTATTCTCTTTCAGTAATTCTGGATTTGATAAAGATTGGTATCAATTATATTCAATTGATCTTGTACAGAAACTCACCTGGAATAATATTATCTATCAATTTTGAATTGATTGTTATGGGATAATCAGATGCTCTTTCTCCACAAGCCTCACTGATCAAACACACTGTTTCTTGTGGGGTGATTCCTATCAAATTATAATTAGATCATCACTAGGCTGACAGCTGTGATATTTGTTTGTGAATATTTATCACATTCAGGAACTATACAAAGGTTCTCATCTTGAAAATCTGATGATCCTACAGTTCATTAGATGGCCCTGCAGCCTGTTTGAAATCAGATGGTCCTGCAGCCTCAGCTTGGCATTCTGATGTTTATTCCATATCATTGATAGTTCCCTCAGATTGGTTGGCAGAGGCTAAGCTATCATATCCCAAAAATAAACTGGGAGCCCAGTTAGGATTATTAACATCTGATAGATATGCAGGTTTCCCTAAAATTTCCATTATAACTATTATATTCACTACTATTCATTACCTGTTTCAGTGAACTCACCAAGTAGGTAGGAAATGTTTGCTGCAAACTCTCAACATTTTGAGTTTCTGCTCCATCAAACCATTTCTATTTATCCACTTGTCTCTTCTTTTGATAATTCATTGTTCCAATTTATGTCTAAATTTCAAGACACTCAGGATTCGATGAAACTTTATGCTATCACGATATTACCGACTCTTACAATTGATTATTCCACAATAAAACATTGTTATAACACAAACACCAAGCAAAACCTATCCAAATAGTGTCCAGAATAAACCACAGGAATACACATCAACTATTCAATAATTTTCATAAAGATGATGCAATCCTAATAAAACTAAGTATATAAAGTTCAATTATCAACTAAAGAAGCGAAGAAAGCAGCAATAAACACATTTTAAATTCAATTGAAAATATGGTTAAAAAAGTCACGGAATGACAGCTATTTGTTTGGGTACAGCAACCATCTTGAATCTGATTTTGACAGCATTCCGAAATACCTAATACAAGGCTTTTGGGTACAGAAAAGGTGGATATATGTATGGTGAAATAGCTCCCTCTTACAAAACCCTAGAAATTTTGTAGACCTCTGGCCTACTTGATTATATCGAATTCTATCACCGTAGTAAGGCCGCGCAAAACTAACGTTAGATGGCGCTGTTCCCGAAGTGAGCAAGATCACACAATGGTTTTTTGTTTTGTTGTTTACATTTACGTATATTAATTCGTAATTTGAAAACATTGAGGAAAAGTGATTGATTTAATGAAAAAGACGTGAAATTTTCATTATATCTGTGAATTATATGTGGCACGATGTTCCCTACGCCATCTACAGTCAATCCGGTGCGGCCTTGCTACGGTGTTTCGCGGTCTACACGTTTTGCGTTTTGGAAAGAAACAATTGACAAGTGGTTACACCAGTCTATTTTCATCATGGGTACAGAGCATGTCCAGGAACGGCACAAGGCAAAACCCTGAGAGTTTCTCAAAATATTATATTGGTAATAATTATAATTTAATGTACAAACATAAATTCTCTTATGATAATTTGGTTTTTAGTTGATTATTTTTGTTGAGGAAAAAAATTTAAGACATAATATATCACATGCATAAAATTCAAATCATTTCATTATGATGACAACTACACTATTTCAACTGAAAGTATAAATCAACAATAGGATTGTACAAAGAGAAATCACTAAACCTAATATGATAGAGTCACGGCGTTTTCTGAGGTTAATCCTCTGGATCAAACTATTTATCAATGGGTACCTATTGGAAATATCATTGAACCTAGTCTGTAATCTTTTTAAAGATTGCCGTTGGCTGGTGAGATGTTCCCTGGTTTCCATTGCAATTGATATTTGTTCATTAACCAAGCGATCCGAACTACAAAAAAATAACATTACCCAGAATAAAACACTTTTCTGTTTTTTCATAAACAAAAACAAATCCCACTTACTTGTGAATATGTTGATTCTCTTTCAAGTAAATATCACGTCTATTATTCACTCCATCTGTTCTGAAAGACTCAGAATTACCAAGTAAATCTTCTCTTTGTCTTTGGATCTCTCTGAGAGAATTGGTTTTTCGATATTCTCTAGCCAAGTCAGCCAAAATTTCTCTGTGTCTCTGAAGGGTATGAAGCATTGCTGCCCCTGATACTGGCTGTTCAGATAATCTCTCATTAACTTGAGTCAGCTGAATACAAAAAAAAAATAGCAATTCAATGTTTGCTTGATACCTATTTATTGCAGGAGGACATGATGAAACATGATAAAAAAATGAGATTCATGAAGCTGACTTACTCTACTCAACAAATCCTCGATTTCCAAAGACATAGTTTCAAAAGTATCTTCTCCTGATAACAAGGGCACTGTATCTGCATTGCTGCTAACTGGACTTTTGATACCAGCTCCAAGTTTACTGAAGGCAACCAGTTTCAGGTCAATTTCATTTTCCAGTTGTCTTGCCTGCTTCCGCAGGTCTAAAATTCGAGGATTAGTAAGGATACGAACATTTTGAATGGGTTTTCACCTTCATATGATAAAGCAGCAGCCATTTGGAGAAATTATAAAGATAACAAATAATACACTAGTCTGTAACCCGGTCGCTTTCAGCGATTTTTACAGGCGTACTGCAAAATGTGATGCAAAGAATTTATTTGCCAAAACTTGAAATTAGCATACGCAAAACCATAACACGTTCATTTCATCATTTCAATCGCTGACCTATTATCATCAATCTCTATCATCATCATTATTATTTATTTATTTATTATTCATTGATTGACAATGACAATATTGACATGACGACATGACATTAGATTGAAGACAATGAAAGAGACACATGACAAACGTAAGAGGTAGATGACATTTTGTCATATTTAGAGTTCCTGTATGTATCTGACACTTTTGCTGTCAAATTCATACAGGGACTCTAGTCATATTTGGTGTAACGGTTTTTTTTGTTTGAATTTTGATATTTGTTGGTAGTTGCAGGAGACGTGCTGGAATTATTTTTAAGTCAGTAGAAACAATGGTTTTGCCTAGTAAAAGTGACTCATTCACATTTCGTCGAAATGTTTCTGCTAATTCTTCATCTTCATCAACAAGGAGCTCAGGAATGGAACATTGTAGGAGAAAACTAGAAAACGCATTCCAGGATAGTACACAAAGCAACCCATCGAGAGTGCAACATGGTGATAGGTCAGTTTTATCTGTGTTATCATTCAACGATAACACTAGAAAAGTATTCAGAAATGGAGCTGAGAGAATTTCAAAGACATTCAACACATTCAGAACAACAATAGGAACCATAACACAGGTAATTTCCATTGGGGTTGAGCAGTGAGGTTGGGTTGATTCAAATAATTTGAAAAAATTGAAATGTGTGCTCAATCTGTTCATTTCAGAGATTCAAGATATCCACCAAACGCAGACAAATCCTTGAGGAAGGCCCCATGACTCCAAATTGTGCAACACCTTATTCAAGACAAGTATTAGGAAGAACTCCAACAAAAATGTATAGTCCATTTGGTATTGAAAGTCCCTACCATTCTACTACTTATGATAAAGAAAATGTTCCTCCAAATTTCAATAACCAGCTCACAAAGGTCAGTGCATGAACTTTGTTTTATATAAAGTACAATATTCTCCTTGTTATTTTATTTTTTCAAGTATTCACTAATGTTGATCATTGGTGCTGTTTTTTGCTGTGCATTTTTCTACAGCTTTTTACAATAGTATTATATTGTATACTTATTTATTAATCATATAGTATTGATTTTGTGTTTATTCAACTTCTTGATGAAAGTATTACATTCAGCAGCTCCATTTATTTTTGAATGGGATCAGATATATGATAATGGCAGCAAATGATTTGTACATTTATATTTAAGAATGACTGATTAAAACTAATGATTTGTACCAAATTCAATTGAAATATATTACTTCATGAGGTTTGATAAATTGGTAGATTGGTGAATTAGTACAAAAACACATCACTAGAGTTGAGGTATTGAACAAATATTTGTAATAGTACCTAAGTAACAGAGGATTTTGAAATAATAATAGTTGAGAATCAGTATTTGTACAACAGTTTGGTTTATTTATTAATGATTATATTTGTGATTGCATTTTGCTGTTTATAAAATTTTACAAAACATGTTTATTTTATTCATCTCCATATTCATAAACAGCCTATAACTCATTTTTTTAATCAACATTTTGCTTTATTTCCTGAAGAAATTATCTGTCACCAGATTGGATATTTACATGCTAAATGAATTTCCTGATTTATTCTATTTCTGATTTCTGCTATACATATTTATTTACATGCATATATAGGTTGTTAATATTGGAAGGATTGCCTATAAAAAACCATTATAGTAGCATAATAGGTATCTGGGCATCATATTTTTTGAGAAAGGTCTGTATTTTGTATTTTCAAGAGAGCTCAAAGTTCCATGTGTAGAATTTGGTACCATATTGGTTACCTACTATAATGTTTTTGATCTTTTGAATTTGTTTGGAGCTTTTCAATACTACAAACAATAATAACAAAAGAAATGAAAATGAAAGAAGATACATATAAAAAAAGAACATTTTTACATTACATAAAATCACCTGTGTTGGATGAGATTTGTACATTTTTCAATATATTTATCGAACTTTGAATTATCACCATGTAATATTCCATAAATCAATATAACAATTATTATAAAAATCAGTATACAGCTAGTCCACAGTAGATGTACAAAAATGAGGCTCTTCTCATTCTGAAATAAAAAAACAAACAAACAAAGAGTGATAAAATCTATTATAAAATAACACTATATAGGTACCACAGGAATATAATACTTACATTCCCCAATGAATTAGCTATCAGATCATTTTTTTGTGGATAGAATGACATTTTTGTGAATCTTTGACCCAGACAGAATTGATCATCATATTTAGCTTTCCTAGTGGTATTCAAATATCCTATTGGGAGCTGTAAATTTTGGTTAATTAAGTACAATGCAATATAATATATCCCTTGAAAAGAACCTTACATCATCTTCAATCTGACTTGGTATACTGCTTACTAAACAGTTTGGTTCTGAAAATATTGGAAGATACTCTGAAGGTCCTCTCAAGTTAACACAAATATCCACAGCACTAACATTTGCAGGTGTTTTTGGTATTTCAAAGAATATTTCAAAACTTGATGGTGTTTGGTGGTTTTTTGGACACATTGAATGCCATCCTGAAAATGACTGGTCATAAACACAACCAAACAAATTTGAAGCAAAAATCCCTGAGGCATTATTCATTATTATTATGTATTTATTGATGGTACCTACTTCAATATAAATAATCAGTATATGAAACTAAAATTTTAGAATAAATCAGAGAAATAGGTGATTGAATTAACTGGATTTTTTCAAATTCTCCATTCAATGATATGAATTTTTTCTGAGATTAGTTCCCAATAATGACTGAGAATTAACTAAGTTGGTAAATAATATATATAATATAATACTTATGATCAACATAAATTGAAAACAATTCTCACTCCACCTTGAATTTCAAGCAAATAATGGCACTACTCATAAATTACTTACCCTTTAATGATATCAAACCTTGTATTTTCGAATATTTCTTGAAATATGTGACATCAACATTAACAAGTGTTTGAACTGTACTCATTTCAATCAGAGAGTTGGTATTAATACTGATATTTTGCTGCAAAGGTTTTTCCTTCAGGCATACATCTAGTTCATTCATATGTTTTAGTAATTGATTCCAATCCTGAAAAATATTCAATACCTATTTGGTAATAACAATGTGATTTTTTCATGTTAATTCTGATGCCTTGAAATTTTGCAAACCTCCACATATGTAGGTAATTACTCAAATAATTGAAGTATAGCATGTTAAACCCTTATTTGTAATTTTAATAGGAAATAAAAAAGGTAATGGTTAATTTTTACTATTAGGTGATCAGCAATAAGGTGATACAGATATTCCTTTCACTGTGTTTTGTTTAAATTTAGCTGAGATTTCATTTGATTTGAATTAAGACTGAGAACCTCCAGATAAGCCATGTTATCTTGCATGTGTTGTTATTAATATTATGTAAATTTGACTCACATAAATTGCATCACTGTCAGGAATATCATTACTATTTCTGATATAAAATGAGAATCCAAACAAGGTAAGTGATGTTATTAATAAACATAGGAAGAACACCACTAGAGGAGGTCTTTCTTTTATAAAAGTAAGCATTTTTATTGAATATATTGTTTTATCAGATACATGTTTGATGGTTTTATTTGTTTACAAAGTCGAAATGTCAAAAAATTGGGGGGTTAATACTATCTTCTTCCTATTTTTTATTCTATCGTCTTTAGCACCTACGGTATCTACTACATTCCAGTGGCGGACATGATCAGATTTTCAGGGATTTGTTTATTCCAATAATTGAACCAATGACGGCTAAATATCCAGACACGTCAAACAATCTAGATATTTAGCCGTCATTGCTCTGACATGCCTCTTTTCTAATTGTTTATTTGTTACTGCACTCATTTACATTTCGAATTCAAATCGAATTGAACAAACGGAAAAATCACTGAGAATGTTTCTGGATGATGTCTTCTATCCATGCTCTGTAATGGGCTACTTTCACATACACTCCTGGTTTGTTTGCATGACCGCAGTGCTGACCCCAAGAAGTCAATCCATATAATGTGAAAACACCTAGAAATTTTATAAATTGAATGATTTCAGCATATGTATCCCTAGTAAAGCCATGATGAATACAAGAGATGATTTCAATACAAGAACAATAGGAATCCTGCATAATAATATACAGGGTGTTTCATTGCTAATTGGAATTATTTCAACTATAGAATCTTGAGCTCAAAACAAGACGATATTCGACCCAAATCATCTAGATAAAATGTGTCTCTTGTCTGAATAAAAAACATGATTGTGTTTTCATAAAATGTAATATTTTTTCACTCAGTCGATCTTACAACGTCGTACTTTTTGTGAACGCACTGTTTGTGTTATTTTGATTGTTTTTATAATTTTGTTCTTTTCGTTTCCTTTTCTTGATTTTATTTGCACCATTCTGTTATTAAGTCCAAAAATTGATCTGCAGTGAAGCTCTGAGGGGAAGGAATAATTACACCCTCTATACCCCCCTGTAGGACCACTCTTGGTTACAGGGTGCGCTTTAAAATTAAAAAATTTTTTTTTTTGCCAAGTGTTTTGAAACTAATTGACGTCATAGAAAGTAGGTTCATCATGACGTCACTGGCGAAAAATCACCAATGGGGTACGTCACAAAGGATAATATACTGTGGTCACAATGACATGACCATTCGTCACCTGATTACTTGGGCATAGACAGCAATAACGATGGAAAATATTAGGATACGGAATAGATTAATTTGCTTGGGGCTTTCATAGGGAAATTTCATGAATTATTATAGTGTTTATTTATCAGATTTGTACCTTGGTCCAAGCATGCTAGTGGTCCCCCACTATCCCCATCGCAGGCATCAACACCCCCATCTAGAAAACCAGCACAAATCATCCCATCTGCTATGGAATCGCCGTAGATGTGTGGCATTTTGCAAATATCCCTGGAATGGATCGGAATCCAAGCAGCCATCAATTTATGGGAATAGGCTGTAATCATGCAAGTTCAATCATTATAGAACATCTTAAAGTTATAGGTATCTACTGGGGTTACGAAATATACAGTGTGTCCCACTTACCATGCTCACCATGGGTATCTTTTTAACGGTGAGAGATACGAGGTCGGTTGAATGACACCAAATGTGGAGTTTGTCAGGGCCAACTATAATGTGAAAAAACATTTTGATAAAATCTATTCGTTTTTGTTTTATACGCAAAAAACAGATTTTGATCATTTTCATGTCTCCTCCGTAACTTCTTTATTTATGAAAATATTCAAATAGGAATTTCACATTCTCATGGCAGTTTTCCAAAGTGATTTCGAAAAAAATATGAAATTTATACCAACTCTTCTAGAATTTGAGATATCAGCACCAACTTCAGTTTTTCAAATGTAGGTCATAGCTCACTATGACTTAGTTACAAATAACTTTTTTTTCTCTTCCAGATGATATGTCGCAATAATAGTTTTGTGTTGATAACAACGGAGTTATCGTCATTTATACAAGAACAAAAAATTATTTGGAAGCCGCCATCTTGAATTTATAAATTTTAACAAAAAATCATGATCTCCGACCTCAAAAACCCCCACTCACCAATTTTGAATGGAATCGGACCAAATCTTGTCCGCCATCTTGGAGCAGAGCCATTTTTTTTAATCACAACAAAAATTCCATACTGTATTATCACCGAAATTATGAACACCTGTCAAATTTCAAGTTAATCGGAGTTATGGAATTTTTGTTGAAATTGAAAAAAATGGCTGTTCCAAGATGGCGGACAAGATTTGGTCCGATTCCATTCAAAATTGGTAAGTGGGGGTTTTTGAGGTCGGAGATCATTATATTTTTGTTAAAATTTATAAATTCAAGTTGGCGGCTTCCAAATAATTTTTTATTCTTGTATAAATGACGATAACTCCGTTGTTATCAACACAAAACTATTACTGCGACATATCATTTGTAAGAGAAAAAAAGTTATTTGTAACTAAGTCATAGTGAGCTATGACCTACATTTGAAAAACTAAAGTTGGTGCTAATATCTCAAATTCTAGAAGAGTTGGTATAAATTTCATATTTTTTTCGAAATCACTTTGAAAAACTGCCACAAGAATGTGAAATTCCTATTTGAATATTTTAAATAAAGAAGTTACGGAGGAGACATGAAAATGATCAAAATCTGTTTTTTGCGTATAAAACAAAAACGAATAGATTTTATCAAAATGTTTTTTCACATTATAGATGGCCCTGACAAACTCCACATTTGGTGTCATTCGACCGACCTCGTATCTCTCACCGTTAAAAAGATACCCATGGTGAGCATGGTAAGTGGGACACACTGTATACTCAGGGTTGTACAGTTTTTTTGGTTGCGATATGATTCTCACAATCGGACCAGCTGGAAAATACTATAGATGTTTTCGTTTTCACATTCTGTTAAGTGTGTATATGCTTAACATAATATCTCAAATTTTTGTATCGTTAATTCTAAATCTTTATATAGGGGTATATATCTCGTAAACGACGCGTTTTGCTACCGACGTTCATGAAAACGTTTCTTTTGATAGAACACTAGTAAATCCATTGGTATACCGGTATTCCAAAGGATGCCCAGCTATGGACACCCTGTTTCTTAGTGGCTCACGACTGGTGAGTACGGGAATAGCACTCCCGAGGTACATAGCTTGTCTTCGATGGCATCCTCTTCACTCTTCAGATGGGACAGTTTTGTGGACATATCTGAGGCAATTTGTGAACACATGCTTATATGGCCGAGTATTGATAACGAGGCTCTGGCAACCTAATCCAAGTTGTGGGAACCCGTGAAGAGGAATGAATGGCACCAGAGTTATATGGTGTCGATAACGGGAACAAGGGGCACCACAGGGCTGGACCAACTCCTTCCCCCATTACTTGTAGGAGAAGGAAAACTTTTGGCCTTCTTCATGGACGAGACCAGGGCTCGGGAGAGTAGTCTTCAGGAACCTGAATGAAAAGGGCCTTTCAAACGAACTTCTGGTACTGTGATCAGCAGTGCTCACAGTTACTGTGGCGGCATTTGGAGTGGCCTTCATATAAGAACCATGGGTGGTACCTATATGGTAAAATCAATAACAGCATATTCGAAGCACAATATGGTACAATGGGCCAACAGGCATTATTGTCATCGGAGACTTCGGTCAGACGAGCCTTGAAAGAAGGTGGAGTGTTTAGTGGGTACACCTACCATGAAGGGAATGGTCCTTCATGGTTTCCATGGAAGATTTTGGCCACCTCGAAAAAAAAAAGGACACCCTGGACATCCGTTGGATGTACAGCAATATCTGTCAAATTTACGTCCATTGGATGAAATATGTCCAAAGCATTTGACTTTCATTGTAAGTTCTTTAAATATGCATGGATCACCTTTGGACATCCAAATCTTGTTCAGGACCTAAAATGTTAAATAAAATGAGGTAAAATGAGCCGTATTAAATGCAGGCGCATCTTCACAGGGCTTGAATAGTTTGAAATTAAAATGGAATGAACATCATATGAAAACTGATAAACTTATATGTACCTATATACAGGTACCTAGAATGCATCATGACGTATATATGTAACTACAAAAAGGACACACCCCCTCACGCTCCGTCCTCACAATTGCACGGGCATTATCTAAGTGTTTTATAAGGATCAAAATATCATTCCGCTTGGTTGAAAACCAGGTACTATGATTGTGCGTGATCTATTTGCACGGAACAGACCGCATATGATGTTCATTTTATTTTCAGGCGTCGTAAAAAATTGTATCATTGTGTGGTTCAATTGTTTTCGACTGAAAAATATTTCCTGAAGGTGAGTGAATAAAAAACATCAACTACTTATATATAATATTGCGAATGATTTTATGTATTGAATGGCAAACGGAATCATGATTCAAAATGTGGTTCATAGTGTCTGTTTCTAAAATTTAGTTCGAGCCCTCTAACTCTACACTTCTAATGAAGCCTAGAATTTTCCTGACGGTAGAGTTTTCCACCTCAGCAGGCGTCAGATAGACTTGGTGTAGGTGATTCAGCCTTTGGCAGTTAACCATTGAAAGTGCAGTTTCATAATGACCGGAGAGGAGTCTTCTTTACTATACCTGACGTGCCGCTTTTGACAGATCCGAACCCGGATATCGTGCAGTTCAACCGCCTCTCGTAATCCGCATCCGGATCGGGCAAGCAAATCGGCTGCACGTCATCGTTCAACACGAACCCGCCGCCCTTGACCTTGACCAGCGCGATGTCGTTGTTCATCTTGTGACCTTGACGGAACCGCTCGTGCACGAAGAACTCGTCGATGAACTTGCGCTGCTCGGCGCCCGAATCGGTGTCGGTGTCGTACTCCCCCGCCACTATGACGTAGGCGCCCTTCGTGTAGCCCTGCAGACAGTGGGCGGCCGTGAGGACCCACTTGCTGGAGATTATCACTGCGCCGCACCAGTGCGCCGATTTGTCCTTGACTCTGACTTTCAGGGCCGCCTGAGGACAGAAGAAATCGTCAGAATAATCTATTTGTCAAAGTATGTGGTTCTGTTAATTTTATTTAGGCTATCGAAAGATATTTTTGTGTAATCAAGAGTAATGATTCATCTCGGAAGTCATTTTCTTATTTCTGATATGTGAGTTAGTGCTTCAGTTCATGACTCCATTGATGATGTTTCAATTTCTATGAGTAGTTTCATTTTTTATCAGAGGAATAAGTAACAAATCATCACGGGATCATAAATTCTATCACTCCAACTTTGGATTGTTTCCTAGGTATGGTAAGACCTTGTTGGAGACTCGATTTTGCAATGTTGTGCTTTGTTACAACATCAAAAAGATTGGTAAGTAATCTGAGCTTCGATTTGTATCGATTTATTCCAGCTACAAAGGCAGGAAGTGTCTGTGTTGTGGAACAAACGCTTGTCGCTGTCAGACTTTCATACTTCAAATCTGAAGTATAACCACAGTGACAGACTTATAATTATGTGAGAATAACTACCTGATCTTTGGACATCGTATGTTCACAGCTAGAAGCCTCATACTGCTGGGGAACACTCTGAAATGGGGCCTAAAAGGGGCCAAATCCAGGATTGTTCCAATAAAAGAACAGCAGTAACCATGGAAGTAGTCCTAGCTACAATCACAACAAACGGTTTACTTATAAATAGTAGTCCGACCAACGATATTTTCAGAACACTTCCAACCTTCGAGGAAGCAACATCTCCAGAAATGATGGAAAAGCATGGAAGATTACCTCCCTCTCCGTTAGCCCAAAGGAACGGGTTGAAGAACCAGGTCCCAGTATAATATCCTATCACCTCTCAGACTTTGCCAGCTAGTCAATTCCAAATTGAGTAAATTACCCACATCATACCTTTTTGGTAATATTGTACTTCACTGTTGCTCAACCTTGACCAGTTTACGTAACACGAAGTGCTTATAGATGACAATGATTGGTCAAATTGCTACTTACTTCCATTCAAATTAACAGTAGGCATACTGACTTGGACGTGGCTTGCAACCACTCATTTTAACCCCGGCGGGTGACGATCCTTTTGCTAAAAAAAAGAAGGCAAGCCGAGAGGAATGAAAGCATAGTCCATCTCAGCAATTGATCAGATAATTCACTCAAATACACATCGTATATTTGCATTGTAAAAAGATGCGTGGTCAATAAAAACCTTTGATTCATACTCGATTTTCATTTCTTCTCCGCCTCCACAGAACTCTGTATCCACGAACTTATAATAAAAAAATACACAACGTAGGAACATGTTTGAGAGGTGTCGAGTTGAACATCGATACTTCTCGAACATGATGAATACTAGACGATCACATGAAGTATGGTTATAGTTCCATAGTTAGACAACACCCGGGTGGGTATGGTTACAATATGAAGTATGTCTTATTTTTCAAGCAACGGAAATAATGAATTATGAACGGCTTTTTGAAAAATAATTGCAGGACCAAGAAATATGTTTCGAATCGATATATATAAACAATCTGAAGTCCTGAGTTGAGTTCAGTCCACTTAGTCTCTGCAACAATGTATGGTGATAACTAATAGGGTCGTAAAAGATAATTACCATAGATAAATTTTCAATTTGTCATCAGAAACTCTTGAGAAGAACCAATTGGAAAAATATTATTATCAGGATTGTCGGAAAAAATAATTATGTCCCGCATTCGGGACGTTATTCACGACATAGAAGCGATAAACCCATAAATGGAACCTCATTCTTACTGCCCCGTCCTCTACTAGTCATTCTCTATGCACTCCAAATAGGTGCTTGAAGGAATCACTGAGGAAGAGGAAAAAAGCCCTGCTTCGCTCGTGCTTACCTGCCAAGGATAGTCGCCTTCCTTAGCCACACTTCCTGCGATCACTCTAGCGTGGATCAGGTCGTTATGCAGAAACTGGTTGTCCTTTCTGTATCCGCAAGACTTTGGCAGGCCGGCCTCGTATCTCGCAGGCAGCTTGGAGTTTCTCTGGACCTCCACCTCGTCCATCTCGTCGGTGCAAATCACGCCCACGTCTTCGCTATGTTCGCAGTTGTGTTCACCCCAGTTCCAGTGAGTGCAGGTTTCCAGGGTAGTTTCGTTGCCGTAGCAAGATACTTGGTCCAGCCAGATTGGGCCGTCACCTGGAGAACAAAAGAGTTTTTATCATTTGTTGATACGGATGATACGGATTATTCTGAAACATCCCAGGGAACTGGAGCAGAAGTCTGTGGTCCTAAATATTTAGAACACATATGGGCCCGTCTTTTCAAGCGAGAATTCACGTTATAGAAAGATGCATCCAGTTCAAACTCAACAGAAAATATCAGAACGAGGAAATTGCTATCCTCTTCGACAGCCAAGCAGCTATCCAAGCGTTGAGCT
This sequence comes from Phaedon cochleariae, assembly GCA_918026855.4. Lineage (NCBI taxonomy): Eukaryota > Metazoa > Arthropoda > Insecta > Coleoptera > Chrysomelidae > Phaedon > Phaedon cochleariae. The sequence continues at coordinate 43,886,368 of OU896717.1, read as the reverse complement.
CTTCCAAAATCAATTTAACACTCTGGCTGCCAGGACCCTGTTTTTCTCTCTCTATTACAGGCTTTGTTAGTCATATGTGACCGACGGTGACTTATAAAAAACGGTGCTGGGCAGTGATTTTCAACCAAAAGCAGAAGTTTCACTTCGAGCCGTGCCAAGAGAAAACTACCGACGATGCATTCAAATCTTCATTAGATCTGAATTCGCGGCGCTCAAATGAACGTATGTGAATTTTTTTGTGCCGCTCACTATGAAATTTATAGCTACAATACTGCCTAAAAACGTTTATTATATGAAATGTGAAAAAACTCATGAACATATCTGAATCTAATTATTGTTGGAATGGATTTTCACATGACATTCAATGCACATAGAAGTCATCTCTTGGCAGCCTTCTCAATGCCTCCGCACTCTCTTCACCTCATTTCAAGCCCCCTTTCGTGTACATAGTATTTCATGAGATTTCGGTGTTTTATCCTTTTGCTGCTATAGCAAATGTTCCAACCCCTGTGAGTTTAGCGATAAATTAATAACTAATAGGAGTATATCGTGCACTTTCACTCATATACATTGAAAAAAATCGCCTTGTCAGGCCGCATCGGTCGATTTTAGCTGACATCCTTCAATGCTCTTCTGTACACCAAAACGACTTTACAATGTGATCACTTAGATGCTCCTACTCTGAAAACTACGCGTGGCCTGACGCGATCGAACCAATGAAAATGCATCGGCTCATCATCAAGCTGTCGGTCAAAAATGACTGACATAAAAGTCAGAGTGTTGAAGATAGTTTGGGAATGTCTACACAAACTCAACATTCTAGGCAGGAACAACTATAAGGTAAATCTATTATTTGGGTGCAGGGACACATTGGAAAGTATATGGAAATGAACATTCTGGCCCTAAAAGAAGCATCAAATGCGGCTCTGGATATTATTATTTTCAAGACGAACTTCATAAAGCTGAAGAAGCAACAGGCCATCAAAGATCTCCTTGGCAACTTCAAATGAGCATGATCGAACACACCGATCAACTTCAACAAAATCATTCTGATATTTCATCGTCTTACGGTACAGATTGCGGAACGTTGTGGGATGCGTTATGGTATCTATAAATCAGGTGTGAAGGCAGTAACGGAATTTCTAACGGGCATTGCAGATTCAAAGAACATCTTGGAGGCTTGGAGGAAGACAGCACTCGCAGATTCTGCGGGAACATCCAGGAACTTTCAACCACATCTTGCTGGAGCCCTATGCTTAAGTAGGCCAGGTTTTAGATGGAAGCGTTAATATTCTATCGCGTTCGCTTGCCAATCGTGGGTTCAAATCCATGATTGCAGAAATTTCTGTGATGGCTTAAGAAAGTGTTTAAGATTACACGTTGAGAGGTATGGCTCCCGTCATTCACAATCAAGTGACGGATAGAACAAATTTAGAACGAAACAAAAATATCACAAAAGATCTCCTCAAATTTCTGTAAAAACTGAAGCTTGGGGGGCTCCTACTATCAAGAAATCCTTGAGATAAGAGAAGAAGATGAGACGAGCCAAGGGACATTTTAGCTGTTAAGTTCAGATTTTCATCAGTTGCGGTACTGAGGTGGCATGTGGAGTCAAGTATAATATAGCTTACAAGTAACACACACACATGCTGGATTCTGAAGGGACTCTTGTAAGATCGATAGCCAGTTGGAATATACAAAGTACGTGTAAATGAATGAAACTCACTGGCGACAATATAAATTGGTACTTCCAGTTGTCTTTTGTCTTCGGCTATATCTATCATTCCTTTTGTGTTATGTGGAGAAATCTTCTGGCATTGATTGCCATGACTGGAAAACTCCCGATTCAGGAATCAAAGAAACTAGTTTCCTTTGTCGATTCTTCGAAGTCCAGGAAACCAATTACTTAATTATCGACTCATCTACTTGAAGCGGGAAGCAATAAGGACCGTACTCCAATGATTTGGCGTTCACCGAACAGTATATTATAAACCACAGGACTAAAGTTAAACATGCCGCGAGTGGAATTCATCATTATCTCTTTAGTCTCGCGGTATATATATTGGTACACGATTTTTGCACTTTTGGAAAAATACCAAATTTAGTCAACCTTTCAATATTTTCTGTACTTTCTCTCATAAACACAACATACATTGGTTGAATTAAATGAAGCCAATTGACTTTTTCGCCTTATTTACCTGCACCGAAATATCCATCTTTCTTGACTACGACCATTCCTTTGTACCCAAAATGTCTGCAAACAACTTTGGCAGCATCTTCGTTGAAATCATCATCACATACAGTGCCCCATATACCATGGTGTTTGATTTCCAGACGGCCTTCAGCAGAATTCGAACCATTTACTAAACGTATATCTGTGGGAGCCTTTGAACAGTAATAACACAATACTGATTCATTAATTATTATAGGAGAGGACTAATCCCTAAAAATCCCATCATTACACAAAATTGCGTCCTATCAGCACTTGTCCCTTCTATGGAAGAATAATTTTATTTACACATTTTCCTGGATATTTCAAAATCCTTGATGGAAGGTACTGCTCTAAGATTCATAGGACATTTTACTATCATAAATGTGCATGAAGACCATGTCATACCAATTTGATCAATATACAGGGAGATAGATATCTCACATTATCTTTGATGAAAACTGATATCACTTTTTTGGAGTAAGCTGCTGACCACATTTTGATATTTCGATGGAAGACAAAATCAATTATCTTACTTTCTTCACATCAAATCCATTTTTCAGTCTCGAAACAAGTTTTTTTCGAGAAAAAAGAATGAAATTTGGAAACGACCAGCTCCCAGATCATCTAATGATTAGCTCGCGAAATTGTTATCATGGATATTGAGGTCAATAACTCAACAGAAATGAGGTAGAAATTTGCAAAATATGATAGTTAATTCTAACATTATAAACAAGTATGGTGTAGCACCAAAATGAATTTTGTTAGATGTATCGAAAACTAAGAAGAATAAAAAAACGGCAATCAGAAAAAAGTTAGATAATTGATTCAATCATTCATTGAAATATCGAAATATAGTCAGTGAGCGTACTCCAAAAAAGTTACATCAGTTTTTACCAAAGAATGTGAAGTATCTATCTCTCTGTATATTGATCATTGAATTGGTATAACATGGTTTTTATGCACATAGTAAATTGCCCTATGAATTTTAAAGCGGACCCTTTCAAGCATTTTGAAATATCCCGGAGAATCTGTCCCCTCAGGCTCAACAGTGCATTTTCTTATAGAGATAAGTTGATTTGAATCAGTTTACTTTGGTGTCTAGTCCACTCTGTAGAATTTATGGTACGTTGTTCTGGGACACCTTGTAGAACGGCAACCCTCTGGAATTCATTGCCTAAGGAAGTATTCCCAAGAAATTTAAATCTCAAAGATTAAAAAAAATCCAATACGACTTAGAGGGGTCACCAGAAATTTAAAAATGAAATCGAATTACTTCAACTCATAAATTCCATTAATTCTACATTGTGCATCTTGCAGTAATTTTAAATCTTGAGACTCACAACTTGATGACGTGAATTCGTTACAATTACAATATTTCGAATTACTGCAACTTATAAGGTGATGGTTAATTATCGATATCCGATTCTGACATATTTGTGTAGGAGTTGCAGAGTACTCTGAATAGTCCTAGAACGGAATCATTACCTCACAATAATTATCTCGTTCATCTGAATCATCACTACAGTCATTAACTCCATCGCACACAAAATCATAGGATACACATTCGCTACCGGTGTCACATTTCCAGTAGCCTTTTCCACAATTTTCTTGCGGCGTTTTGCATACCACGCCTACAATCTATAAAAAAAAGAAATGGAAAATAAAAAACTGAAAATTCACCCAATGAATGAAGGGGCTGTTACACATCAAGTCTATACTTCCTTCTGAACTTGAAAAAATATTGGCCAATTGGAGGAGTAAAGTTTTGAATTTTCTAAATGAAAACAGATGCTGCCGTAGCGGTAGCTATTGAGTTTTACTAACTGAAATGTTTCCAACTTTCACAATTACTTACTACAGATGATTTTGTTTCCAAATTCTTATCGTGTGTGTTCAATAGATGTAATTCAATGTTCGTCGTGGCATATAGCCAGGAAAGTAGTTGTTTTCTGTTGAATAAACCGAGAAAGCAATATTTTCATCACATGGAGAATGCGAATTCTCAATTTTTTGTGCTCATAAATATATCTGAGAATATTCCTTTTCAATAATTTGATGTATTAACTTCGGTCCTGAATTTCATTGTTATTATATAATCGGCATATCTAGATATCTGATTCATACCTCTTGATCTGTACAATCATGAATGCCCCAACCAGCGAACCCACAGTCTAGTAAACTAGTTTCATTCCCCACACATTCTATCTCGTCCATCATGTACTGGGTGTCTTTCTCTTTGAGATCTTTGGCAAAGTGAGATTGACCTTTGACTTCGGCTGCACCCAAGACGAAACCTAGCTCTCTGCAAACCACGTTGGCATCTACTATTCCGAATTTGTCATCGCAAATATATCCGCTCCTTCCAAATGCTAAAAAAGGTTTTGGTACAGTATATTACGCCTCACTAAAATTTTCTGATTTTGTTTTGGATTCGATAGCAGCTTCCAGAGCTAGTGTGCCAACCGTCACGTGATTTTTGAGGTTACCTCAACATCAAAAAGTATTGCAAGTAGGATATTTTCAGGTGGTTATCTCGATTAGAAGATCTACTAGTCTGTTGATATGTGTGTTTTTGTCTCATAGAACTCAAAAGAGTATGTCACTTCTGATTTTACTGATAAGAAGTGTTAATATAAAGAACCACAACATGTTAGGTCACCTTTGAATGATATTTGGTATATTGGATCGTAGCCTACGTATGTCTTATATCCTAGCAAAAAAAAGAATTGTCATCTTCTTGTCTGCACAGGTGGGCGGGTGCGGGTCCATTGTGCGCCCACTTGTCCTGTGAATCAGCTGGGCATGCCGATTTCTTTGACGAAATTCAGCAGCTTCCTCAGCTGAGTCACTTTCACGTCCTTTAGGTGCAGTACAATGCTCCCAAAGGCAGCTTTCCTCTGATGCACCAGCGCGGGGCAATCAGTGAGTATGTGTGATGATGTTTCATCATCCTCCAAGCACCATCTGCAGATGGGATCATCTTTGATGCCTATGAGTTCTAGGTGCCTGCTGAGGTGGTTGTGCCCAGTTAAGAGCCCAACTACCATCTTGAGATCCCTTCTATCAAGTGACAGGATCTCCCTCGTGAACCTTTTTGAAGGTTCCTTTATATGGAGCTTTGATTGTCTCATTCCTGGTGTGTTCCGCCATGTTTCAAGGAGCTGCCTCTGTAGCAATTCCTTCATGAAGGACATAGCCGTACTATTGGGTATTCCCAATATCGGTTCTGATCCAATGGGTGTCGTTCCTGAACAGATCTTGGCTAGTCTGTCTGCCTCCTCGTTCCCCGGGATACCAGAGTGTCCTGGAACCCACATGAGGCTGACTTTCCTAGTTTTTGCCATATTTTCTAAGGCACTTCTACACTCGGACACCAATTTAGTTGTGATCCTATTGGATCTCAATGCCATAATAGCAGCTTTGCTGTCCGAGCATATGGTGACTGGTCCACGTCCACTTCTGCCGAAATTTTCTTGGACACACGTCAGAATTGCAAACACTTCGGCCTGGAACACTGAAGCGTATTTGCCAAGAGGTACTGAGATTCCTTTCCCTGTTCCTCCTTCATATACTCCTGCACCAGACCCGCCACCAAACCTTGAGCCATCCGTGAACCAGGTTGATTCGTTGGCAGGAAGCAAACCAAATTGTCATCTATATCTCTTGGTATAACGGCTGCTTCGGGAGAGTGTTGAAATTGTGGAAACTCTTATCGTTTGTGAAGTTCTTTATATTTATAGAGACAGTGACATATCCTTGCAAGAAGACTACTAGCAGTAGGCATTGGATAGTGCCAGGAAAAGATCTCGAGAAGAATCATAATTGGGTCATTGACGAAAACAACTGAAGAAGTACCTACTCACACGAAACGAAATAATCAATATCTAACAGAACAGAGATTATATCATTGCAGTACATGCATGTACAACCAAAACTGTAACCGTATAGGAAAGAACATGTATAATACAAGGTACTAGAATATTGGAATGACTGGTTTGAATGTTGGTTCAAGACAATATATTTCCTGATCTCCAGCAACTTTCTGCTATCAAACACAATCGATTTACACCTCTTTCAGTTTTATTGCATTTTTGCCAATTTTCAGGAGAAGATTAAAACTGTTTTAATCTTCTCCTGGAGATGCTATGGTATCCAAAAGTACGTTTCAGAACTCCCTCCCGAAACTTGAGGAACTATCAACTCTTCAGTGAACCATTTTGCATAACTAATTTTTGTCAAAATTCCCCCCTACACAGAATGTTTAGCGTTCATAACAGTTTATTTTTTGATGTGGACATATTTCATGTATCTATATATGTATAGCTTCAAAACTGCAATACTTACGTAGCATTCTGTCATAAATCTTGTTATATGTGCCATTTATCTTAAATGTTCATCAAGTATCTACAAGTAGCTCTGTTTTTTTTTCGGCATTATAAGTATTTTCAACATAGGATCTTAGGTTAGATTCAAGCTTTGTTGAAATCTGTACAAAGTATTTTGTGGCCCGTGGTAGCCAGAGCTACCCTGTACGTATATGTATTTACCTGTGACCTCTACTCTTCCCTCATTCCGTTCCTTGGACCCCGTTAACTTGATGGAATAACCAAATTCTTCAGCTTTACAACTTTTCTCGTCTTGTCTGTCGCCGCAATCGTCTGCCCCGTCGCACAGTTGTTCTTTCATTATACATTTTCTGTTATAACACTCGAAGTATTTCTCTTGATTGGAGCAATCAACGGTCCCAGCTTTCAGTTCGTAATAGTCCATGGGAATGTAATTCCTTAGAGCTCCAGTCAAACCGATATTTTGGTCTGACAGGAAGCAAGTCCGATCTATTTTTCTAGAATACGATAATTTATCAAGTAAGAAAAATTGATGATGCAGCAGTTGGTATGTCTCATCATACACTACACTGAATTGTTTTTTCCATCGAATTTGTATAGTGTCTTCCAGAAAGTTGGTATCATGAGGAAAAACTCCTGATAATAATTTATTTGGAATTTATACCTGGGCGTTAAGTTTTGCATCCAAACGTTCAAATCAATTACTGACAATAGGCTTATTCCTTGAAATTTCCAAAACGTTTTATACTTGTGTTCCAGAATTGAACGTTCTATTACAAGTTCTAGATTTTGTATTTTTTTCATTTCTACGAAATTTCTGTAATGTAAATATTGCAACTTCGATAAAACTGTTCTATACCATAATTTTTATCATGCTACTAACGTTCAATTACTAATAATTTTCGAGAGAAATATGCTTTTTTCAAAAAAATAATGATCCCGCTTCTGATTTATATTGTTTGATGCAAATTTGATGTATCGTCAAGCATTTGTAAGCAACATCCATTCATTAGAACCGTTTCAGGAATAAAAGATGAGAGGATGCAAAAGTCATCAACCAAAATATCAACAAACTACTTTTCATATCAAAGTTTTGGAAAGTTTTGTCAAAGTTTTTTAATTTCACAGAAATTTCGTAGGAATTGGAAAATATCAGAGACACGTGAAATGAAACAACTTTCCTCAGTTAACATTATTGAAATTCAAACAAATAAGTCTTTCTCCAGCGATTGATTTGGGGAAAAAATTGAACTTTTGACTAGTAGCGGAAGTCATCGATAGACTCCGACCGAGGAGGTCATCTTCTTTTTTTTTAAGTAGATTGTAGATTGTTGATTGTAGATGGGTCGTATAGGCTGGGAGACCTCTCGATCACTGCGACCTAGAAGATCTATTGTGATTACCCCTATCTAGTTTTGGTTCTCTAACCCTAGACTTCTGATGAAGCCTACAATTTTCCTGACGGTTGAATTTTCCACCTCAGCAGGGGTGAGATAGACCTGTTCTAGGTGGTTCAGCCTTTGGCGAACTAATACTTCACATGAGCAAAGTATGTGTTCCGCGGTTTCGGTCGCATTGTTACAAAAGCGGCAAGTGTCAGTCTCCGCCAGGCCCATCTTTTTGAGGTGGTACCTCAGAGGGCCGTGTCCTGTGAGAAAGCCTGTGATAAGCTTTAGCTCTGGTTTGCTGAGGCTGAGTAGCTCTTTGGCTCGGTTCTGCGAATGGTTGATGAACCTTCTCGCTTGTCGTTGACCTGGAGTTGCTCTCCAGTAGGAGGACTTTTCAATTTCTTTCCATTTCCTGAGTTCTTCTTTTAGGTGACATTTGCTTATCGCACAAAAAGTCCAAGGACCAAAAAGTGCAGATTCTACATCTTTTTTTGCATGGCGATCAGCTGCCTTATTTCCTTTGATTCCTTCATGCCCTGGAACCCACATAAGTGTGATTTTCTTGTTGTTTTAAGTAAAACTTGACACCAAAGTCACATTTCAGAATGCATTATTATCAAAATAATTTTCCATATGATACAACATTCTGAAAGACACAGTATACCATAGGTACCTATAGTTGAAGGATCTACAAGTGAATTTGGTGTTTTGTATACAGAGCATTGCGCAAGTAGCATAACTGGCGTTAATCCATCTTTGTTTTTCCATCACTACCAATTGGGAATTTTTGTGTACGGAGAATCTTGAAATATATTCTTCACAGAGCAGTTCATCTTTACCATCAGGACAGTCCTGAGAACATAAAAAACGGATTGAGTAGTATTGTCATGAGTAGAACATTGAGTATTTTAGTCACTTCAATCTTAGTGAGTTCTCATTGTTACTGATTAAGTTTATCATTGATTATGCAAGCTACTCAAGGAATTTTCATAAGAAACATGCAAGCTACAATGGATATGGATTATTGTATTTTCAGAACTAACACATATTGAATATGAATGTTCCGGGACAGTCTATTCTGAGGATACTCTTGACTGAAATCTTGAACTCCTCATCGAAATGTGAGCTATTATCAGCCGAGTAAGTATATCAATATTCACTCAACCAAATTAGGTAAGACCGTGGAGGACATGACCCTCTGATCTTGATTGGTTCACACGAAAAAGGATATCCTGTAATGTGAGAACCAAGGGAAATAAGGTAGAAACACCTCCCTTGGCAATGTGTTCCAGAGCCTCGCTGTTCGTTGGATGAAAGAGTCTTTGGAAAGAGATGTTCTGCAGGTCTCCAAAGTGACCACGAAGGGGTGCGAAGCCTCAACTCGACGGGTTAATCTCGCGTGGACTGCCAAGGGAGGTAGAATTGTTGATATTTCAGAAGAGCATCGTCCATGAAAATATCTATGAAATAGAGCCAGATCGCCAACTTTTCTACGGTGTTCCAGAGAAATGAGTGAGTTTGTGAGCGAGGCATCACCCACAAGACGAATTGCCCTTTTTTGGACAGAATCCAACAGTTTCATGGTATGTTTGGGTGCTGCACCCCAAATATGGAAGTAGTATTCCAGGACAGGTCGGATCTGTGCCTTGTAGATCATAAGCAGCTGACTGGAAGGGAGAAACCGAAACAGAAAACCAAGTTTTTGGGATGCACTTTTAGCAATTGATCTCACGGGATTTTTCCAAGAAAGGTTATTGCTGATAGTAACAGCAAGCATCGAAATTAATGTCTTCAAAGGTATGGTTACTCCTGACAAGCTTATGTTGGGCACAGTGAGATGGGCTTTTCTAGAGAAAAGGCATGCTTGTGTTTTGTTTGCAATTTTGAACCTTCCGCTTTCAATAGATTTGGTAGTCAACTAGTACTGAGGTTTTGTGGAGGTTCATTACTCACTCTGTGGCCATCACAAACCATGGTTTGTGTGATACACAATTCGGAAGAACAATGAAAATCATCCTCTTCGCATACAGGACTCTTCTTTTCTTCCGCGTAGAAAACATCTTCAGGCTCTAAAGTAACAGGTTCGCCATCTTCATAGTCGAACTCGTAATCGATTTCGTTTGTTTTCGGGAAAGGGGGAGGCCAAACGCTCCTTGGAGTGGAACTAAGCTTAGAATTCTCCTTAGGATCGAAAACGTCGACGTCATCGACTCTGGATGGTCTCTCAGTTGATCGTGCATGTGGTGGCCGACTGACTACCCCGATTTCACCTATATTGATATCGGTGACGATCTTTTGCCCTTGGTTTCGCTGAGACCCAGGTCTGTCATGGGGGTCTTGACTTTCAGTAGTTGGCCGAAAACTGCCTAAAAAAAATAACATAATTAATCTTCAAAAGGGATTTTTAAGGAAACAGCGATAAAATTATTGAGTTCCTCAGGAAAGTTACAACAGCATTTGACTGTTGATTCCTAAGTTTCCACTCACCATGTCCTGGATTCTGACTAAACTGTTGTACATGTTCCTCATATTCTCGAACCCAATCCCCACTGATTGAACTACCTGAATTGTCCCTACCTCCAGAGTTATCGCATTCCACATTGTAGGGAAAATCGCAGTTTCCCAGTTTCTGATTGAAAAGCGTTCCAGGAGCACAGTCTTGGATGAAAGTCTGACCATTAGCGCAATTCAAAAATTTACTGCAGTCGAAAGGATGCTTCATGATTCCTTGAAAATCGCCTGGACATTTTTCTTCTCCATCTCTCGTGTCTTTGGCTACAATGGAATGAGTCTGGCAATTTCTGTCCTTCAAGCTGCAAATCTTTTTGTAATTTCGACCACCATTGTTGAATTCATAATTAGAATTGGTTTGGCTCTGACCACCACCATGAGTTGTTTGTTGTTGATCGAAGCTTTGTCCACAGTTTGGGCTGGAAAGGTCACAGTTCACTTGACTAGATCCTTGTTGGATTGCGACATTTTGCGATGACTCTCCACAATATTGCACTCGTGGATCACAAGGAAATTGTCCTGTGTGATGACTTTGAATGTTGCCCTCACTATTGGGAGAATTCGGACCGCAATTTCGAGTGGCTGGATTGCAATTCTCGCCAGCTCTTCGGGTGTTAGCCTCTGTGGTACTTTGACCACAACAATCTCCACTGGTAGTTTGTCCATATCCGAAACTGTTCTGAGCTTGACTTCCTTGTCCACAGTTTTGTTTTAGAGGGTTACAATTTTCATGAATTATGTTAGTCTGGTCATATCTATCTTGACTACTAGATCCTTGGACAGGAATAGGTCTACAGTTATGTATCAGAGGATTGCATTTTTCTCCGGGAGTATATGAGTAAACAGTTGCTTGACCGTATCCAGGATTTTGGTTAACTTGAATAGGGATACGTTCTCCACAGCGTCGATCACCAGGGTTGCATCTGTGGGTTTGAACTTGTCCATAACCTGTGTTCGGGTTTGACTGTCCACGAATCAAATCCAGAGAACTGTTTTCTCTGTTCTCTTGGCCATATCCGAGGTCATTATTTGAGCTGTAGATAGTAGTTTGAACATAGGGTGTGCCTTGACCGACATTCTGGTCACATCGCTGCGTCTGAGGATTACATCCTGCATAAATTGTTGAACCTTGTTCAAATGTAGATGGTCTTACGTCGGAGTTATCCTGATTTCCGCTTGGGTAAACTTGCCCATATGTGGATGGTCTGCCACTTGATGGATACCGATTTTCTCCAATATTTCCACTATGGACATATTGGGTATGAATAGTAGTTTGTCCTTGGTCTGATGCTTGACTGAAGCCACAATTTTGAAACTGAGGATTGCAACGGTGCTGAGAACCAACCTGACTATCGACATCAGATGACACTGGATTAAACCTGGCTCCAGAACTGATTTGTTGAGGATTTGTATTGCCATTGTGTAGGTGAGACTCGTAGTGAGTCTGGTGGAATTGTTGATTACCAGATGTTGTTCCAGAAGGATAATTCGATTGACCTTGACCCTGGTTTGGTCCACAATTTTGATATTGTGGATTGCAATTGGTCCTATTGTAAGTTACCGAGAAAATATTCTGCTGATTATTTCCTGAGGGTAATGGAAATCCAGGACCGCTCTGTTGCAGATTGGTACCCACACCCTGTCTATGAGAGCCATACTGGGTCTGATAGAATTGTTGACTTCCAGACGGATTCACAGTCAACTGACCCTGGCCCAATCCCTCACAATTTTGGTTTTGCGGGTTGCAACCGGTCCTATTCGTAGTTACAGAAAAAACATTGCTCTGACTATTTCCTTGAGCATTTAATCCTGTTCCTGGGTAAAACTGAAATCCTGAACTGCTTTGTTGTGAATTCGTACTGGGACTCTGTCTGTGAGAATCATACTGAAACTGGTGTAATTGTTGGTTACCTAGAGATGGTCTGAACTGGCTTTGGCTTCCAATATTTTGACTGGAAGGATGTTGATTACCACAATTTCCAGCGGATTGACCACATCCTGAGCTTTGGCTGAAAGAACCTAAAAAATCAATGTTCATTGACAACAAAACCTGCAATCCGTGTTATAATACAAACCTTCAGTGTACTGACTCTCTTGACTATTCTGGACTCTGACTTCAGTGCCAGACTTGCCATCAAAGCACGTGCATTTGTTGGGGTGATCGCAGATATTTTGACTAGTATCGAAAAGGGTTCCTGGAGGACAGTCCATTGGCATGGAGTTGCCATCATTGCAGCTGATGAATTTCGAGCAATCGGTATAATTCGGAATGAGCCCACTGAAACCTTCAGGGCAATTGGCTTGATGAACTGACTTCGGTACGCGTATGCTGTTACCCAAAGAGTTTTGTCTTGGTCCTGAAAATTGCATGAGGTTTCGCTTGACTCGTCTCGATCTCTAAGTTGAGGTGAAGGCATGTCAGGTATGTGAATGTTGGGAGGTTTTTAAAAACTAGATCTTATAACTTAGGAGATCCAGGATGGATAGAGGTTAGGTTAGGTTAGGTTCGGTTCGGTTAGGTTAGGTTAGGTTAGGTTAGGTTAGGTTAGGTTAGGTTAGGTTAGGTTAGGTTAGGTTAGGTTAGGTTAGGTTAGGTTAGGTTAGGTTAGGTTAGGTTAGGTTAGGTAAGGTTAGGTTAGGTTAGGTTAGGTGACTCGAAGAGAGAATTGTTGGCCCAACAGGACTGATCTGTCGTTCTGAGTGGGAATAGTTATGAGATCTCGTTCTCTGAATAGGACTGGGGGGTCTAATTGGATTAGGTGTTTTGATTTACCTGTAACACATTCGACTTTATCTGGAAAGTCGCATTCTAGAGTTTTTGGATTGAAAAGGGTACCTGGGGCACAATTTTGAGGAGCACCTCTACCTTTCCAACAGTTTAGGTACTGATTACAAGAGAAAGCATAGACAAATTGACCAGTTTCACCAGTAGGGCATTTTTCATAGACCTCCAAGGATTTGTATTCCACTTTTCTCTTGTAAATTGCTTTGTTGTTTCTGGAAATATCATCAATGATGATTCCTAAAAAAAATGGTAAGGAATGAATCTTTGCTTCCATGATGATATTTATATTTGCACATTCCATAAAACCTTATTCTTTAGGATCATAGAATCGAAAACTCTGAAAGCTAAATTTGAAACGAAAACAAGGCGTCACTTTCCAGAGGACCTCAGAGTAGAGCAGAATAACGATTATGTAATGTTACTTCTACCTTTAACGAACTACGGTTACAATTAAATAATGTTTTTCTGCAACCGACACAAAAGTCGTCCATTTTGATACCAAAATTAGCTCTTAAATTGACGTTTCTATTACTGACACAAAAATAGGTATGTTGCTAGGCAACATATTTAGTTCCTAGGAGCTAAAGTTGAATTTTAGTTCCTAGGAGCTGTAGTTGAACTTTAGCTCCTAGAAACTAAAAAGGATCTACTGGACGTCATCAAGAATAAACAACATTGTGACGGTTGGCTATTTGGGTTGAGATGCATACCTGATTTGTTTCCGATTTCAGCAGATTTGGCATTTCATACCCATGCTGGAGATATAAATACACCTTATTATAGTTTAGTATTGGAATTATAAACATCTCAGTTAAGTATTTTCGTTTTTATCAGGGAAGCCTTCAAGATTCAAATACTTGCTTGATCTGTATTTCATTCGTTATTCTCGGGATGAATAACTTGTTTTTGGATAATCACGGCAAGCAATAGTTTATTTGTTTCAAACAACGATATTGTTTAGCTTCATTTGATTATCAAGTCAAACACAGTGTAGTATGGAGAGGAATAAATAATCACTATTATCATTGTTGATATGCTCACTAACCTAACATTTTCCACGTCTTGTTCCTATATCTGGCACTGGCGCGGTATTTGCCATTAGAGCATCTGGTCCACACACAAATATGTCACCCTGTGGTTGTATTTATATTGAAACTACAATTCGAACATCCTAGAAAACTTAACCTGCTGTTAATGCAGGTAGAATATTCTCACCACATGGATTATTTGTCAATAGTTGTTGCATTGCATACATATGGCACGGCATTGGTGGTTACTTCACATATTTATTTGAGTCAATTGTTTCGGTTGCAGAAAAAATAGCATGTTTCATTCGGATCAAAAGTGACTTTGTTCGACTCGCAAATTTTGCTTTCGCTCGGCTTCGCTAAACGCAACGCCTCGCTTGTCAAACAAAGTGTCACTTTTGATCCTAATAAAACAATCTACTATTTGTTACCTGTATGGGACTGACTTTGTAGAATCCTTTGGTTGTTCTCTGGTCTTCCGCCATAAGAATGCGCGTTGTACACCGGGTATATTTTTTGTGTTTCTTGTGTTTTCGTAATAACATAGTGACCTGCTGAATTCGGCTTGTTGTGAACGACAACTTTACTATAGTTCTGATGAGTAGTGGGATTACTAACAGTTTTTCTCCAATCTGATGTTTTGATACCTGACGAATACAAACCTTTTGGCGATTCCTGATCAGTAACTAATACCTGAAAAAAATTATTAAAGCTATTTTTGAATTAGGAAGAAAGCTATCCAGTATGTTATGGAAGGTAGGTATGTCACTATTCAATATTCATTGCAAATCAATTATGTCTAGAAAACATTTTTTTGGGAAAAGGGGCTGTACACACTAGTCTTATTATCTGATCGATTTCGAAATTTTCTTTTGTTGTATAGGTATTTGAACTGTCCATTCAACAAGGGAGTGATTTTATTCTTGGAATGTTATCGTGGCCAACTGAGACCAATATCATTGACCCATATTTCAGAAAATACTATTAGGGATTTTTTTCACGAACAGTAATGTTGGATTCTGAATCAGGATCACTTGAAACATACATGTACCGATTTTTATCATTTTAAAACACAGAGTGCCCGAAAAAACAATCTTTTTTTATTTGAATAGGTATTCGAAAATGTAATACTGTGGTATTTTTGGGAAACACTAATGACAAATGATCATTGAGGATTACTTCAAACATATCTGTACCAATTTTCATCATTATAATCTTTCAATCAAAAAATCATGATGAATCACGATCACTTGTAACATACCGCATCATCATTAAACACAGGGTGTCCGAAAATCGTATCATTATTTTATGAATGTAAAATGAAATATTGCCTACTTATCCTTTTTATTTTTTCCTCATGCCCATCGTATATTTGAATGATAAACATCGGTTCAGATATGTTCAGAGTGGTTCTCAATAATAATTTGCCATTTATTCTTTTCGAAAATACGACAGAATTACAATACATTTTCTGATCACATATTCAAAACAATAATAATCCATTATTTCGGACACCCAGTGTTTCAGGATGATGGAAATCGGTACAGGTATGTTTTAATTGATCCTAATTCAGAATCCATCATTATTTTTTATGAAAAAAAAAACACTAATACACAGAGCTCTAAGGAGAAAGAGTTTTTCGACATTGAACAAACTTGGGTGAGTACCTATGGAAAATCATCTGGTACCTATTATAGGTACCTACCTGCATAATTTGTTTGTCCATAATTTTCCGAATTGCTTTTTTATGGGTATATTGAGTGGTCCAGACACTAATAACATTAGTATGGGTACTTACGGCAGTGGATTTTCCAAAAATCAAAACTAAACAAAAACACGACAATAAAAACCAATAATTATTGTGCATTTTAACGATATCCATGTCAGATCATACTTGATTGTTTTGATCGACTATTTCTGTAATGTATTCATCAATGTATATGTCCAATGTTATCTTATCGTGTAATATGAAGACGGGGTCAATAAATAAATTGGCCTAAATGAGATTAGGAGATTTCTTGGTATATCCATTTATTCAAGTCAGTTTTCCTTGTATCTCAACGTTTGACACAATAAAAAAGGAGTTGTTACAGTTCACCTCGTATTAGATTAGACTTTCAGTTCTTATACCTACCTAATGGTATCAGTTATACAGAGTTAGCAGAAAGCATAATTACACCGTAACAACTCATCAACTCATTCCATTTTATACTTGGATTTATCAATAATGACATTACCGATATAAAAGTTTTGGTATGCATGAGAATCGAAAAGTATGAGTACGAGAATATTTGCTAAAGACTTTCGACATTGATTGTGAGAGAATGGATGGTTTGGCGATACGTTATAATGTATTGAATGATCCACTGACAGTTAAATTCAATCGATTACTAGTTTTATAATACTATTAATTGGTTGGAAGGTTCGCAACAATATATCGGGTGGTCACAAAAAAACCGGAAGTTTTTATTTTTCTCGTGGTTTCATCATTTCTCAACAGAATTCGAATTTCTTGGCGTTGTTTCATAGCTAAAGGGCTGCAGTATACAGTGGAATATTTGAACATTTCATAATGAACAAAAACAAAATGGCGGATTCTACCAAAGTATTGTCATTTACAAAAACCGCTGGAGAAAAAGAAAATCAAATTTTTTCCAACCTGTACCGATGCCATCTTAGGCTATTCATTTCTGAAGAGAATGAGTACTTGAACATAGAAATCGAACAAATAGTCCAGTAGATACACGCATTCCTTTGCAATTTGTTATGGAGTGAGTGTGCTAATCTCGAAAGAAACAAAATGGTGGAGAATCCAGAATTCTTGTGATTTTCAAAAATCTCTGGCGAATAAAAAAATGTTTGTTCTCCCAATCAGGTTCGATACAATTTTAGATCATTGATTTCTAAAAAGAATGAGCACTCGAACATCTGAATCGAACCATTAGTCCAGGAGAAACACGTTCTTTTTGGCAAAGTGTTATGGAGTGAATGTGCCAATCCCGTGATAAGAATTACTTTTAGTTTGCTTCTGGCTTCATCGAATTCAATCGAATTTGGATTTCTCAATGCCATTCCAGAGCTGAATAGCTGTAGTACACAGTGGGACATCTGAAAATTTCATAATTGAAAAAAAAACAATATGGTGGAGTAACCCTAACTTTCGTGATTTACAAAAACCGCTAGCGAATAGAAAAATGTTGATATTGACATCGAGATGTAAGTCCAGGAAGATTGCGTGAAACCCTGAAAATATATAAAACTTTATACTAGTTGTAGTCAAAACAAAACGAATTTTGAAATGACCTGAATGTGTCTCCCTTTTGCTTCAACTACGGAACTGAGTCAGCTCTGTATCGACCGGGCTATTACTAACTGAAGCATTGCATTTTCAACGCACATTCACTCCATAACAAATTGCAAAGAAATGAGTGTATCTACTGGACTATTTGTTCGATTTCAATGTTCGAGTACTCATTCTCTTCAGAAATGAATAGCCAAAGATGACATCGGTACAGGTTGAAAAAAATCAGATTTTCTTTTTCTCCAGCGGTTTTTGTAAATGACGATACTTTGGTAGAATCCGCCATTTTGTTTTTGCCCATTATGAAATTTTCGAATATTCCACTGTATACTATAGCCCTTTAGCTATGAAACGACGCCAAGAAATTCGAATTCGGTTGAGAAATGATGAAACCACGAGGAAAATTAAAACTTCCGGTTTTTTGGTATATTTCATTTTAATTTGCATTTCGGCCACCTTTCGACAATGAAAAAAGACGGAACTTTTTCAAATAGGACCTGTACGAGAAAACTGGTTTGGTAAATCGTTATTGTCTGGTCTATAATGATGTCCTCGCCCAGCACTGGCTGAACAATCTTAAACAAATATTATTATCGACTAATATACACCACTTAATTGTTTTCATACTCGTTTCTTTAGTTTTGTATTGAGTTGAGTGACAGTAAAGGTGCTCATGACATCATGCCCTTAGAGCAACTAGAATTCGAGATCAAAACAGCCACTACTGACGATAAAGAACAAATACTGCGGTTCCTGCGAACATTTTACTTCCAAGATGCCCCTCTGAGCTGTTACCTAAAAGTGTTAACCGATGAAAACCCGATTAACGAGAACCTGGAAGCATACACGAGTGCTTTAATAGACGATTTACCTCCTCTTATGGCAGTGTACAATGACAAGCTAATCGGCGTTTGCATAAATACCATTCTTGAAAGAGACAAGCTATCAAAACCTCCGCCATCATGGATTGACGATAAGTTAATGAAAATGGTGAACCTCCTCGGATTCGTTAGTAAGGGAGCCGACGCGTTTGGAAAACACGCTGGATGTGTGAGAGCTCTCAGTGCTGCTATGCTTTCTGTCGATCAAACTTACAGAGGAAATGGGGTAGCAAAAAAACTCCTGGAAAAAAGTTGGTAGGTACACAAATTTGTACAATAAATTACGGTCAGCACTTTTACCTAGTCACTGAATCGAAAATAGATGATTGCTCCTTCATTTCAGGACACAAAGCTGTCAATTCACTTCCACAGGAGGTACAGAAGTATTACCTTTCATGAGAGATAATATACAGAGTATTCCCAATATGTGGGGCGCATTTCTATAGTAGTCCAAGAGCTGGGTGCAAATTTCGACCGTAAACACAAACATCCCTGAGATGTCGCATTCGTGTCTCGCTATAGGTAACAATGCGAATTGCAAGAAAACATCATTGGTATTGCCAGGGGACTCTTTATTTTACAATACATTTGTAATATTCGTCACATTTCATTGGATTTGAGACCTGATATGTAGATCAGTTTGTGAGGCTACCTAACAACCAAAAGACTCACAGGAACCACACATTCTTGTCTATTTATGTAACAGATGGAATGAATCAATCAACCCAATTTTCTTCAGTTTTTCAATTGAAATTTTCCAATCAATTGTTTCAAAAGCTCTTTGTGAATCAAGAAAAACTGCTAGTACGGCATAGTTGCAATCCAAAAAATCCTTCCAATCATCGATCACGTACTGAATTGCTGTTTCACAACTGTGTTTTTTCCTGAAACCAGACTGATTGTCATTTAGAATATGATTCGGGTCAATGTATTATTCTATTGATTGAATATAAACATGTTCTTCTAATATTTTGTCAATTGTACTCAACATATTGATGAGACGAAGGTCACATGCTCTGTTTGAATTCTGCTTTCAGTATTGGGATTGTTGTGGATATTTTCGAATCAGAGGGTACTATACCTTGTTGAAGAGAACAGTTTATGAGGTTGATAAGAGGAGAATTGATAGCATTGAACAAGTTTTTTAAGAAATTCACATTTGATTTCTCCGGATTATTCTTATTACCGAGAGCAAAAAGTATTTCCTTCAAAATATTCATGTCTATAAGTTTGAAAACTGAGAAGTGACCAGTCATCTCATTTTCTTTTTACTTTCAAAGGACCGCTTTACTTGAGGACATACAGTTGTTTCTCAGCCTATATGTGATTTTATCGGTTGATTCAATGCCACGTATTAATTTTTTTATCTTTGTTCTCAGGGAGTTGGGAAAGCAACATGGATGCGGTTTCATGGTGGTCGATTGTTCAAGTCACTTCACAGCCCGAGCACTGAAATCTCTTGGTTTCGAACTTATTTATTCCATGGACTACGCGGATTATGAAGTGAATGGTGAAGTTGTATTCAAACCACCACCACCACACAAGGCATTCACTGTTTATACCAAAATAATTCAGTGAAACAATAATTATACAACTTAATGTCAAGTGACTTGATGAAATAATACAATAGTACCTCTACTTTTATTGTTTGTTTCATTTATAGATTCCTTCGAAATATCACAAATTCAGATCTGCAAACGTCTAATGTTACAATTGTTACACCAATCATTAAAGTATTTTCAAACGAAAAAAAAATGACTTATCAGAACTGAGGTTGAATTTTACCTGAATTGCTTTTCCTTTCAACTCTTAGACTGAGATGAATTGGGTTAGATCCTCATATCTTAGCCTCATAATTCTGATGTGAAATCGTTTTGTACAAATCTTTTGAAATCACCCTGTATATTCAAATGGTTGTTTGAAATCACGTATTTGACTTTATCGTTGGACTATCCCTTCCTCCTGTAAATTTCAGAACCCTACCTCAATAATTACGTAAGATACGGGGGTGCTTCCGTAAATTGTACGACAAAATTTAATTTTTCAGAACTGAAAATTTTTCAGGAAAAATATGAATAGCTAGTGAATTGAGCGTCTTGATTCCGAATCAGAAATGATTTACAACCTATTTTGACTCCTAATATGATTTTTCATGTCTCTCGCTCCAGCAAATTCCAGGATCCTTACCCAACTGAGTGATGGAGAAAGCCATCAATATTGAGCTTATCAAATATCTGGAGAGCTCAGGAATCATCAATGATAGACAATACGGCTTTCGCCATCGAAGATCTACTGGAGATCTACTTGCCTACGTCACCCATTTATGGCAATCTTCAATAGAAAAACACGGGGAATCTCTAGCTGTCGCGTTGGACATTTCGAAAGCATTCGACCGTGTTTGGCACGAAGGACTCCTCCACAAACTACCATCATACGGCTTACCACCTCAGCTATGCCATCTCTTATCGAGTTTTCTTTCAGGCAGATCGCTTCACGTGGTGGTGGACGGTGTATCGTCTGATACCTTTGGCATCAATTCCGGCGTTCCACAAGGATCAATTTTGGCACCAACATTATTCCTGCTTCATATCAATGATCTGTTGGGAGTAACAACTTGCCCCATCCACAGCTTTGCAGATGATAGTACCCTCCACACTGCGTTCTCTTCCAGAATTCCCATTTCTTCCCAGGAAACTAAGAACTCACGGCGCAGGCAGGTCAATGCTGTCAATGAAGATCTTGCTGAAATCACAGCCTGGGGAACAAACAACCTAGTGGAATTCAACGCCACCAAAACTCAAGCCTGCATTTTCTCTAGAAAGGCGGAACTCAGTATGCCCGATATTGTAATGTCTGGCTCCACCATCCCCACCAAGCCCACCATATCTATGCTCGGTATTTCCATCAGCAACACTCTTTCATGGGATAATCATGTCAGATCCATCGCAAAAGCTGCTTCACAAAAACTCGGATTCTTGGTCCGTGCGAAAAGCTACTTTACACCTCAACAGCTTCTCATGATCTACAAAGCGCAGATACGGCCTGTTCTAGAATACTGTTCCCACATATGGGGTTCAGCACCAAAACATACGCTGATGCTCTTAGATTCCATCCAGAGAAGAGCCATTCGCCTGGTGGGTGACGCCACACTCACTCACTCTTTGACATCATTGGAACACCGTAGAAAGGTCGGCGACCTTTCACTTTCCTATCGATACTTCCACGGGAAATGTTCTTCGGAAATCTCTGCTATCATCCCTTCACTAGCAATACCAATCAGACGAACTAGACAAGCCCAGTCAGCACATCCTTTCGTTGTCAACCTCGAAAGATGTCGAACAGCACTTTATCAAGACTCCTTCATCCATAGAACGGCTAGGCTCTGGAATTCATTGCCTGTGGAAGTATTCCCAACAACATATAATCTCCAAAAGTTCAAAAAAAATTCCAATACCTACCTCCTGTCCCTATCCTCCCTAGGAACGCACGATGTTCTTTGAACATAATAGGGATTCCCTTTCGTGCGCTCCAAGCGATAAAAAAAAAAAAAAAACTATTACGTAAGATACAGGGGTGTTTCCATCAAAAATGGGTCACACTTTATATAAATATCAAGCCATTATCGATCTGCGCTCTTTTCTGATGCACCCTTGTCAAGAATCACCCTGTATGCGCATGCGTCATAAAATGTAACATGCGTCTCGTCAGTGTCAAAGCATATAAGGTGTCAGAAGCATCTCAGTCAAAGCAAAACCGATACCCATGACCCATATCGGCATAAATGGCTTCGGACGTATCGGCAGGATTTTCCTAAGGGCAGCCTTGGAGCATGACGCTGAAGTACTGGCGATCAATGATCCATCAGGTACCCCAAAGTACTTGGCTTATCTCTTCAAGCACGACTCAACTCATGGCAGGTTCGGGGGGAAAGTTTGCAACGACGAGAAACATCTTATCGTCGGCGAGAAGAAAATCAGGGTTTTCCACGAGACCGATCCGAAAAAGGTACCCAGTTAACACAGATAAATCAGAGGGCATCACATCCATGTCATGCATCGCAAAACACCTTTTTTAATTGTGATTCAGAAAGTGTAACTTATGATTCAGACATGGATGCGACATCCCAGAATACCATGGATGTTTGTGTTCACAATGTTCACCGGTTAGGTATATTAGGTTATTTTGCACTTATTATGCGATGGGTTTTTCTCCGAAATTTTTCTTTCTTACTCACGTATTTTTGTCTGAAAAACACGAATTTCGTAATGAAATTGTGAACAATCCATTATTCATTGAGCTATTTGCCCTTCTTTTTTCATCATAAATGCTGGTGTTCCGCAAGGATCAATTCTAGCACCAACACTATTTCTACTCCATATCAACGATTTATTGGAAGCAATTTCATGTCCAATTCACTGCTTCGCGGATGATAGTACCCTCCATACCGCCTTCCCTTCCAGGGCTCCAATACCAGCCAGTCAAATCAGAAACGAACGAGGGAGAAATGTGAAATGTTGACAACATAAATATGGACTTGGCAACAATTCTCGAATGGGGATCCAATAACTTGGTAGATTTCCATGCAAACAAAACACAAGCATGCCTTTTCTCTTGAAAAGCCGATCTCACTGTGCCCAACATAAGCTTGTCAGGAGTAACCATACCTTTGAAGACATCCATTTCGATGCTTGGTATTACTATCAGCAATAACCTTTCTTGAGAAAATCCCGTGAGATCAATTGCTAAAAGTGCATCCCAAAAACTTGGATTTTCTGTTTCGGGCCAGGAGCTATTTCACTTCCAGTCAGCTGCTCATGATCTATAAGGCACAGATCCGACTTTTCCTGGAATACTGTTCCCATATTTGAAGTGCAGCACCCAAACATACCCTGAAACTGTTGGATTCTGTCCAAAAATGGGTAATTCGTCTCGTGGGTGATGCCTCGCTAACAAACCCACTCACTCCTCTGGAACACCGTAGAAAAGTTGGCGATCTGGCTCTATTTTATAGATATTTTCAAAGACGACGCTCTTCTGAAATATCAATAATTGTTCCTCCCTTGGAGACATCTCTTTCCAAAGACTCATTCATCCAACGAACAGCGAGGCTCTGGAACACATTGCCAAGGGAGGTGTTCCCTGAGGCATATAACCCCCAGAAATTTAAGAAGAACACCAATTTCTACCTTATTTTCCTTGGTTCTCACGATGTTCTCTGAACATTACAGGATATCCCTTTTCGTTGGTACCAGAACATAAACAAAAATTATATATCACAATGTACTTCAAGGCAACTAGAAATATAATTTGCTTGTGATTTATCAATATTTAGTGAATAATAATGAATAATGCACATAGTCATCTCCACGACAATTTATTTTGAAAACTCACTGGTATTGTGAATAATCACATCAAGGGAACTTGTTTTCGGACATACGCATCATCAGCCTAATAAGAAATTACATAATCATGAAAGTGGAAGACATTTTTTATCTGATAATCGTAGAGAATTAAGAATGCAGTTATTAGATAAAAAATTCCTTTCACTTTTATCCTTCATCCTTAATCCAGTATGCCTAATCAACAATCTATAATTAATTAATACTCTTTCATGAAAAATCACGTCAGATCCATCGCGACAGCTGCTTGATGATTCAGTGCGAGAAGCTACATTACACCTCAACAGCTTCTTATGATATACAAAGCACCGATACGGCCTATTTTGGAATACTAATTCAGCACCCAAACATCTAGAGACAAGCTATTCGCCTGGTGGGTGATGCCACACTCACTCGTCCTTTGACATCATTGGAACACCGTGGAAAAGTTGGCGACCTTTCACTTTTCATTTGCTACTTCCACGGGGAGTGTTCTTCAGGAATCTCTGCTATAATTCCATTACTAGTAATACCAGTCAGACGTACTCGACAAGCCCAGTCATAAAAACTTTCTGTCATCAACTTCTAGAGATATGTGAGATTACTCTTTACCAAAACTCGTTTCTCTATGGAACGACAGAGCTTTGGAAAACTCCACATGTGAAGTACAAGAACTTATAATCTTCAAAATTTACAGAAAAATATCAGTATTTACCTCATCACAAGACGATTTCCTATAGTGCACTTGCACTTCAGGAAATAGAAAAAAAGTACAATTTCATATTACAGGGTTTCTATAAATGATCGTAACATCGTAGTAGTCGTTGAAATATTCTCTCCATTTGCCGCCTTTCATCAATCATTATACTGTCATAGCTGATAAACTCACAATTGTCAGGTTTCGTTAACATTTTCAAACGATTCTGTTTTCTACTTCGTGATTGTCGTAATGAAAAGAGGGATGGTTTATTCCTCTGAGCAGAATACATTTATTGTAATGTCTTATTGTCGAAATGGCACATTCATCAATGGTGGATGGAGTTACTCGGTAGTAGCCTGCAAGGATGAGTACCTGGCGAAATATCCTAATGTACAGATTCAAGAATCTTTTTGGTAAGCCCACATCAGAACAGTGATCAACAGATTCATCCAAACTGGAAACGTTAATAAAAAGAAATCAACAGGAAGGCCCCAAATATCGGAAGAAGTTGTCGAAAATCTAAGGGCGCGTGTTGAGCAAAATCACCAAACGTCATTGAAGAAATTATCTTCACAATCTGGTGTAACACTAAGTACATGCCATAAAGTGTTCAAGAAAAGATTGCATGTGCACCCTTACAAGACCAGTGTACTACAGCAACTTCTGCCAATAGATATTCCATGTCGTCTGGAGTACTGCCAACGGTTCCAAAATAATCTCAACGATGACCAGCTATTGGACCTAACATTTTTCAGCGATCATTTGTCGGGATACGTGAACTCACAAAATTTTAGGTTTTAGAGATTTGATAATCCCCACAATTTCATTGAGTCTCCACTACATTCTCAAAAAATTGGGGTATGGTTAGCAGTTTCTCGTAGGCGAATATATAGACCGATTTTCTTCGATGGCACTATCAATGGTAAAAGGTACAGACAAGTGATATTAGAACCATTTATCAATCAACTTGATGATGAAGAAATTCGAATTGAATATTTTCAGCAAGATGGGGCCACTGCCCACACCACACGTGCAAATTTAGAATATTCACAAGAATTTGATGACAACCGTGTGATAAGTCGAAGAGTTAATCCTTCTTTTCCAACACGTTCTCCAGATTTGACGCCTTTGGATTTCTGCCTTTTTCGATATTTGAAAGACGAAGTATTCAAGACAGACAATAATAACCTTGAAGAGCTGCATCACGCCTCAATAACACATTGCTGCCAAAATATTGGCCCGGAAATGCTGAGGAACATTTTCGACAACAAACGGCGAAGAGTTTTGAAATGCTTGGAGAACAACGGAGAACATTTTGAACAGTTGATGTAGGTTGATGAAATAAACCGTTATTTATTACTTCTTTAATAAATATTTTTGAACTGTTCCATTATTTTTCAAACTCCAATATTGGACTCTCCTTTCTTTGAGATACATTTTATGCAAAACGATATAAAAAAGATCCTGTATATGATCACTTCCTCTCTTTTTGGTAGTTAAATGTTGTTAACAGCATTAGTAGAAAGCGGCAAATGGAAAAAAAATGTCAACAGCCACTACGATGTTACGATCATTTATAGAGACCCTGTATAAGATTCCTTATACGCTGGTGAAAAGCGTATGAAGAATATTTGTTTTTTTTCTAAATCATTGTTGATTATATTAATCATTCTTTTTACCATGAAATTGTTTGGACAAAAGGTTCCTTGGAAGGATGCTGGAGCAGAATACGTGGTGGACAGTTCAGGGCAATTCACCACGATAGAAAAGGCATCAGTTATTCTGCAAGCGGGTGCAAAGAAGGTTATTATCAGCGCCCCATCTAGTGACGCTCCTATGTTCGTGTGCGGAGTTAATTTGGATAAATACGACCCGAAATATAAGGTAAGGATTCGAGAAAATCTCAAAATATAGGAATATCAAAAGAATATCATCGAATACTTCGATGCATATTTTATTCGATTTCCTAACGAAGGTTCAATCTATTAATAATGTTATATATAACTTTCTATATCAACATAACTATTCAACATTAATAATGAACTAATATAGAGTCCTAGTATCCTACAAAACCACAGAACCTGGCCGAAAGTCCT
Organism: Phaedon cochleariae; assembly: GCA_918026855.4. Taxonomy (NCBI): domain Eukaryota; kingdom Metazoa; phylum Arthropoda; class Insecta; order Coleoptera; family Chrysomelidae; genus Phaedon; species Phaedon cochleariae. Next base: position 43,859,742 of record OU896717.1, on the reverse strand, counting down.
GATCGTTTCAATGGCAGAATGACGAAAATGTTCTTAAAAATTTGTATTTTCAGACTAGGTTGCGGAGTTATTTCGAAGCCGATTTGTTAGAACTGAATTCGATTCACCTAAAGGAGAATTCTAACGCGTATAAAGTAGATATTTATATCATCTGTAAGTCAATAACGTTTCCATAAATCAAAGAAATGTAACTGATAACTATTCAGATTTCAGTTTGGCTCAAAACAAGTTGAGAATTACAAAGAGTACAAAAAGTTGAGCTGAAAATATGCATCTCAAAAAATTATCAAGCTCACAATATAGAAAATAGTCCGATGGAAACATGAATGAGGTAGAAGGTTTCTCAACAGGATCATATGTTTCGAGGGACCCATAAGTTAATCTGAAGTTTGCTGCCTCGTAGCAGGACCGGTTCAGGTCGAAAATGACGATTCTAGTAGCAAAAATAATAAAAAAAGTTCATATAAACATAGGCATAGAAAGGGACCCCAAAGGGTTAAAGCCATCTGAAGGAGAGATCGAGATGGTTTAATGTAAATATCTTCGATGAAATAACCAAATTTATTGTTATATAATGTAGAATGAGTCGGTATATCGCCATGCCTGACGGGACTTCTGAAGTTCATCTGATGTAGTAAGCATTGCCATTTGATTTTATTGTTAATTATTTTGTGTAGAATGACACCAGAACATTTTCGTCTTATGTCCAGGCTGAAAAAGCTATGCTTTGACCTGGTTTCGACAGTGAACTCTTGTGCGATGTGCCAAATGGTGGATAAGTCCGATCTGCTTTAAAACTCAAGTGTTTGAGAAAGCGTCTTTGGATTGCCTCCGAATTATAGATATGCACTTGAAGGTATTGATTCCATAAAAAATAATTCTTGAAACGAAAAAATTCTACACCTATCTATACAACAGATTCTCAATACAAGTAGAAATAGTATTGTAGTATTGTCTTGAATGCATATTTGATTTTGGAAAGGTGTGAAATATATACCGTTTTAAGGTACTTAAGCCGGACCTGTTTACTTTCCGTGGTCCTTCTTCTTCTTCTGCCGTAATTACTTTTACTACACTTGACACTTCTTCTTCTTCTTTTTGGTCTTCAACCTTACCACGTACTTCTCATAGTTTTGTTACAAGGAGATTAGTTAATTAACCCATAGTTTCCTTTGCAATAATTTGTTTATTTTGCCAAATAGTTTTCTATACCTTATGATGATTTTGTCATGTCATTTAGTTTGTATAATTTGTCACTGTCATTCAGTCTTATCATGCTGTCACTGTCATTTGCTTACTTCGGCGATTCTTGGATTTCTGTCTTTCAATAGCCATCCAAGATGAAACTCAGTTGAGTGAATTTAAATATCTGAATTTTTTTCGTGCCAATGTTGAACCTCATGATTATAAGGTTCTTTTGGCTGTTCAGCCGTTATAAAAATTTAATCACCTCCTTACCGGACTGATTATTTACGTTGAAATAACCGCTTGAATTTTATTTGTTGAATTTGTAATCACCACATGGCCTAGGTATATGTTTTTTCTTCAGCAAACTTATTGTTCGTCTGTAATTCCATCTCTTACAGGTACTTTATTCAATTTGTGTCTGAAGATGGCTGTTTAGCCGAAACTAGTCACACTAGTAATTGTGTAATATAATTTGTGGTCGACCGACTTTGTGTATTTTGTTTTTTCTTTGAAAAAATCTGGACCACTTTGAGAAGGATGGATGGTTTCCATGACTTAATATTTATAGAGGTAACGATTTACATAACTCCATTCGGTTCAGGTGATCTCCATGGCCTCCTGTACCACCAACTGCCTGGCCCCGTTGGCCAAGGTGGTCCACGAGAAATTCGGCATCGTCGAAGGCCTGATGACGACCATCCACGCCGTGACCTTGAGCCAGAAGGTCATAGACGGCGCTGCCAAGAAGTCCTGGAGGGACGGCAGGGGTGCCTTGCAGAACATCATTCCGGCTTCCACGGGAGCTGCCAAAGCAGTGACCAAGGTGATACCGGATCTCAAAGGAAAATTGACAGGTACGTGGGCAAGCATAAGTCCCCTTCTCTTGTTATGCATCGCTATCGCGATATTCTTCTTATTCACATGGAAGCTGACCCAACCTAACTTAACTGAGATAATCCGGCTTTATTAATGGATATTCCACCTTACCCTTTCCTGCATCTTCCCTTCTATAAGCCAAGCCAAATGTGTTCTTTCTCTCCCTGTTTCTAAAGTATTAGTATTATCTCAATATACGTATTGAAGGAGCCTTCTCTGACTATGCATGACGGTATTCTCTCCACTCACATGGAACCTAGCCGAACCTAACCTTAGCTAGATGAGCTGGCCTCACAAGTACTGTATGTGCATGGAACTTTCACCTTATTTTCTTCTGCTTGTTTATTTCTTCAAGCCAAGCCAGAATTTAATGTCGTGTTAGAAGTCCAAGGTGTTCAATAATTCTTCCAGTTGATGCCTCCTTTCTCAATAACTTCTAACAGTTCTAACATAGAAATGCTAAAGGTTCCATTGGAAGGTTCGTCTTATTATGAATGGTGCTTATCAGTACGATATATTCGACATCTTCGGACGGCCGAAAGTACCAGAAAACGGCAGAAATCCACGCGAATTATCGCTTTTCCAGTAGAAAATGACACGCTGAATTGAACGAGACTATGATCTTCCCAATAGAACAGATCGTTTTTGAGATATCGGCGCTCAAAGTCAGCTTTCAGCTTTTATTACCAATAGGAGTACTCCGGTAGGCTACTACGTCCCCATTTTTCGAAATTACCCAATTTCCACAACAGATTCGTTCTCTACGACATCGAATTAGTCTATGTGTATATTTCTAGATTTTTAATGTGCCAAATAAGAATTTTCATTTTCCCACCTAAGACTTCCGTACGATATATTCACCGAGCCGTCTTTGGACGGCCGAAAGTACCAGAAAACGGCAGAAATTCACGAGAATTATTGCTCTCCCAGTAGAAAATCACATGCTGGATCAAATGAGACCATGATCAGCCCGATAGGATAGATAGTTTTCGAAATATCGGCGCTCAAAGTCAGCTCTTCGCTTTTATTGAGCCCCAGTTCTAGCGAGTTATGTGTTATTCTATCACCCTCACCACTAAACGTATGATAAATGATCTAATAATCTGATTAAAATAATGTTCAGTTCTATGATGGCTGCTTGGCTCGTCCAAATTGAATCGGAAACATCTCAAAACTATATGAATTTTCTGCTTGAAAGATTCTGTTCACGTACTCGACATATAAATCACTCAAATCGTCTTCGAAACTGGGATATAGTTCAGTGTTTTCAAAAGCACTCAGGATCGCGAAGTGATAAGGGATCTTGTACTAACCTAGATAATCCCGCCTTAGTAATACATGGTAAAACCGCCCTTCGTAAGTATGTATATAGAGGTTTCACCTTCTTCTTTCCTGCATCCTTTTTCCTATAAGCCGAGCTTTCGGAGGTGTTCTTTCAGAATACAATGTCCTGTTAGGATTCCAAAGTGTTCAAGAATCCTTCCAAAAGACCGATCTCTGCTTGATACCGTCTTTATCAATCACGTCTAATATGAAAATGCTGCAGGTTCTATAGGAGGCTTCAGTTCCTAATGGTTCTATGAATGGTGCTCGAGCCCCATTAGTATCATCATCATCTTTATTATTCCCAAAAAAACAGTTGACGTATATGTTTATAACAGGGAACATTAAAAAATAAACCATAATGTATTACATTACATTCAAAATATAGTATTTATAGGTATAATATAATTATTCTAGTAATTCTCATAGTTTGAGCTAATCCTTGTTTGAGTGAATGAATGATTGAAATAACTGGTGAGTTATCTGCTATTTCATCTCCCTCGACCTTCACCACTGAATTTATCGGATTCCATAGAAGTTAACAGCATTCCTTTTGGCTAGATCGTCCAGAATTTCTGATATTTGCAAACCATCTTGAATCTGGATTAAATTAAGGCTCAGTACTATGGTTGCTTGGCTATCTTCCTCGTCCAAATTGAATCGGAAACATCTTCCAACTGCTTGAATCATGCTTCTGTTCCCCAACTTAAGCAAAATGCTAGTCAAATTGATCTATTGGTCTATATTGGATCCATGGACGTTTGGACATCATTCGAACCCATATAATGACCTCCAAAACCAGAGGAATAGAAGTCACCGGGCCTTGTACCAAGTACATCGAAAGCTTTGGTAGATTCCGAAGCATATTCCAGGCAGAAGTTGACGATATAGAGAAAAGTGTTCAGTTCAATCTTGAAAAGCTATGGAAGACTTGATATCACTTTCATATCCGATGATCAAGAAGTTCTTCAGCTCTCAAATAGCATGAGATTGCCGGAAAAAACTGAACGAGCTAGCCAACAGTAATTCAGTTAGTTACGCTTTCATGCATAGGTCTGATATATTACGGAGTAGAAGAAAATCAAGTAGCGGACATAATCGCTAGGAAAGGAGCTCAAACATCCTTCGTGTGACCAGAACCCTTCTGTGAGATCAGCATCAGTACTGTATCAGAAGACATCAGAAAAGAAGGAGCTGAACAAAGATTGGATATCTAGAAAAATCTCCAAGGTCTCAGACGAGCCAAGATATCACTAGGTTCATAATAAAACCATAAAAAATCGAACACAAATGTCAGCAAGCAAAAATTCACTTCATATTCATACTAACGGAATTTCTAACAGGGTACTGCCTGTTGAAAGAACCACCTTAGAAATGTCGGCTTATGAGAGGAAGACGAATGCAGGTTCTGTGATAGCACATGGAACCACCTTTCCTCCTGATCTTTTTCTTCTAAAGGATATAGGATCATAGAAATTACTATAGTGAAATGAGGTGAAATAATAGATCTTTTAGGTCTAAGTGTATTCACCCCTTAGGCATACAATACAATAACATATACGGTATTGGTATTGGTAGGTTGGATGGTGACAGATGCGCTGCGACCTAATTAGATCTAGCAGCCCCTCGAGATTCAATTCCTTCAGGAATTTGAGGATTTTGAGGGGGTCCAGCTGTGGTATTCCTTCCACAGTCAGCTGGTGTGTTCCCAGTATGTTCAATCTTTTGTGATGTACAGCGTCACACTCCATCAGTATGTGATGGGGTGTTTCTGGTTCTTCCTCACCGAATCTGCAGGTGCCGTCCTCCTGTAAGCTTAGCTTCCTTAGGTGTTCTTTGAGTCTGCAATGCCCCGTTAGAAATCCCTTTATTGCTTTGAGACTTCCTTTGCTGAGGTTTGTCAGTGTCTTAGATCTTTCTCGGTTGAAATTTCCAAGGAGATCTTAAGCCTGCCGTAGTCCTGGAAGTCTTCTCCATTGTCTGGCTCTCCAGGCTCCTTCCGTCTTTTCAAGTTCTCCTTGGAAATAGGAATGTCCAAGGCCGCAGAATGGCTCTGGTCCGATCAGTGGCGTTGAAGCCCCTTGTCGTGCCAGAGTGTCTGCTTGTTCATTCCCCTCTATTCCAATATGCCCTCGCACCCAGAGGAGGATCACTTTATTGTCGCTGCCTAGCTCATTCAATTTGCTTAGGCATTCCCATACCATCTTCGAGTTGATGTAAGGAGAGCTCAACGCTTTGATGGCTGCTTGGCTATCGGATAAAATCGCGATGTCCTTCTTCCGGTATTTCCTGTCTAGGTTGAACTGGATGCATCTTTCTATGGCGTGTATTTCCGCATGAAAAATGCTGGGGAATTGTCCCATGGATTCGAAGTATTTGGTGCGAGGCTCAAAGACTCCTGCTACAATAACATAAATGGATTGAGAAATTTAGTGACATCCTCCCCGAAACCTACTGAATCCTTTTCTTTCCAAGGTATGGCATTTCGTGTTCCAGTAGCAACAGGTTCTGTAGTGGATCTGACTGTTCGTTTGTGTAAACCAGCCAACTACGACCTCATCAAGGCAACAGTACTCGAGGCATCTACAGGACCTCTCAAAGGGATCTTGGGATATACCGAAGAAGATATAGTTTCCACCGATATCATAGGTAAGGAAACTTATTTCGAAACTGACTCACTTTGGAATAGAACCATGGATTGAGAAAACGTTACTCAAAGCATCATGATGCTGCTGATCTGTCGATAGTATATTCAGCAAATTCGTCATAAAAATTACTAAAAAGCCATATGAAAGATTTTAACCTTGATATGTCTGAAAATATTTGATTACAAATTAAGATTATTGTCGTGTAACACTAGTTCAGTATTCAAAAATGAGTATTCGATAAAAACACTCCGGAAAAAATGTTGAAATCTGGAGTATTTTTGAAGGAACGTTGTCCTTTTGAAAGGACAGTAGGCAAATGAATGACATTTTCTAGAAGGAAGTGTCTATCATATCAGTATTCTAAATATAGATTGATTGATTGATTTTAACACCCCAAGAAATATATCTGTTTGTAAGAGAAATACATGAACACATATAAAAATACAATATTAGAAGGTTAACTCATGAATTCCACTCAGTGGAAACAAATTCATACTTTTTCTTTAGATGAAAGTTATAAAATTTCGATTCTGAGTAATCAAAGCATGAACTGCGATACTATACATGTGATAATATGATACAAAATGACATAAAAACTATTCTTAACATAATAATAAAATAGTATGAAGAATATGAATGAATCAGCTAGAATATTTTAGTCATATTTCTTACCAACCAAATTAAGATCAATTTGCATATCCAACTTGAATAAATTCCTTGATTTCAATTTGTATTCACGAATTGCTGATGAGCTGTTGATAATAATTATTCATAACGGATGTATTTTCATTTGATATAAGTGTTGTCATCCATGAGAAAATCCACGAAATACACCCAAATTACGCATTGTCCTTATTGAAGGACGGTGGGCATACCTGGGTTAGGATTGTGTGTTGATTCTTCTACAAATACTCGATTGAATCAAATTGCATTTTGAATGATTTCGACGAATTTCTATTTCAAAGAATCACAAGATGAGGAGTAACTTTTATTGATAGAGATCTATATTGTGTTTTGGGTTATTACTTGAATGTGCATATAAAACATGATCAATTTAATGTCTTTATAGGTAGCGGGTGTACTTCGATATTTGATGCTAATGCCGGAATATCACTCAACGATAACTTCGTTAAATTGGTGAGTTGGTATGACAATGAGACCGGCTATGCCACCAAGTTGGTGGACCTGATCAAATACGTACAGAAGAAAGATTGCGAGGATCCTAGCAAGAAAGAGGACCCCTGTAAGAAGGAACAGAAGAGTAACCTTTGCGAAAAGGAAAAGAAGAAGGATCCTTCTCAAAAAAAATGCTAATCATTGGATGTCTTATCTACTGTATTTAATCATACATTTTATGGAATCAAATGGACAAATATACCTATTTGTGAGAACAATTATTTTCATCGATAATGGTATGAAAATGTGTAAAGCTTTTCTTTAAAAATTCTGATGAAGTGTCTTGGATAAAATGAAGAAAAAAATCTCTATAATTTGTTGTTGTTCGTTTTTGAGTTTTTCTTTCCACATTTGCATGATCCAATTTAAGCTATCCTATGAAATCAATCACACTTACATAACTTTGAATTCTCATTTATAATTCATAACTAGAATGTTTTTTTTTTCTAATTTGACGCGGAAAAAGTTACATAGCCATTAAAGGGGGGAAGAGGTTTTGGGTTAGATTCCCAGACAGGGCATGGTATTTCTTCTAATATTCAATTCGTGAATTGGAAAAGTTTTAAAATCTCAGACGATTGACCAGAAGGAGTTCATAAAACCTCACCCCATCACAATATTCAAAACACTATGGTAGGTTTCAAATATAAATAATGGAAAAACATACACAGTCCAAAAAAAGTGAATGAAGGTTTTGTTCGAAATTCCCCCTCCCCCCTGCTGCTTCACAACACATTCTTGCTCGTCAAATTATTGAAAACTTTGCTCTCTGAACAGTATCTGGGTCTTCTTTCATGGATGCAGCTGTAGTCATGATATTTGAATTAGCTCGTCCATGGTTTGTGGTTTATTTGGATACAGTATAGTAAGTAGTACCCAGCGAGCACAAAAACATCTCAGAGATGTTAAAAGTACGAGATTTCGAGACATTGAACCTCCACTGCGATGTTCTGTTCAGGCGGCAATTATCGAGATGTCCTTGATATGTCACAAAACTACCTTCTCCCTAGTTCTTTTTAAAGCCTTTTCAAGGACACAACGAAACATTTTCAATGCGTCTTGCGCACATTAAATCGCTGAAAAAAAAACACTTTCGAGGTACTTTTCTGAAGCCTTTTGTCAAAATGAACTTTTACATTAGTATTCCATTTCCCTTGAATGAAAAAATGCTTTAAAGGTAGATTGAACATAAAAATATTTTCTTGATATGAAATTACCTTCTTAATCGGTTTCTGAGTAGTGCTTACTACACACAGACATATAATTGGAAATAGGTTTCCCAATTTTTGAAATGTTCTCCACAATGCATAATTTTGCAACTGCGGAGAAGCTGTGTATTGATAAATTCGTACTTTTATATATTGATTACAATGAGGCACCGAACAACACATCTTGCATCTGATGGTCATTATTACAAACTAAATAAGTCTTCTAACACAATAAACTTCACCAAATTCCTTTCTGTTCGTTAGCAGCGTGATGTAAGCGTGACACGCTGCAAACGCGAATGCCAATTGCGAACAAGAAGAACAAAATCGAAAACAAATCAGAATTCATCGTATTGTGACGTAAGCATGAGACGTTGTGGTGGGGCAAACAAAGAAAGGGCACAAAAGAACAAAAACAATACTTTCAATATCCTTCTACGACCTCTTTGGGAAGTGCATATTACGCCTCAAAAAAACATCCTCATGCCTACATTTCTAAAGAATCCCAAAACATCCCAGGGATACCTCTCAGTAGGCAAACAAAGAAATGCCACAGAAGAACAAAAGCAATACTTCAATATCCTTCAAAGACCTCTTTGGTCAGTGCATATTACGTCTCAAAATAACATCTTCATGCCAACATTTTCAAAACATCCCAAAACATCCCAGGGATGTTTGTGCTCGCTGGGTAAGAATTGGACCACCTCTTGGAATCTACTGGTGAGCAAAGTTTTGATTTAATTGCTCATAACTTCTTAACTTTTGAGTTCAAGACAAAAGTGGATAAGGAAAGCACTTTCGGCCATCGAGTCACCGTGACATCCTCTGTATTATGATCAACTGCATAACTACCTCGTTTGATAATATCTGATTAGTTGTCCAGAAAAAATATGTCAAATTGAAGAAAATTTATCCGTGAATCACAATTCACATAAACATTCTACATGAAATGAATGAAATTGAAATGATGAACAAGACAAGAAACTGGACCTTGTCCATCGTGCATTTGTTATCTGGGGCATATCCATCTGAACCAACCCACCACGTGTTCACTTCTATGTATGGGTCTGGAGCATGACACAGAAAACAAACATAGATTTGCTTGTGAAATGAGACAGTGTACAGGGCCATCTGCCTCAACAGCGGCGGACAGATACAATTTCATACCAACCGAATAGTTTCATTCAGCAGAAGAATCAATCAGTGTCTCATGAAAAATGCAAATTCTCATTGCCTTAGAAAGAAGTTTTCAGACTGATAATCTTCAACCCTATTTGTCCAGTAATATATTAGCTTTGGATGTAAAAAAAGAGCCTCCTTGTCACTCGTAGACACATCCTATTTATGTTACCACAATAGTGGTTTATAGTTTTGATTGGCGGTTCATATCATTTTCAGTGAATTTCATAAAATGAAAAGGTCTTGAAACATATCACCTAAGAGACTCGATCGACATATATTTCTCATCGAATAAAGAACAGATCTGATATCGATGGCAGTATGTCAGATTCGGTTACGTATAGGTATCTTTATATTTTATGTGAATTTCATATTGTATCCTGCCCAAACATATAGTGGTTATTCTTGTCTCTTCGATCCCACCCCAATCCTAGACGATTCGGAAAATTGAGTTTGGGAAAGTTTCACAAAAAATCGTTTCATAGTAAATATTTGTTTGTTCTGGCTTCGAACTAGGAATTTCCAACTTGAAAAAATTGAAATTTTGATTTTGTAGTCGGAATTTCTTTGAAGGAAAATAACACTTTCAGTCCAAACTATAGGAACTTCCAACTGTAAACTCGAACTTTCCGGCTGATGAGTAGAGAATTTAAAGCCAAATTCAGAGCTTGAGAAAATCAAATTCTGAATATTGAGTTCAATTCGGAAAATAAAATTTCCAGTTACATAGAGGTTTTTAATCTGAAAATGAAATACTCTACTGCGTGCTCTGAATTTCCGACTCGTAGCTCATGGAAACAGAAATTTCTGCTATCCCATCAATATTTCCAGTTCAAACTCGGAATTCCAAAATTTGCTACTGTTGAGGAAATATCATATTGTGAATAGATGAAAAGATAACTCAAGACAACGTCGTCCTTCGATTTATTAATTCATTGTTCAAAATGAAAATTGGAAAGTTTGAAAATGAGTTGGCAAAATTCACTTACTGGCTCCCCAAAAGTCTCTTCCGGTTCGTCCCTGGTCACACTGGCCATACCATATATAGTGTTTTTTTTTCACGATTTCTGGGTAGGTATACAAGGTGAGATTCTTGTACTTGCTACAATTTTGTCGGAAATACAGAAAATAAGATTCTGACAGCGATGGCTCAGATCTCGCAGTTTATCACGCACAATCAGTTTTTAATGTATAATATAGACTGCAGACAAGTTAACCGTCAGAATAATTGCCTTCAGATATAATACACCGTGAAAAAATGACCTCACAGATTATGTACGCCGATTACTTGGATGATTTTCTTTATTGTATAGTCCGAATGTCGCGTGCTGAATCCCAGACAGCACAGAATATTCTTTTAATGTTCTCACAACGTTCACAACATAGGTATACCTTTTTCAGAATATCAACCAACCTTCTCTGTGGCTTTATATTATTTTGATATCATCGTTTTACGTTATACCTATTCTGCAATGAAGTGATTTGGGTAAGTCGATTATGTAATCACTGTATTCAATATCGAGTTATAATTTAGTACTGAATTTGGTAATGATTTAACACACTGTATGAAATTATTGCTCAAGTTCGTCTCTTTTTCTCAGGACTCTCTTCAATTTTTGGATCATTCAGTACAGAAGAAGTGGATGTATCCCCAGGGAGGTTGAATATGACAAGTACCAGAACCATACAAGAAGATTGAGAACATTTTCTCTCTCTCGTCAAGGAGTACCACTGATGTTGTCTTCCCAATTAATAATCATAATGAGGAAAATTTATCAGATGATCGTAATTATGTGATGGTGAGTATTATTCATGAATCCAATCAATTCACTATCAAATTCATATTTCGATTCTATACATTTCTTGCAGGAAGATGATGATAAACTGTGGTAGCAATTGAATAACGTCCATAAAGGATAAATGGAAGAGTGTATTAAAATAACGGAGACGATAAATCACAAATGAAGGGAATTATACTATAAATATTTTGTAAAGTTGACCACCATGTAATGAATAAACTTGATGTTTATTCGAAATCTGTATTAATTCAGTGGTACATAGTGCATAGTCAATATACCTTTATCAACTATGCACTTTGTTGGTGACCCAAATATTATGGCTATCTATACCAAATATAAGTGAAGGGACAAAAATTATGGTTAACATACCACTCATTTTGTTGTGAGATTAAAATCTGGTTGATGACCAATTTTCTTGATCAAAACAACAATTACATTCGTATGGTGACTAAACATATTCAACTATTGTTCGCTGGTTGATTTAATTATTAAACCAGATAGGCTTATTTTCATATGCTCTTTTTGGTTGATTTAACCCATCAATTTTTTTGAGTGAAGGTTTAAATTGAATCTAATAGATGTCACTACCAAAAACATAGACTTACGATGATTTGGTGATGGGTGCGCTGAATTTCGTAGATGGTGAACATGTTCAAACCTAAAATTCCCTTGAATTCGGACTTAGGAGGCTTTGATAGTAAGCCGACGTTATGTTATTTTTCTTAGCCGCGTCAGTGGAATATCAACATTGCTTGACAAAGAAAAATGTTGCCCTTGCGAACACTTACCGTAGTTGATTCAATTATGAATCAAATGATCGTTACTGACATTATTCAAATAGGTAGGTATTTAAATTAAATCGTTTCGCTCATTTATATGCAGCGTCAACATAATACATTACTTACCTAATATCTCAACCAAACGTGTGTTTTGCTAATGATTTCAATGTCACCAAAAACAGAATGGGTACCTATGAGAAATTTGACACTGTGCTAGAACATTTTATGACTGTTTCATTTAATTGATAGTAAATATTGGAGTTCGTTGTCACGAATTGATGAATAGAATGAGAGTATTATTTTTATAGATTGGTATGATGGAGTTGCTCATATGAATCGTTCAAACCAATTTTTCACATTATAGTTAGCACCTTCGTCATTATTTTCACTTATAATATCACGAGAGCTTCAATTATTTCCGGAAATTTTTTCGAGTACACGAATATTTTGAAAATGTCCTCGAGTCGAAGAAGTAGGCTTTGTATGTTAACTCAAACCTAGTAGGTAATTCTATCTTTTGAGGTTATCTGCAGTATTAATTATCTAAATAAATTCGTTGTGTTGTAGAGTTTGTAGAGATGAAGCGATTCGCGGAATACGGTTTATGCAAGTTTTGTAATTAAGTTAGTGACATTGAAAAGTATCATCGGAATCTAAAATTTAGTATTTAGTAGAAGAATGCTGGCCAGAAATTAATTCACCAAATTTGTTTGGGATTATCAAATATCATTTGCTTCTGGTGTGTGAAAAATGTGGAGCTCTTCGTGGATTACAGCAGAATAAGATTGTTTCGAAGTACTACATAAATTCCATGCAACATAGACATTTTCTAGTGACTGCTGTTTGTTTTTATATTCTCCATTGAAGAAAGAAGACGTAGCTAAGGAATTTCAAGAACACTTAGATGATTTAGTTGAAAATTATGGTTGTTTGTGATGAAATGTAATAACTAACGTATAGTAACAACATGTGTTCTCGTAAATTTCGAATTTGCAAGTATATCTATATAATATTATATGGTAAACTGTTGATAAATGATTTTTATTCATGTACTTATAGAATTAACTCGAAATAATCTGAAGTTGATTGTGAATGACATTTAACCTATAAACGTCAAAAAATTTCCAGGAAGGAAACAATTTCCAAGAAATTTGTTTAGTTGCTATGGTAACGATACGAAATACAGGCTTTGAAATGTTTGGTGTGGAATTTTCAGTGTAAGTAAGTAGGAACATATTTTATCAATCATTGTGTTGACCTAACAACTTATATAACCACTTCCCTACAAAAGCTATTAAAAAGAAATTTTCAGAATGAAACCTAATGATTTCCAATTATTTTAACTACCTTCATCAAGAAGAATTTTCTGTCTGCCTAACCAAATTCTTTCATTCTTTTCGACTGAGAACACAGTAAAAATATTGGGTGTCATATACATTGTGCAGATATATTCTACAAGATTGAACTGTAAGTACACCTTTTTTTATAACGTGATGAACTTCCGCCAGGAAAATATACTTGAGAATCTCATTTCCATCTTCGGTTTCGGAGCCATCTCTGCGTAGAAATTTATGGCCCTTTTTTTTGAGCTCAGTACCAATGGATCCACTGTTCTATTCTTGCTCAGTCTTGTGGTGAATTGTTTCACAGAGCCGAACTTTTTCTTTATCTCATCCTGGGGGAAATCCTGGATTTGCTGGTTTTGAGTGGGGCAGATTGGCCGTGATTTATCTAGCAGGACTGAATTCTGATCGTCTGTGTGATATGCAGCATGAATCTGATGCCCTTTGATGTCACTCGCATCAATCAATCAGTGTCAACTGTCCAGTCTTATAGTCAAGTTAGTAGACATCGTTGGACAATTTTAATGCTTCATTATTCCAGATTGTTTGGGATCTTCTCTTGTTTGGAGAAGAGAAATTAAGGTATATAAAAAGATATCAAAATTTCACTTAGCTTTGGACGTTTTGAGAACGAATCTTCTTCCGTTTTCAACATAAAAAATGGATATTTGACTTGCGAATCCGTATTTGTCTTGATACTTTTCAGTTCTCAGTGACAATTGGTGACGTTGGCAATCAAATGACAGCAAATGACTTACAGGATGTTTTCATTAATTAATCTTGAATTTACCATTTTCACTTTCAGATTTCAGTAGTGAATACCATGTTCTATCTATATCAACTGAACAGGAAGCAATGCCATTGTTTCGGTTCAGAAGAATGCAAGCAGATTCCTTGATTTTTCTTCTCTGGTTGTTATCTTCTTTTCCAATGATTTTAATATTATTTCATTCTGCCATATGTTGTCCATCTTCAAGACGAATACGAATTTGCTATTCAAATATCCATTTTTTATGTTGAAAACGGAAGCAGATTCGTTCCCGGAACGTCCAAAGCTTAGTGAAAATTTGATATTCTTACTATATACCTTTATTTCCCTTCTCCAAACCTTTTTCAATACAAATTGTCACTGACAAGCTATTGAATTTTTCTTTTAGGCTCTCTGATAGGAAAATTCTTCAAAGGCAGTGACATTTTGGGGCAAATCATCTGATTTGTCCTTACTACACGTATATTGAAATAATATTCGAAATTTTATTTTATAGAAACGAGGAGAGAAAATCCCAAAAAATCTGGAATAATTAGTGGTGCCCGCGAGAGTCTCGTTTTCGAGAGTCTCGCATGGTCTCGTCTCGTTTTCGAGACAAGACTCGAGACGAGACTCGGACATGACGAGACTTTCATTGGTCTCGTCTCGAGTCTCGTGCAAGACTTCTCGTGTCTCGTGCGAGAGGTAAATATTTCTGCGTGGCGACTGCAGACTTGAGAATTTCATTCAAAATACCACATATTCAGAAAGAATTCAGACTATTTTGCACAGAGAGACGAAACATTTAATTCATAAATACTTTAAAAACACAATCCGTGATTGTCATAAAACGAAGTAATACGTGAAACAAAAACGGACTATTCTCTCTCTAACGGCGGAATAATGGTGGATTAAAGTTTTTGTTTTGTTAATTTGTACTCTCGTACGAGACGCGAGACAAGACGAGACTCGTGGCTGCGAGACGAGACTCGAGACAAGACTTCATACTTCATCAGCGAGACGAGACTTTATGAAAGTCTCGTCTCGTTGGTCTCGTGTGAATCACTAGGAATAATGAATATACCACCTCCTCGATAAACCTACAGACAGTATTCAATTCTGTAGCTGTTTAGGGAAGAAACAGTTCCCAGAATCTAGAGATCTTGATGAAATAATGCTTCATGTATTGCATATTTAAATTCGAAGTGAATGTACTACATTGTTTTTATTGGAGACATAAAAATTCTGTAGAACAATACCCACATGATTTATGATTGATTAGTTGATGAGTTGCGAGTGTGACTGAACTAAACTCGTGGCAAATGCATCATAATGGGTATGAACTGAATTATTACTGTTTCAATTGCTGTTTATGAAACTGATTAGCACCTACATCATCATATCCTCAGAAGTTTGCTCTTGCTCACGCCACATTACCGATTTTTCTTTCATCGAACTCGTTCAAAATGTTTCCAATCAATCAATCAAAATATGCTGTATTGTCCATTAAGAATATAGATCCTTGTAGGCTAAACTAGGTACAATGACATGATGTATGTAAAACACAATAACATGAATACGGGTAAGATTGACATATACATATAAACACAAGCTGCTTCGTCTGAAATACTTGTGAATGAAAATGCTCAATGTCATAAAATGCATAAGGCACTAAAAGATTTTCAACCTCTTTTCTGATTTTTTTCATATAGCGGATCTTACTGTATGTGGAAGGTGATTGTATATTTTCAAGCCGTTATAAATTAATAAGTGAAGTGCAAGGTCGAGATAGCATAACCATAACCACAGATTCCATAACTGTTTGTATTGTCACAGGAGTATGATGAACAGGGAACTACTGTTAAATAACTCTTCACAAGAGGTTCTCGAATTTACACTACGAAATATAGTGTACTGCTCTTTTTTGTAAGATGAAGGTGGACTTTGAAAGGTGGTTATAACAAGTTACCCAGAATGCCATTCCTTATCTCAAATAGGCTTCGATCAGAGCATAGAAGGCAGTTAAAACAGCAGAATATTCCAACTCATTGGATATTAATCTGATAGCATAGCATCCTGATGCTAGTTTATTGCATAAATGTGAGACATGCAGATCGAATTTCAATTTTTTGTCCAGGAACTTCGTGTTCGATATGTTTTCGATCATTTGATTGTCCAGAAATATATCAGGCTTATCACATCGAGAAGTTATTAGATTTGTTTTCTGTATAATGGACGATAGTCAGTTTGATCTGCTCCATTGATGAATTTTGTCATCAGCTTGTGATATTTTGTTTCGCAAATCCTCCACTGTTCTATTACTCCACAAGATGATATAGTATCGTCAGCGAAGAGAGTACATTTCCCGCTTATGTTCAACTTAGTCATGTCATTGATACATAGAATGAATAGCAATGGCTCGAGCACAGAACCCTGGGGTTCTCCATGGTGAAGCTTCCGAAGCAGAATGGTCCCGATCTCCATAGGCTAAATTTGAGATCAACTTTGTAACTTTATGATCTTGATTCCTTTTCTTCCAGCACAAGGCACATAAATTTCGATAAGCACAGTGACGAAGAATTTGTACCTATACTTCCGACCCCTTCCTCCTACTTCTCTTCCATAGTTACCTCAATATAAATCAGAGTGACATTCAAAATAAACCTACCCAGTCACTAATAAATGTATTGGAATCCTATAATTTGAAAATGTATGTGACTGAGCCAACACGTTCAACATAGGACAAAGAATCATTGATGGATTACATAATATGTGAAGTAACCTTGATAACGTGACCACAAAAGTCTCATCTTCCGGGGTATTTGATCATGAGGCCATACTCAGTTGCATCACCGTATCTCTTGATCAGGAAATTAAAAACATAGCTTCTTATTACGGAAGACTCTTTTGTAGAAACAACTGCAGTAACTTCCATAATAATGCACACAATTTGACTGGTATACTGGGGGACACAGACTCATGGTATACCTCTCTTTTCCCCTTTGTTTTTCTAGCTATATTTCTGAAATTTGGAACATCGGATATGCTCATTAGATAAATGTTGACAACATAAATATGGACTTGGTAGATTTCAATGCAAACGAAACACAAGCATGCCTTTTCTCTAGAAAAGCCGATCTCGCTGTGCCCAACATAAGCTTGTCAGGAGTAACCATACTTTTGAAGACATCCATTTCGATGCTTGGTATTACTATCAGCAATAACCTTTTCTGGGAAAATCACGTGAGATCAATTGCTAAAAGTGCATCCCAAGAGCTTGGTTTTCTGTGTCGGGCCAGGAGCTATTTCACTTCCAGTCAGTTGCTTATGATCTATAAGGCACAGATCCAACCTGTCCTGGAAAACTGTTCCCATATGTGGAGTGCAGCACCCAAACATACCCTGAAACTGTTGGATTCTGTCCAAAAAAGGGCAATTCGTCTCGTGGGTGATGCCTCGCTCACAAACCCACTCACTTCTCTGGAACACCGTAGAAAATTTGGCGATCTGGCTATATTTTATGGATATTTTTATGGACGATGCTCTTCTGGAATATCAACAATTGTTCCTCCCTTGGCAGTCCCCGCGAGATTAACCCGTCGAGTGGAGGCTTCGCACCCCTTCGTGGTCGCTTTGGAGACCTGCAGAACATCTCTTTCCAAAGACTCGTTCATCCAACGAACAGCGAGGCTCTGGAACATATTGCCAAGGGAGATGTTCCCCGAGGCATATAACCTCCAGAAAATTTAAGAAGAACACCAATTCCTACCTTATTGCCCTTGGTTCTCACGATGTTCTCTGAACATTACATGATATCCATTTTCGTGGGAACCAGAACTTAAAAAAAACTTTCTCACATTCTAGGAATTCTTTTTCATCATTCGGTTTTTCTGGAATTGACATTCATCTTTTGATTTTTATTATCATTTTATTCCTCAATCAGCTACGGATTATTATGTATGGTCGGATGCCTTCGATATATTTAACACCACAGCTAGAGGTTCTCCATGTTGCCATTTGATTCTGATACCTGACCGAATATGGAATAATATATAACCCGTATATAAAATACTTCTCCTTCAATATTGATATTGGCGGATTTCGAGGTCATCAGATGAGTGTCGATGACATTTATTAATAGGGAAATCTTGATATCCTACAATGTAATGTACTTTTAATCCAAGTATGAACATTATTGCTAATTGCAGAGAACCTATGTGATTGAAGTCGAATTACAGTATTTTTCTGTAGATCGTATCAAAATAAATGCATGAATCTATATACGCGATTCTGTAATAAATGTTTATGTTATTGCATTGTAAAGATTTGTAATTCAATATGAACTATACTTCACTTGCAGGCACTGATAACTTGGGTGTTTTAATTGCACCTAAATATTGTTTGGTTACTTCAAAGAATGGGAATGATCGTTAGCGGACAATTTTCGATAGATAACCAAGCAATAACCATTCAAGTTGATATACAAACTGGTTATATAAATTGTATTTTCTAACACTCGTCTTCAGTTCCGTGAAAAATATGTTGTGTACGTTTTCTCAAAATTGAAATTCATATTATCAAGGAGTAATAATGGATTTGTACGATTCAATTATACAAGGTATTTATGAATAAAGTTTTCCATCATAAAAAATTCCAATTCGATAACCGAATATAAGTATTAATTTACACAATGAAAATTTATAATGAACTTATTGAAAAATTATAGAACTAATTGTGATCATCTGTGTTATTCAATAGAGATGAATTCATGATAAAGGCGAGTGCCAAACCATCTTAGTAGATGAGAGCTGATAAACGTTTAGAAGAGTACACTTTCTCTACGAATATTCCACAGGCATATTGAATGTTCTCTTTTTTTTTTCAGTTGCCGCTCCCAGAAAAAGAGGTGAGTACAAACAACTCTGTGGGAAATTAAGGTAAGTACCAAAAAGCAAGGTTGAACCATTACAGAGAATGTCGATCCTAAACATCATTTTCGACGCAGAAATTGCGATTTTTTGTTTTGTTGAAGAAGATCTTCGACTATTTCCATCATGAAGCCTTCTGTTTGAGGTCACCTAGCCCATCAAATTTGCTATCACCACTATTACTCAATTACTCAATTTAACTAGAATAAGAGGAATTGTTTGCTTTATATGTATATCTAATAGGCCATCAGCAAGAAGTTGAATTTGCATGAGAATTGGTTTGTTAAAAATCGACTCAGAAATGACCATTGTATAGTAATCCGCTGAAAATGTGTTCATTATTCAGAATGGGCGTGTACACCTTAGTAGAACTTTTAACTCAAACCATGTTTATAATGATCCTTTTATACATAAATAATGATTGACGACATAATTCGATCGAAAAATCAACTGGAATGTTTCATTTTTCGAAATAAATAATAGTACCTTCTGAAAACGGACCCTCTTATGACATAGAAACACTGTACAGTGTGTCCAGTTTTCGATGCTTTTGCACGATATATCAGTTATCCTTCCTTAGAGATAGAGTGTTGAGGTTTTCACATTACTGCTTTACTTTTTTTGCGAAACACATAATTCCACAGACAAAATCTCCACAGTCCTTCATATTTTTGAGATACAGGGCGAAGTTGAAAATCCTCACTGTCTGAGCAGTTTCCGTATCTTGGTTAGTTCTCAACTTATCGACAGGATGAGAACGAGGCCTTATATAACTTTCTATGTATAATACAGTGGCTCATTATTATGTTTATTTCTATCCAGTTCTATTCAGATTTCGTATAGCCCATTAGAAATATCATCCGGGCATCCCGAAAATCTCATCCAAATTACTGGCCTGCATACGAAACTGTCGTTTATGAGATCAAATCATGTCTCTTGGTGTTCGGGAACATAAATGAGAGTGAAAAAGATATGTGATCTTATGACATTTGCTGTCTATATAGTTAGTATTGTGTGTTGGTAGGTATAAGACTCAAATTTCCTTGTGAAAGTGAAAAAAATAAAATCAGTAAACTTTGAGAGTCACTGTCAAGGCTACGGAGTCTGATCAAGAAAGTGCTGGATACATATCAGTAAATAAGTCCCATTATGCTACTAAATCTGGTATACTGATCTGATGTGCTTCTCTCCTTTCCATTATTTTTATAATATGTTCCATCTGAGCTATCCACGAATAATGAACAATAATTATTGTACATCGGTTCGTCACATTATCATATGAATATTCCATCAGTGTGTATGAATATCAATAATTCGGTTTTTCTATAAACAACAGTGAAAGTTCGTCATTGCTATATTGGAGTATGCCCCATAATCATATCTCCTAATTCGTAACCTAATTCCTATGGTGCAAAACGTGTATCCAAAATATTCAATCACGCATTGTTCGTTGAGGTTTCATTCAAGTTTCCTGGGTTGGATAGGTTAATTATTCTGAAACATGTTTTCGACAGGCTTATGCAGCATATTATTCTTGTTAGAACCATCAACAGAACCATCGTGTACATTTCAATAAACACTGTGGCGTTTTCCTATAAGCATCTAACTTTACCACAGTTGGACAATTTGTCGTTTTATTGACCTCTAACAATTTCCTTACCTGTGTCCAGTGTCAATAATTCTGTTTTGATAGCCGAATATCAAATCGTATGGTGGAATTTATACCATGTATTTCCATTCGATGACTATGTTTGTCACTTTTAGCTTATGATTCATGAAGCATTAGGTATCATGAAACGAGCCACCATGTATTTCATGTGCTGGACTTTTTGGTGGTTGACCTTCCATAATCTTGTTACTTCAGAGGGTTTTCCTGAATACAGAGCACCGTGTACTTTGTACACGGTGAAAACCCGACTGAAAACATATACACAGGTAGGGGAGATAGGGCCACGATGGTACGAAATATCAATACGAAAACATGACCATCTGCCAGAGTGTCGAAGCTCTATCTCCATTATCAGTATAACAATTTTGACACGAGGAAGGCAGGTCAACGCTGTCAATGTCGATCTTGCTGGAATTACAGCCTCGGGAACCAACAACCTAGTTGAATTCAACGCTACCAAAACTCAAGCCTGTATTTTCTCTAGACAGGCGGAGTTCAGTATGCCTGATATAACTATGTCTGGTATCACCATTATTCCCACCAAGTCCACTATATCTATGCTCGGTATTTCCATCAGCAATACTCTTTGATGATAAAATCATGCCCGATCCATCGCGGAAGCTGCTTCACAAAAACTCGTTTTTTTTTTCGTGCGGAAATCTAATTTACACCTCGCACCAGCTTCTCATGATTAACAAAGCAGAGATACGGCCTTTTCGTGAATACTGTTCTCACATATGGGGTTCAGCAGTCAAACATACACTGATGCTCTCAGATTCCGTCCAAATTGAAATGAGTTTTACTCGAGTGAAGTCATACTTATAACCTGTTTGTGAGAGATATAATTCCCATATCACTGATAAGAATGATTTTTTTGAAAGTTGCAAGCTCATCAAGATCAGAGTTGATACAAGTATACTTTTCCTACCCAGCGAGCACAAAAACATCTCAGAGATGTTGAAAGTACGAGATTTCGAGACATTGAACCTCCACTGCGATGTTCTGTTCTCACATGAATAGAACTATTATAGAACAGCCAATGTCCGCCGCAGGCGGCAATTATCGAGATGTCCTTGATATGTCACAAAACTACCTTCTTCCTAGTTTTTTTGAAGCCTTTTCATGGACACAACAGAACATTTTCAACGTGTCTTGAGCACATTTAATCGCTGGAAAAAAACCATTTTCGAGGTACTTTTCTGAAGCCTTTTGTCAAAATGAACTTTTGCATTAGGATTCCAAATATTTTCTTGATATGAAATTACCTTCTTAATCGGTTTCTGAGTAGTGCTTACTACACACAGACGTATAATTGGAAATAGGTTTCCCAATTTTTGAAATGTTCTCCACAATGCATAATTTTGCAACTGCGGAGAAGCTGTGTATTGATGAATTTGTACTTTCATATATTGATTACACTGAGGCACCGAACAACACATCTTGCATCTGATGGTCATTATTACAAACTAAATAAGTCTTCTAACAGAATAAACTCCACCAAATTCCTTTCTGTTCGTTAGCAGCGTGATGTAAGCGTGACACGCTGCAAACGCGAATGCCAATTGCGAACAAGAAGAACAAAATCGAAAACAAATCAGAATTCATCGTATTGTGACGTAAGCATGAGACGTCGTGGTGGGGCAATTAAAGAAAGGGCACAAAAGAACAAAAACAATACTTTCAATATCCTTTTAAGACCTCTATGGGAAGTGCATATTACGCCTCAATAAAACATCCTCATGCCTACATTTCTAAAACATCCCAAAACATCCCAGGGATACCTCTCAGTAGGCAAACAAAGAAATGCCACAGAAGAACAAAAACAATACTTCGATATCCTTCAAAGACCTCTTTGGTCAGTGCATATTACGTCTCAAAATAACATCTTCATGCCAACATTTTCAAAACATCCCAAAACATCCCAGGGATTTTTGTGCTCGCTGAGTATACATTTCAATACTGAAAATAGTGGAAACTTATATTTTATTATCATGATACATCATATTGTTCTATTCAATTTGAGAGATAATGCCAATTCTTAATTTCAGAGGATTTTGATTTTAGATGCTTTCTATTTGGATATTCAACAGATATAATTCAATGTTCGACGTGGCAAATAGCCAGGAAAGTAGTTGTTTTATGTTGAATTTTCAGAATGAATGTGCATATCTTCATATGAAGGAGAATGCAAATTCTCTACTTCAGGAGATTTTGTTTTCAAATTCTAATCGTGTGTGTTCAATAGATGTAATTCAATGTTCGTTTTGGCATATAGCCAGGAAAGTAGTTGTTTCCTGTTGAATGAACCGAGAAAGAATTAATATTTTCATCACATGGAGAATGCGAATTCTCAATGTATTTCTTCATATATGTATCCATTTTTTTGTGTTCATAAATATATCTGAGAATATTTTTTTTCAATAATAGGGATTTCCTGTCGTGCGCATCAAGCGATAAAAAAATTCTTTGCCAATGGAAGTATTCCCAAGAACTTATTATATAACCTGTGTGTGAGAGATAATATTTCCCAAGTCACTGATATGAATGATTATTTTTGGAAGTTTTCAAGCTCATCAAGATCAGATTTTATGCCAGTATACTTCTCCTATACATTCCAATCTTCATTTCAATGCTGAATATATTGGTAAGTTATATTTCAATATCATTATACATCATTTTATTCATCTGATTTGAAGAAGAATGTCAATTATTCTCAATTTCGAAGAATTTTATTTTTCATTTTTCATACTCTCCTTTTGAATGTTCATCAGATATAAATCAATGTTCGACGTGGCAAATAGCCAGGAAAGTAGTTGTTTTCTGTTGAATATTCAAAATGATGTGTGCATATACATATTTTTGTCTGAAGGAGAATGCCAATTCTCAATTTCAGCAGTTTTTATATTTTATTTTCAAACTCTTATCGTGTGTGTTCAATAGATATAATTCAATGTTCGTCGTGGCATATAGCTAGGAAAGTAGTTGTTTTCTATTGAATAAACTGAAAAAGAGTAGATATTCTCATCACATAGAGAATGCGAATTCTCAATGTATTGCTTCATATAAATATACAAGGTGATTCTAAAATAGGTGGTCAAACTTTGGGAGTATATAGAGTGAGTGAAATAATTACGAAAACCTTGGTAACATTTTCTTTTGAAGTGCGCCCCAAGAAAGATACAGCCCCTCAAAGGGGGGCCTCGGAGAATGATTTTGTACTATTATCTCCAACACCTTGTATGATGAAAATCTGAAATTTTGTTTATCCACTAACTATTCAGTGCCGGTTCGAATGGAGTTAACATCACCTCAAAATTGAATACAGGGGTGTGTCAAAACAGGGAGGTAGGGGGTAAAAATAACCCCAACTTTTTTTTTCATCGCAATTTCAGTTTTTTTACATGAAATTATGAAATTTCAGGGCTATTATTATAGAAAAGGAGCTCTTGTTGAATCTCGATAAACTGAACCATTAGCGAATAAAATTTATTTTTCCAAGATTTCATTTAAATTACAATTTTGGTATGCACTCGTTTAATTATTTAGTTTTAATCGTCTGATCAACTTGGAATCTGGCAGATGACAGTTTACAACGCGTTATGGACTTTTTGATAGGAAAAAATATGGCGGCTGCAATATGGCTTACCAGATTTGTGATTATGATTCGATTCGCTTCAAATTTGGTTTGTAAGGGTTTTTGGGGTTGAAAATTTTGAATTCGTTGTCGAAATTGATGAATTAAAAATAGACGACGAGTTTCGTGATTATGGTCTGATCCTATTGAAGATACTAAAATGGAAGATATTGTTGAAAACAAGCTTTTTTTAAATTTTATTCGCTAATAGTTCATTTTATCGAGATGCAACAAGAGCACCTTTTCTATGTAAATAGCCCTAAGATTCCATAATTTCATGTCAAAAAACTGAAATTGCGATGAACAAAAAAGTTGGGGTTATTTTCACCCCCTACCTCCCTATTTTGACACATTCCTGTATTTTATTTTGAGGTGATTTCAACTCCATTCGAACCAGCATTGAATAATAAGTGGATAGACAAAATTTCAGATTTTCATTATACAAGGTGTTGGAGATAATAATACAAAATCATTCTCCGAGGCCCCCCTTTCAGAAAAAAATGTTACAGAGGTTTTCGTAACTATTTCATCCACTCTATATGCTCCCAAAGTTTGACCACCTATTTTAGAATCACCTTGCATATCCATTTTTGTATGTCCATAATTTATCTGAGAATATTCCTTTTCAACTTATTATAACCTCCGAAGGTTCAAAAACTATTTCAACTCCTATTTTCTCTCCCTAGCCTCCCTAGGTAAGCACGATTCAAAAAACGAAAAACCACCCAACAGGGACCCATTCTCCCCTACCTATATATGATCTATGGGTATGTTGACCCACCAATTTTTTAATCTCCGCGAATAAAACCATGAAACCCACTTGTCCAGCTGCCAGTTCGTTATCGTCATTAGCCTCGAACCACATGGTGGGTCTAACCGGTGAGGTTGGTTCGCGATTCATTTGATCGAACAGGTACCATTGAGAGTTTCTGGCAGCAGTACCGCGGTACCGGCACCATTCAGATCTGCGGATTCTGTTTCGGCATCTTTCTCGTGCGTAGTTGACAGAACAAGAATAAGAATGACTGTGGCAGGTTAGTGGCATGGTATAATGTTGATTTCAAATCGAAGTTATCAACGAAACTTCAACTTTTCCAGTTATACAGGGTGTCCGGAAATTATGCGCAAAAAATCAAGGGGGTGATTCTGCATGGGAAAACATGAAATTTATTTCATATATACTTGAGTCCGGGAACGCATAGTTTTCAAGATACAGTGTGTTAAACTTTTTAGAAAAATCGTTTTTTTTATGAATATCTAGAATATTGCTTCACCAATTCTCTTGTAATTTGGTTATGATATTCTTTGTCAAGAGGGGCTGATTTAGCCATTTTTAAATTAGGATTGTGAAATCCAGTGGCGTCCCGGGGATTTTTTTGAATTCTCTATCTCCATATCCTAATGATTAACTGAAAATACAACATTTTAGTCTCTTGAATTGTTTCGCAATTTTGCTGCGTTTCCGTGGAAAAAAATAAATACCAATTCATTGTAAAAAATTGTGCAAAACATTGCTTCACAAACAGGGGTGAAATTAAATGTGTTATCCATGTTCATAGACGTAGAATAAGAATTGAGATTCATTTTCTTCAAATATTTTATAATACATATTTGACACACTTTGTATTATCGAAAACTACGCCTTCCTGGACCGAGAATACATTGTTCTCAATATACAGAGTGTAGAATGTGTCAAACATGTATCAAGGAATATTCGAAGAAAATGAATCTTCATACTTATTCTCTATCTATGGACATTGATGCCGCATTTATTTTCACCTCAGTTTTTGAAGGAATTTTTCGGCACAGATTTATGCAATAAATTGGTAATTATTTTTATCCATGGAAATGAAGTGAATTATAAAAATAATTCAAGAGACCAAAATGTTATATTTTCAGTTGGTCAATAGATTATTAAGATACAGAATTCAAGAAAATCAGTGGCGCACATTTTATTGACAAAAATTTTCGGTAGGTTGTTCCCCGGGACGCCACTGGATTTTATAATTCCAATTGAATTATGGCTATATCAGCCCCTCATGACAAAGAATATCATTGCCAAATTTCAAGAAAATTGGTAGAAGGACATTCGAGATATTCATTAAAAAACCGATCTTGTTCAAAAAATTCAA
Organism: Phaedon cochleariae; assembly: GCA_918026855.4. Classification (NCBI taxonomy): domain Eukaryota; kingdom Metazoa; phylum Arthropoda; class Insecta; order Coleoptera; family Chrysomelidae; genus Phaedon; species Phaedon cochleariae. The sequence goes on along the minus strand of OU896717.1, from coordinate 43,833,112 downwards.
CACACTGTATGTTGAAAACTATGCATTTCCGGACCTACGTACATATGAAAATAATTTCTTATTTCATCATGTAGAATCACCCCCTTGATTTAATGCGCATAATTTCCGGACACCCTGTATTTCAGAAACCGTCAATTATATTTCAGAATAGTCAATTCAATTTCAGAAAACTTCATGTCACGTGACCCCGGCCAAGTGATATTTTTTAATGAAAAACTGAATGCCCACGTCGAATTTCGAATCAAATTATCATGAAAAGTTTTTCCCATATGATGCCGACTTTATGAATGACACTGTATACCTAATTTATGAACCCCTAGGATCAAAATTACCTACAGATAGGCTAGCTCACCTGTTCTTTCAGAATTTAAGAATGTAATATTTTGGTGTGACGGATTAACTTCAAAATGCTATTAGCAAATAATACAGGGTGTGTGTAAATAACGCCAAAAAACTTCATTTCGTGAAATATCACAAGGAATCATACCCTTGAATTTTTTTGGTGTTATTCAGATACACCTACACAGCTATAGCAAGAAAGGAAATAGATTGAAAAGCAATGACTCTCTGAGGTCTAGTCTCTGGTTTAGTTGAGTGAAGTAAAGATATTTGTTAATTTCTGATGATTCCAAATGATTTAGTTTTATTCCCTTATTTTCTACATGCAAAATTTATCAATAATCATCAAAACGATGATCTTCGATTTCAATTCGCAACTATTGTTGATTTCCATATTCCCAGTGTAAAGTCTCAGTTGCGGATTTTTTCTGATTGTGTAGATCCGTTGATCGATCTCAATTTTGAACTAATTCTTCAGATCATCATCAAGGTACACATCTATTCGACTCTATTAATTTTCAATTTATGAATGCTTTATTTTTATGTGTAGTTGGAAAAATATAATACCTGAAGTAACCTGTTTTATCATGAAATGGATGATAATGTGGTTCTACAAATTATATAATTTTTCCAACAACAGTAATTAGCAAGCCACTAGAGCGGATCCGCTGATAACTTATAATAGGAATGAGCTCCAACTGGTACTTTATTGACATGTTCAAATCCAATAGTCATTTATGACTATCAGGAATACCTCAAATTATCAAATCTTTGCATGGTTAATCTTCATTATGAGGCAAAATGTTCAAACGCCTAGGTATCCAAAACTTGTTGGTTCAAATGTGGAAATATCAGTTACAATTATCATTCAGGAATGAATATTTTGGGCAGTTACTTGAGATGAAAAATATGCAAATTTAGTGAATTAGACCTCCGGATTCCGAATTTGAAGTGAGTTTCAATCTATTTTGCCTCCGGATATAATTTTCCAGGAATTGAGGTGGTTCCACGGCTGTTGGCGAGCAGTGTATATCACTGAAGATGACCTCACTTGGTCATAGAGTGCATTTTCAGTATGTATCTCGCTCCAGCAAATTTCTAGATATTCACCCAACGAATACGTAAGATAATCGAATTTTTCAAGTAAAACTTGATGATCAACGATCTGGTATCAAGCCCATTGAAGCTGGTGTTCCTCAGGGTGCAGTTTTATCTCCGCTGTTGTACAGTTTATATATTAGCGATTTGCCAAGACCAGTGATGTGCAAGATGTCGCTTTTTGCTGATGATACGGCAGTTCTTGCATATTCGACAAATTTCGAGCAAGCAGCTATGAACCTCCAAAGCGCACTGAATTCTCTTCAGGAGTACTTCCTAAGATGGAAGATCAAATTAAATCCTACAAAAACACAATTGGTCGCACTCGGAAGGGAGCGGAGGCCTCCCAGAACCAGAATAGTCCTGGATGGTCATGAGTTAGAGTGGTCTTCACAAGTTAAATACTTAGGTGTGTGCATTGACAAAAAGCTCACCTGGGCCCAGCACATTGAACAGCAAGTTTCTAAAGCTAAACGAGCCATTGGAGCCCTGTATCCATTTCTAAACAGACGAAGTAAATTGGGTTTGAGACAAAAATTGAATATTTATATCATGGCTATCAGGCCAATTTTACTGTATGCCTCAGTAGTCTGGGGCCACACAGCTAAATCTCATATCACCAGATTACAAACATTACAAAACAAAATCGCGAGAATGGTGACAGGATCTCCTTGGTATGTTCGGAATAACCAGATCGCCAGGGATCTGAAACTCCCATCAATCGTGTCAGTCATTAAAGAACGAAACATCAAGACTTTCGAAAAAGCTGAGGTTCATGAGAATCAGCTTCTTCGAAATGCAGTTGATTATGACCCAGGTGATCAATCAAAGTTCAAAAGACCGAGATTGTCCATAAACTAGGGAAAATATCGACATTATATATGACCAAATTTACTATTCTCAAGTTTATGATATTTATGTATTCCGTTCGATCTCTTTCAATTCTCAGAATGTATTTCTGAAACTTATTTGGGACAGAAGGGCTGTTCGCATCAAACTTCAATACCGTTTTTATTTTGTTCCATAATAGATATCAGGATAAGAGGGACTCTTCCCTGGTCTGAATAAAATAAAAGAAAGATCCAATAAGATACAGGGGTGTTTCCATTAGGAGTGAGACACACTGTATATAAGTTTATTCCCAACTAAGATCGACAAAGGAAATAGCCATTCATCTTGATATTGCATAGCACAAAACTGTATTTAGTATTCACTAGGGGAATGCAGTCCCATTGCTAATTGAAATAAATATTTCAACATTTTTCTTCGGTAAACTTGTAGCGTCTCAATCTTGACCTCATTACGTCGATAGAATTCTTTCGTTCATGAAAATCCAAGACTGAATCGTATCAAACCATGGATCAAACGCTCTGTCAATCTCATTGGGATGCAAGTTTTTCATTATAGCAGGTGTCAACGAAATGATTGGCGAGGGCGTCATTTAGTTGTTTTTTATGGTACCATATTTCCATGAAAAAACATTTGAATATCACTTCCTATTTTAATGAAAATAGACCTAGGTTGAAAATGTTCAATGGAACCCTCTCAATGTTTTCATGCTATTCGCTAGAGCGAGATATTCCCCTTTTCAATGAAATATCACAAGTGGACAGTTGTTTTTCAAAATGCAAAAATGCATATTTGAAAAACTATGTAACATAACCTTTTCATTTCCATGACTTCTTAGCATAGGCTGAAGATGGACATTGTATATGTCCGAAACATGATCCTAATGTGATGTTTTCAAATAAAAAAGTCGTCCTTCCATCTTGATTTTGGCCTCCGTCTTGGTCTGTTTATTTGTGGTTTCCATTCGCACACTTTTTTATCATTCTCTCCTATATAGGTGTCAGTACCATTTCAAACTTTGTGCTCTGATGATTTTTACTATGTCTTCACCATTCATTGCCCAGTTCATTTTATGATTCATTGGTGCCAAAATAAATCCTTGTGGGACCATGTTTTTTTTATGTTCTGGTTCCCGTGAAAAGAATATCCTGTAATGTTCAGAGAACATCGTGAGAACCAAGAAAAATAAGGTTGGAGTTGGTGTTCTTCTCAATGCCTCGGGGAACACCTCCCTTGGCAATGTGTTCCAGAGCCTCGCTGTTCATTGGATGAACTAGTCTTTGGAAAGAGATGTTTTGCAGGTCTCCAAAGTGACCACAAAGGGGTGCGAGGCCTCAACTCGACGGGTTAATCTCGCGAGGACTGCCAAGGAGGGAACAATAATTGTTGATATTTCAGAAGAGCATCGTCCATGGAAATATCTATAAAATAGAGCCAGATCAACAACTTTTTTACGGTGTTCCAGAGAAGTGAGTGAGTTTGTGAGCGAGGCATCACCCACAAGACGAATTGCCCCTTTTTGGACCAAACCCAACAGTTTTAGGGTATGTTTGGGTGCTGCACTCCAAATATGGAAACAGTATTCCAGGAAAGGTCGGATCTGTGCCTTCTAGATCATAAGCAGCTGACTGGAAGTGAAATAGCACCTGGCCCGAAACAGAAAACCAAGTTTCTGGATGCACTTTTAGCAATTGATCTCACGTGATTTTCCCAAGAAAGGTTATTGCTGATTGTAATACCAAGCATCAAAATGGATGTCTTCAAAGGTATGGTTACTCCTGAAAAGCTTATGTTGGGCACAGTGAGATCGGCTTTTCTAGAGAAAAGGCATGCCTGTGTTTTGTTTGCATTAAAATCTACCGAGTTATTGGATCCCCATTCGAGAATTGTTGCCAAGTCCATATTTATGTTGTCAACATTTCTCCCTCGTTCGTTCCTGATTTGCCTGGCTGGTATTGGAGCCCTGGAAGAGAAGGCGGTATGGAGGGTACTATCATCCAGGAAGCTGTGTACTGGACATGAAGTTGCTTCTGGAGTAGAAATAGTGTTGGTGCTAGGTATGATGGTATCAGATGATAATTCGTCCACCACCACATTGCAGAGGTGTAAGGCCTATTATTGGTGTTCGTGAAGAAGTCCTCATAATGCTCAACAGCCAGAGATTTCTAATGAAGCTTGTCATATTTATATCCAGAAATTAGCCTGCCAAAACTTCACCAGTGGCTTCTACGACCAAAAATAGGAAGAAAACTCCCAATGAATATGAGTCGAAAAATGTCTCCTTCATTTTTATTGGAGCTTTTCTTCCGATCAATCGTAAAAGCCGCCGCTGAAGTTTGGCAGGCTATAGTTTCGAAGCACCCTGTATAGGTAACGTAGGCAAGTAAATCTCCTGTTGAGGTTCCATGGCGAAAGACATATTGTCTTCAATTTTTCATTCCTGAGCTCGCCAGACTTTTGATATAATCGATGTTGATGGTTTCCATCACTTTGGAAATTAATTACTGATAAAATCGCTATAGGCTAATACCTAATAGTTGCTATAGGAAGTGGACTCCACTCGCGAATTCATCATGTGAGAATGTATTGAAAGCAGGTATCATTTTTTTCAAATCATTATTGAATGCAATTAATCAATTTATTTCGATACTGAATTGAGTTGTTTATTCTCCTGATGAGAGATAGATTATCAATTTTTCATCGGTTTCTGATGAATGATGCGAAATTGAATGTTACAGATATTCGACAGATGTGATACAATTTTCTGATTGGGATTGTTGTCTGTTTACTATGTCATATGATTGATTTCAACTATTTTTATTCCTTTGGCAATACCCACAAATTGTTGCGCAAATATAGAACCAACTCGTTCACGGATTATGTAAGCAATATACGATCAATAAGAATAATGAGGCAAGATCTGGGACATTATTCAAATATTCAACGGTGAATAACAGAAAAACTGGACTGAAGAAAATATAGAGAAAATCAGTTTGTTTCAACGTTTTTGTATATAATTTGATTATTAGTTCGTTATCCATTTCATATCAACTTTCACCTCTATAAATGGAGTTGGACACCAGCTCAAACATTTTTATCTAATGTTTCCAAATTCGGCACTACTGAAATAGTTCTGAATATGTGGAAGTCGTTCTATATTATATGAATATACCCAGTGAAATTTTATAGGGTGATTACAAAATTTGGTACCCAGATCAGGCTCAGAACAGATCATATTCAGACCAAATCATATTCAGACCAGATCATGAGACTCGATCAAACAGACACTTATTGAAAATGGCTCTAGTTTGTCCTGTATTTTCTATGTCAAAAAGTACCTACCAGAGTGGATTTGTTTTTCCACTGAAACGATAAATTAGGTGCTCACAGGCAAAGAAATCTAAGATATAGAAAAATAAAGACCAATTTTCAATATTTTCAGTTCTGAAGATTTAATGCACACAATTTTTTCATCCGCACTGAGTGTGGAAAAGTAAAATTACCTATTTCACGAACATCGAATGAGTTTTTCATATTAACATCCAACATACGCCAACCATATATAAGAAGAAAGTCACGTGACTGCGGTAATTTAACTGTTTCCTTTTGTTTTTTCCTGTGATTATTATACTGTTGTGCCTCTGTTATGAACAAAAATTCATGGATACAAACAATTTATTTCCTATAAATAATTCCATTGTGTGCAGACAGAGGCATAGTTTTGACAGGTCGTTGGATTACCTAATACGTTATTCTCAAAATACGCGTATATATGTTCGGTTGAACAATTGACATTCAGCTCCACAATATTGCCAATAATAATTGCACTTTCGCCATCTTCCATTGTTCTTGACCCTTTATTGACCTCCCTAAAATGAATTTGACTATGGTTGACGTCGAAACTTTTTTTGCATGATTTTCTGTTCTAACGCTTTACGCAATATCATATGATTGTATGATTATTCATATAGTACCATCATCAGTATGAATGAATATTTTTGGCCTTTAGACTACTTACGAATTCAGGAAATATTGAAAGAGCCTCTTCCTTGTAAACAAAACCATGAAGCAGCTTTGTGATATTGTCGAACTAACATTGCGATGATGTCCTTCTGGAGTATCCAACATAATATTATGAAGTAAAACGTTTATGAGACGTATCAATATTGAAATCAATATTATTTTGGTCCAAACAGTCCACACTTAGCCTATGTTCCGATGGTTTCGACTCACCCTGTATATACTATACCGTCAATGAACGAATAAACAAATAGCAATAATATATCATAACCTCAATAGAACATAGCCATCAGTAGAGTTTGGTGTGAACACTGGTTTCAGATAAAATGATGGGCGACAATGATGATAATCTACTCCGAAACTTTTCAATTTATAATCTTGAATTGATTGTAAATTAGTTTCAAGATTCAACTTTGTTTATTGAAGCTATATTCTGGATCAAATCAAATCAAATCAAATCAAAACTGAGCTTTATTGTCCAAGAAACATTCTTCCTATTGACAAAGCGTGAAACTAGCAAGTGGATAGATCCACTATGTCCAATTATTTGTACAAATATATAAAAGATATGAACATAAGATATAATTAATAAATAACACAAATACAAGGGTATAAAACAACTACAAAAAAGCCCTAAAAGCATAACATTATATGTTATATTAGGATATTAATGATATTAGTTTCGTCATTTCATCAGCCATCTGAACAACTTATAATTTCCTGAATATGAAAGAATAAGTACAATACACCTTCTCCAGTTGTATTTCAGAAAGCGTCAATTTTATTTCAGAATATTCAATTCAATTCTGAGAAACATCAATTGTTTTTCAGAATGATCAATTGAATTTCAGAAAGCGTCAATTGTTCTTCAGAAAGCGTCAATTGAATTTCAGACAGCGTCCATTGAATTCCAAGTGATATTATCTGAAATACAAATGACACTTTCTGAAATTCATTTGACTATACTGAAATACAATTGATGCTTTCTGAAATACAACTGGAAAAGGTGTAGATTCATCGATAATGTATTCTGTTTTCCAACTGCTTCATTATCATCTACATAGATCAATATTTTTTTGGTTGACAGGTATTGGTATACGTTCTTGGATACATTTAGGAACAATGGTATCTTCTGGTGTTTCTCAAACCACTTTTCTTCAGTGCCTCAATTTTTTTATCATCTCCATAGACATAGGCAGATGTTAGTTTTACTTGATCAGATATCCTCTTTTCAGAAAATGATGATATAAAATTCATGGAAGGACATTAAAACAATAAAAAAATACATCATCACATTTATGGAAGCTCGAAGCACCCATTCTGTTACCACAAATAACGAGCATATTACAGATAACACTTTTTTCACCGCATGATGATCATCACGTTCCAAATTCGTGAACTTAGACATGTTTTATGCGTCTATTCTTGTGATAAATAGGTAGTTTATATTATACAAGTTTTATAAGACACTATTTTGAGCGTCAAAAAAAATTAGTGCGACAAGATGTCTTATAAAACATGCATAATATACTATTTTTTCTATTTTGCATTCATTTGTACTCTTTTATGTGATGGGAATCATTAAGAACAACATCAAATATTAGAAAGATATGAAGTAAGTATAGTTGGTGGGGATAATCAGTATTTATGTAAGACAAGTGCAAGAATATTTCTCATTGTTGTTTTCAACAAAATATCCAATGAACTTTCTGGACTGAATACTTACTGCAGATAACAGATAACACAACACACAACTGGAGAATCAGATGATATAAAAATTATCTTTGAATATTCGCAGTATTTGTTAGATTTGTCCCTGGATTTAACTAGATGATAGGATTTGGAGCAGAAGGTGACAGACGAGGATGACGTTAGAAAGTTGGGTTAGAATTTATTTCTCTTCTTGTAATTTCTGTGAACTCTAAGCATTACGCTGTTGCCAGGGTCATGAAATCTTGATCATTATTGGGACTATTAGGATAGTCTTATTGGTACTGAAACAATAATTGGTTATTAGGGACCAGGTGGAAAGATCAAATACTATTTATACTCGCAATGATCAATGGATCAATTTGAAATAGGTAAGTATGTGGCGCAAATTCGACTAGTAAGTGTAAAACCCTATTTCGCCAAATCCGAGTTATTTGTACACTTGTACAGGAGCAATGAAAATGACAGAGAGTCATACAAACAACCGTTTCATAAAATATAGGTGAGAGTGAAAGGATATGGAAAATAGATACATTATTTCTGTACTCTGTTACAAAGTATTCGCATTGTGATATTATTAATTATCGATGGGAGAATGTTTAATGAATTATTGAATTCAATTGATTTTCGTGATTGTCAAGGACTCATTGGACGTGGATTTTATTCGTTGACAAAACGCAAAGCATATTGACGGTGTAAGCTGTATCTACCTATAATATGTTTTGAAATATGGTAAATTAACATTGCTCTCAACTACTCATCTTGTGATGGAATCAAGTATCGTTTACTGAACCCATCCCAACCCAATCAACATTGCATCAGTTCACCTAAGAATGACAGTATTGACCTGAGGATGTTTCCGGCTATTCCGGGAGCTGACAACAACTTCATTATTTCGAAAGGAAGACTATATTCTTTATTGATTTCCTCATATTATTTCGATCTGCCATACAAACCCAAGTCTAGACGTTTTAGAATATGTGACTTTTTCAAATCTTTTTTTCTTAGTTTGCTCTGTCATTTCTGAATATATCAGATTCATTTTTATGATTCAGTAAAAAGAAAAACCAAACCTATGATTTTTTCCAGAAACTGAAAATTTTAGTGTCAATTTGAACGATAGTAATTTAGAAGTACTAAATACCATATCATGGAACTGGCGATGATACTTCCGTTTAGACAATTCGTTTTTTATGCTTACCACCAGCTTACTGATATTTTACATCAAAGGGGTAGGTAAAGAAATATATAGAAGATCAGACCATGGTGTACCTCTACATCCGAAGTCTTAATATTTTGTCCATCAGTGCAAATATTCATTTTTTTCACCTGATGAAGAAGAAAAAGCATGAGGCAAACAACTCAAGAGGTTTGATGAATTGGTCATTGCGTCAAAACTCCGGTTTTGAATTTTTAGATGGAACACCCTCTATAGTCTATATCATAACATTTTTGGATTCCTGAGACAATTCTGGATCAGAAAGATCGGATATTAACTCATCTAAGGACGATACTGATTCATTTGCAATTGGATTGAAAATAAGAAGATAAATTCAATATTACTAAGGACAATATTACAAAAAATGTATTTATTCACATTCAAAATAGACTCAAAAAAATATTATACTATACTTGGTGATTTTATCACCAAAGATTCAATGATACAATATATTGAGTGAGTGTACTACGACCACTAGTACGACTGGTACGACTTCATGTACGACTAACTAACTTGTTTACAATTCTAGCTTTTATACTTAAGCAGAAAACAATGAAATATTGTAACGAAGTTCTAGAAGCTGCTGAATTTAAGGCCTTGTCGTGTTCTGATCTTCAATGGTCTCAGAAATTCAAAAATGTTATAATATACAGGGTGTTCCTTTCAAAAATTCAAAACCGGAGCCTTTTCCAGTGAAACCGGAAGTGACTGGGAAGTGAAAAATATGCGAAAACTATCTTCCTTGCATACCATATAACCACATTGAATATCATTTCGATATACCCAGTATTTCGGAAGTTTTGGGCTTGTGTAATATAGTTTCGTTGACACCCGGTATATATTTTGAAAGCGAATAAACACACACATTTTCCACATTGTTCCTTCAATAATAGTAAACATAGATAATAGATACCACAGATAGATACTATCAAAACAAGCCAGCCAACTTGGTTAATGGTCACTCGACTTGGGCATCAGAGGCCATCAAACATTTTTAATGTCATCGGCAGTCCATTTTTGTCGGCATTTGCAACATAACCCGTTTAAATTGAAATTATCTGGTAACGTTCGACCTTCACTTATAATAGGTGTCTTTGCTTCTACAAGTACCACAACCTAGCTGTTGAATTTTTAATGAATTTTGTTGCTCCAGATTTTTGATTTCCCATAATTATACAGGGTGAGTCGGTTTTTTGTAGCAGGAATTCAACATCTTGAAGGAGACATATTTCCAAGATGAAAATGTTCTATAAACATATATGCGTGGGAGCTTCGTTTCCGATAGAGTATTTCAAAGTTTGCACGACCCCAAAAGTGTATCATCATGTAGGTATTCAGAAACGGTCGGTAGCCTAAAATATTAGATTTCCAAAGTGCACCAGATGAACCAAATTTCAACTCATTATTTCGAAAAATGTATGAGGAAACTTGAGAAACACAAGAAAAATCTCTAACTTTGAAACACTGTATATCGGAAACGGAGCCATCCTAAAAAAATGTGTTCGTCAAACAGGGACGTCTAGATTCTTTCTTCAACCAGAAAAAAAAAAGTTCATTTCGAGATTGTTGAAAAATTCAGGATACTGACCCCCTGGTATTCACTGAAATGACGCCGATGTTCCAATGATGTCAAAGATTTAGTGAGTATTGCATCACCCATTAGGCGAATGGCTCTTCTCTGAATGTGATCTAAGACCATCAGCGTATGTTTGGGTGCTGAACCCCAGCCTAATACCTATGTGGAAACAGTATTCTAGAACAGGCCGTATCTGTGCTCTGTAGATCATGATAAGCATATCATGCATGCTGAGTTAGCGAGTTCCACCTTTCTTGAGAAAGTACCTACAGTCTTCAGTTTTGTTGGCGTTGAATTCATGCAATAAAAAATCAATCCGTATCATAGCCAATGACTGTCGCCCTTTATCTCAAGAACTTAAAATTTTACCCTTGCCATGTATCTTCATACTTTACAATGTTTTAGAAATACAAAATACTAAGTACCCCACGAATGCACACTTTCATAATTTTAACCGTTTCAAGGTTAAAGTTAGGCACTCACTATTGGGGTACTACTCCATTGAAGAGTATTTGAATTGTGAGACATTTATCTTTCAATACGTTATAGTTCTGACTATTTTAGATGAAATTGTAATGTGATGTAGAGGTAATGTAATTGAATATGATTGTAATGTTATTGTAATGTAATATAATTGCTCTCTCACTTTGTATCTGACTTGTTACTATTCATACATTTTTGTAGTTAACGTGATGAAATAAATGTACTTTACTTTACTTTACATCAAACATCAACAACTAGGTTGTTGCATCTTGCAGCATCTACAATGAGGAATGCTTCTAGATAGTCACTTTTATTTCAGAAATACACAAGCACGCCTTCTTTCTAGAAAAGCCGATCTCACTGTGCCCAACATAAGTTTGTCAGGAGTAACCATACCTTTGAAGACATCCATTCCGATGCTTGATATTACTATCAGCAATAACCTTTCATGGGAAAATCACGTCAGATCAATTGCTAAAAGTGCATCCCAAAAACTTGGTTTTCTGTTTTGGGCCAGAAGCTCTTTCACTTTCAGTCAGCTGCTTATGATCTATGAGGCACAAATTCCACCTGTCCTGAAATACTGTTCCCATATTTGGAGTGCAGCACCCAAAAATACCCTGAAACTGTTGGATTCTGTCCAAAAAAGGGCAATTCGTCTCATGGGCGATGCCTCGCTCACAAACTCACTCACTTCTCTGGACCACCGTAGAGAAGTTGGCAATCTGGCTCTATTTTATAGATATTTTCATGGACGATGCTCTTCTGGAATATCAACAATTGTTCCTCCCTTGGCAGTCCCCGCGAGATTAACCCGTCGAGTTGAGGCTTCGCACCCCTTCGTGGTCACTTTGGAGACCTGCAGAACATCTCTTTCCAAAGACTCGTTCACCCTACGAACAGCGAGGCTCTGGAACACATTGCCAAAGTAGGTGTTCCCCGAGGCATATAACCTCCAGAAATTCAAGAAGAACACCAATTCCTACCTTATTTCCCTTGGTTTTCACGATGTTCTCTGAACATTACAGGATATTCCTTTACGTGGGAACAAGAACATACAAAAAAATACAATAAATGCTTTCTGAAATACAACTGGAAAAGGTGTAGTCAGCATAATACCATCATATCGAACTGTGTCAAAAAAACAATGCGATATTTATTCATGACCGGTTTCAATAATTTCGCATTCTGGATTGTCGAATTTGTTACTATCATCCTTGGCAGACTCAGGTGAATAAATAATTGGAAAAAAGGTATTTCACATACGACCTCCGACGCACAACTCATTTACATCACCTGTGGCCAGCAGGCCAACTCGCTGTCTGCCCAATCTGAACTTGACTAGAGAAATTACCATAATCAGCAAGATATCTGCAGAGTCGGACCTTTATTCCAAAGTCGAAATAAAACTATCAGAGTATAGATCTCGATCATATCTTAATGGGTTCCTTCAAAAATCAAATTGTAAGTTTGGACTAAGGTTATGACATTCGTCATTCCTAAAATAATTATCGAAACCATCAGCATACATTTTTCAAAACCAAATTCAATACGGAATGATGTGGAAATAAGTGATGTGTTCATTTGTTATTCAATAAGCACACCTTTACCACAGATCACCCAACTACACACATTAATTTCACATACAGTGTGTCCCAAATTCGATCCTCACCATTGGGATCTCAGTAACTAAGAGAGAAAGAGAAACGCTTAAATTAGCAAAGTTGATGAAAAACTGACAAAACCATTGGAAATAACACCAAAAAGTGCTATGAGAATTTTGAAATCATTTTTTCATAAAATCAATAGTTTCCGAGATATTCGAACAAAACAAAAATGCAAGATTTCAGTTTTTCTCAAATAACTCAAGAATGACTAAAGCTAGCCCGGATTTCTTAATAGATTCTGATTCAACACTAAAATTGCTACAACTTTGCCAATTCAACCGTTTCTCTATCTCTTATAGTTACTGAGATCCCAATGGTGAGGATCGAATTTGGGACACACTGTATAACCCTTCGATGTATACAGTACATAATACACTATTAGCAGAAACGATAATAGTATTTCTATGGCATACTCATGACGGAGAAAATATACTCATTTATTAACTCATTTGGTTACCGATCAGCCCATTCATTGAATATTGATAGTACAAAAAATATTCATTCATTTCCAAATCATCATCTCTCTGCATTCCAATCTAGACATTCGATTTGATATGTATTGATTGATGTTTTTCTCATTACTCTTCGAAATAATAGAGGGATCAAATGAAATGAAATCATATTATTGTTATCAAAGCTCGACAGCACAGCTACTCAGCTAGAGCAAATTCTTGAATAAGGTCCTGCATTCAATATTCAATAATAATTATAATTGCAAGTTCTTTGAGGTCAAGTGTGTAGATCTCAGCTAGTTCCGTTTGTCTATGGAAAGTTGGTTACTCAAAAAATAACAGGAAATCAAATTGAATTTTTGTACCAGCATTTCCTGCATATAGATGAGTCAGATATTCACCCAGTTGACTGCTCTTTCATGTTCCAGTCTAGAATAGAAAAAAAACATATTCAAGATTTTTATTTTTTTCAACGAAATAAATTTAATAAAATGCTAATTGAATAAACATATAAACATAACATAATAAATAAATAATGGTTTTCCACTTCATTCACTCCACAAGTGAGCTGGGGCAGAAAGAACGACTGGGGCAGCGTGCACATACATCCTTCAATGTATAATGTTGTAGTACAACCGTCTTCTAGCGAGAGTATGCTAGGTATCTGTGATTAAAATAAATAATTTCAAATCATTTTAAAGTGACTATCTAGAAAATCAGTGTACATCATCATCAGGTATAAAACGATTGGAACTTTTTCCTCCATATTTCCTTTAAATTACAATAACTATTATATCAGCTTTTGACCACTTTGGCTCACTTCATATTTCAAACACAATTATTTCATTCCATTTAAAATGAGTGCTCAATTTTCACACATATTTTCAATGGCAAATATCTTTTCCTATTTTGAATTTATGTATCTATAGATACGGAGTAGATGAAACTAGATATCCTTCAGATTTATTAAAATCGCAAACTCCAGAAGCAAGGTCTTCCTATGATCAATATCATTCAATATAACTTAAGTTCATTATTTATTGTAAGATTAGGTGTAGATGAATCCTGAATTCACTGTTTGATACTTCCGTAGGTATACCTACTACCGGTAGCTATTGTCAAGGCAATCCACCTGAAAAACACATTTCACACATTGTTCCATTGGTATTCCCGATTATTCAAAATTCAAACTCATAATCTGATGATGTATGTCATTGGAGAAGTTGAAGACAATGAAATTACGAGTTTATCGGTTTCATCCCAATCTCCGCTATAATCAATAAAAGATCATACCTACCTCAAATGCTATTTATAAAGAATTGATTCAAATCATATCGAACTCGTGATTTTATGTGAATACTAGGAGGTCATCGACTTGTAAACAATAATAAAATTGATGAATTGTGATGATGCTGCTTCCTTGTACTTATCACATCATCTGTGGGCTGGTGCCTTCAACGTTCTTCCGACGTTTTCATCGGGTGCTCTCTAACTAGCAAGGAAGTCTGAGGATTTCTGTATGCAGCTGGTTTTGATTTTGTGAGGACAGCTCTTTTCCTGAATAATTATATTATTTGTTGATATGCATGATACCTTGTCCACATGTACCTATCATTTAATGTTCGTTCTTGACTCTAAGTTTAGATGCCAGTTGAGGAATTATTTTGAAAGTCCAAGGGATACCGATACCCTGACCCTAAGATACTTCTTCCTCGAGTACGAACATTTATTCTTGGATCATATTGTCAAGGTGAAAAGTAGGTATGTTACTGTTAACAATCTTGAATTTTTTTCTCATATCACGAAACCGTATGTTCTAGAAATAAACGAGATGACAATAGTACTAAATAAGAAACTACAAACTATTGCACTGATACTGAAAAAGGCAATTGACGTATCTGAGCTTTTCCCCAATGGCCATTTCAAGCTTTCAACGGATTTGTTTCAACCTTTATGTGCTCACTGTATAGTTGATTTTCACAAGAATCCTCAATGAATCACTGCAGCAGTATATATGATATATATATGATATGATAGTGATAGTGCAACAGACATTGTCTTGTTCATCATCGGATAACAGATTGAAGGTTGAGTTATCTTTGATCAGATGATGAGGTAAAGGCCAAGATTATCTATTCCAGTCATATCTATCAATACGACTCAATACATCTCCATATATCTGACTAATATGAAATTATATTTCCGAATTCAATCACGATCATGAGAAACAGCCGACTGTAAAGAAATTATCATTCATCTATGTTGTTTTTCTTACCAATAAATCATTATCACAGATTGGAAAAACACATGTTAGGAAATTGTTCACATAATTTTTTTCAATGTGAATGAGAAATCGAAACTAACTCAAAAAGAAAGTGTCTAATCACAAAGCAATCTGCCTTCGCTATCGCTGATTTCAGTCAAATATCTCTAGAGGAATAATGGTTCCTACATTCAAATTTGAAGATTCTAGTTTGATATAGTTATTTCCATCTCCTACTAAAATATTAACCCTTGCTGTATCTCTGCAACAAATGATTTGATATCCAGACACGACCACCTTCAGCAAATACACCCCGAAAGGGGTTGCTCACAGATAAATCTACCTTTGCCATTGCTGATTTCAGATTAGCAACATAGTGCCTCTAGAGGAATGTTAGTTCCTACATTCGAGTTTGAAAGTCTAGTTTGATAAGATTTATTCCATCTCTCTCTCAAATGTCACCTCTTGCTGTATCTTTGCAGCAAATGATTTGAAATCCAGACACGCCCACATTCAGCAAATGAATGTTGGCAATTAATTAATAATGGCATTGGCATCCCACCAGACACACACTGAATACCTAGACTGCAAGAAGAGTTTCATACTTCTGGCAGGATCTACCAGAATTGGCTCATTCCAAGGCATACATTCTTCGAGAAAAATGTTAGAATACAGCAGGGATGACCTACGCTTTCTAATCGGCCTCCTTACAGGTCACTATCGTTTGAATTATCACATGTCAAGACTTGGGCTGTCGGATGTTCCAACGTCTCTATCTTGAAGACGATGAAACAGCAATACTTTGTGCCTGCCCCGCCACGGCTCCAATCAGGTTTTCGCTTTTTGGCAGGGTTTCAGTCTCGCCCTGAAAGATGACTAACCAAGTAAACTCATCGGCTTCATTAAGAAGCTGGATCTACTTTGTTTTAGTGCTTATTTTATAAATTAAGCTCCATGCAAGAATCAATATTTAATATCTACTGACATTCATTACAGAACTGACAAGCATTCTCTTTTATCTCCATTGTTATACGACGCTATACATAGTGGAGTATACTACGGCCTTGCCAAAAATGCTATCTCGGAAACTAAGCGAGATAGAGGTATAGTTACTTTGGAGAAAATGATCCCCATCGAATTTTGAGCAACTTTGGTTTTTGTGTGTGGTCTGTCTGTCTGTCTGTCTGTACTCTGTGTTAATCATAAATCGATATATCTCCGGAACCCTTAGACATATCGACTTGAAATTTTGCCATCTTATTGTACTCAAAACAATATTATGTCATTAAAATATGAAGGAAATCGGAAAACTCTAAGGTGGTTTTTCCGGGTTTTTTCGATTTTTCACCGGAAGTTTCTTGTAACCACTCTACAAATCGCAAAAGTGGTCCGATCGATTTCAATTTTTGTGAAAAAAAAACTCTATCATAGAGAGACGAAGCCTATTGAAATTGAGCAGGGTCGGAAAATTCCAAGTGGGTTTTTCAAGGAGATTTTCCGAAACACACGGTTCGCTTCAAAACGACATATCTCCTGAACCAATAGACTAAATACAAATTTGATGACGCAACAAATTATTATTCAACCATTTTTTCGTGCATCCATCGGAAAATGGAGAAACAAATGAAAATCAAAACATCAAAATTTGAAATCCTTTCAATTCAATATATATCGAAAACAAATGGGAAAATCGAAAATAATCAGAAGTGCAAAGTTATCCACTGGAACATTTCCTACAAATTATCACCCATAATTTTTTCTGTAAACCCAATAGTACAGGAAATAGAGTAAAAAATATGAAAAAAAAATAATTTGAACGACCCATAGGGTACCATGAAGATATATTGAAAAACAAAGATTATCGATAGATGAAGCTCATCGACTCCCACTGAACCATGAAATATTTTTTCCTTCTGTTGATTGGAAGATGGAACAAAAGTGTTGAAAATTGTATTCTCAGATAATTCCAAATATCTCGAAAACAACTGAAAATATCTGAAAATGTTAAGGAACCAAAATTATTCCTTTTGATAGAATCTACAAAAAATCCGTCTAACATTTTTCTCTGAATTCAATAGTTCGGGAGATACGATGAAAAAACTAAAAAATTAACAAGTTCCTAGATAATCACTTGCCAATAGAAAACAAAACAAAAAACAAAAGAAAGTAAAAAAAGCACACTCGACTGTCTTGATTTTTTTCCCATAAACTACATACCTAGCTCACTCGACTGTCTTCATTTTTCGCCAATAAACTAGGTACCTAGCTCACTCGACTGTCTTAATTTTTTGCCCGTAAACTACGTACCTAGCTCACTCGACTGCCTTGATTTTTCGCCAATAAACTACGTACATAGCTCACTCGACTGTCTTGATTTTCCACAAAGAAGATATATGTTGGCATTGTTTTAACTTTCTTTTGTTTTTGTTTTTTTAGTCCCTATTAGCAGTCGAGTGGGCTAGGTACGTAGTTCGTGTGGAAAAACCAAGACAGTCGAGTGGGCTAAGTACGTAGTTTGTGGGAAAAGTCTCCAGTTCTCTGAACTTTCATAGCGTCGTATACACATCTTTGGTGCCCAATGATAGTTTCAATATGAATATATGCTCATGATATGGTGCCATGGCCTCTACTTCCATCTTACATGAGCAATGATGAAATATCATCTGCTTTTATAGCGTCGTATAAATTATCTGACCCCTATACTAATCTAATACCTAATGAAATCTACATCTATACTAATCTGATACCTTTCAAAAACTACGTACCTCACTTGTTATAATACAGGGTGCTACAAGTATGCATTGGTTGAAGCCACAACGGACCCCCTCACTTGCAACCTAACCTAACCTAACTTAAATGAATGTTGTGTTCCTTTCCAGATCCCCTGATCATGGACACCATAGTACCAGACGATGTCAGCGGCATCGAGGAGGCCGACGACAAGTACTGTCCCACCGAGATCCAGGAGTTCTACAAGGGGGCCAACGTGTTCATCACAGGCAGCACCGGGTTCTTGGGCAAGATACTGCTGGAGAAGCTGCTGCGGTCCTGCCCGGAAGTGTCCACCCTGTACGTGCTGGTGAGGAACAAGAAGGGCAAGAATTTGCACACGAGGGTCGAGGAGATATTCGACGACGCCATATTCGATAGGCTGAGGCGGAAAAGCCCGAAATTCAGGCATAAGGTGGTGGGAGTGGCTGGGGACTGTTCGTTGCCAGATTTGGGGCTGTCAGTGCATGACAAGAAACTCCTACAGGATGAGGTGAGTTGGCCGACAATGAGTTTTTTAATTTATTCACTAGCTGACTCCGTAAACGTTGTTTTGCTATTCCGGGTAAATCAAATTCGAAGCATACATTTCATGCGACTGATTCTCGATATCTTCGCGTCCATGCCAAAACGACACAAACGCCAAAATGATCGCTTTTTACTACTTTGTACTGGAAAATAGGTAATCACAAAATCACATTCTGCATCCAATGGTCGAAACGGCATATTCGGCTTCATTCAATGTAATTCAAACAGCACAAATGCCAGTTGCCCGTGAGCATTCAATGGGGTAAGGTGCTTTGCTTGTGAGAACACAGTAAAAGTAATATTTGATTCATATGAAAGTGTTGAAACGAATATTCTCAGACAAATTATGAACATACAAAAATGGATATATATTTATATAAAGCAATACATTGAGAATTCGCATTCTCTATGTGATGAGAATATTTACTCTTTCTCAGTTGATTCAATAGAAAACAACTACTTTCCTGGCTATATGCCACGACGAACATTGAATTATATCTATTGAACACACACGATAAGAGTTTGAAAATAAAATATAAAAACTTCTGAAATTGAGAATTTGCTAACGATACTTTGTTGAACTAGCTGCACGAACTTCTAGTTCAAATGAAATTTAAATCATCCGAAATAGTAGTTTTTGAGGAAAAAAATATGAGGCGTTTATGCCAAAACATATTTAGATTCAATTATTCAAAGTTTTTTCATGTTATTCTGTGAACCTATCACGGATTGATATATTATGTAAGTAAGGTGATGATACTGAATTTCGAATAGAACTGCTTCAAAACTGCAATTATTGACTTTTTATTTACTTTGCAGATGAACATATCTAGAAACAAACAAATTCTGTTGATGGCGTCGAAAGAATAGTTTCAAACTGCAATGATGTCTCAATTGACGCTTCAAAATGTGATAACGATTCGAATGACAATGTAACATCAGGAAATTTGCGTTTTTTTTTTCATTGCAATTTAACGTCTATGGACGTTGAAACTCGACAGAACTTTCAAACTACGATCATTTTTGAACTTCCAATGTATACGTTGCACTCAAAATCGATATTGATACTGCGTCCATAAATGTTATAGAGCTCGAAATAGTTGTTGAAGTTCAATTTGAATTATTCAATCTACGTTCATCTTCGTACAAACAATGGATGTTGATTAAACTAAAATCAAATGAAATTATAGACGTCAAGTGGACGTAAAGCAAATGTCATGTGCTTTGAAGTACTTCATGTTCGACTGTGGATGAACGTTTTACATAATGTACTATTGTGCAAATGCGTGTCGTATGCAGTTGATCAATGACTCCTGTCCATTATCATGAATTATTCATTTCAAATACCGCCCGGATTTTTCCGTGAGTTACCTTGCAGATCTTACAATATACGTTGCGAATACTCGATGAGTTATTTGTTATTACCTAGAGAGAAAGATAAGAAGAATGGCAATACCCTCACTATTTATAGCTATAGCTGAATGTGAATGTAGCTGTATTAGAATTTGTTTACTTATTATTATGTTAATAAAATACAGTATACATAGCTATAAAAAAGTTGATCATGATTCATTCTATATTCTAATTTTCCCTTTCGAATAAATGGCTGACTGACAGAATGTTCATAAACCTGACGTGAAAAAATGATTACAATCATGTTTTTCGACTATGAAAAAAGTTCGTTATTCTCGTTAAAAAGCGCCATCACCAAGAAAAATCAATTATGAAATCACTGTGAACGATTAATGCTCAAAAAGTATATATCTATTGGAAAATATACGAATATACAATTTTTCATGAATTCCAAATGGAATTAGTGTTTCATCTTCATTCGTCAACTCGATTCTCAGTAAAAAAGTTGCCTTTTTAAAACTTCACAGGACTTCTAAAATGTTCTTGCTTTCATAATTCTTCATCTGCTATATTAATCCTCTAGTTTATTCAATTTATATCATGAACAAATATAAACAATTCTTATAAAAACATGAATATATCAAAGTTTCAACTTTTTCATGCAAATTATTAATTAATTAAACTTTCCGTCATAGTATGTCAAACTCCAGTCCACGAGAACAAATCACTATGCTACCAATTAATTATTTTACTACATTTTTTGTACTTTTTCGTCAGATTTCAACGCTTACGTCAAAGAACAATGCATGGTCACCAACTATTTTTTCTTGAAATATCTTTTTTAAGTAGCTATACTTAATGAACTTAACTGTCAATGTTTAAAAAATGCATAGATTTTTTTTTGTCCATCCTGTATCTCTTTGTGATGGCAAAATTCACTCTGCTATGTGACTGAATCGGTATGACAATTTCACTGCCGGAATTTATTGTCGGGGAATGTATATTTCAATTCTTCAAGCAAAACTTCTTGATTCAATCTCTCGAATAAACGTTTTCAATTGAAAATACCTATGACATATTGGGTTTTAATAAATTCAAGCAGGTACAAGTTAATTTAGAACTCATGCACATGTTCTTCAATATACTATAATTATCATTGACCTCGTAGATGATCTCATATGAGATCTAGATGCATTTTTGATTTCAATTTCAGGTGAACATAATCTTCCATGTTGCCGCCACTGTCCGCTTTGACGAAAAACTGAAGACTGCCATCGCCATCAACGTGAGAGCTACCCAGGACATCCTCCATCTGGCCAGCGGGATGTCCAGACTCGAAGCCGTCATACACGTGTCGACGGCCTTTGCCAATTGCACGTCCAAGGTCATAGAAGAGAAGATTTACCCCACCACTATAGATTATAGGAAGCTCATCGCCATGTCCGAAACTTTGACAGACAAAATGTTGGACAACTTGCAACCGATGTAAGTGAAAGATCAAATGATATTGACTACCAAAAAGCTTAAATTCCCAAAGTTGAGTATCATGTTAACAGAGAGTGGAATTTTAATATTGATATTGTGTGAATATTCCGGAATGAAAGATCAATTAGCTTGCAAACCAATGTTGGGTTAGTTTATCGCATCAATCACCTGTATTTCATTTGATATGCCGATATTATAATATACAAAGAACATTGTTTGTAATATCTTATTGTGAGATTAAAAATTGCCAACCCCTTGTTGGGAATACGTTTTTGAACAATAAGAAGAATCATTGTTGGAATATTTAACAAGGGGGAAGACCACTGATTTTTTAAAACGACATTATCGTTAAATCTATACTGAAAAACTACCAGTGAATTAATTTTGAATTTTTTCATTCATGCTAAGACGATGAAACAAATAAATTAGTATATATCCATTTCAAAACACACAATTCCTGCGCCATTTGAAATTTCATCAATTCATTGGTGTGACTGGTGCGACGTCTTATTCCCAACACGCCTATCGTCCTTGAACTGACTAATCACACTGCCGAATGACGAAGTATCAGAGAGAGATAGCTACAGTTCGGGACTAATACGTCACGACTCCACCATCATATTTGGCTGTTTGAAATATCGAATGAAATATGCTGATTTCAAAACGATATAGAATCGATTCCCTTCAACTTCAACTCATAATATTGATTGTACATAAAATGTAAATCATGATTCGTCGATTGAAAGCGGTTTGCACGGATTTCTCTCCTCAGTGGTCTTCCCCATTGGCTAATTCTACAGAATATTGAATTTTGCCAAATATTCGGAATACCCAACTAATATGAATGAGATTGTGAAAGGTACAATAGCTCTATTGTTCGAATATTCAAAAGAAAACAACTACTTCATGGCACCACAGAACATTCAATTATTTTACCTGTTAAGTATAGAAAAAACATATGATATCTAACACTGAGAATATATATACCCTATAACATTCAATGAAAAATATTTATCTTTTCAATATTACCTAGAATCAATTGAAATTGAATTGATGAAAGTATTGAAATAGAATTCATAACTAAGAAATCTAGATCCCTTAGTTATGAGATCTAGTTCAATGAATAGGATTGGTGGATCTTTTACTCAAGTAGTCAGGTAGTGCCATCTATCAGCAGACTGGTTTACGTTTTGTTCTACTTTGCAGCGTTGTAGGCGTAGGAGTCTGCACGTGTTGACTATAGATGGCAGCATCATAGCGTATGCCACGATTGCAGGGTCCTACCTTAGTACTAACGCCCCTAGATGGCCATAACATGACTAGATCATTATGTAAATCGTAGAAATCTTCCATACTCTAAGTGGTCCAATGTATTTTGAAAGAAAAACACAAATTTCAATGTCGGTCGACCACACTTTATATAAAAGTAAGATTAAAAAACAGTGACCGGTTTCGGCACAACGGCTATCATCAGACTGTGCAGTACAATAGTCACATTAGAATCATCAAAAAAGAGAGTTTACAAAATTAGAAAACATCAGAGAAGTCAGGTAATTAAAATGTTTCGTTTAAGACGGCTGGAGAGCCAGAAAAATCTGCTTTCCAGATGTTCCATCATTCCCCGTGAAAAACGTTGTATTAAAACGTTGACATATCTCGGATATTTGAAAAAATATATATATTCACCTCTCTTCTTGGGAATTTATTCCAGTTGAAGTTTACACTCGAAATAAAAGAAATGACATGTAGTGATGGACTATAATATATTGATAAACAGGACGAAGATAAAGAAAGTTTTTGACAATGTTCGAACAAATGTTTTATTTAGACAACTTAATTTTTTTTTTGCTTTTGAGGTCAGAGTTGGGTATCACAGTAACTCGTTACGTAAATTCAAATGAGCCAAAATTTTTTTGAAATCACTGCTTCACATCGATCAACTGGAGACTCTACTTTACAGGGGAAAAATATTCAATAAGATTGAATGAAAATCGATGATATCTCGAAATGCGGAACACTTTGTATAATAGTGTTTATGGTTAAATATGTTCATAATCATCCCACCTATGACCTCCTTTCAGATATACGTCGGTGAACCAAACACCCTGTATACATACGAGTCGGGAAAGTCAATGTTAGGTTCCTACCGTTTGTGGAGCTTTTTACATTCACTGATGGGCTTTCATCATGTAACGAAATGTGTATAAACTGACTTATTTTCATTTTCTCGTTATCCATTCTTGATACGTGCATGGATTTCGATGAGCCTATCAAACAATAGGAGCATTACTCCACATTATTCATCTCACGTAGCTCTATCCATATCAGCAGATTTTTCAAATATAAAGGGACGAGGAATATCAAGTAAATTTATCATATTGGGATTGGGTAATGTGATTTGCAAGAATTTCCTTCATTTAGAATTAATATTTGTGTACGGGATGTTTGCGAATTATACATTGACGAACTTTCAATACGCTATGAATTTTTAAAATGGAATAAATTAATTTACTTTTAATCCAAGTATATTCAGAAGGGAAATATTATGCTGAGTGGCGAAGGAAGGTAAACACATGGAATTTATTATCCAATTTCAATAATTTTTTGAATGCAGGTCTATCTTGGGCCAAATAAAACTAATTAAAATATCAGAATTCTTGAAGTAAGGTTTATCAATTATAACATAGGCTAATGTCTGTAGAATATGCACAGAAATAAAAATTGTTTGAAACTACAAAATTTTTGTAAATTCAACAAAATCTGAGTGTCATATATCCACGACAAAATATTTTGTCACCGCAACAAATGTTTTTTGGCAGTTTTCAATTCAAAATTCATTTGATGTTACTTATTAATGATTCAAATCAACAGCAGGAATTGGTTCCTATAATACAATATCTGCTCTTATGAACGATTCAGTTGAATGATTTTCTTGAATATAATTTCATTCAAGTGACAAAATTTTTCGTTTTCCAGAGATTGAATATGTTAAAATAACAAAATATATTGATCGATCTACCAAAATATTTTGCTGAATAATATTTAAAAAATCCAATAACTGAATTTCAAAACTAAGAGGAATTAGAGATCAATTTCCTCAGTTGATTCTCTGTGAGAGACGAATAGCAGTGTATTGACATTAATTTTTTTTTTTCAGGTTGTTGGATAAATACCCAAACACTTATGCTTATACAAAACAGGTAGCTGAAGATGTAGTGAGACAGTGTGGAGAAGGTCTACCCGTAGGAATCATAAGACCATCAATAGGTATATTGCCAATATAAACATTAATTTCAAAGTTAGGGAATAAACACAATACATCGATCATTTCACTCAATTATCAATAATATTTACATTTACATTTCATTAAGACCATCGACTATATATCATCACATAAACATCAATTTCAAAGTCAGGAAATGAACACAATACATCGATCAAAATCACTAGTACACTTTATCCACAATCACTTCATAATTGAAGAAGTTAAATCCATACTTATGAACTGTAAGAAGTACCACTTTATCAACTGGTGGGGTAATGAAATTACTTTATTCCACCATTTTTATTTATTGACTTACAGAATGAACATGAAGCTCTTGTGTAATTTTAAGTGGAAAATTTCGGTGATTCCCCAGCGAGCACAAAAACATCTCAGAGATGTTAAAAGTACGAGATTTCGAGACATTGAACCTCCACTGCGATGTTCTGTTCACACATGAATAGAACTATTATAGAACAGCCAATGTCCGCCGCAGGCGGCAATTATCGAGATGTCCTTGATATGTCACAAAACTACCTTCTCCCTAGTTCTTTTTGAAGCCTTTTCATGGACACAACAGAACATTTTCAACGCGTCTTGCGCACATTAAATCGCTGTAAAAAAACCATTTTCGAGGTACTTTTCTAAAGCCTTTTGGCAAAATGAATTTTTGCATAGGATTCCATTCCACTTGAATGAAAAAATGCATTGAAAATAGATTGAACATAAAAATATTTTCTTGATATGAAATTACCCTCTTAATCGGTTTCTGAGTAGTGCTTACTACACACAGACATATAATTGGAAATAGGTTTCCCAATTTTCGAAATGTTCTCCACAATGCATAATTTTGCAACTGCGGAGAAGCTGTGTATTGATAAATTCGTACTTTTATATATTGATTACACTGAGGCACCGAACAACACATCTTGCATCTGATGGTCATTATTACAAACTAAATAAGTCTTCTAACACAATAAACTTCACCAAATTCCTTTCTGTTCGTTCGCATCGTGATGTAAGCGTGACACGCTGCAAACGCGAATGCCAATTATTGCGAACAAGAAGAACAAAATCGAAAACAAATCAGAATTCATCGTATTGTGACGTAAGCATGAGACGTTGTGGTGGGGCAAACAAAGAAAGGGCACAAAAGAACAAGAACAATACTTTCAATATCCTTCTAAGACCTCTTTGGGAAGTGCATATTACGCCTCAAGAAAACATCCTCGTGCCTACATTTCTAAAACATCCCAAAACATCCCAGGGACACCTCTCAGTAGGCAAACAAAGAAATGCCACGGAAGAACAAAAACAATACTTCAATATCCTTCAAAGACCTCTTTGGTCAGTGCATATTGCGTCTCAAAATAACAGCTTCATGCCAACATTTTCAAAACATCCCAGGGATGTTTGTGCTCGCTGGGTCTGATTCTATATGAATATGATTGTGAATGAACCGTTGTAATTCTTTCAGGTTTCAGATACAATTCGAAATAAAATGCAATGTAAAACACTTAAACAATAAATACCTATTAGTCGAGTAGAAGAATCCGTTTCTCGGTCGGTGTTTTGCCACGAAGGCCCATCATAAATCTCCCGATTATTTTCAGTGGTCTCCACCTACAGAGAGCCCATCAAAGGCTGGATCAACAACATGTACGGTGCCACAGGGGTCGCAACTGGGGCCGGTATCGGTCTCATCCGCACCTTACATTGCGATCCGGACTCCAACGCCAACATCATACCCGTCGATATGTGCGTCAACTCCATGATTGCCGAGGCCTGGGACGTCAGCAACAGGTTCAGGGAGGCTAAAGAGGCGGACACGGCCTACGAGATCCCCATATGTAACTTCGAAAGTAGTTGTGATAACGTAAGTAGCGTTCTACTACATGGAAATGGTATATTAAGGCTGCGAGACAATCGAAAATTTATGCAATAAGTTCAAAGTCAAGATTTGAAACAGAATCAAAACAAAAGTTGGAATTCCACCAATTAGGTTGTGTCAGAGGCTTTCCAGAAACAAGAATATTCTCCACTTTGCTGATTCTCCTCGGGACATTCAGTAATTTCAGAGTATTATTTTCGGTTTTTATGTCGGTATAATAAAAGTAGATTGTTTTATTAGGATCGAAAGTGACACTTTGTTGGACAAGCGAATTTTGCATTTGCGAGGCGGAGCGTTTAGCGAAGCCGAGCGAAAGTCACTTTTGATCCGAATGAAACATGCTATTTTTTCTGCAACCGAAACAATTAACTCAAATAAACATGTGAAGTAACCATCACCAATGCCGTGCCATACGTATGCAATGCAACAAATATTGACAAATAATCCATATGGTGAGAATATTCTACCTGCATTAACAGCAGGTTAGGTTTTCTAGGATGTTCGAATTGTAGTTTCAATATAAATACAACCACAGAGTGACATATTTGTGTAGGGACCAGGTGCTCTAATGGCAAATACCGCGCCAGTGCCAGCTATAGGAACAAGACGTGGAAAATGTTAGGTTAGTGAGCATATCAACAATGATAGTGATTATTTATTCCTCTCCATACTACACTGTGTTTGACTTGATAATCAAATGGAGCTAAACAATATCTTTGTGTGAGATAAAAAACTATTGCTTGCCGTGATTATTCAAAAACAAGTTATCCATCCCGAGAATAACGAATGAAATACAGATCAAGCAAGTATTTGAATCTTGAAGGCTTCCCTGATCAAAACAATAATACTTAACTGAGATGTTTATAATTCCAATCCTGAACTATAATAAGGTGTATTTATGTCTCCAGCATAGGTATGAAATGCCAAATCTGCTGAAATCGGAAACAAATCAGGTATGCGTCTCAACCCAAATAACCAACCGTCACAATGTTGTTTATTCTTTAGGACGTCCAGTACATCCTTTTTAGTTCCTAGGAGCTAAAGTTCAACTTTAGCTCCTAGGAACTAAAATTCAACTTTAGCTCCTAGGAACTAAATATGTTGCCTAGCAACATACCTATTTTTGTGTCAGTAATAGAAACGTCAATTTAAGAGCTTATTTTGGTATCAAAATGGACGACTTTTGTGTCGGTTGCAGAAAAAATTAATTATAATCATGACAATGTGCATTCTTTTTATACTTTTTTGACGAAGAATTGCTGTAATTGGTTGAGTTTCTAAATTTTAAATCATAAGAATCATCACGTCCGTATCTTAAAACATGGAACCCATTTCCAAATTCATAAATTTGTGTTCTGCTGTTCGCCACAAGGACCTGTGTGTTTATTTCATAATACTTATATACTAAATTATGAGACTTGACACTATTAACATATAAAACTTCAATTGTGTTGCAGCCTCTACATAACAAGAGTTGGAAATAGCAGAATTGCTTTACAACTCAAGAAATGTACTATACTGTTGCTGCGACTGCACTGTTCTTCCTTCAGGATAGTACAGATTGAAATATTGGAAAATTGCATACCGAGCCATTTTCCTCAATTTGAACTAAAATGAAGCCGGTTTTTCTTCATATCATAACAACATAATAACACATTCGATAATCATATAAAATAATCATTTATCGTTATTTATAGTCACTGTGTAGTTGTTGAAAGTAATAGAATATTTTCCGAGTTTCCAGTCCATGAATATTTTGTAAAGGATTTCGTATCTTTCACGAGACTCCACGGGTAGCAATTCATTTGTTGCCATTTTTGCTTTTTCCAGAATTTCTGATGGTGAAAAATAATCTCATCGTCATCGCTTGACATTTTTCAACTGAAATTTTGAAATATCAACAGCAAATAATCATTTAAAATAGTCACTTTTCTATTCAGTGCGCGAAACGATACTTTGGTTGTACAGTATCGTGAACATATACTCGTTAGGCAAAAATAATTTTATATTTTCAGATTCTAAATGGAGGCACTCAAACACATTTTTATTCACTCAGGACGGCTTCTACCGATGAGTAGTCGAGGGCGCTTGTGATAAGGCATTCCCTAGGCGTTCTTCTCAATTACGGGTTGATTTGAACATCGTCGCTAGCACTATATTTTATTTTTGCCAGGCGTGTATACCTATGTATGGTGTCATATACACACATATTATTATGTAGATTTTATGCGTGCTTATATTTTGAGTTATGTAAATAAGAGAGTAAGGTTTTTTGCAAATAGATAGGTCACCTTACTGATGCTTCGGCTTCTCAAGTCTCATCAGTACCACTAGGATTTGGTTTTTGATTCTTTATTTTTTGTTACAGCCAATAACTTGGAAATATTTCATGTTCTCGTCCGTTCAAAATGGAATGAGAGCACCGTCTGCGAAGGCTATATGGTATTTCAGTTTCCGACTCCAGAAATCGTATTTACTGTACTTCCTCACAACCCTTTTGATACACACAATTCCAGCCATCATTGTGGATGGAGCGTTATTATGTATTGGAAAGCAACCAAAGTAAGTAAAAGTAATACCTGGTAATAGTATATTTTCTACTACCAAGGTGTATATTGATTTTTCTTCACCACTACCAATATATTTCATTCCTTATACTTCTGTGAAACAGAAATTTATACTTGTTATCACTATGAAAGCACTTCTTTCCAATTCTAATTAAAATCTAGTGGTCATGATCATGACAGCATTATGACGAATCGTTATTGATAAAATAGATACGGACTAGATTCGAGTGCCATTCCTGCAAATTATGCATCTGAACAGTTAATTCGGGTTAATTATAACAGAGGTAATTATGTCTTTATCATCAACTACACCTTTTCCTGTTTTATTTCAGAAAGCGTCAATTCAATTTCAATTTATTGACTAGTGGATCATAAAATTGCTAGGACTGCTAGGATCATTTGAGCATTTGTGTACACTACTCGCTAGAAGTTCAAAAAATCATGATGACACTTCCAGACAAATATTCATGTGACCAATATGAACTAATTTATATATTTCTGGATTTCAGGATGATGAAAGTTTACTCAAAAATCCACAAATTCTCCTCAGTTATCTCGTATTTCGCGACGCAGACGTGGATATTCAAGTCCGATTATGCCCAAAAGCTGTGCCATAAAATGTCTGACATGGACAACGAGATTTTCTTCAGCGATCTCAAAAAACTTGATTGGGAAGAGTTCTTCAACCAATATCTGTTTGGAGTCAGGACGTACTTGATAAAAGACCCTACAGATAACATTGAAGAAGCCCTAGTTAGGTGGAGAAGGTAAAGTATATACATTAGTGCTGGGAAAAACTAGTACCCTTTCTTATGCATAGTATATTATTTAACGACCACGGAATGATAGTCATTCCCCACGAGGATACTAAAACATTATTTCTTGAAGACCCATTGTTTGGAGAAATGTCACAAATGAACAGATTATCAGAATTGTATGCCCAAAGATACAGGGTTGCGAGAAAAATTTGAATGCTGTGCCTATTGAAGATCTAAAGACACCTCACTTGTCACCACTGACATAATTTCTAAATATAAAATGTCGAAATATTGAATATTGGATCAAAATAATATTTTTTTATTAACTGAATGTGTTGTTATTGACTTGTCAAATTCCCAAAAAGATGGTTTTATCGTCCATTCGAATACCCAAAAAATTAAGAGACATTTGCAAATGGGACGAGAATATATAGAGATGTATTTCGATAGAACTGAAGATTCACTAGTTGAAATAGTTAACTACTTCTTGTGTATACACCTCTTATAATGCGTCAGTTGAAATTAAACATATATTCAAATATTTCAAATAATGAATGAAACAACAGCTTTCGAAAAAAGGTATATGAGGATGTCTCGTCAGTTATCGATGAATGGAAAATATGGTTCATCCTTAAATGCATCAAATAATATATAATTTCACTCCTGTACATAAAAACTCATTTCATATCTTATGGAATGGATTTGTCTTTCATATTATTTCTTCAGGTGTTTCAAGGCATGACAATAATTAAACTTCAGATCTTCTATAATAGGTACTTAAGTCTGCTGCATTGATTCAATAATCTGAAGTCTATTTTTTTTTTTCAGGCTGTATTGGGCACACATAACATTGAAAACTGTACTCGGATTTTTGCTGTTGAGGTTGTGTTGGTATATACTATCACTTGTTTTCGGTTCTATGTTCTGAGACCATCATCTAGATTTTAGTTTGTATAGCTTATTTTAACTTATTTTAATTCCTACAATAATACAATGACTATGTAATGATGTAGTGATATTTCTTATTTATTCTATTTTGTATTAGTTGAAAATATATTATTTTTAGACATTGTATACAGTTGTTTCATTTATTCTATTCTATTACCCAGCGAGCACAAAAACATCTCAGAGATGTTAAAACTACGAGATTTCGAGACATTGAACCTCCACTGCGATGTTCTGTTCACACATGAATAGAACTATTATAGAACAGCCAATGTCCGCCGCAGGCGGCAATTATCGAGATGTCCTTGATATGTCACAAAACTACCTCCTCCCTAGTTCTTTTTAAAGCCTTTTCATGGACACAACAGAACATTTTCAACGCGTCTTGCGCACATTAAATCGCTGTAAAAAAACATTTTCGAGGTACTTTTCTGAAGCCTTTTGTCAAAATGAACTTTTGCATTAGGATTCCATTTCCCTGGAATGAAAAAATGCATTAAAAATAGATTGAAAATAAAAATATTTTCTTGATATGAAATTACCTTCTTAATCGGTTTCTGAGTAGTGCTTACTACACACAGACATATAATTGGAAATAGGTTTCTCAATTTTTGAAATGTTCTCCACAATGCATTATTTTGCAACTGCGGAGAAGCTGTGTATTGATGAATTCGTACTTTTATATATTGATTACACTGAGGCACCGAACAACACATCTTGCATCTGATGGTCATTATTACAAACTAAATAAGTCTTCTAACACAATAAACTTCACCAAATTCCTTTCTGTTCATTAGCAGCGTGATGTAAGCGTGACACGCTGCAAACGCGAATGGCAATTGCGAACAAGAAGAACAAAATCGAAAACAAATCAGAATTCATCGTATTGTGACGTAAGCATGAGACGTTGTGGTGGGGCAAACAAAGAAAGGGCACAAAAGAACAAAAACAATACTTTCAATATCCTTCTAAGACCTCTTTGGGAAGTGCATATTACGCCTCAAAAAACATCCTCATGCCTACATTTCTAAAACATCCCAAAACATCCCAGGGATACCTCTAAGTAGGCAAACAAAGAAGTGCCACAGAAGAACGAAAACAATACTTCAATATCCTTCAAAGACCTCTTTGATCAGTGCATATTACGTCTCAAAATAACATCTTCATGCCAACATTTTCAAAACATCCCAAAACATCCCAGGGATGTTTGTGCTCGCTGGGTATCATATAATGTTACATAACAGTGAACGGATCCAATCTCCATATATAAAGATATATATACTATGTTTCTTCTAGCAATTTCAATAATCATTTTCACTTTCACGCTAACTCGATTATTCAGAATCTATAGTATTTTTCATGGCGACATCATAAATTCAACAAGCGAAGTGCTGTGGATGAGAATAATAATTACATGTTTACGAAGTATGTATAAATTGGAATCTAGGAAAATATTTACTGGAAAAAGTGTTTTCATTAATGAAAAATTCACAAGCTTTGTTGTTTTCGAGGTTATTTTGTTCATTCAGAGGAAAGAGTTGGCCTCTTTCGTCAGAAAGTTCACAGGGCTAATGCTCAGAAATACCTACCGATGGCAATAAAGTTCTT
Organism: Phaedon cochleariae; assembly: GCA_918026855.4. Classification (NCBI taxonomy): domain Eukaryota; kingdom Metazoa; phylum Arthropoda; class Insecta; order Coleoptera; family Chrysomelidae; genus Phaedon; species Phaedon cochleariae. Next base: position 43,800,270 of record OU896717.1, on the reverse strand, counting down.
CAACTGTAAAAATAGGTGAGTGACATGGAAATGTATAATTGAAGACGGCTGTGGTATTACTCAAAAATTTTTTGCAACCACACCTTAAATCAAGTTTCTACACTACAACTATACATTTAAACTGAAAAAAAGAAGTACTTTCTTTCAATTCTAGAAGCTGAAGTAGCTAAATAGTCGAAATCAAATTCAAATTTAAATTCACTTCGGTAGTTTTTCATTGTGTTGTATTGTAATGTGTGTATGAGGGGTGAATACACTACGAACTAAAATATTTATTTTCTGCAACCGACACAAAAGTCGTCCATTTTGATCCCAAAATTAGCTCTTAAATTGACGTTTCTATTACTGACACAAACATAGGTATGTTGCTAGGCAACATATTTAGTTCCTAGGAGCTAAAGTTGAATTTTAGTTCCTAGGAGCTAAAGTTGAACTTTAGCTCCTAGGAACTAAAAAGGATGTACTAGACGTCATCAAGAATAAACAACATTGTGACGGTTGGTTATTTGGGTTGAGACGCATACCTGATTTGTTTCCGATTTCAGCAGATTTGGCATTTCATACCCATGCTGGAGATATAAATACACCTTATTATAGTTAAGTATTGAAATTATAAACATCTCAGTTAAGTATTTTTATTTTGATCAGGGAAGCCTCCAAGTTTCAAATACTTGCTTGATCTATATTTCATTCGTTATTCTCGGGATGGATAACTTGTTTTGAATAATCACGGCAAGCAATAGTTTTTTTGTCTCAAACAACGATATTGTTTAGCTTCATTTGATTATCAAGTCAAACACAGTGTAGTATGGAGAGGAATAAATAATCACTATTATCATTGTTGATATACTTACTAACCTAACATTTTCCACGTCTTGTTCCTATAGCTGGCACTGGCGCGGTATTTGCCATTAGAGCACCTGGTCCATACACAAATATGTCACTCTGTGGTTGTATTCATATCGAAACTACAATTCGAACATCCTTGAAAACCTAACCTGCTGTTAATGCAGGTAGAATATTCTCACCACACGGATTATTTGTCAATATTTGTTGAATTGCATACATATGGCACGGCATTGGTGGTTACTTCACATGTTTATTTGAGTTAATTGTTTCGGTTGCAGAAAAAATAGCATGTTTCATTCGGATCAAAAGTGACTTTGTTCGACTCGCAAATTTTGCTTTCGCTCGGCTTCGCTAAACGTTCCGCCTCGCAAATGCAAAATTCGCTTGTCAAACAAAGTGTCATTCTTGATCCTATAATAAAACAATCTACTATTGTGTCCTCTCATTTCACTATACCCGATAAGGTTGTTCGGTAGTAGGTAATCATCCCTGAGAAAAATAAGGGTGGGTATGTTAGTGAATAGTAAAACTAATACCCATCGGTGGATGTATGTCATCTGTGACGGTATTTACCCCTTATGTATACAATGGGAAATATCTACGAAACCTTTGACAGTGTGATTTTAATCCGGAAATTATAGGTGCTCTTTCTGATCATGCATCAATAAGTTGTGTCCATTCTCATTATTATTTTGTTCAACAACAACACTCCAAGCTGGCAAATATCTGATTTATATTTTTCAGGAAGACGATGCAATATTGATATGATTGTCGAAGATTTGCAGGTATCCTTGGAAACATTCTCTGTTATGAAACCTTTGCTTCTCACCTCAAGACTATTCGGTTTGTTCCCCATTAGTTACAAGAGATTTGGAGCCTACTATAGATTGAAATGGTCCAATATTTATGCCATTTATAGCTACCTATTGTCTCTCACCTTAAGTGAGTTTTTAGAAATCGAAATTCTGGTGGTTACATTGTCATGTCTAGTAATCCAAATTTGTATGATTTCATTCTAGTTATTTGGACCTTGACCGGTATGATGAGAGATATGAAAGAAGTTGCAGAAAATTCTCTTAGGATGACCAATACAAAAACAGAATTCGTCACCTGTTGTGACATTAGCATAGTGATACTCATTGTGTGTTTTGGAATAATCACATTGCCATTCAAAATTCGGAAATTTTGGAAGTTGATGAACTGCTTGAACCAGGTGAGGGGGCATAGTGATCATCCTTAAGAAGAGTCATCAGTAGTTATTGTTAGTTTTATGTTATGTTCATGAATGTTACAGGCAGACAAGATGATTCCAATCAAATCTCCAAGGAAATTCACAATGGCGTCAATCTACTTCTTGCTTATCGTGATTTCAACTTTTTCTATTCTCTTCAGCTGTGACATAGTTTCATGGTTTCGTAAACTGAATGAAGCAGGTCGAAATCCCTTCACCTATTTCAGAGAATATTTAGGTTTCTACTTTCTCTATGCCATAGTCATCATGAAAGGAGTATTTTTCTGGCATGTGGTTTTCTTGATAAAAATCAAGATTTCTTTGCTGAATAATAATTTATTGGATATCAAACATAGAGCGTCGACTAATGCCCATATTAATGCCATGGAACTTGTTGGTCAGCGGAGTCTGGATGTAATTTCTACAACTACAACACTTCAATTCTTGTCATCGTCAGTAACTAATGAATTGAAGTTTGAAAGTTCCAAAACTTTGGGTAAGCATACAAGTTTTTCTGTTTCTGCAATGATCTTCTTCACATTTGTTCAGCCAATTGAATAAACTACATGATTCTTTATCATATCAATATGAGCCTTTTTCTACGATGCAATATATAGAATTATATCCTCGGTTTTATTGTTTTGTTTTTCAGTAAAAGAATTTATGGCATTGACAAAATATCACGAGAAAATTGTTGAAGCCGTTGATATCGTTAATAATTCAATTGAATATGGAATACACGTAAGTATATAGGATTATAGAAAATGAATATTTACGACACGAGTATCTTAAAGACTCAGATATTTTACCTACTACCTACCAAAAACGCTAATTATTTAATCAAAAATATGTTAATATTCCTACTTGTCGTGAATCTGTTGTGTTCGGTTGTCACTCATTCTGTGAACTGTCAACTTACACGCGTTAATTTCAATTTCAGAAAAAAATTATTGACATGAATTCTGATCACGAAAGTATCGATTCAGATATAGAAATTGCGCCAAAAGAGGCAATTCAAACCTGAGAAGTACCTGCTATTTATGAATGATTAGTTCTTCTTTCTTATTAGGAATTACCCGAATCCTTGCTATAGGACTGTAATGTCTTTGAGAGCAATAAAGAATCTATCTATCTATCTATTTCTTATTTTGAGAGAATAACAGGAATTTGAGAATTTTTTTTTTCACTTAACCGATCAAGTGCGAAACTCAAATCAGTGTCGTAATGTTTCAAATAACATATTGGTAGCAGGTAAAATTTACGTACCATGTGCGTAAAGTGACATTTCCGCACTTGTTACTATTTCGAGCAAAACATTGTCCGAGATATATTCGAAGACACTTTTGAAGAATCAATTTTGGAATTTCACTCTATATACTGAATGTTCATCAATAAATCATGTTTTCAATTATTCCTGGTGGTTAATTTATTCCCAGATCCTGATGTTGAGCTGCCTGCTGCACTTGATAGTGACTCCGTATTTCCTGCTGATAGAGATATTATCGACCAATGGTAGTCTGATCGTCATGATGCTGCAAACCTTTTTCATTTTAGGCCATATTGGAAGAGTACTGATTATCGTAGAGCCTTGCCAACTATGCATTGAAGAGGTACTAGTATAGACACTCAATATTCAATAATATTTTTTCTCGCAAACGGATCGTTAAACATCAATCTAAAAATTGTATAATTCTTTATATAAGAGTGTTGAAGAATCGTATTCTATAGTACACTAAAAATAAAATGAAGCCTGACAAAAAATGGGCATTCTCATTGCATCGGTTACGAGTTTCACACCTCTCTGTATATCATATCACATTTTCGGTAAGATTTTTAGGATCATATTACCCTCAGGTACTGGATTTCGTGATTCTAGGATCACTGGTACCAACACAGATAATTGTACCTTCAAAGAGCTGTAGCTCTCTTAGGAAGTATTTTCAGACACATGTTGATGGAGAGAATTTTTCTTATTTTTATCTGCATGATTATACGTCCCGGAGTAACGTAATTCTAGGGCACCATTAATATTAAATTATATAACACCACCAGTTGCTACGATGACAGATACACAAAGCTTCATCATATCCGGGTTTGCATGGCACCAAGAATCGACTTGTTCATCAAGTACAATCATATGGCTTACCTTCTAAGTTATGCCTTCTCCTTTCGAATTTTTCTTCAGTCAGAACGCTTTATGTAGGCGGTGAACGAAGTTCCACAACCTAACCTAATCTAATCTGATTTCAATATATTTTCCTTTTTTTTTCCAGCACAAGAAAACATTGAACATATTATGTGATCTGTTAACTTGTGAACTTGATGAAGAACTGAAAAAAGTGGTGAGTTGTCATCTAACAGCATATCAAATGTTCATAGTCATGTGAAAACAGGACATTAATACTTTTGGGTGTATGATAAATTTACATTCATCATACAGGACGTGGAAAGAAATTCTGAATTGAGACTCTATCACGAATCTGCGATTATAGAGGTCTATAAAAATCACAAGTTTCCATCGTTCAAGTTTGAACCCCCTGATTGGGTATGAAAGTGTTGAAAAGGAATATTCTCAGATAAATTATGGACATACAAAAATGGATATATATTTAAATGAAGCAATACATTGAGAATTCGCATTCTCTATATGTGATGAGAATATCTACTCTTTTTCAGTTTATTCAATAGAAAACAACTACTTTTCTGGCTATATGCCACGACGAACATTGAATTATATCTATTGAACACACACGATAAGAGTTTGAAAATAAAATATATAAAAAAACTTCTGAAATTAGGAATTTGCATTCTCCTTCAGACAAAAATATGTATATGCACACATCATTCTGAATATTCAACAGAAAACAACTACTTTCCTGGCTATTCAATGCTGAATATATTGGTAGGTTATATTTCTATATCATTATATACATCATATTATTCATCCGATTTGAAGATTTTTCATGTTCTCCTTTTGAATGTTCATCAGATATAATTCAATGTTCGACGTGGCAAATACAATAATATAATTCGATGTTTCATTACTTTTTCCAAGTGGCTAAGCGTAACCTGGCTCAACAAAATCCAATCAGCATTATTCGTAGTCTTAGAAGAGTATCTCATGGGCAACATGAGTGTAAAGCCATCTAGACAGAAGAAAAGGAACACTCCACAAAACTGATATGAGTGGCAATAAATATTTCCTAATGAAATGGGTATATCAGTTTTGTGGAGTGTTTCTTTCATTTTAGTCTAGATGGCGTGACACTCATGTTGCCCATGAGAGATTCCTCTGAGACTACAAATAAAGTTACGCTTACCGGTGGTCATCTGACTGCTAGTTGGAGACTACCCTACACTGATGAGAGCCAAAAGCTCGAAACCGGTCTGTAGGTTGTCGTTGCATTAACCTGGCTAAATCGAAATCAATAGGCATTAAGGAAAGAAACACTTGCATTAGTATTCGTTATGCAATGTTCTGCTCTCCGTGGAAAGGAAATTAGTTATTTTACTCCCGTCATCTACCATTGAACATTTGGGGAAATGAATTTGAGTTTTTTTGTATTTATTCAACATTTCAATCCACTTTGAGCACTTTGATCTATGACATTGTTGAAGTCAGTAAAAATTTGAGAGCGATGAATGTTAAAATATCCAAATATGCTAAAGAATCTGTTGAGACGGCAACGCTGTATATCTGACTGAATAGCAACATCGAAATTTCTCGACGACCAATAGACGGTCAGCGTGTTATAGTACTTATGATGTCAGTACTGCTGACGATTTTCCGTCGTGTTCTAACGGGATAATTTTTTTTGGAAATCTATTTATTTCTTCTAGAAGGAATACAGATTTTTAAAAAATATCTTTTTTTTTTTTTCACATTGTGCTGAATTTCATAGTTTATTTTTTCTAAAACTACTGTCTCTGACTATAATTCCTCTCATTCTAAGATCTATCTAGTTGTAAATTATTAGATCATTGCGCTTATAACTGTTTCAAATTTGATCATGTTTTTTTTTTTCAGGTTACACTATTTTCGTTGCAGCATAGCTATTGTAAACTCAAATTCTCTTCTTGTGGATATTTCAAAATCAACAGGTCTCTATTGACATCGGTAAATTAATAAACAGCTTGAATCAATATCAAGATATGCTATATTGATTTCTTCACTTTTCAGATAGCAGGTGCAGTGACTACTTACCTAGTTATTCTGTTTCAATTGAACAGCAATTGAAATTACCCGTGAGTTGGTGCTATAGTGCCTTCTTCACATCGTTGTAGCCACTGTAACTATGAAAATCTTTGTAGATATGGTTTTGATAAATGCAGATGATAATTACCATAGCATCGAAATATCGGCTGACAGCTATTTGTCATGAAATTAGTTGACATTTTGATTTCTGATAGTTTGGTTGCAATTATCGCAATAAACATCGGAAGCAGCTGCGATAGTGAGTTTGAAAATGTCCATACTTATACGAAATTTCCAATGTAACAGTTAGTAGGTATAGGTATATTCTGTTCAAATTTCAGTATTTGATACAAATGAGAATTGATAAAGAAGAAATTGTAATCTACAAAGAAATATATATGGAAATGTGTCTCATTGATTTGATATTCTACATGGTTGCCGAAAAAATAGTGTACACAACACGTCGAAAAACAGTTTTTTTGGACTCGCAGACTTCCAGGAGTCGCCTACGGCTCGGCCTAGATATTTGTCTACTCGTCCAAAAAAACAGTATTTTCCGAACTTGTTACGTTAATTACTATTTTAAATCTCATGTATGATGACATCACGAATAGAGTATTACATAAATTTTGATATACCGGGTGACACAGCAGGAGACATGTAGCAGCCTGTAGTTTTTTTATTTGAAGAGATAAAATTTTGAAATTGACATATAATATATGACAGCGCAATTTACGAACTTAGTGACAATTTTTTTCAAACACCTGTTTGACCGGAAGTGACCCCAACTTTTTTTTTTAAATATCACCCTGTATATTTCTTCAGTCTATATTTTTTGCCTTGAAATTCTCTATCCAACCATGTATCACAAAGTGGCATTTATTTCTTAATTCGCTGTTGAATTGCTTTTTATTCAAAAAGAATAAGTTGGCTGTCACATGAATTCGATGATATTATTCAAAATGTTTTGATATTTTGATCAATGTCTGCAGGTTGTCAATAGCTTGTTTGAGTCAAGATGAAAACCTTCGAAAATAACTCATGATATTGAGGAATCTAAGATAGGTACATATTTTTTCGAATTCAGCTACTCGTACAGAAACTATCTGTCTTTTATTTTCGCCATGAACTTATCACATGATTTTCCCCTTTGGAATAATAAAACTAAAATTGAGCCTCTTATACGATGATCCACAGGGCTATCAGTCTATTTTTTCATAATTATTTCACTTAGTAGGCGGTGTACCTACACAAAATGTTTTATGTGTTTGACAGTTAATCGATTGCATCAATAATTTTTCTTTTACATTTGTGTGTTGATTAAAATTGCATATTATTAATAGAGACGGAAAATGTATTCAAGAAACGAACCTAACCTGAGATATGTTACCAGATCTAGTAACATAACCTAAGATATGTTACCAGATCTAGTAACCTAACCTAAGATATGTTACCAGATCTAGTAACATAACCTAAGATATGTTACCAGATCTAGTAACCTAACCTAAGATATGTTACCAGATCTAGTTACCTAACCTAAGATATGTTACCAGATCTAGTAACCTAACCTAAGATATGTTACCAGATCTAGTAACCTAACCTAAGATATGTTACTAGATCTAGTAACCTAACCTAAGATATGTTACCAGATCTAGTAACCTAACCTAAGATATGTTACCAGATCTAGTAACCTAACCTAAGATATGTTACCAGATCTAGTAACCTAACCTAAGATATGTTACCAGATCTAGTAACCCAACCTAAGATATGTTACCAGATCTATATATGTAGTTAATATGCAATTTTAATCAACACACAAATGAATTCATGTCACAGCCAACTTATTCTTTTTGAATAAAAAGCAATTCAACAGCGAATTAAGAAATAAATGCCACTTTGTGATACATGGTTGGATAGAGAATTTCAAGGCAAAAAAGATCGACTGAAGAAATATACAGGGTGATATTCAAAAAAAAAAAGTTGGGGTCACTTCCGGTCAAACAGGTGGTTGAAAAAAATTGTCGCTAAGTTCGTTAATTGCGCTGTCATTTATTATATATCCCCTGTGAATTTCAAAATTTTATCTCTTCAATTAAAAAAACTACAGGCTGCTACATGTCTCCTGTGTCACCCGGTATAACAATACTTCAATTCATATTTGATAAACCCAATATGGATGTCAACTAATCTACTAAAATTTGTCATAAACATTGTCATTATTGGGAAAAATTGTGAAATCACCCAATTTCTTTTGAACATTAACTCAAAAATTTCACCCAGTAGTTCAGCTCACTACCAAAATAAGTAGTCACTATCAGCTTCAACCAGAAGCAATACCAACTTCTGTTTTTCAAATGGCACCCTGGATGTTTTTCCTTTCAATTAGTATCTTCCGTCCAATTTCCGAGTGATTTTGTCGCTCGGCTGACTATAGATTTCCAACTTTTTCATTTAGGTGTCAATCAAAGCGCCAACAGCCTGTTATTTCCTCCATTTCCTCTGGAAACGAGGCTGTATGGTGCACGAATTTCGACTGAGATAGCTTAGCCTGCCAAATCCGATAAGATAAAGTCTTTGTAGATCATGACCTTCTCTTGGGACAATATGAAAAGCCTTTGAGGAACATTGTAGCATTATCGTAGTTAACGTAGTTGACGAAATACAAGAACATTATCCAATTAATCTATCAGACTGCCTTAACAGAGGATATAAACACATCATGACTCATGTTCCATGAAATTTTAGTTCCTTTATGAAGCAGTGGTGTACGTATGTTGATTATTTATCTTGTAAGTGATGTGTTCCTACAATATTCCTATGTAAAGGAAGTTACAGTTGAGTAGAAGGTCAACAACAAGTGAAAACGTTCATCAACTATTTGCAAAATAGAGGCAAAGAGCTACTCAGCCTCAGCTAATCAGAGCTGAAGTTAGAAAAATCTTTCTCATAATTATGACACTGCCCTATGAGGTCCTACCTTATAAAAATGGTCCTAGCAGAGCAGGAGGAGCTCCTAGCATATAGGTACGACGTTTTTTTTTATTTTGGGGGTACTTCAGACATAACTGTACCAATTTTCAGCATTCGAATATACAATGTCTGGGGAAAAAAATTAAAAATGGTGGCAATATTTAGCAATAATTCTTCACTGAGAAAATAATCAAAAATTCTGAATCAGGATCACTTGAAACACACCTGTGTCGATTCCCATCATCATTAATCACAGAGTGTCGAAAAAATCAATTTTTTCTTATGTATTCATGATTAGAAAATGTATCGTACTGTCATATTCTTGAAGATAATTAATGACAAACTATTATTGAGGATTACTTTGAAAACATCTGTTCCGATTTTTATCATTCAATCATACGATTTGTATGAGAAAAAAAAAGAATAAGCAGTCAATATTTTTTTATCAATCAGAAAAAATAATAATTCGATTTCTCGGACACCCTTTGTTTGATGACACATTGTATATTCGAATGATAAAAAATGATATAGATATGTTCGAAGTAATCCTTAATAATAATTGGTCATTCGCTCCCCAAAAATACCACTACTATATTTTCTGATGACCTATTTGAAAAAATAATAATACGTTTTTTCGGAGACCCTGTCATGATGAATATCGGTACAGGTATGTTTCAAGTGATACTGATTCAGAATTTTTCTTCGTGAGAAAAAATCCCTAAGAGTTAGGTACTTTCTGGAATCTGGAATTTCAAATAATTCTTCCTATTAATTCTCGACATTATATTTATAACATTTGGAGCTATTAGAGTGTATAATCTCTGTTACAAGTGTTCTGAATTGCTTTCACTCGACGCAATTAGATCATTTCAGCCATTTTCATTCTGACAAAGCATCTATCAGAGGTTAAAGACATATCCACATCAATGGAGAAGGTAAAAAGAACCATCCAACCTGAACAATTCTCCTCAAATGGGACGACAAAAATAATTTCATCTCCCCGGAAGCTGAGCTCACTCCTCCATTTTCCTGCCATTTTCCACCCTCCACTGGCTACCCATGCATCTAGTTCTAGTAGTCTTCGAGTCTACATGCCGAAATGAATGAACTTGGAAAATCGATAGGATCCTGGAAAACGCTCGAATCTAGGTGGCGCTTGCTTTTCATCTGTTTTCCAGTCTACTTCAGACATCAGCCACGGCAGACATCCAGTTCGGTAAAGGAACATCGCAGTGGGTCGTGAATTGTAAGTAATCATTGTTTTATTAGAGTAATTAGCGGGTATTGTTAGATTATTCCTGTTTTGACGTTGTTTAGTGTTCGAAGACGGTCTTTAATGATATAGGGGAATTCGTTTATTCCAGAGGGTCTGATTGGGATTTATAGCGGCTTTAGTAGAGTTTTCGTAAGTGATTAATAGGTTTTCTGGGATTTGGGAATCGAGATAATGTTATTGGAAGCGCCAGGATTGGAACAAATAGGCTTATTGATTCAAGGAAAACTTCACAAGATTTCTGCTAAATTGTAAAGAAAGCTAACCGTAGAAAATTTCTTATGAGCTTGAAAAAATTGAAATCCTGGAGAGAAATACACAAAGTAGTTGAACTCAAATGAGTAAATTACATTAATCTACGGAACAATTGAATGAGGACTTGTTTTGTTCTTGGTAAGAAGGTAACCAAGATACAGGAGGTGTTCGAAAAGTGAGAATATAAGATTTCGCCTGGTACCTCAAGAACAAAGACGGATACGAAAGTTCTGTTCGTGGCAACTTTCGTGATGTAACCGCAGCCCTCTATCTGCAAAAAATACTGAGGCATCTGGCAAAAGTATCAAAAATTGAACAATAGAAAACGGCTACCTCAAATTGAGATCTATTGATATACCTGTGACTGATACTTTCTCCAAGCAGTCTCTAATCGTTGTTCTCCATAGTTCAACTTGACCAATGAAAATTTATAGAATGCCAATAAATACTGTCTGAAGGTTAATCGACAAGGTGGAAGATACATTGCACCAGATATTTTTTGTGATTTTCTGTCCTCATTTCTACAGACAGTATTTAAAAATATGAGTTTTATTTCATTATACGTGTAGTAAGGACGAATCAGATGATTTGCACAAGAATGCCACTTCGTTTAAACTTTTCCCTATTAGTTAGCCAAACAGAAAAATCCAATCGATTTTCAGTGACACTTCGTTTGGAACAATTTTTGAAGAAGAGAAATACAGATATATCGAACAGAGAGTTACTTATCTTTGGACGTCTTGGGAACGAATCTGTTCCCGTTTTCAACATAAAAATTTGAAATCATTCTTCTCGAAATGTCTTCTAATTTCAGTCTTCACACTTCTCGGTGACAGACATTGTTGCAACTAATGAGTCACGGTATGTTTTTATTACTTCATCTTTGAATTTGCAATTTTCATGTTCAGATTTTAGTAGTATGAATACCATGTTCTATATCTACAGTGTCATTCATAAAGTCAGCGTCATATTATGGTGAACATTCTTAGTACCTAATAGATAAATAGTTAGAAAAACAAAGGTTCACATGTATTTATACTGATATCTACAAATCTTGTCAATCCTTATTTGCATCATCTATTTGTTATATTACTCGGAAGTATGGATAAGGCTTCTGTGTACAAATAGTTCAATACAACGTGGTTAAACCATGTTGTCAGTTGAGACTTACTCATTCGTCATAAATGAAACCCTTTAACTCAGCTCCACCAAATATAAATGACTGGCAAATTAGTCAATCCTGATGCCCTTGCTTGGTATTATTGGTAATATTCAGTTGAGGCTTCAACCGAACGGAAACTATCGCATTCATTCGAAATTGGATAAGGAAAATTCAATGAATACAAGCGACACTATATCAGAATATATCAGATTGAATTTGTCTATCACTGTAATTCAATATTCAGAAAGAAAGGAAAACATGTTATTCAGAATAGTCAATTGTAATTCAGATATTATAAAGTGAACCTAATTGAGAAATTCAGAAACTGTGATCTCCTATGTAAGAGCCTCTTGATTAATAATTGAGTAATCGGAATTTACAAATTACACTTTCTGAATAACATGTTTCGCTTCCTAAATTCTAATTTACAAATTTGATAAACTCTTTATATACAGGTTTATTCATCGAAAAGGCCCACCCTTTCCTTCATTTACTTTATTTTTTTATCGAACGAAAAAACGAGATGCTAAATAAAATTGAATGTCGCAAGGTTGCTTCTTCACAGCCCTTATCAAAAGTTTTACAGAATTATTCCTGTTAGCATGACAAATCACGTCTTTGTTTAATGGAACACTCTGTTATTTATATTTTTTCGGAACCTGTGATTTTTTTTGTGATCACTGAAATATATATTTATATATATACAGCATATCTTTTAATTCCATTTCTATGTATATCACCACTTTTTTGATCCCAGAAAAGCAATTTTTGTGTGTGGGCTTCTACAGATATCATGTTAACCATTAATGAGGATATATTTGACAGTTGTATATTGCTTCATGATTCCCAAATTGATCGAGTGATCACCAATTAAACAGACAAAAATTGTTTTTCAAGGCTCAAAAGAGTGGTGATAATAGTGAAAATAGAAGATATCACCCTGCCCAACTAGCATTTATAGTCGCGATTACGTAATTACGACTATTGGGTCGACTATTAAGTAATATTTACTAGTTGCGGTTACGTTATAATTACGTCGTTACTACGTATTTACGACCAAAATGGGGAACAAATCACGAGTAATTATTACGGTTTGCCGACGTAGCGGGAACTCACACAATTACGTAATGCTTACGACCCGTCGATGTCGAAATTACGTAAAGATGTAGTAAATTTTCCTACCTGACTTTCTATTTCTTTTCCACTTCATAAAAATATTATTTTCTCTCTTTATTATTCTTCATTTCATCCATGAAGTTCACATTCACGAAAAATGAACAAGTCCAATATGCCTAACCATTCAATAAATAATACAAGGACAAACACGCGAAATAATTGATACTCGAACTTGAAAAATTCGAACAACATTCAGTTTTTCGATAAATGTGATGATTTTGCCTGGAAATTCAAGATGCGCCCACAAAATACGGCTCATTTCACCAAAAATATGGTTTTATTTCATTCGGCTATTTTTCAAAAATCATCGTAAATCATGTTAATTTCCATTATTATGCAATTTGTGATCGAACGAATGCTATTATTCTTCATAAAATGATGTTTATCAACAAGAAAAACCAAAATTATTTCCTGTTCAAATGGTTATCACATCAATCAATATGGCTTCCAATCGAAAATGAATCAGAAAGTTACTTTTGGAACTCGTCAGTTATGATAACCTATGTATTGGTAACTTCAACTGAATATAATTACCGAAAAGTTGTTTCAACTATGAAGGAATTGTTTGAGTAGGAATTACCAATATGTTACTTGAAATATCACCAAGAATTGACTAAATTATTAGGTGATCGATCAAGTAACGACAACGTCGTAGAAACCTAATTGGTGACCATAGAGTAATTGCAACTGTGAAGCCTTCTTGGGGTGGTAAGCGTTACCGTAATAATATATCCAAAGTTCCGAAACCTTAAGAGTAGTTTTGAGGAGTGACAGTTTCGAAATAGTTACTTCGTAATAAGCCATGAGAATTTCTCACTTTGAAGTTATTATCTAGTGTAAAAACTACGTAATTTTCACTCACTAAATAACTATCACTGACATTTATACTATGAAGTTCTGAAATAAGTGATAAATACGTTATTATCACTAAATATAGGTAATAGTTTCTTGAACCATGGTGCCTGTGACTGAAAATGCTAGTTGGGTGTATATATATATATATTTTGTGATCACAAAAATTCACAGATTCCGAAAAGAGTAAGGTTTGCCCTTCTTTTAGGGATCCCTCTGTAATACTTCTGATGAGGGCTATGGAAAGGCCTTTTATTATTTATATATATATTTATAAAAATAACGTTAAAATGAGGTTGGTACTTTCCGATGGTTAACCCTGTCTGTACCTATGGTATGGTACGTCTTAACTCTACTGATCTGGTATTTTTTACTCAAATTGAATTTCAAATTTCGAGAAGTGGTGTGTGCTGAAACTAATGTTCTCGCCTATTGTTTGCTAACGGCCTAGACCCCCGTGTGTACATTTAATTTCTTGTTACATCAAGGATTGGCAGTTTGCCTGGCATCTGCGGCAAACTACGTACTAATGGCACTTCTAAACCGATGATTTCAGCAATTTAGTCAAACTCGCTCCAGAACACACGATCCAATCACTCCTATCTCGAGTTCTCATTAGTCGCCAGCTACCATCGATCACCCTCGTGTGACATCACATCTTTCCGGCGTCATTTCGATTCCATGAATTAAACATCTTGTGGCGAAATTCATTACCTTAGGAACTTGATATATGTACAGCTTTCCACTGCGAAAGAAAACGTTTTGTCGTTCTATGAGTCAGCATATTTATTCAATATCGAAGTTCGTGGACCTACACATTCATATAAGGATCCCTGAACTTCTTTATTCACACTATCTGAATCATCTAATGATATGAGTAGTGAGAGTAGATGAGCTATGGGGGTTCCAGGCCAATTTGGTAGGCGTGGTCTCAGTGGGCGTTTCCAAAAATAATACAAAGATTGGGTAATTCAACTAATAGTAGATTATTTCATAAGGATCAAAAGTGATACTATGTTTGACGAGCGAATTTTGCGCGTGTGTTGCCTAGCAACATACCTATGTTTGTGTCAGTAATAGAAACGTCAATTCAGGAGCTTACTTTGGAATTCAAATTGACGACTTCCGTGTCGGTTGCAGTAAAAGAGATTTTGTTGTGTCGATATCATGATATAAACAGTGAATTGTTTATATAATAATATCTGAATGTGAGATATTCCGCGATCAATTGTTGAACTTTTATATAGAATCTATAATAAAATTACTATTTGTCATCGTCCAAATAATACCTTGGCTGGAATTGAGTTTTTTGAGAAATAAGAAGATCATTGTTGAAATATCTAATAATAAACAACAATAACAACGAGATATTTATGAAAAATCTATATCATGTCATTCCCCTCATTAACCTTCTTTCTTTCTCATTATCCAAGTTTCAGATCCTATATTATCATGTAAAACTGATACAGAGACTTATTACAAACTGGATATGGATTCAGCTACCTGAATTTGAATGTTGAAGGCAATACTGTACTAAATCAGTATCTCTATCGCTGAACAGTGTATCTATATTTTCATTCGATTCGCGAATGCCAGACAGATATAACAGTAACAGGTGTTCGTAGGGAGCAACATAAATGTAATTTCCTGAAGAAATTGAAAAGCAAAACTAAACCTATTACTATTCCAAAGCTCATATGCCTCGATTTGTCCACATGCGGCAAGGAAAACTATATTTTCCAATACAGCAGAATCAGATACAGAATCAGCAGTGGCTGAGCTATGAGATGAGAAGCAGCAAAGGTGTATTTGTTTTAGGTTCTTTAGAAAGAATGACCCGTATAAACCAATCACAATGATCGAAAGCTTGTTGCCAATGCCTGAGCAAATTGAGTGAAGTAAAGACGTAAGGACATGCTGACATAGATTGTCTGCTGTTGAATAATGATGAAAAGTAGTCATAGAACGAACAATCTCCTGATGCCTTCAAGAAAATTCCTGCATTTTTACGAATAACAAAAAGTCTACTTTTTTCTTTCTCATACACTATCTGTATTTCCTCGAATGGGAAGGTGTGCATGTTATATGCTGTTGAACACCTCTAAACTCACGTGGTTCAGATGAAAATCATAACGCTCTAACAGTACAGTTTACAGACCGATTGATAGATATATTGAATAGCGCAGATACTACTTAGTCCAATATAACGCACAATAGATGTTTATTCGAATGAATAATGAGAACTCATCAAAGGGAAGAATGATATCTCAAAGTCATCTCTACACTTTTTTAATAATGTAACAATCATTCAATTTAGAAAAGTCCATCTTCATCCCAAGTTTCTACAAACAGAATCATGAAACACAACTGATGATGTTGTTTCTATAAACTCCTAACTTGGGCTGAAGATGGACTTTTCTAGTCCGAAACATGCCCACTGGAATAATTGTAACATCATTAAAATAGTGTGAAGATGACTTTCAGAGAATAAAAACTTGTGCTTGTGCCTCTGCTATCCAACTCACGGTCCTGAGGGCACTGTAGTTTGCGAGAAAGATTTGTGAAAACGTTTTGCAATATGTCATGTTTTTATAGTCGCTATAAAAGACACTCGAGAAACTTCGTTTCTTTCTACCCGTATTCTCTGTTGAATTGAATCAAAAAAACACGCAAGGGCTTGTCATATACAATGGTAAAAGTGCCAGGATAATAGTTGATGAGTAATAAACTCACCGCATCATTGTTTTGTGAGAATTAAGAAACAACTGTGTCATAAACCAACTAAACTCAAATTGAGTATACCTATACATGCATTTTCTCACTCCAACAGTTTTCATAAAAACTTTCTCTGAGTTCATATTAAACTGAATGGCTTGTTGCAAGTTAGTTGCCAACAGAAAGTTTGAAGTTTACAGAAGATCTTGCTCTTCAGAAATTGGAGCTATCATACTTGAAAACTAAACTCTGGAAGTTTCCAGGAACACGGAATATACCATCCAAAGGTCAAACTTTTCAACAGTTCTTTCTAGTCAGTTAATGAATGAAATGAGCCACTGCGTAACATCCATCAATATGTCCAGGACTTTTGGGAACATAATATCGTAAATCTTTCTCGAAGCACCTTGACTATACCATGTGTGTTCAATATATAGTACAGGGTGTTCGTAAATCATATTTATCATAGTCAATAACGACTTGCCATATGCTATCATGATCATGGCTGAGAATTTAAAGTAAGTGCGTTCATAGTGACAATAGGTCCATATTTCGGTTTCACAGAACGATGATATATCGGCGACCCTTCACTTTTCTACCGATACTTCCACGGGAAATGTTCTTCGAAAATCTCTGCTATCATCCCTTCACTAGCAATACCAGTCAGACGAACTAGACAAGCCCAGTCAGCACATCCTCCCGTTGTCAACCTCGAAAGATGTCGAACAGAACTTTATCAAAATTCCTTCATCCATAGAACGGCTAGGCTCTGGAATTCATTGCCTGAGGAAGTATTCCCAACAACATATAATCTCCAGAATCTCTACATCATAGGAATTCCCCTTTCCTTATGAATTCAATGAATTCCTCATCCTCTCACCATGGAGAACACCCTGTATATCCTCATTTCAGAATCCTTCATACACGTGAAGGTACTGCAAACACTGAGGAAAATCCCCATTTAAAATTCAGGAGCACACATTGTTCATTATATCAAGCTTTGATACGAAAGTCGAGAGACAAGATTTTTGTAATTTAGCAGTAATTGTTCTCGGTAGCCATTAGAATGATGAAGCCCTACAATTCTTTCCTTTATCACGCTGAAAAGTAAATAATTAATCCCTATTGTCCGGGACCCTATTTAATTGAAAATAATCAAGGTATAGTTGTATAGTCGCTCCGGTGAATGAAGTTTTCTTTTTTCTTCAGCGTGTTTTAATTATACGAAATTGTTCAAATCGTTAAAAGTTTTCATGGGTACAAAGACGAAATAAAGCAGCAGATTGATTTCAGTATCCAAGAAGCGAAATAATACCGAGTGATAGCGAAATCATCGGCCAGAGCGTCAGACTTTTGACAGTTGAATCGGAGATATAATTTGTTAAAACCTCTATTTTCCATGAAAAAACCAATTGAATATCACATCCAGGTTGACTCGAAATAGACATATAGATACGTCAAGAACATCGAATGGAACCCTGTAGATATTTCTACCTACGGCCACTATAGAAAATATTTACATTTTTCAACATCCATTCCACTTTGCAGTTACAAAAATTAGGTACTACTAAACAATCACTAAGTTCGATTTTTTTTAAATCGAATGACAGAATTAAAGTTACAGATATTCGATAACCTAATTCGAAAGGTTTCCATAGCAACAAGAAAAATGTCTATAAATAGATGCCTGCAACACAGGTGTAATTGTCGCAAGTTAAAAACTTCAATTTTCACATTGATAATTTTCTGATTTTATTATAATGTGATATCTTCTCAATATTGAATCGTCGTTTTTTCTATTACAGAAAAAAAATGTGTATTATACACGGAAAAATATCAGATTCTAGCTCTCCGTTGTTTGTTACAATACAACCTGGAGCTGAAAGCTAAATTCATTTTCTCCTTGTATAATAAATATCTATTGTTCGTGTCTGATAACGATATCTCTTCAACGTTTCCATGCTATATCAGCCAAAATGTCACTAGCAAATATCTTCCAAACAAGATACACTCATTTGCTTATGTCTAATGTCTCCCTTTTACGTTGGAAGACCAATTATTGTTGATTGCGCTCTCTGAGAGAGCCACAACAATCCAATGACTGTGCCCATTTAGTCCCGAACTGGTTACCCAAGATTGCCTCGAATATTGCAGCTCTGTTTCCTGACAGATAACAGATATTTCATTCTAATGAGCACGCCTCAGAGAGTTCTTGCTATTAGCTATTAGCTTTGAGTTTATTAGTGCTTTCGATGTTCTACAGGTGGATTGGAATATGCATACAACATGGTTTAATTAATGCTCACAAAAACAAGCAGCAACTTTATGGCATGTTGTCAGGGACGAACCGGAAGAAAATTCTGGAAGAGGAGGGCAGTGATTTTGCAAACTTATTTTGAAACTTTCCAATTTTCATTTCAGATGTAAAATGAATAATACGAATTGATCACCCTAGGTGGATTATGGAAAATCGTTTTCCTGAAACTCATTCGACTTATTTCATTTTCATGTTGAAAACCTTCAACTGAGAATTTCATTTTCTGGAGTGGAACTTGATATTTCCAACTCAATATTTCACAGACTCAAAGCTTCAAATTCTCTCATCAGTTGAAAAGTTCGAGTTTGCAATTGAAAGTTCCTAGTTTGAACTGATGGAAATGTATTTTTTTTTCATGATCAAACTTGGAAATTCCGACAACAAAATGGAAATTGTACATTTGTGAGTTGGAAATTTGTAGTTTGAAGTAAAAAATCCCTATCGTTGGAAAAAACAAATTTTTACCAAGAAACGTTCACACCTTGAATATCACGTTCAAAGGTACTTATTCTAACACCATTGAAATTTAGAGCGAAACAATTTAAGAGATTTGTTGAATCCATAACGCAGATATCACTTGTTTGACAACCAGCAATGAGGTGACCGTGCCTCCTCTTCATTCGAACAAATTTTGAACACTATTCGCACATTCAGATTCAGGAGATTTATCGCCTACCATCGCTATATACTGTTTCTTTCAATTCAATTGTTCATATTTATTTAAAATGCATAGTAGAGAGAGCAATTTGGTGACGCTTGCTGCATCCAAATTGAACTACACTGTACAATGCATCCCTTTTGGTTGATACTACCA
This sequence comes from Phaedon cochleariae, assembly GCA_918026855.4. Taxonomy (NCBI): domain Eukaryota; kingdom Metazoa; phylum Arthropoda; class Insecta; order Coleoptera; family Chrysomelidae; genus Phaedon; species Phaedon cochleariae. Next base: position 43,780,461 of record OU896717.1, on the reverse strand, counting down.
TCAGGCTTCTCGGTTGTTATTGAAGACAGAACAATTCGGTTTTCAGTCAGACGTAGTTCTTAGCGCAACATAATCTTTATTTACTTCGTAGATATAGAAGCTGTCCAAAAAGTATGAATCTTAAAAACCGACCTGCATCTCAAAACGAACACCAGTTATGTGAAATCTGATTATACCATTTTGAGTTTCACAAAAAGTAGGATAGGAAAGTGAAAACCCCAAGGTTTTATCTTCGAGAAAAACCGAGAAACCTGTCAGTCTATACCAAAATGGAATGTACTGCACCTACATCAGAAATTGGATTTGCAATAATAAATATTTCATCTTGTTCTAGCGTTTTGATGGTTGTTTGCTAACAAAATGGTGTATCTTCCTCTGATAGTCGGTTTCTCACTGGTTGCATTTGGATACTCTCAAGACCTAGAACTTCAACATACATTAACTACGAGTGATAACTATAAAGGTGAGTGAACCCTAATTAATCCAGTTAATCCTTCATGCACAATATGCAATATTCAATTCATTGAAATATTTTGAACTATCTGTAAATACCTACCAGAAATTGTTGAATACATCAATTCTCTACATGAAGTACATTTTTGATGACGAGAGAAAAACAACGACTTTCCTGTATATATGCCACGCAATAATTTAATTACATCCTCCCGAAATCTATGCAACGATTCTTATAGACGAATACAGTTGCAAGTGTTTCTTTCCTGACTGCCGAGCTGTGCTTAAGTTGTTCAGAAACGCCTGACTACCTACATACCCGTTTCGAGCTTTTGGCTATCATCAGTACAGGGGTGTCCCAAGACCAGATGGCATTCATGACCGCCATCTGGTGCGAACCTGATCCGACGTAAATGGACACAATGAACACAACGTCGTCTAGAGCAGAAGGAAAGAAACATTCCAAGACTGACATTCTTATATCGGATATAAACCATTTTCTGGAAATGTTTTCCTCCTCCTTAGGGGAGGGAGCATGGAATTACAGCAACATTGAAGCTCTCGTGCATGATATCATAAGTGGAAATACTCCCAGATATTTGGAGAATTCCAGGTGCGCTTTAAAAGACTTATCAATGAACCCTAGAAGGAAATAGGAAATCAGTTGCCAATATTATAATTCGTATACATATACACTTTCTCTCCAATATTTCTTATAATGTATAAATTCACTGACTTTCTATAAGTATGTTCTTTCTCTCTTTCCCTTCCAGGCACAAAGAAGTTTTTGCTTCCATGGTCTCAGCTGGAATATGAAAAAATCGTGGTTCACGTTCTTGAGCATAATTAATGAAAAACTTTTTCAATTTTTCACCTCCTTAATATCGAAAACCGCCACTCATAATTTATGATCCTACAAAACTTATTCTTGTACTCGTTATAAACAAGAGGCAGGTTTTCCTCGGAAGTTACATTGAATTCTGGTGCTCTATTTTTGGGATACTCTATTGTGTGTTAACCTTTCAGAATGTCAGCGCAAGTAGACCATGAAGCAGAGATAGAATAGAAATTAGTTTCGTAAAGGTTACACTATAAAAATAATAATGATTCGTCTCTATTCGTGATTAGAATCAGAAAAAAATATCTCTCCCAACAAAATATGAAATAATGTGGTTTACATAACCCAATATCTATCTGCAATGCTGAATAGGTGGATTGTATTCGATGAATAATAAACCTACAGTAATTTTCAGCTATTTTTGTTATATGATCAAGAATATGGTGCACATGTAACACATTTTGATTTATGGACATAGAAAAGGAAAAATCCAACTTTTGGTTTCTTTATTGAAGAAGAATTCATCTAAATTTTTCAGAAAGTTGTGACAAGCAGAAAGTTGTCAAAAATTCGAATGTGTCATTGGGTTAGGAGCACCTCATGAATGATTTAGAAATCGAAACTTTCTAAACTGGTGGGAATTCAATCAGCCAAAGTCTTATTTGGGTCTTTTTTGTATCGTTATTTTATTGATCATTCAGAAAACAAAGAAATTTATATGCATGGTATATTATCAGAATACATTTTATAACAAGAAATGCCTACTGAGGAAGAAACAGGTATAAATAAATCATCTATGATTGAATAAATCAAACCAAAAGCGTTTGAAGACTTTTTCGTTGTCTTTCGTGAAAGTAGAAAAAATCCATATGACCCTTTTCACACCTTGAAGTGAAGACGATCATCTTCGAATATGCTGAAAACGTAATCGAATGTACACTTTCATTGAAAGTATAGTCATCTATGATCAAATGAAACAAACAAAAGCGTTAGAAGACTCCTTCGTTGTTTTTTGTTACAGTAAAAAAAAATCCATACTATCCTTTTTACACCTTGGAGTGAAGACGTTCACTTTCGAATGTATATTTGCAAAACCGCTTTTACACGTCCTCGGACGTACAGACATAAAACGTACGTCTTAAAATTGTCTGTTGCTGACTCGCAACGACGGAGATAAACATTAAAAAGAAAGAAATCTTGCCTAGCTCTTGTAAATCCGTTTACTCCCCATTCTAGAGGAATGAAGATGAGCATTCATTATCTGTCCTCGACACTTTCTTATCGACGTAACATAGCAACGCTGCTGTTCCCCTGTAAAAATGGAACGTAAAAGTTGCGAAATGTCAACATTTGAAGACGATTCAAGAAAACTTTCCGAATCGAACGGTCTTCGAGATGGTGAGTTAAAATATTCTGCTGGCATGAAAATGTCATGGAATATAGACGAGAGAAGAACAGCAAGGACTCAATCAATTCGGTAAAAATTAGGTCAACTCTGCGACCATCTAGTTGTCATGGCGAATGACAGGTTGGCATCTTTTGTATCCCGTTATTTGGGTTGCTCTGATTGGTTTCCATTGTGCATGTACATTTATGAGTCCCTGTTCATCTCGGCTGGCTTTTATACCTATTATGTACACAGCAGGTCAGTAGGTACATAGACTATTCATGAATTCGTATTGTTGAGCTCTCATGTTCAGTTGAACGACAGTTTGTTATTTATTGGGAAAGTTCCATTTCAACGTAACTTGAATCATATTGGGAAACTTTGTGTGGGATGAAGGGATGTTCTCGAAAACCGACATCATTTTTGATATACGATGGATATCGATCTTGAACGGCTCACTCTGATTTATCACTTTTCTGACGTCGCAATAGGAACATGTGGAAGGACTATTAAGTTCGTGCTTTCCAAAACAGATAGAGAAGATATATCGATATAAAACTGATTTCTACTCATCAAATTAAATAAATTAAAAGTGAGAATGATGTTTAGAAAAAAGCTTTCATTTAAACGCTCTGGAAAAATAAAATAAAATGTTCCTTTTAAATTTCCACTATCAACTTATAACCTCATTATACCCAATTTATATGATCATAAGAGCTTGTCGCGATGATCAATATTTAAATAAATTGAAATTCAACAAATTCCACATATTCAAGTTACCTAGTACTAGTTTATTTACAGTGTGCTCAGTCAAGTTAAGTTAAGCATGAAATGCACCTTTAGGAACTCTGTACCAGTATATCACCTGACGAAGCTACTGTGTTAGCAAAACATGTTGTGTGTTTAAGAATATTGTGGAAATCTTATCGTTTGTGAAGTTTTTCTATTTCACAATTTGTTCCTTACAGATACAACAGAGACCGTCAAGGTCACCGCTTTCTTGGACCTCCTCCAAACCTCGACCAATCCCTCAGAGAAGACCACAATCGAGGAATCGTCGGTCGTAGAAAGGGCACTAGCATGGCTGGTGACTCAACGTGAGGCAGACTGGGGATGGAGGAACGACACCCCTAAAGTGTTGACTGCCCTCCAGCTTTGGCCCAGGGAGGAGGCGCATCTGATGGCTGAGGTGCTCGAGATGCAGCTGTCCCTCAAGCAGATGGAGGTGGAGATCGTCGTTTTGTTGTGGAGGTAAAGGCTGATTGGTAGGTTAGTTAGTATGGGAAGGTGACAGAGTTACTCTTTTCGGGCGTTTGAGCATCAGTTGCAGATCTGTTTGCTGTATTGCAGAATGGTTTTCTCACTGCTATGTCTTCACTGCTAATTTGTTGATGAGGACAATGACTGATTTGTTATTGGTCAGATTAAGGAACATTTCTGCCTCATGAGTTTGTTATACGTTTCGCTGTTGGTAGGTTAGTTCAGGAATATTTACATATTCGAGTATCACTTCTCCCAGATGCATAACCCCTACCGATCAACATTCTGCATTTATATCGCGTTATCGCAAAATATTCTTCTTGTCTTTTTTGAGATGATACATTTATCGAGCTTTAAAAACTATATGGTGCGCCTGAAGAATGGTGCCATGTCTTGTAGTGCATTCAAGAATATCTTGATTCATAGCCAGCTTCCTAGTTCAATCGAGATTAGGATGTGTTGCGATTCCTTGTTAGGTTAGGTTCCTCTTATTTTTCTTGTGTTCTAAAGTAGAGCATCCTCACATTTCGCAGAATCCAAAGAAGCCAAACAGAATATAGATACAGGGTTCGCCCTCTTCTACACAAAATCTACTTCTCCACAACTCAAAATTCCTCCTAATCATTGCCCCAATAGGATCATTGTGAGTATGTGAATTCTGTCTCAGTTCAGATTGATTTATTTGATACATCTCTTCTATTTATGTATCCACAATAATTGGCTTCTCATAATCCGTCTTCATTCAGTTCCTCGATTGTTGTTTCACTGATTCCATAGGTCCTAATAACAGCTACAGCTTCCCATTTTGTTGTGGACGTTTGTAGTTTCATTTCTTTCAATCCTATGATTTCTCAAACCAGAAGAAACAGTAATTATATCACCACTCTTCAGTTGTTTCAAAAATTGTTCTAATTCTAAGACTGGCTTTACCCTAATGTCTTCTCTCACACACACTTTTTCGAAAGAAATACGTCTATATTTATGTTTGACTTTGACTTTTGGAGAGCCACAAAAGGTTTCTAGAGTGTAGAATGGTGTCATAGTTTCTCTTTTGGTGAGATTGAGGATGTCGGCAATTTCATTTTCCTTAGTTCTTCCATACCTGGAGTCATGTTATTGACTGGGGTTCTTACTTTGAGGATGATTAGGACTCAGACCTTCCAGTCCTTCAATGTCTTTTCTGACACACATTTCTCCTAGATATCCTATATACAATTTTTACTTTTAGTGAGCATAATGATGCCATAACTCCTTTCTACTAAGGAAATATGCAGTTTCATTTCCTTCGGTTCTTTTATGCCTGGCACCCGAATCAGAGTCATTATGTTGCCTCTGGTCAGTTGCTTTGGAGATTGTTCGGAGCCAAAACTGGTCCTAGACCTTCCAGAACATCCTAGGAGTCAGACTCCTCTCAAAAAACCTTCATGGACAAGAATATCATATGTCCACTTCTTCTAGGCACCACGAGATCCCAATCACGCCACCAAAGCTGGCTCAGTACTGTCTGGCTCTGAGCGGAGCTTGCCAAGACCCACGTCAGTTCCACGGACACGACTTGATCGCCACGTTGCTGCACCACGAGCCAGTACGTGACATCGAGTTCGCTTACGCCTCGCTGGCTGCCTGCACCGCCAGGAGTCACGTGAGAAAGAAGCAGATACGGCGGTTGCTGGACATCGCGAATACCGCCAAAGATCATAATATAGGTGAGTACGACATAAAGTCTTTGTCATTTTCAAGAAACACTGTGCACACTTGGTGTAGAGTGGTGTGAATAAAGAGAAGAGGTAGGTATTGAAACTTCGAGAGATTAGTAGGTCGAGGGATCGGTTGGACCGACAAGGGGCGTGGCCTGAGGCGGAGTCATAAAGAGGGTGGTGGGGTGGTGCTTGCACTGGATTGAATATGAACGGTTGCATTGTTTTCATTGGCTGATGGGATGATTCTGTCTGATGACTGTGGAGGTGTATCTCCAATAGTGATCGATAGCATCTTTCACGTGAACAAGGGTATCATATAATATTGTATGTTTTTGAATGTGTACTTGGTTGACTTTGTGGGCTTTTGGGGGTGGTAGACTCGAATGAATTGATTTATGTATTTGCAGGTTATTAAAGAATTGTTGGTTTTGATTTGTTAGATACAGTGGCGATGACAATCTTAGCTTTGAGGTGCATAGTAAAAGATCACAGGCATAGAAACCTGCAACACAGCCTGAGAAGACCGTGTATCAGCTTAGCGAGGCAACAGCAACAAGATGGCGGATTTGGAAATTTGTACAACACAGCCTTAACACTCCAGGTAAACAGACTTCATATTCAGAAAAATAAATATACAAGAAGAACACAACAACTACTTCTGTGGATTATGAAGTCCATTATTTTCTGTGCCCACTAGAATTCATATTATGAAGTTCTGAATGGTTTGTTAACAATTGAAATATCCAGACTTCAGAAACTTTTTGCTCGATATGTTGGGTTCATCTAGTGAGTAGTGATATTTCCATCAATGCCCTACTGTTTGTAGGCTCTCCAAGATATGAATGAGATCAACAATCATTGGAATAGGAGTGCTGCGAAATCTTACATCGAGTCCAGGCAAGATCCTGATGGGGCGTTTACTGACCCAAATCTGACGGCTGAGATAGTGTTCGCTTTGTCCGATAGAGGGTTGAGTCACATAAGGAATCTGGATTGTGGAAAATACGATAATGATATGGATAATCATGGTGAGTTAATGAAAAACAATATCTTGCGTATACTAAAGACTCTTTCCTCATTGAACATTTGCAACAATGGAAAGCATACACTTCTGAAGTACTGGTGACATTGAAATGAGAAAACGGGATAGAACTTCACACAAACCTATGAACCGTTTTTTTTGTATATTTCCTTCAGAGAAACAACTCTAATGTATCACTGTCGTTCTGAATATGACCAAGAAAATTATGGAATTGAATCAAACGTACAGAACGGAGAATCAAAGCCTAGATACTCATTAGATTTTTGAGTTTATTGAAGTGAATCGATCAATCAATTCACATCAGGTACATTCATTGCAATTCAATATTACCCTCATTCCTTTTTTTTTAGCTTTTGTTATCTGTTCAGATTCCAATTCGTTGCTTAATAAAGCTATAATTACAACCGTCAAGGTGGGTATCTGTAGTACACAGGATGCGCACAAGAACTGCAACTGTTGTTTTGTTCGAGATATCATATACATAGCGGGTGTACGGGATCATGGTACACCAAGCGTTTTTTCCTGAACTCAATTTGGTGATAAATCAAGGAATTCAACATTTTTGACAGGATTCAATTTTTTTAGCATTACACCTGTCGATGAGAGTACATCAGACTCGATCAGAATAGTCATGGCACACACCGGTGAAAGCGGAAGTGTAAAATAAAACATATTCATGTAAAAACATTACGTTTATCAACTCGATTGGTCATTCCAAATTGCAATCACTTCTCCAAAACTAAAGGAGAAAAGGGAATGTACCATGATCCTGTTACACCCGGTATAGTGTGGAAACCTATAATAGAATGAAATCCGCATTTCAAACCCAGTCGAAAGATTTGAAATTCAATGAGATTTTTGTTCAAATTATTGGTGATTGTAGGTACTATTTTACTGTAGATACGCGAAGATTTACATTCAGAATATGAATGTCATTTTGTATGTAGGTGAATTTACTTTTCAAGTACCTATCTACTATTACCAATAATTTAGACACCGATGTTCAAATATTCCGATCGCTCTATTGCAGATATGGCTTACCTACCCGATTTGAAAGAGAAATAAACCGTTGTGGTAGAGATTCCAAATCTCTCTAACCAGGTGTAACTTGACATTCAAACAAAACACCATTCACCACCATTCAAACAGGAGTTTGAAGGGTGGTTCAAAATACGTTCGTTAAGAAATCCAAGGATTTTTTCAAAATATATTCCTATTGTGCAATAACGGATGTTATTCAATCATAGGTTTCCACTCTGTATGTATGTATTTTATGAGCAACAAGCAAATTATCTATCAAAATGTTTGAGAGATCGATTTTGGCGGAAGATATCTATTAAAGATTTTGGCGGAAGATATGTATTCAATATTTTGGCGAAAGATATTAATTCAATATTTTGGCGAAAGCGCAACTGATATTTCAAATATTGGCGAGAGCATTATCATTTTTGGCGAATGATGACTAGTCGATATTTTGGCTCGAGAGCTACTTCAAAATAAATGAATACCTAAAAGTGTTGAGTTTTTAATAACATAAAATATGAAAATAGAAAGTGATTCGGAGGTCGCACAAGTACGCTTAAAATACGATGAGTATGAATATGCCTTTATTGCGTAAGACCAGTTTCTCTAGCCTGAAGAACAATAAAATATGAATAAATTATTATTCACTCTACAAATGAGTCGGTAGTAGGAAAATAAGTGTATATAACTCATTGGATTGTAACTCTTGCGAAGTATGCCACTTCTCACTCTATATATATATGTTATCACAGTTAGTGAAGGATGAGATGAGATGAGTCCTGTTCATATTATATTCTTCTCATTTTATTTAAGAAACTTCCCTCGATATTTTGAGAACGATGGTCTTAAATTAACAACTTCAGCCAACGTCGAAGAAAAGTGAACTGAACTTCATATATTATATAGCTAAGGAGTTAATTTCTCAAAAGTTTTGTAACATCTGCGTGAAGTAATTTTCCCTTTAAGTTTCTTCATGAACTTACTTTATCATTTTTATATGTTCAGAAAGGAATAGCCCCACTAATTCTATTTCGGTATCCTGCCTGAATTGAATTCTATTTCAACTCTCATGGAGATACACATTCTCATTCTACATTTCCATATGTAATTCGGAAAGTTTCTATTGATGTGATTCAGAAACTAAAAACAACTCTCACGTTATTTGCTGAAAAAAATATCAACTGCGCTCACTTCTAGAGCACCACTTGACTAGAAGACGAATCAGATGAAAAAAATGATGAGACAACACCTGCTTGTTTTTTTTTTCCAATATCGCTAATTTTTTCTATGTAGCCTGTGTCACAGTGAACTGACAACATGATATTGATGTTATCATAAGTAATATTCTGAATATTTGAGACGAGTGGTATTTCTGTACGGCAACACAATTGAGTTAACGATGACAGGTGGAATTATGAGAAGATATTCAGAACAGAGTGGTATTTTGCTAGACTATTTCACGAAGCATGAGAAGCATTCAATATAAATTAACAAGCCATATAACCAAAGCAATCAATTCTCACAGCTACAGCTATAATTATTTCATGTCAGACTGACAGACTTTCCGTTGCTAACCATGGTTACAACGTTGAAGACACCAACACTGTTAGATGAATCAGAATCGAAAGTCAGCTAGTGTTTTCGCGATAACAGAAGTTGTCATTGGCTTGCGAAAGGTCAGATTATGTAAGGATATCAAAATGAGTGAAATAGTCAACATAACCTGATTTTTTTTTTCGTAAAACCTCTTTTCACAACCCCTGTACAATTTTCGGAATTTTTGGCATTGTTCACCAAAGATAGTTTATCTATCTGTACTATAACTTTTCTCGACCCACGAAATAGCCATTTAACCACCTTATGACTAGTATACAGTGTGTCTCAGTATAATGTTCGTATACTCCGGAAGGTGATTCTATAGATGAAAATAAGAAAATATGTGTTCGAAAATACTGCCTGAGGTCGCTACAATCCTTTGAAGGAATGTCCTTGAATGCATTCTTCTCCAAATAATCTTGTTACCATGCATCGATTCTAGAATCAGGAAATTTGGTACCATGCTGAAATATCAACAATTGTTCCTCCCTTGGCAGTCCCCGCGAGATTAAAACTTCGAGTTGAGGCTTCGCCCCTTTCGTGGTCACTTTGGCGAACTGCAGAACATCTCTTTCGAAAGACTCGTTCATTCAACGAACAGCGAAGCTGTGGAACATATTGCCAATGGAGGTGTTCCCCGAGACATATAACCTCCAGAAATTCAAGAAGAACACCTATTCCTACCTTATTTCCTTTGGTACTCAAGATGTTCTCTGAACATTACAGGATATCCCTTTTCGTGGGAACCAGAACATGAAAAAACAAATGTGTTTGTTCGGCATGTCCGTACCCTAAGGTTAATTCAATTTTACAAATCGTTTTATATAACGGAAAGAACCCTATAATATACAGGACGTTGCAAAACTCTCAAAGATTGATACATTCACATCCCCATTCTCTTCCTCCGCAGTCGAAATCGACGGCTTGTCGAAATCCCTCTACCCCCACGGCAACGACTCCGACCCCCGCAACGTCACCGTCACGTACACCCTGTGGGTGGGCGCCAACGTCACCGAGAACGCCACCGTCACCCTCACCGCCCCCCGCAACACCTCCTTCTACCACGTCATGCAGGCGGCCATGGACGCCGATCCGCGGTTCACCTTCGAGGCCTCCGAATGGCCCAACGGCCACTACGTGCACACCCTGGCCGGGTACAAAGAGGAGCCCATGGGGTACCACTATTGGTTGTTGTACAGGCTGCCCGAGGTACCGGATCCGCTGGCACCGCCCGCCAATCAACTTGTTGCGCCTGTGGGTGAGTATCGCCATCGGGCGGAACGTTGAAGACACTTGTTGCGCCTGTGTTTGAGTATCGGCTATCGGGCGGAACGTTAAAGATACTTATTGTGCCTGTGAGTATCGCCATCGGGCGGAACGTTAAAGATACTTGTCGCGCCTGTGTTTGAGTATGGGCTATCGGGCGGAACGTTATTGATATAATCGAATTACTACACAGTCCTACAAAAACAGCACTGCATATTATAAACTACCTACACCACACATTGTTAACAACAACTAGGTATAAAGTAACAACTTTTTGATCCATATATCTAAATCTCGATCGCCTACTCCAACAGGAGTCTTAAGGAACAATTGATCATAATTTTTGCAGACCAAAAAGCACCTTCATCAGTAAGCTACTGCCCAGATAAAATATTTTCAAAAGTTACATGCAACTTTATATGCAATATACGGGTCGTCTCACTATACCTATTCGTCAATGATTCAAAATTCTAATACCCACATAATTATGTTCGAAACAAACAGTGGCGTAATTGAAGGGGGGGTCCATGCATGTGTCTACATCCCCCCCCCCAGAGCTGTCTGAAAAACCGAAACAATCTGGTGAACAATTCTAATAAGGAAAAAATAGACATGAGTATAGGAAATATCACGAGAAATTGATTTGTAATTTGTTAAAACCTCCGAACGAATATCATAGGTTAGTTATTGTCATTGAAAATAAGAATTTTTCTCCATATAAATATGTGCCTTAAAATGCACTTCCTCAAAGCCACTGTAAAGTTATGTAAAAAGATGATCTAAAATTGAGACTGAAATAACGGATCACATCTTCTGAAAATTGGCAAGCCCTTGTCTTTTTAGACACCTTATTTTCTTTTTGCTTCTGAAATTATGTAAACCCAGTTTTGAAGGACTTTTATTGGCCCAAATTGTATGTTCCAAAAGAGAATCTGACTTTGAAAAGCATGATCTTGTGGGCCATAAATAAATTAAAAATTCGGTATCTTGCATCACAACGAACCGTTTTTCAACGAAAGGGGTCACGACATCGTTTTCGAACGCAATGGGTTAAACGCTTGCATACGGAGGTGATCGAATGTCGAAACGCATTTGAGACTACTATCATAGGCGTGCTGTACTGCAATTAATCACGCCACTGAAAATATACAATAAATTTGCGCGGTTTTAGTGGTATTCTGTCAAGGACATTCTTACGTTCGGGTACGTTTACCTCCTCAGAAGGTGCTAGCCCTAGACTCTAGTGTGTTTGAGTATCGCCTATCGGGCGGAACGTTAAAGATACTTATTGTGCCTGTGAGTATCGCCATCGGGCGGAACGTTAAAGACACTTGTTGTGAATATGCTTGAGTATTGGCTATCGGGCCGAACGTTGAAGATATTTATTGTACCTGTGAATGAGTATCACTATCGGGCGGAACGTTGAAAACACTTGTTGCGCCTGTGTTTGAGTATGGGCTATCGGGCAGAACGTTAAAGAAATTCGTTGCGCCTGTAGGTGGGTATCATCATCGGGTGGGACGTAAAAGAATCGTGAATGATAACTCGGTAATAACAAACAAATCATCGAAAATAGGGCATAATAATCGGGTTATTACAAACAAAACCTTGACGAGAGAATGAATCTGTGGGTGACTATCGCTAAAGGGCGGGAAATTGATGGAAAGGGTATAATAACTAGGATATTATAATCAAAGCATTCAAGAAAAAAGAATGGCTGAATAATTCGGTTATAAGAAACAAAGGAAGAGGAAACGGTAACTCTGCTTAAACGAACAAATCTCAAGGAATGATGATAGATAGGAGAGATAATAATAACTTGGTTATAAAAACGAAACATTGAAGAAAAAAGAGTGATACATTAAAATAGGTAAAATCATGATTTGGCTATGACAAATAGAATATTGAAGTATGAATGATAACTCGGTTATCACAAATAGAACATCGAAGAATAGGAAATGTCAACTTGACAAACAGGTCATAAAAACATGATGAAAGATGACTCGATCGGCAAGAATGAACAAATCATCAAATAGATAATGATAATTTGTACATGACAAACTAAACATCGAAGAATTGGGAATGATAACTCGGTTATAACAAACAAAATATCAGAGCATGGAGTATATGATAACTCGGTTATATTATAACTACCAATCGTATATAATGTGATTTTTATTTTCAGGTGTTGACGATTTATTGATTGAAGAAGGTGACCACTACTTGTTCTGGTATAAAAAACTGTAAGAAGCACAAAAATATCATTCCGCCTGCAAAATAAATTCGTCGTTTTCCAAAATTTCATATAACTTTTACCTTTCGTTAATTATATATTCGCAACATTATTGGATTATACAATTGCTTGTGATCGTGGTATTCAAGAAATATTGATAAAGCTATGTTATCTTGCAGTGTCGCTAAACTTTTGTGAAATATTACGTCAACATATGTATAAGTTTGATGATGGTAAGATATATATGGCAACATTGGCAACTTTTCCCATTCAGTTCAGGGTGGCCAGGTAGCCGTGCGGACAGAGTGTCTATATTCTAATTCGCATTCGCTCGCCGGTCGTGGGTTCGATCCCCGTCGACTGCAGAAATTTTTCTGATGGCCCAAGAAAGTGTTTGGGATCACACGTTAAAAGGTAAGGCCCCCGTCATTCCTTGCTCGCACAAGACTTTCGAAGACTTTTGAGGGTTGCTCGTAGGGGGGCAACCGAATGACGGATAGAACAAATTTTAGAACAAACAACAAATTTTACAAATTTAGTTATCACCAAATACAAAAAATCATATTCGATTAATATTACCGCAATACCAGGATTTTAATTGACAATATGTTATTCAAGTGGAAGAATTTTATCGTATTTGAAGTACCTATTTGTAAAAATATTCGTGAAATCTACTATTTTTCAGTGTACAATCATTTGAACCTTCTATTTTGGTCGATTTGCACAGATCGAAGGAAAAATTATGAAGCAAATTCATATCAAGAGAATATTTCAGCTATATTAAAGCTTATTTTTGCACATTAAAATGTCCAAATTGATATACCTACCAAATGAAACTGACATATCGATGATAATGAATTATTTTGAAATTCTGGAATTGGTCAAGAATAAAGAAACTCTTCACATTATGGAATACTGTATTCCATCACTTTTCACCGTTGTTATTTGAAATTGTTATAAGAGCAGATTATTCTACAAACATGTCAAAATATTGAAGGAAGTATCTAAACAAGGTGATTTTGAAATCGATATATAAATCAGACTCAGTCTGACTGATGTTTCCAAAATGAAGAATTATTTTTGAGAATTCTACAATAATTAACAATGTCATCTTGAAGAATGCACAAAAAAATGTGCCATTCGATAGTACCTATATAGAAGTAGAATTGAATAGTTATATATGTATATATTTGAATGTCATCCTGTATAGATATTCAAAACTATCATGATCCAGAATTATTTAGAATACCTATATCCTTTTCAGCCCATATTGATAATTAATTGTGATCATGTTACGTATAAATTGATGTGGAATACCTAGCTAGTATCCCTGAATTTGTACAGGGTTTCTTCATGACTGTATCATCAAAACATTCCAAAGTTGCCACTTCGATTCCAAAATCATTTATGGAAACCCTGTATGAATAATAAATTTTATTCTAATAGACTTTCTGAACAAGTAGGTATTCAGTTTTGTGTCAAAATAATTATTATCATGAAGATAACATTCTCATGCCAATGCCAAATTCTGAAGGAATGTGAAAACCAGGCCTATTTGTCTGATGGTACAAAAATATCTAGAGTTAAATTATTAAGTTGTGGAATAATCTCTGATGTAAAATTTTTTGTTGATAAGAGACATTTATATGGAGATGCATTTTTAAGAGACAATACTTTGAGATTTTCGTGAGACGTTTTTATAGGAATATCCTCTTAGTGAAAAATATTTTATTCGTACAATTGTTAAACTAAAGCAAAGAAGAGTTTTTGGAAACTTTTATTTTAATATATTCGGCTTGAAAATATTGGAGAATTGGTAATAAAATGTTTTTAGTTCATCTGAGTTTTATGTTTCACATATCCCCTTACATCAAAATATTCCAAAATGAAAATTGCAGGACAATATTCAACCTGAGTGAATTCGAAATGTTTTTGTAATGGAAACCAATTTGACCATTGGATGAGATCAGAATTCCGATGTTCAAACGATTGCAATATTCTTATCGTTGAAAAAACTTATTTGGTAAGACATTTGAGTTGAAAGGAAAAATAAAACAATTATAGGAGTTTTTTGTCACATTATATATCAATTATTCATTTTAACAATTATTTTTACTACAAATATGGTGAGTTTTTATATGACCCTTTCACAATCAAAGATGTCGCATTATTTAATGATAAAATGGAAGATGATCAAAAAATAATTAATCGTAAAAAGGCAATATTAGAGCCATTATTGCAAATCAAAAAAATATACAAGTTTATTTTTACTTCTTTGATTGAATCACGCGTAGATTTATATCGAATGAATAAATGAATAGGTATACTCACAATAACAAATATATATACCTACTACAGTTGTAACATTTATAGTTTTTCACATATGATTCTCATCTATCAATACTTATTCATCAAGCAGTTTGAGCAATATTTCTATGTAAGAAAAGTGAATAAATAAATCAATGAATAAATGAATAAATAAATGAATGAATAATAAGTTGATGTATAAATAAATGGATAAATAAATAAATAAATGAATAAATTAATAAATAAATGGACAAATGGAGGAAATTGATAAACAAATAGTATAAATAATCAATAAATGAATGAAAACAAGATAATCAGCTCTTTAACCATCAGTATTCTTTCGAGACACCAGTGATTATTCTGTAGATAAAGATATTACCACGTTATTACAATGTATATCTTAACTTCCATGGCACACCCTGTATAAAACGGCCAAACCAATACGACATATACACTAATATCAACAGCACGTGAATTAAATCTATCATTCATCTATTTGAGCAAACAATTGTAAAGTTATAGGTGATCATTGTAGAATCAGCTCCAAAATATTCAGTCAAAGCCCACTGCTTATCCAAACCTACTCATGAGTGAACTCGAAGCCATCTCCACGACATTATACTGTGATGATATCCCTCTGAGGGTATCATTAAGTAGGCAAGACAACATCGATCGTCTTGAATCACTAATTCCAGATTGTTCTCGAACATCCCTATAATTCAAACATATTTTTGAACACCCAATATACATATGGAGGCGACGATACAAGAGTATGCAATACTACAGAATTATTGAGAAACGGCAGCAGTCAAGCAATCAGTGAGACAGCTGTATACCACGTGCTTTGAAAAGCTCTAAATAAAAATAGTAGTTATACTAATGAAAGAAATAGCAGATCAGGATTGTCTGGAGAAGTATGAAAGATTTTGTGTTTGAGCCACATATTTTTCAAGGGCTAAGATTTTCTTTGATTAAATGGGCTCACATGTGTATTCAAAAAATTGGAGGTCACATCGAGTAATTCATTTAGACGTGTTGAATTTCTATCATTTTTTTTTGTAAAAATTATTTTAATACATTCGCTGAGCACCCGGTATTTCCATATCTACCTTTTCGTACGTAAAAAGTCACGCCTCTTCCAATTTCGACGAAATAAATAGGAGTATGTGAACATTATGAGGTTACTGTAAGCCGCATAGGCATCAAACAATAACCAGTACTTTTCGAATTATAAGAAAAACAGTTTTTAATGTCAAACTTTGACACCCTGTATATCGAACAGGAAGGGCTAAAATGAAAAATGGTATTCAGAAACTCATATTGTTTTTGTTCAAGAAATATATGGTTAATGGATTGACCTCCTTTTAGCGGACACCCTGTATATCAGTTCATGTATAAATAGTATATCGTTGTTCTCTTCTTTCACGAATAACGTGACGAAAATTTTGTCAATGGAGATGACTTCGAGTATTATTTGGTTTCTACTTCATTACTCCAGTTTGAGAAACTGTCAATATTTTGATTTCATTCTGTTTTATCTGCGATGATTGATGATGCGATGATCACACAAATGTTCTATGCTATACCTACATAATAGTAGTATCTTTGGGCTAAAAGGAACAATTTGTTGAATCAACTGTACCTATATACAATAATCCTAAGAATATTGGCGAAGGTTTAGACACCCTGTATAAGACAATAGCGTATTGTACCTTACTATAATCACAAATATCAACCTAATTATGCGTTGTTCCTATTTTAAGTTAGGTATCTATCATTCAACAGGCTGTAAACTTCATGAATAAGGTCTATAAAGCCCTTATTACAGGTTAGAGAGGTTCAGATCATCGAAGAAATATAACTGACGATATTCAAGAAGGGAGCAGTAGTAAGACAAAACGTTTACCAGACCAATTTGTAACTAATAGTGAGTTTTCAGGAATCAAGTGACTTTTTGAACTGAAATCCATCTCGCAATCTATTGACATTTTTTATAAAAGCTCGTACACACATCAATGAGCGCTGATTTGGAACCATCAAAGTGTCCCCTATTCACAGGTATAGTATGTGTACACTAGAATCTGAAACACTCTGTATATATTTCAAAAGAGTGAGAATGTCACAAGACTAGGATCTACTGAACCTAGTAGCAAATTGATTTCATATTATATAATTTATCTATTGTCGTTTTTAATGACAACCTGGTTAGTATAGGTTAGAGGTTGGTATAATATTCCCTCTTCATTGACCCAATGGCACTAGTTCACCGAAAACATCGAGAACTCATTTGTTTCAATAGAATATTTGTCAAAATGGACAATTTTAGGACGAATTTTTCATAATGTCACCTCAAACAGATTATAGTTTTGATTATTTTGATTGTCTAATTTGTTGTTATGGATTGTTGTTCTTTTGATTTCGTTGTTCGAATTTACATTTCTACAAGAGGTGGACATAAATGTGGATTTTTGAACACTGTTTTCTCGACGATGATGTGAATTTGAGACAATTAATATTCCAGGAAACAAGATAATGTATCCCTTGTTTGTTTAAGTAAGTACTTGAAATGTTTGAGCATGGGAAATGTTTGATTATAAACAGAAAAGCGAGTCTTGACACGTTTTGAAAAATTCTGAGGTCACTAGCTTGATGAAAATGTGGTCAATGAGGCCGATTTTTGCAATTTTTTTTTCGATTAACAGATAATATACCTCTTCCTTACTAACTAGGTATTCATTCAATAATATTGGAGTAGCTTTCTCACCTCATTGAAAAGTAAACACTATGAATCACCTCACTTACTTGCACCTCTTTTTATCACTGCTGTTTGTCCCTTCAACAAAATCTCAAAGTTATATCTATCAATATATATATTGGAATGCTCAAATTCTTCAAATTTTCGTTGAAAAATACGTTACTTCATCAGTGCCCTTCATCTCGTTGACGAGCCGTTTCAGAACATTTCAGAGTATGTGCTCATATGAAGAAATAAGTAATAAGTATCATTTTGTCGTGTTCTATATTCTGTTCCTCGAGTATTAGTCTCCAGAATACGATCTTCAGCTTAATTCTGGAGGCAGCACAGCCAATTTTTTCCCTAGAATTCCCTTCATACAAAACATCTACACGTGAGACCTTCACTCTCGCTGGAACTGGCTACAATTTTTTTCTCTAGACTCATCTCCAAATAATAAATCTACATGTGAGATCAACTGGTGGCAGGCGCTGCCAAATTGTAAATGGCCCCGTACACCTTCTCTTGCACCTCCTTGATCCTCTCCTTCATCTTCTCGGTGTAGGGATCGAAGTTCACAGCACGCTTCTTCCTCCTGTACATCAAGGTCTAATTAACTCTACAGATCGTTTGCCCGATCGTTACCTATAGGGCATGTGAATGGCAACATAGCAAGAGAGACTGATCCGGTGGCTATCGTGCGTTTTCGCCAGTGTTGCCAGGTCAAGAATGAGATAAGCGGTGTTTGGGATCATACGTTAAAACGTAAGACCCTCCGTAATTCCTAACTCGCACAAGTCTCTTGAAGACTTCTGAGGGTTGTTCGTAAGGGGGCAATCGAATGATGGATACAACAACAATAGCAATTTCAGATATGGAACATCACAAAAGTCTTTAATATGGAGAATTTTGTAATGTACTGGTCCTTCGAGCCGGATCGATGTGACCAGCACTATGTTTATCGATTTTTCTCCTTCACAAATCAGATAACTCTTGTACCCTTCTTCGTTTCAAAACATGTAATCTATCAAAAAAACAATATACGAGCTAGGTCATTCAAAATCACTATTAATACAAATGAAATTAAACCTAACAAGCGGTATATATAGACATGAAAGAGCGAAGATTTGAGAATAAATCGGTAGACATAGTTTGGAAATTGCCACCTAGTAAGTGGTTTCCTAGTAGGCAATAAATTAATCGAGTTGAAGTATTAAAAATAAATTGAAATAAATAGTCTTCGTTTCTGTAGGAATTCACTGAAAATCATGAAGCTTGAAAAATAATAACTGACAAACAATCAGTCAAATTGTGTGGTAGTCACTAATCATAAATTTTCACCGATTACCTACGTTTCCTTGAAGATTCACCGACCAAAACGTCATTCGCAATCCGCAGTAAGCGATGGAACATGGATTTCGTAGTGTGGTCACTGCATTAGATATGTTACGACAAGCAATCAATGAATTGTAATATTTTCATGAATATTATATTATCAATGTAAAATAAAATTGAATGAGAAGTTTCTATTATTTCATTTAGGTAAATGTAAATTTGTAAGTGGTAAATGTAAATTTCAGCGGTAGATATTGCTCTGCGGTAAAGTGAAACGGTCGATCTAGCGCAAAACGGTGGACCTGGCAACACTGGCCAATGGCCATCACAATGAAAAAACCGACATTCTCCGTTACTGGTCATGTTGTCAAATGCCAATCTTCCCTAATACACTGTCCATCAGAAAGTTACCATCATAATATGGGAAAAACTTTTAATAATAATTATAATTCATTTTGGAATTCAACTTTGCATCAAAAAACACACAATCTTTTAATTTATCGCTGAAAATAGGATTATCTATTTGAATTTCTAAAACTTTCACCGAGGCCCGACCGAGTACCTAGGTTATTTCACATATTTTTTTGATGAAAACTCAACACCAAAGTCGAATTTCGGTATAAATTATTATTAAAAGTATTTCCCATTATATGATGCCAAGTTTCTGAAAGACACTGTTTGTAACGATTCGATAAACAATCCCTATAGATTCTACCATCAGCCTTGCCTGTATATCCCCTCCTTTCTTTCCATGGCACACTGGACGAGACCCTCGTCCACGCGCACGCCCACGAACGCCATGACGGTGCGCAATGTGTGCTCCACATTGTCCACCAGCTGCTCGTAGAAGATCACGTGGGTGGGACCGGTGAAGTTGTACAGCCAGTCGAGGTTCATTTGCTGCCAGCCGTTCAGCTTGTCCGTCACGAACTGCTGCCAGTCTATAAACGATATATGGTGAGAGATTCTGGAGCCATCAATGAGCAAGGCCGTCTTCAACCTTTTGGAGGCCTTGGGTGCATTCAGGATATAATAATAATAATAAATGCATTCATTGTCTCAAAGGAACAAGAGGCAGAGTTCAACTCGCCGATAAATCGACATTTGCTCTTTCACTCATCCATAATTGGGCGATTCCCAACCTACAGGCACAAACCAGGGAATCGACAGCCCATAGCAAACTATGGCTAGTTTGATGCAAAAAAATACGAACTAACTATATTTACAGATATAATACAAATCAATAGAAGAATATTTCTCAAAATATATATTCAAAACGCATCCGTCATAGAGCTATTACATTCATTGAAATATCTTGGAAACTATTGAGCTCGAAAAAGTTCTTTACAGACGCATTGGATGCATAGAAAATAAAATCCACAAATTGAAAGTGAAGTATTCACAGGTTAGTGCATAGAAATATTGATCCATAAGGTACCTTCCTAGATTTGAGATTCATCAACAGGGTATCAATTATAGGAAGAAAGGTTTCTACTTTGAATTGAATAACAATGAATAATGAAGTATTGTTGCATTAGAGATTGCTCTACCATTCTCATAATCAAAAGTCGGTCTTGTAAAATAATATTTCATTACCTACTCATTTCATAACTATTTTGAGTGTATCAATTGAAGTTTGCATTCAGTTTGAAGGTATTTTCGAATAAAACATGCGAATAATCGATGAAATGATTCTATATTTATATATTTATTCACTTAACTATAGTGCACTCGTCTCCAGAAATCATGTCGCACATGGACGGTGTCAGCTTCCTTGATCACCGCTGCAATAAGAGCGTTCATACCGTCCAACCGCAACATGTTCGCTGATGACGACTGTACATATTATGTAGATTATTCCCTAGGTAAGGTTCAAAATGAGTGGGTATATTCCAACCTCCGCTGCGTCCAGTAGGTCTATTGTGGAACACAACAATTCATATTTCACCTAGTAGATTCAGCTTGTTAATGAAGACAAACATCTCAAACCAAATTTGAGCCGCGGCAAGAGCAGGCACGAAAGTAAATGGTCTGCTGTTTCATGATCTTCAAGACAAAGATGATACGCCTGATCATACGACAGTAAAAGTCTAGACATAATAATATGATGATTAAGACAATATTGACCTGTAATTAGGCCTGTTAGTGAGCGTGGATCATCCCTGCTCTAGTCTAACATTTATTAGGTGACATAGTAGATATTCTGCCAGAAGTCTGCAACTCTCCTTGCAGCCCAGTGTTCAGTGTATATTTGGCAGAACATGGCGAGATGCCAATAGCAGGTTCTGCTCTGATAGAAATCTGCCATTTCATTCCCTTCCATACCGGAGTGGCTATGAATCCAGACCAGATAGAATTTGTTTAGTCTTTCATTTGTGGAGATTCTTCTCTTGACAGTTCAATACCAATTTAGACGTTGGACTAGGTGCTTTCAGAGCCTCTTGGCTATCCAAGAATGCACTAGAGCCTGAGAGTGTTTCTGAACCATCTGTTATGCAACAGGTATCTGCTCTCATAGTAGTTTCCTCCTATAGGCGACTGAGATTAAGATCGTAGCGCCAGAACGGCGAATGTCAGTACTACTCTATGGGCCATTGGCGAATTGTTTACATTGTTTGGTAATGGTGTTTATGTTCATTTCGTTTTGAGTTTTCAAACGTCCAGCTTTGTTATTTGTCTATTTTCGAACTTTGTATTTACCAGCGGTCTACTGTGTTTTGATTGAGGACTATATTCGCGAAAATCACGAACCAATAGATGGCTCTATTAAACGTCAAATCAACGTCAAATTTCCAACTGAGTATGAACAACAAAAACATTGCCGTATGCACTCATTGCAAATTGGTTATTTCCAAATCATTTTGCAAAAGAGTGAATAATAAGTTGACTTCTTGAAATACGTACAAGGTTTCGAGTATGAGAAAAATTACATTTTGTGCAGAGAAATTGCCATTTTGATGTGGACAATGGTGGTATTCATCATTGATATCACACTACAATCCCACAGTTTTCAAACATATGGAATGATCGGAATGGTCTACTCAATACTTGCATGGACTGGAATGGAACCATACAAGCAATCAGCTATTACAACAATATGGTATAGGTATGAGGAAATAATTGAATTCATCAAGAAATATCACTGGCTTTTATGAAGGAGATGGAAATCTAGTGAAGGGGTTGGAAAAGAAGATATGGTTGGAGAGGCTGCTCAGAATGAACAATATCATCGATTTACATAAACAAGGATCTCCAACAATTGAGGACTTGAAGTTATTCTCAAGATCGAATCATTGCATCCAACATTTATACAATGATTCTAATTGTGCTTCAGAAAATGTATATTATATTATTATAAGGTGGATACTGGTTTCTTCATTGTAAACAATAAAAGTTCATGGAATAATTCGAGTTTTTTCATCAGGAAGAAATGAGGTTCTGGAATATGCACTTCAACAAATAAATTATTTTCCAATAAAACACATATTTATGAAATTCAAAACAATGGTCGCCATATTTGTTGTTCATACTCGCAAGACTTGTACAGTTAGCCACCAGAGGCCGCACACTTCGTGATTTTCGCGAATATTATCTCTGTTCAACATTAGATAACCTCCCTACCTCTAGTTGAACTTCATATATACCAACATGCATAGGCTGTAAGTTTTTATCATTATTGAACAAGAATTCTCATGAAAACCTGTGTGGAATGTTGATTTCCGATTCGAATGTGCTGTGATATTCCCCTGATAGTGCATGATATTTTTAAAACAAAATCCAGCAAACTTTTTGGGAATAAAGTGTTCTTTGGAAGGTGAATTTAGGTAAACAGTTTCTACTTGACTTTTTACAACATAATCATCGAAACCCTGATTGATAACATTCTTTACTGTTTAAAAATTCTACTGTTCATGAGTAAAGATATAATCAGTTTGAAATTTGTTTGTTCTCTTACCACCACCTCAAGAAGTAGGTATTATATTCATAATAGACATACATTTGAAAATATACCTATAGGTATGAGTAAATTTTCGGTGAAGTGTAAAGAACAATATCTCATTATGTTCAGACACTTTACACTTTTTCCAATCTTCAAGTTATGAATCCACACCTTTCTCCTACCGATCACTTCCTTGTTTCCCAAATTATTAGTTTCAAATACAAATTTAGACTGTCCTGATTTTTGAAAGGAATGAAAGCTATACTCGGGATTTTTTTGCTCAAGATGAACAATGAGGTACACAACAATGATGACTCATGTTTTTAAACGTTTATAGAAGTTCTCAAACAAAATTATAGACAATTAAAACACAACTACTTCTCATACAAAATACACGCAAACTGAAGTAAACAAAGCAATCAATGGCCCATACGTTAGTTATATTAGACAACGGTAGAGGGAGTACTCCTTAGCATGAATCACCTATTGGAAAGACCAATCTTTTCTATTCCGAATTTGAATGGTGCAAGACAGGTCATGAAGGTAACTGTTGAAAAGTATTCCCTATCTGAACAGTTGATTGGAGACTCTACCTATTATTTTAGATTGCAGAAACGTGATAATGCTCAAGATTTTGTACTTACATCGACCTCTCATCCTCTTATATCGGTCAGGTGAAGCGAACCCGATATGCCCGCCACTTTGCCTATTGAATTCGGCTTGAATTGATGCCGCGGGGGCTCTAACTAGCAAAATGGCCTTCGAGAACTTGTTCCTGGATTTTGGGCCCCATTCGTGAGTCTTCACCACCAAAACTGATCCGTTCAGTACGCTTTCCGCAGGGAAACCATTTTTCAGTAGACCGTAATCTTTGTACACAGACCCAGTGAAGAGTCCTGAAAAATGATGGAGAATTGTGCTCTATTGGCGTAGATAACTAGAGTCTGATCAGGCTACCTTTGCGGCACCACGTGATTCAATGCAAACGTAACTACGTGTTGTCCCAAAGTTACCTAACCTGGTCGGACTCTATCACGTAGGTAATACGCATGCCTTTGTGTGCGCCTAATGTGACGTAATTAGGGTGGAGGGGTTTGGTAGTGTGGATGGAATACGGAGAACAATGACAGTGGAGTCGTGACTATGGACTAGTGAGTGTCAATACTTCGACCGTCAACAAACAGTCAAGCGAGAGACATCAAGTAAGCTTCTTGTTATTTCTGTTTGTGGAACTTTTGTGTGGAAGTATCTCAACGTTCGTGTGATGAACTTCTGATTCGGCGTTGAATATCTACTTTTGATGCTATTTGCTTAATCTACTGTTGTAGGAAGCTGACAGCGAGAGTCATATAGCTAAATTCACAAAGTTAGTAAAGAACATGAGGTGATTTATAGTGATATTGCTATAGTTTATCGGTTCTATTTGAATTCGAATGGGTGTACCGCTGAATCGTACAATAACCGTGAGTTGGAAGAATGAAGCAAAATTTAGATATCGTTCTCATTCAAAGATTCAAATCAATTCGATCATGAGATTTTCAGGCTGCACTGAGTCCATGTTAAAAAATCATTATCATTTGTTATCTATGTGCTTTTGACTACACTACAGTTTGAGAAGAATCATTCAATTTCCTAAGACTCATCTATTGAAACAAATTATGTATTTGGCAGAGATCAATGTGCCCACCTGTAGCCTGCTGCAGAAGGTATCTCAACCAAGTGTTGCCACTACCTGGAAAAGAGGCCAGAGCAATGGTTTCTCCAGGTGGATCGATGTACCTCAGATCTGCACACCAATTTATCTTCGATCTACGAGAGGGCGATCTGAATCCTGGGATGCCAAAGTCGAAGTTTTTCGATTTCGATAGATGTTGGTGGGTGACTTCAACACCGTTCTGGTATCGAAAAAACATATCATATTTTTTCACTCAATTGAGAAATGTTTTCAGTTAGGCATTGGAATTCAACAAAGAGATTTATATCTATTTTGTTTTCGAATAATTAGGTAATATATTTCACATATTCTACTGTTGAATCATTTGTTTATAGACACCTACCCAATCAACAATTTTTTTTTCATTTTCAATGTTCCGATCCGCCCAGAATTAGTTTGAAATGAGGATCAGAAGTAGTTTGAAATAAGAATGCGACTGAAAACTGTGGGTGCTTTTAGTCGCCCCAAACTACGGGGCGAGTCGGAACACTTTTAATTTTTTTTTAATAAATAGATCATTGATTGGTTAAATTTTCAGAAAACACCAACCATTGTTAAGACGCAATTAAACCCGATTTTGGCGGATCTAGTTCAAAAAATCTTGAATTCACGAACGAAAATGAACGAAAAGTGTAATCAAATCACCCCGGTTGACGGTACACAGTACGTACCGTATTTGCCAATATTATAACTTTTATTCTACTGAGCTATGTAGCACTTACCCTGTATCGTCCATGTTTGTTATCATGAAGTGAAATAACCGACAGAACCAGAATGCCCACTAAATAGACGAAGAGTAATAGCAGTATACCCCAAAATCTAACTCTGTTGAAAAGCATCTGTCCATGCCTTGTAAGTTTTAGATTCCAACTATTATTTTGAAATCAAAGATCGTTTGTTCTTCGTAGAAAAATATTTTCCGCAATGGAAATCGAGGCCAGCATCGATTTTTTTCTGTTTAGAGTAGTTTAAAGGCCTTCTATTCATTGGGAATTCATATTGTGGAAGATTTCTGTTTCTCAAGTAGGTTGGTGTTTATTATTGCCATTGCTAGTCCTAAAAAATATTCGAAATCGTATAGAAAAACAAAACATAACAAAATGTTTTCAGTATTCTCATTGAAAAAAGAGACAGCACGCAAAAAAGATCAAAAAGGGTTAAATTCTGGCTACAACACCCGAAAGTGTATCACCCTGTATGTAAACGCCTCATAACACTAATATTCAATTTTTTCAAGTGTAATAGGTGTAACGAATTGTTCATTTTGAGAAATGTTGGAAAAACTCAAAAAACATTGAAAACATTTCAGCCCGCAACACCTTTGTGATTTGGAATACATCGACCGATTTTCAAAAACGAAAATTAGTCAATATAAGCAGGTAGTTCTAAACGAGCTCTTTTCGAAAATGTAGATAAATCTGGAATATGCAGATTTTCAAGGCCTACTTTTGTTTGTTGAAGGGGTCAAAATTTCCTATTCGATCCTATCTCATACAGGGTGTGTTAGTTATTCAATGGCAAATTTCAGAATTCTTGCTTTTTCAATTCACCCTGCAATCATATCTAAGTAGTTGATAACGGTAATTCACTGAAGAAACGCATGGAGTACTTAGATACGATGTTTTATCATTGTAATTTCTTCAGGAAGATGTTTCTAGTTCAACCAAACCAAATATCAATAGAACTAAAGTTGCACCACACAGTCGTAATTTTGAAAATTGTCTCGATTGATAAAGAGCTGTCGAATATAACACAAAAATAGAATGACAGACAAACACTGTCCAATGATGACAATGATAATATTTTAGCGAAATTGAAGGAAAATTCAAGATGACTATGAATATTTTTATGTATGGGTAATATTTCCTCGAATTAGTTACTAAGTATATCATTTCTATTTTCAGGAAAAATTATATTCAATTTCATTAACATTTGGTTGACCTATAGAGAGATCTTCCCGTAGAAGCTATACAACGATCCATCGAATGATTACTTCACCGGTTATAGACTCCTTTGATTTTGATACAGAGTAAATTAAAAAGCAAAAATATCAATATTTGCCATTGAATATCTGACACCCTATATATGAGATAATGCGTTAGAATTTTGTATGGAGGTATGTCAGCATTGCCTAAATCAACTATGTAAGTCACTGTTTAGAAAACAAAATTGCCTAATAGTCATTTTTGAAATTTTGACTCTTTCAAAAAACAAAAGTAGGCATTGAAAATCTAAATATTTCAGAGATTTGTCCACATTTTCGAAGAGAGCTTGTTGACTATACTATTATATTATGGAATTTTTGTTTTTCAAAATCGGTTAACGGGCTCCGAATTAGGAGGGTGTTGCTAGTTGAAATCGCACACATTGTATATTTTGTTTTATCGCTCGGAGCGCACGAAAATGAATCTCTGTAATGTTCGAAGAATATCGTGCGTGCAAAAACATAATATGGATGCATTTGGTTGTCAAGAAACTCCTAAGATGATGAAAATAACATCTACATCATGCACAATCTGATGAGAATTCGAAGAGTTTACTGACCTCAGACTCGATGTAAAATATCAAAATACTTATAACTAGAGGTGAATAACCATAACCGTATCGTCATGGCTGTTTTTTCCCAATCAGATAGAGGCCTCACATATTTCCATTGCACCGGACCATTTTTCTATCTCATTGGTTTTGTGCGAAGGCCATTGTCAAATGAATATTCTCCAATCTCCTGTGAGTCGGCGTCGTCGACACCCCTTTTTGGACGTCTTCACAGGACCGGCTCCGGAAATTTTCTAGCCCTAAATTACGACTAATCGAATAATCGATGACCGCCATACTATATAGTCATTTACCTAACAAAAGTGCGGAAAATAATACTTTTTCGCAAGAAGTTAGGTAAAATGTTTTTCCTACGAGTGATTTTGTCCATATTATTTATAAAAATAATGGTATATCGGAGACTGCGGAATCTTTGCGATAATACACTACACTGTTTTACCACTAACCAAACCGATTTTTTAACACCTCGACACGTGTTTCGCTAACTATGTTAGCATCTTCAGGAGAAGATTGAAACTTTTAATCTTCTCCTGAAGATGCTGACATAGTTATCGAAACACGTGTCGAGGCGTTAAAAAATCGGTTTGGTTAGTGGTAAAACAGTGTATATAGTGAAAAATAATGGTTTTTAATGAACAAGATTTTGTAATAAATGACAGATATATGACAAAATAGTCACATAGATTATTTAGTTAGTCCTGAATATCCTCCTTTTCAACAATACAGAAATCGAGATTCTATCGACAATTCCACTCAAATGGGAAGGAACAGAAAATGAATGCAAATAATGGATAAAAAAATCTGATAAATTAAGTTCCCAGTTAACATTTTGATATAGGGCATTTTAATGGCCTTTAATATATTTTATATATAACAAATTTTATTTGAAAAAAACGCTATAATTGCTTCTTAAAAAATAGGTTAAATCATACGAATAACTAGGTATAGTTTGCACGCCAATATTCAGTATGATAATCTGTCATTGAGGATGAAAAACATCCTAATCGGACAAGTAGTTTTGACGAAAATATTTCTCAAGTTTTGGACACTTTCTGGTGATGCGTTCATTTTCTGGGGAAGTTTATTGAGATATTTAATATTCCTATTGTTTGTTTCTTAGGCTTTGAAAATCTCTCAATACACAGTGATATCAAGTTTCAACCTTTCATCACAGTAAACTTTCAATTTCGGTAATAAGTAGGTAGTTAAGAAGAGGGCAATCCACGATTTGCTGCGCTCCCTGGTGGACCATTTATTGGTGTGCGGCAGTGTTGTTCCTGGGTCTGATTTTTTCGTAATAGATTTCCTTGGAAAAAGGTATCAGATTTGTATCAAAAGGTAATAGACTCGAAAAATCTGACTTGACATTCGGAATGTCATTCTTGTCAAACCCTATCGCACTAATCACAGTTTTGACATAAATATAGAACATAGAACGAAACATAATTATCCGCTGAGCACAGAAATAGATTTTTCAGTATTTGAACATATTTTGGTGCTATTAGCCAATAGTAATAGATTCATGACAAATCGTAATATCGTAAAATCTTCGTGAAATAGTAATAGATCTATTACAAAAGTAATGACAAGAACAACACTGGTGTGCGGTAGGGGTAGTGATATTTTGGAAGGTTGGTAACTCTGATTCGAATATGGTTGTGAAGCGAGAATTGACCAGCCCCGGGGTTCATCGCGGGAAAGAGAAGGACGTATAACTCGCTCTCGCTCAGATGAACCTTTTTTCTTGAAGAAGGAGAATTTTTCTTGAGGAAGGAAAATATTGTTTCTGCATAAAAAATGAGAAAACCTAACCTATCTATTTTATGAGTATATCTGTACTTGTTTCGTTGACCTGTGTAAAACTTAATGTTTATTAACACCAAATAAAATATTCTATTCTATTCTAACCTAACCTAACCTAACCGAACCTCACCTCTGGCCTAAACCACAAACATAGAAAACCCCTAAATGAACCTATTTCCCATAGAGAATATTTTTTAGAAATCACTTGAGAACAAGGAAAAAATAAAAAAAAGATGAGCCTCGCACGGATTCGAACCCCGGCCCGCCGGCTTGGCATGCCGATGCTCTGCCTACTGAGCCAACCAGTTGCTTACGAGACGAAGTATGATGAAGTACTGTGCTTCGGCTATGTGCCAAATGCATTCTCGCGAGTGAGAGGGCATTATATGTCCTTCTCTCTCCCGCGATAAACCCCGGGGCTTGTCAATTCTCGCGGTTGGCGAATCTGATTGTCATTTGTCAGTGTCATTACAGTCAGGTTTCAGGTAGCGTAGCGCCATCCTCAATTTTCCCATTCATTTTCATTTTTTTAAAGATTTGTGATCGGTATTTCAACATTGTGTACTATTTCATAAAATAATTGTACCTAATTAGTTGGTTGGTGAGGGCACATGTTTGCTGAAAATTCAAATTCAAATTATGGGGTATGTGAAGTTAGCGCCCGACGCTAGCGCTCAAACGTAGCGCCCTCCCCCCACCACAGCGCCCAGTTTACACTACACAATTTTCAGTACTTTTAGGGCGCTAGCGCTACGAAATACGAAACATCGAAGATATGATTACGTGATTCCTCTCGTGCTGGGTACAGATCTCTAGAACATTCTAGTGATGGCGTCATATGAAAAATACAAATACCCCCCCCCTGGATGATTTTTTTTTCTAATAGAAGGAAGGAAGCTGGAAGGAAGGAACTTTTGTGACGGATTTTCGTAGAGTAGACATCGATATAGAGTGTGATAACTATTTTATGCAAAAATTTCAGATCTCCAAAAAGATGGCGTCATATAAAAATACCCCCACCATTCCTAAATGGAAATAATTTTTTTCTAATAGAAGGAACTTTTGTGACGGATTTTCGTAGAGTAGACATCGATATACAGTGTGATAACTATTTTATGCAAAAATTTCAGATCTCCAAAAAGATGGCGTCATATAAAAATACCCCCACCATTCCTAAATGGAAATAATTTTTTTCTAATAGAAGGAACTTTTGTGACGGATTTTCGTAGAGTAGACATCGATATACAGTGTGATAACTATTTTATGCAAAAATTTCAGATCTCCAAAAAGATGGCGTCATATAAAAATACCCCCACCATTCCTAAATGGAAATAATTTTTTTCTAATAGAAGGAACTTTTGTGACGGATTTTCGTAGAGTAGACATCGATATACAGTGTGATAACTATTTTATGCCAAAATTTCAGATCTCCAAAGTGATGGCGTCATATAAAAATACCCCTACCATCCCTAAATGAAAATATTTTTTTCCTAATAGAAGGAACTTCTGTGACGGATTTTCGTAGAGTAGGCATCGATATACAGTGTGATAACTATTCTATGCCAAAATTTCAGATCTCCAAAGTGATGGCATCATAAAAAAATACCCCCACCATTCCTGAATGAAAATAATTTTTTTCTAATAGAAGGAACTTTTGTGACGCATTTTCGTAGGGTAGATATCGATATACAGTGTGATAACTATTTTATGCCAAAATTTCAGATCTCCAAAGTGATGGCGTCATATAAAAATACCCCCACCATTCCTAAATGGAAATATTTTTTTTCTAATAGAAGGAACTTTTGTGACGGATTTTCGTAGGGTAGACATCGATATACAGTGTGATAACTATTTTATGCCAAAATTTCAGATCTCCAAAGTGATGGCGTCATAAAAAAATACCCCCACCATTCCTAAATGGAAATAATTTCTTTTAAAAAGAAGGAACTTTTGTGACGGATTTTCGTAGGGTAGATATCGATATACAGTGTGATAACTATTTCATGCCAAAATTTCAGATCTCCATAGTGATGGCGTCATACAAAAATACCCCTACCATTTCTGAATGAATTTAATTTTTTTCTAATCGAAGGAACTTTTGTGACGGATTCTCGTAGGGTAGACATCGATATCGTGTGATAACTATTTTATGCCAAAATTTCAGATCTCCAAAGTGATGGCGTCATATAAAAATACCCCTACCATTCCTAAATGGAAATATTTTTTTTTCTAATAGAAGGAACTTTTGTGACGGATTCTCGTAGGGTAGACATCGATATACAGTGTGATAACTATTCTATGCCAAAATTTCAGATCTCCAAAGTGATGGCGTCATATAAAAATACCCCCACCATTCCTAAATGGAAATATTTTTTTTCTAATAGAAGGAACTTTTGTGACGGATTTTCGTAGGGTAGACATCGATATACAGTGTGATAACTATTTTATGCCAAAATTTCAGATCTCCAAAGTGATGGCGTCATATAAAAATACCCCCACCATTCCTAAATGGAAATATTTTTTTTCTAATAGAAGGAACTCTTGTGACGGATTTTCGTAGGGTAGACATCGATATACAGTGTGATAACTATTTTATGCCAAAATTTCAGATCTCCAAAGTGATGGCGTCATAAAAAAATACCCCCACCATTCCTAAATGGAAATAATTTCTTTTAAAAAGAAGGAACTTTTGTGACGGATTTTCGTAGGGTAGATATCGATATACAGTGTGATAACTATTTCATGCCAAAATTTCAGATCTCCATAGTGATGGCGTCATACAAAAATACCCCTACCATTTCTGAATGAATTTAATTTTTTTCTAATCGAAGGAACTTTTGTGACGGATTCTCGTAGGGTAGACATCGATATCGTGTGATAACTATTTTATGCCAAAATTTCAGATCTCCAAAGTGATGGCGTCATATAAAAATACCCCTACCATTCCTAAATGGAAATATTTTTTTTTCTAATAGAAGGAACTTTTGTGACGGATTCTCGTAGGGTAGACATCGATATACAGTGTGATAACTATTCTATGCCAAAATTTCAGATCTCCAAAGTGATGGCATCATGAAAAAATCCCCCCACCATTCCTGAATGAAAATATTTTTTTCCTAATAGAAGGAACTTCTGTGACGGATTTCCGTAGAGTAGGCATCGATATACAGTGTGATAACTATTCTATGCCAAAATTTCAGATCTCCAAAGTGATAGCATCATAAAAAAATACCCCCACCATTCCTGAATGAAAATAATTTTTTTCTAATCGAAGGAAATTTTGTGACGGATTTTCGTAGGGTAGATATCGATATACAGTGTGAAAACTATTTTATGCCAGAATTTCAGATCTCCAAAGTGATGGCGTCATATAAAAATACCCCCACCACTCCTGAATGAAAATAATTTTTTTCTAATCGAAGGAACTTTTGTGACGGATTTTCGTAGGGTAGGCATCGATATACAGTGTGATAACTATTTTATGCCAAAATTTCAGATCTCCAAAGTGATAGCATCATAAAAAAATACCCCCACCATTCCTGAATGAAAATAATTTTTTTCTAATCGAAGGAACTTTTGTGACGGATTCTCGTAGGGTAGACATCGATATACAGTGTGATAACTATTTTATGCCAAAATTTCAGATCTCCAAAGTGATGGCGTCATATAAAAATACCCCTACCATTCCTAAATGGAAATAATTTCTTTTAAAAAGAAGGAACTTTTGTGACGGATTTTCGTAGGGTAGATATCGATATACAGTGTGATAACTATTTCATGCCAAAATTTCAGATCTCCATAGTGATGGCGTCATACAAAAATACCCCTACCATTTCTGAATGAATTTAATTTTTTTCTAATCGAAGGAACTTTTGTGACGGATTCTCGTAGGGTAGACATCGATATACAGTGTGATAACTATTTTATGCCAAAATTTCAGATCTCCAAAGTGATGGCGTCATATAAAAATACCCCTACCATCCCTAAATGGAAATATTTTTTTTCTAATAGAAGGAACTTTTGTGACGGATTCTCGTAGGGTAGACATCGATATACAGTGTGATAACTATTTTATGCCAAAATTTCAGATCTCCAAAGTGATGGCGTCATAAAAAAATACCCCCACCATTTCTGAATGAATTTAATTTTTTTCTAATCGAAGGAACTTTTGTGACGGATTCTCGTAGGGTAGACATCGATATACAGTGTGATAACTATTTTATGCCAAAATTTCAGATCTCCAAAGTGATGGCGTCATATAAAAATACCCCTACCATCCCTAAATGGAAATATTTTTTTTCTAATAGAAGGAACTTTTGTGACGGATTCTCGTAGGGTAGACATCGATATACAGTGTGATAACTATTTTATGCCAAAATTTCAGATCTCCAAAGTGATGGCATCATGAAAAAATCCCCCCACCATTCCTGAATGAAAATATTTTTTTCCTAATAGAAGGAACTTCTGTGACGGATTTTCGTAGAGTAGGCATCGATATACAGTGTGATAACTATTCTATGCCAAAATTTCAGATCTCCAAAGTGATGGCATCATAAAAAAATACCCCCACCATTCCTGAATGAAAATAATTTTTTTCTGATAGAAGGAACTTTTGTGACGGATTTTCGTAGAGTAGACATCGATATACAGTGTGATAACTATTCTATGCCAAAATTTCAGATCTCCAAAGTGATGGCATCATGAAAAAATCCCCCCACCATTCCTGAATGAAAATATTTTTTTCCTAATAGAAGGAACTTCTGTGACGGATTTTCGTAGAGTAGGCATCGATATACAGTGTGATAACTATTCTATGCCAAAATTTCAGATCTCCAAAGTGATGGCATCATAAAAAAATACCCCCACCATTCCTGAATGAAAATAATTTTTTTCTAATAGAAGGAACTTTTGTGACGCATTTTCGTAAGGTAGATATCGATATACAGTGTGAAAACTATTTTATGCCAGAATTTCAGATCTCCAAAGTGATGGCGTCATATAAAAATACCCCCACCACTCCTGAATGAAAATAATTTTTTTCTAATCGAAGGAACTTTTGTGACGGATTTTCGTAGGGTAGGCATCGATATACAGTGTGATAACTATTTTATGCCAAAATTTCAGATCTCCAAAGTGATAGCATCATAAAAAAATACCCCCACCATTCCTGAATGAAAATATTTTTTTCCTAATAGAAGGAACTTCTGTGACGGATTTTCGTAGAGTAGGCATCGATATACAGTGTGATAACTATTCTATGCCAAAATTTCAGATCTCCAAAGTGATGGCATCATAAAAAAATACCCCCACCATTCCTGAATGAAAATAATTTTTTTCTGATAGAAGGAACTTTTGTGACGGATTTTCGTAGAGTAGACATCGATATACAGTGTGATAACTATTCTATGCCAAAATTTCAGATCTCCAAAGTGATGGCATCATAAAAAAATACCCCCACCATTCCTGAATGAAAATAATTTTTTTCTAATAGAAGGAACTTTTGTGACGCATTTTCGTAGGGTAGATATCGATATACAGTGTGATAACTATTTCATGCCAAAATTTCAGATCTCCATAGTGATGGCGTCATACAAAAATACCCCTACCATTTCTGAATGAATTTAATTTTTTTCTAATCGAAGGAACTTTTGTGACGGATTCTCGTAGGGTAGACATCGATATACAGTGTGATAACTATTTTATGCCAAAATTTCAGATCTCCAAAGTGATGGCGTCATACAAAAATACCCCTACCATTTCTGAATGAATTTAATTTTTTTCTAATCGAAGGAACTTTTGTGACGGATTCTCGTAGGGTAGACATCGATATACAGTGTGATAACTATTTCATGCCAAAATTTCAGATCTCCATAGTGATGGCGTCATACAAAAATACCCCTACCATTTCTGAATGAATTTAATTTTTTTCTAATCGAAGGAACTTTTGTGACGGATTTTCGTAGGGTAGGCATCGATATACAGTGTGATAACTATTTTATGCCAAAATTTCAGATCTCCAAAGTGATAGCATCATAAAAAAATACCCCCACCATTCCTGAATGAAAATAATTTTTTTCTGATCGAAGGAACTTTTGTGACGGATTTTCGTAGGGTAGGCATCGATATACAGTGTGATAACTATTTTATGCCAAAATTTCAGATCTCCAAAGTGATGGCGTCATACAAAAATACCCCTACCATTTCTGAATGAATTTAATTTTTTTCTAATCGAAGGAACTTTTGTGACGGATTCTCGTAGGGTAGATATCGATATACAGTGTGATAACTATTTCATGCCAAAATTTCAGATCTCCATAGTGATGGCGTCATACAAAAATACCCCTACCATTTCTGAATGAAAATATTTTTTTTCTAATAGAAGGAACTTTTGTGACGGATTCTCGTAGGGTAGGCATCGATATACAGTGTGATAACTATTCTATGCCAAAATTTCAGATCTCCAAAGTGATAGCATCATAAAAAAATACCCCCACCATTCCTGAATGAAAATAATTTTTTTCTAATAGAAGGAACTTTTGTGACGGATTCTCGTAGGGTAGACATCGATATACAGTGTGATAACTATTTTATGCCAAAATTTCAGGTCTCCAAAGTGATGGCGTCATATATAAGAATACCCCCACCATTCCTAAATGGAAATAATTTTTTTCTAAGAAATTATCAAAGAATTTATTTTCACAAAATCAGTAAAAAGGACATAATCAGTAGTTGATAATTGAACAGTGAGGTCCTGAAGTAATGGATAACTTCATTTTCTAAATAATTATGAATGCAAATGAAAAATTCTGAAACAGGTCAATTTTCACATATGAAAATACACTTTCTCAATAAAATTATTCAACTGCACCTTCAACACCCTAGGGGTAATTGCTACACCTGTAAAAATTTCATATGAAAAGGGGCAGCGTGTACCTAATTCTCTATTCAGCAATATAGCACTTTTTGATTTTTGGACTTGGATACTTTTCATTTAAAATTTTTACAGGGGTAGCTATTGCCCCTAAGGGGTTGAAGGGGCAGTTGAATAAATTCATTGAGAACGTGTATTTTCATACATCGAAATTGACTTGTTCCAGGATTTCATAATGACGTAGAAAATGAATATATCCGTTACTTTAGGATGCATAATGTTCGATAGTCCTGAGAATATAACTAGATACATAATTATGTTCTGATTTTCTATCAATGATGAATTTTTTAATGTTATTCCAAATGTTTTTCATTCATAATAGTTGAGTAGTTAATTGAAGCTTTGCTAAAAACCTAAAAACAGAAAGAGGTGGTTCAAAGTGGTGATGAATAAAAAAGACAAATCCAAAAACAAGATATATTTATTTACAAAGAGGACATACATCATTATTATAATCGAACTTATAGATTGGTTTCAAACATTTCTTCTCTATATATCGCTCACAAGCTATGCATTGATGATGTTGACGTGCTCCTTTTTCAAATTGTCTTGCACAAATAAGGCACAAATGTTTCATGTCCATTGATTTCGTAATCAAATATTGTTTCAATAATCGGCGGTAATTATCGGGATCAAAAGGCAGATCTAAACATCTTTTTGCTATAATGCACTCGATGAAATATATTACAAATATTCCACAATTATAAGAATCCACTTGTCTACAGTGTTTTATGGTAGCAGTTTTTAGTCGCGACACGTCAATTTTTATTGTACGATGGGTATTCAGAATGCTAATGAAATTTGTGAATTTCGCATACATCTCTGATTGAACCGCATCTATCGTACCTCTGGGATCCACGAAAGAGAATATCAAATTTTGAAAATCAACGATCATTAGAGTGAAGTGACTGTCATGTAAGATAGGTATGAGATTCACTTTAGAAGATACGTCATTGAAAAACTCGTCTTGTAAAAATTCAGCGTATAGTGTAGTAGGGTTATAAATCATAATTTCTGATTTATAAATGGACCATATCTTGATATCTCCATTTTTTTCATCATTAACCATCAAGTTGGCAGTGATGTATAAAACGGTATTTGAAATATAAACTTGCTCGTTAAGGGTGACGAAATCTTCTATTGTCAGATCGTAAGTACATTCATATCTCGCCACAACGTAATTTCCCATATGGGAAGAATTAATGTAATGGTCTGGATCCTTCATCAGACCATTTCGCAAAATATTTTCTTTTGCTCCAGTTTTAGGGACTCGTTTGCTATATGGTTGAATTCCAAAATTTAACGAGCATATAGGGCAATAGTAAATTACGCTTGGCGAATCTAAGGTTTCATCAAAGTCAAACGATCGATCATCACAACTAAAATGAATCCACCTGTGACATTTATCGCAGTTTACCCATCGTGTCTGTAAATGGCTATTCTCGAATTTTCGGCATAACGGACAGAATTCACTCACATTCGAGGAAAACTCCAATAATAATAGTTTGAGAGTTGTGCAATATTCTTCTAAATTACCAGACTGACCAAGTTCATCGATATAATTCATATTCGATATTGCGGTTAATCTGTCCAGTAAATGCAAAATTAAAATTCCACTTTCAAAAGGTGAATTGATGGATTTATGAGGGATTGCGAGAATTTTCCACCCTGTTTCGTCAATTTTTTTCGATGTCGCATATAATGATTTGAATTCATTATATTTTCTCAAAAAAAAAATGAAATTGTTAAGATACTCCTGACATTCTATAGGAGTAGTTCCATATGGGTTGAAAATACTCAAAAGTTTTTGTTTCGTATCTAATCTCATTAATATCCACTTTTCATCAAGCACATAGAAAGGAATAAAGGTAGTTTTTTTCATGGACGATATTTTTCCCAGAATCAGTTGCTTTTCTAGCTCATGGAAAGAAATTTCCACAGGCCACAAAACTGTATCCGTCTGCGACTTATTTTTTTTTATAATAATTGCACCCAAAATATTGAATAACTTTTTAGAGAGAATATTCTGTAAATTAAGTGAATTGAATTCTGCATCCGATACAAATCTGTCCCCTTTAACAAACTGATAATAACCAACGTAATAATTGAGATTTTCAAATGTCTTGTAATATGCCAATTCGTTTATTAGATTATTATCAAAGAAATTGAGTTTTTTTAAAAGTTCACTTGAAGATATGTCTTGCTCCATCTTCAATTGTAGTATGTCATCTACTCTATTAATGCTGTCATCGAAGGTATCGTTAGGCTCTCGATTTTCATCATTTTCACAATTGGGGAGTCCTACCTGTGATACTGGTAAAAATTTCATGTTTCTTCCGGAGAAGAAGGACAATCTTCGCTTTCGTTTTCTGTTCCACATCTCTTCTGCGTCAGATTCATCTGAATCGTCATGGTGGGATATTTTCGGAACTGAAGCTAAATTGAATTTGGAAATTCCCATATTGAGTTCTTCATGAACTTTCAATACATGTCCTCTAACTTTTTTAATGAATGTTGTTGGTCGCAGATCTCTATCACTGAGCAAAATATCATTTTTCAAAAATCCAAACCAACGCTCTACTAGAGCGTTGCTCAATCTCTTTTTTGTTATTACTGCCGACCAAAGCGGAAAGTATGCCATATATCGGTCTAAAACGGTAAGCAGTAGTTTTGGATTGAAAAATGCATTCGGTTCATCTACTAGTTCTTCATCCATATTATTATTATCTGCCCTATTCTCTTCGTATATATTAAGAAAATGGATATAGAAAGGTGAATTTCTTCTAGACTTTTTAAGTTTTTCCAATTTATTCGAATTGTCGTCACAGTCATTATTGGAAATTTCTTCATTATGAAAGGGATAATGTAGATTTATGCCTTGTAGTGCAAATTGGACGTCTTTAGTTTTTTGTGGTGATGTTAATATGATGGTTATATTTTTGAACCATATAGTGGCTTGCAGTAAGTTTTCAAAATTGAATGCCATGGCGAACATCGACTTGACACTATTTCGAATAGGTTTATTAAGTTCGCCAATATTTTGGTCTATGAGTATAAACAGATTTTTAATGAAATGTGCACAGCATAATGATATTTTGATTAAATTTGAAGGGATAGATGTCTTACTGGACAAATGGCTAAAACATATGTTGATGTATTCAGTTAGTTCCATTTTATTGAAAGCTTTAGATGCCGCATTCAAATTGGCGAAACTGAAATCACTCACGAAGACATTGAACAATGGCCAATATTTCTTCTCTCTGCAGAAATTTCTGAATTTGACAAATAAATCGAACATTGCATATGTATCATGCTGTCCGGAAATCATCTCCAAGATTGGACACAAACTATTCTCTGGCAAACTCATCACTCCACAATAATATAATATTTTCTTCTTGCTCTCTTTGAAGCGGACTACCGCTCCAGTAGCATCAAAATGCAGTATCGACAATGCAGATGATTTTCCTACAATTAATTGTTCCTCACTGAATATCTTCACATTAAAAGGTGAACATATTTGGTGGATGAATTCAGAATGCCTCCTTCTGTACATAAATAAATCTAACATTTCATCTTGATGACTTCGGAACGATGTCTTAGCATTGCTTCTTATTTTCCGTAAGGTCGATTCCGATTTAATATCCTGCAAATTCCCTCTGGTGATAGCCAATTTATCTGCCCTTGCGATTGTTTTTTTTTCTGAATTCAGCAGTACGTATTGTTTTCAATTTATTTTTGAAGATATCCCTCTCAACTCCACGAACATGGTTGGTTATTTTATAAGTGTGACAAAAATTTATAGAGGTACTATATACTGTAACGGCTTTTCCGCGATAAATATCATCGGTAATTTCTATTTTGAAATTCTTACACTTGCGATAATAATTTTTACAGTAAGCCAGGATTGTTATTTTGCTTTTTATATACTTTATTCTATAGAAAGCTAATGTGCAAGTATTATTTGCATACTTATTTATTCTATTTTTGAAAAAATAGGGATATGTACGGGTCAGCAGTTTTCCTTTTTTATTGGTAATTGATTTCCACTGATTTTCATTAATTTCAAATCTACCTTCCATGAATTTACACCCGGAGTAATTTGTACGTTTGACGTCTACATGATTTTTCGGGTCAACATTCTTACTCCCCTTTGGAAGTACATTCCATTTTTTCGTCGAAGGATCGGATAGATCAAGATTTGGAATGTCGATGGATGAATCCGTCAGACTTTTTCGTGATCGGCGGGATTCATTAGTGTCATACGAAGAATTAGCAGACACATATTTTTTTTGTGTTCTATCTATTCTATCGGAAGATATATCGAGAATACTGGATTCGGAAAGTTTCGTATTATTTTTCTCAAATGATAAATTTCGCTGTGAAGTATTTCCAGAAACAGAAGCAAATGAAAAATTTATATGATCGTCATCAATGATTGATGCGGCTGTTTTAGGAGACTTATTTGTCAAATTTGCTTCTGATATTATGTTTTTACCACAATTCTTCGAAAACTCAGATTCGGTTCTTTCAGATGGCTCTTTCGTGTGATAGTTAACTTCTGATTCTTTTGATAATATGTTATCGTTGGATAATTCATTAAAATCTTCCAAACTTGCCGGATAATTATCTTCGAATACCAATGATTCTGAAAAGATGTTTACGTCGTCAGAAATTTCAGATACCTCAGAAAAACCAACGGCATCGTTTTGTTCAGCGGAACAATTGTTGTTTAAAAATCTTTTCAAATTGCCTGAATTACGTTGAACCATTTGGAAAATACGTTTTTTTTTATCTTTCCTTTTCTTCTTATTACGAATATTGGCAACCAAGTCTCTGTAAAAAATATCCTCAAATTTATATTTACACAATTCCTCATAAGTCAGGTCCTGTTTGAGGGATATCATTCGTTTTATGAGGTTTTGCATTTTTTCAACCATTTTGTGTAGGTATATTAAAAGGTGATGTGGGACACCAAGATGAATTGATGAAAATAAGTTGTAAATACCAAATAAAAAATATATTCCGAACGGAATTGCACCGTTCACCAAAAAATTGAAATAAAACTGCTTCCCTGATGCCAACACAAATAAAATGAATAATTTTACAATGTCCCCAAAAGTGTAACCACGAGAAAAAGGAACTGAAAACAAATAAGTTGCAGCTTGTTAATATCAATAGTATCTAACACCACCGCTAACACCAAGCTACACGCTGCAAGGCAATGTTTTAAAATTCTCTGGTTATTAGGTAATATATAGATGACTCGCTGTAATTTCGGGCGCTTTGGTAGGTAATATGATTATAAGACTACACTAAGGTTACTGCAGTGTGTTAACTCTATTATACAAATTGCTATATAGACGATAAGGTACATAATATCAAGCTAATTTTTGGTAAAGGGATGCACTATTAAAGTTATTATAATTGTATCAGAAAATTAGCAGATAATTTTCAAAAATAGTAAGAAGAAATAAATATCCCAAGTAAGTTTTAATATTTCAGGAGAATGATCCTAAGTCAACTTTAAGACAAAAGTTCTCATAAACATATGACTAGAAACGCTTAATTTCCAATATACGGGGTGACAAAGTTTCTTAGAAAATTCGATTTTTCATTCATATCTGAAAAACACTTTCCACTCTTCCAAGAAACTTCGACAGTTTGTTGATATCTTGCTAATTGATATTTTTGTATCTAGAATGCGAATCGATACTTTTGCGTTTAAGAATGGAAGTTATTTTGCCGAGCTTAAATTAATTTCATTAGGACTGGTGAAGGTATTTTTCTTACGTCGCCATCACTTTGGAGACCTGAAATTTTGGCATAAAATAGTTATCACACTGTATATCGATGCCTACCCTACGAAAATCCGTCACAAAAGTTCCTTCTATTAGAAAAAAAATATTTCCATTTAGGAATGTTGGGGGTATTTTTATATGACGCCATCACTTTGGAGATCTGAAATTTTGGCATAGAATAGTTATCACACTGTATATCGATGTCTACTCTACGAAAATCCGTCACAAAAGTTCCTTCTATCAGAAAAAAATTATTTTCATTCAGGAATGGTGGGGGTATTTTTTTATGATGCCATCACTTTGGAGATCTGAAATTTTGGCATAGAATAGTTATCACACTGTATATCGATGCCTACTCTACGAAAATCCGTCACAGAAGTTCCTTCTATTAGGAAAAAAATATTTTCATTCAGGAATGGTGGGGGGATTTTTTCATGATGCCATCACTTTGGAGATCTGAAATTTTGGCATGAAATAGTTATCACACTGTATTTCGATATCTACCCTACGAAAATCCGTCACAAAAGTTCCTTCTTTTTAAAAGAAATTATTTCCATTTAGGAATGGTGGGGGTATTTTTTTATGACGCCATCACTTTGGAGATCTGAAATTTTGGCATAAAATAGTTATCACACTGTATATCGATGTCTACCCTACGAAAATCCGTCACAAAAGTTCCTTCTATTAGAAAAAAAATATTTCCATTTAGGAATGGTGGGGGTATTTTTATATGACGCCATCACTTTGGAGACCTGAAATTTTGGCATAAAATAGTTATCACACTGTATATCGATGCCTACCCTACGAAAATCCGTCACAAAAGTTCCTTCTATTAGAAAAAAAATATTTCCATTTAGGAATGTTGGGGGTATTTTTATATGACGCCATCACTTTGGAGATCTGAAATTTTGGCATAGAATAGTTATCACACTGTATATCGATGTCTACTCTACGAAAATCCGTCACAAAAGTTCCTTCTATCAGAAAAAAATTATTTTCATTCAGGAATGGTGGGGTATTTTTTTA
This sequence comes from Phaedon cochleariae, assembly GCA_918026855.4. Taxonomy (NCBI): domain Eukaryota; kingdom Metazoa; phylum Arthropoda; class Insecta; order Coleoptera; family Chrysomelidae; genus Phaedon; species Phaedon cochleariae. The sequence goes on along the minus strand of OU896717.1, from coordinate 43,737,519 downwards.
TGATGCCATCACTTTGGAGATCTGAAATTTTGGCATAGAATAGTTATCACACTGTATATCGATGCCTACTCTACGAAAATCCGTCACAGAAGTTCCTTCTATTAGGAAAAAAATATTTTCATTCAGGAATGGTGGGGGGATTTTTTCATGATGCCATCACTTTGGAGATCTGAAATTTTGGCATAGAATAGTTATCACACTGTATATCGATGCCTACTCTATGAAAATCCGTCACAGAAGTTCCTTCTATTAGGAAAAAAATATTTTCATTCAGGAATGGTGGGGGGATTTTTTCATGATGCCATCACTTTGGAGATCTGAAATTTTGGCATAGAATAGTTATCACACTGTATATCGATGTCTACTCTACGAAAATCCGTCACAAAAGTTCCTTCTATCAGAAAAAAATTATTTTCATTCAGGAATGGTGGGGGTATTTTTTTATGATGCCATCACTTTGGAGATCTGAAATTTTGGCATAGAATAGTTATCACACTGTATATCGATGCCTACTCTACGAAAATCCGTCACAGAAGTTCCTTCTATTAGGAAAAAAATATTTTCATTCAGGAATGGTGGGGGTATTTTTTTATGATGCTATCACTTTGGAGATCTGAAATTTTGGCATAAAATAGTTATCACACTGTATATCGATGCCTACCCTACGAAAATCCGCCACAAAAGTTCCTTCTATTAGAAAAAAATTATTTCCATTTAGGAATGGTGGGGGTATTTTTATATGACGCCATCTTTTTGGAGATCTGAAATTTTTGCATAAAATAGTTATCACACTCTATATCGATGTCTACTCTACGAAAATCCGTCACAAAAGTTCCTTCTATCAGAAAAAAATTATTTTCATTCAGGAATGGTGGGGGTATTTTTTTATGATGCCATCACTTTGGAGATCTGAAATTTTGGCATAGAATAGTTATCACACTGTATATCGATGCCTACTCTACGAAAATCCGTCACAGAAGTTCCTTCTATTAGGAAAAAAATATTTTCATTCAGGAATGGTGGGGGGATTTTTTCATGATGCCATCACTTTGGAGATCTGAAATTTTGGCATAGAATAGTTATCACACTGTATATCGATGTCTACTCTACGAAAATCCGTCACAAAAGTTCCTTCTATCAGAAAAAAATTATTTTCATTCAGGAATGGTGGGGGTATTTTTTTATGATGCCATCACTTTGGAGATCTGAAATTTTGGCATAGAATAGTTATCACACTGTATATCGATGCCTACTCTACGAAAATCCGTCACAGAAGTTCCTTCTATTAGGAAAAAAATATTTTCATTCAGGAATGGTGGGGGGATTTTTTCATGATGCCATCACTTTGGAGATCTGAAATTTTGGCATAGAATAGTTATCACACTGTATATCGATGCCTACTCTACGAAAATCCGTCACAGAAGTTCCTTCTATTAGGAAAAAAATATTTTCATTCAGGAATGGTGGGGGGATTTTTTCATGATGCCATCACTTTGGAGATCTGAAATTTTGGCATAGAATAGTTATCACACTGTATATCGATGTCTACTCTACGAAAATCCGTCACAAAAGTTCCTTCTATCAGAAAAAAATTATTTTCATTCAGGAATGGTGGGGGTATTTTTTTATGATGCCATCACTTTGGAGATCTGAAATTTTGGCATAAAATAGTTATCACACTGTATATCGATGCCTACTCTACGAAAATCCGTCACAGAAGTTCCTTCTATTAGGAAAAAAATATTTTCATTCAGGAATGGTGGGGGTATTTTTTTATGATGCTATCACTTTGGAGATCTGAAATTTTGGCATAAAATAGTTATCACACTGTATATCGATGCCTACCCTACGAAAATCCGTCACAAAAGTTCCTTCTATTAGAAAAAAATTATTTCCATTTAGGAATGGTGGGGGTATTTTTATATGACGCCATCTTTTTGGAGATCTGAAATTTTTGCATAAAATAGTTATCACACTCTATATCGATGTCTACTCTACGAAAATCCGTCACAAAAGTTCCTTCTATCAGAAAAAAATTATTTTCATTCAGGAATGGTGGGGGTATTTTTTTATGATGCCATCACTTTGGAGATCTGAAATTTTGGCATAGAATAGTTATCACACTGTATATCGATGCCTACTCTACGAAAATCCGTCACAGAAGTTCCTTCTATTAGGAAAAAAATATTTTCATTCAGGAATGGTGGGGGGATTTTTTCATGATGCCATCACTTTGGAGATCTGAAATTTTGGCATAGAATAGTTATCACACTGTATATCGATGTCTACTCTACGAAAATCCGTCACAAAAGTTCCTTCTATTAGGAAAAAAATATTTTCATTCAGGAATGGTGGGGGGATTTTTTCATGATGCCATCACTTTGGAGATCTGAAATTTTGGCATAGAATAGTTATCACACTGTATATCGATGTCTACTCTACGAAAATCCGTCACAAAAGTTCCTTCTATTAGGAAAAAAATATTTTCATTCAGGAATGGTGGGGGGATTTTTTCATGATGCCATCACTTTGGAGATCTGAAATTTTGGCATAGAATAGTTATCACACTGTATATCGATGTCTACTCTACGAAAATCCGTCACAAAAGTTCCTTCTATTAGGAAAAAAATATTTTCATTCAGGAATGGTGGGGGTATTTTTTTATGATGCTATCACTTTGGAGATCTGAAATTTTGGCATAAAATAGTTATCACACTGTATATCGATGCCTACCCTACGAAAATCCGTCACAAAAGTTCCTTCGATTAGAAAAAAATTATTTTCATTCAGGAGTGGTGGGGGTATTTTTTTATGATGCCATCACTTTGGAGATCTGAAATTTTGGCATAGAATAGTTATCACACTGTATATCGATGCCTACTCTACGAAAATCCGTCACAGAAGTTCCTTCTATTAGGAAAAAAATATTTTCATTTAGGGATGGTAGGGGTATTTTTATATGACGCCATCACTTTGGAGATCTGAAATTTTGGCATAAAATAGTTATCACACTGTATATCGATGTCTACTCTACGAAAATCCGTCACAAAAGTTCCTTCTATTAGAAAAAAATTATTTCCATTTAGGAATGGTGGGGGTATTTTTATATGACGCCATCTTTTTGGAGATCTGAAATTTTTGCATAAAATAGTTATCACACTCTATATCGATGTCTACTCTACGAAAATCCGTCACAAAAGTTCCTTCTATCAGAAAAAAATTATTTTCATTCAGGAATGGTGGGGGTATTTTTTTATGATGCCATCACTTTGGAGATCTGAAATTTTGGCATAGAATAGTTATCACACTGTATATCGATGCCTACTCTACGAAAATCCGTCACAGAAGTTCCTTCTATTAGGAAAAAAATATTTTCATTCAGGAATGGTGGGGGGATTTTTTCATGATGCCATCACTTTGGAGATCTGAAATTTTGGCATAGAATAGTTATCACACTGTATATCGATGTCTACCCTACGAGAATCCGTCACAAAAGTTCCTTCTATTAGAAAAAAAAATATTTCCATTTAGGAATGGTAGGGGTATTTTTATATGACGCCATCACTTTGGAGATCTGAAATTTTGGCATAAAATAGTTATCACACTGTTTATCGATGTCTACCCTACGAGAATCCGTCACAAAAGTTCCTTCGATTAGAAAAAAATTAAATTCATTCAGAAATGGTAGGGGTATTTTTGTATGACGCCATCACTATGGAGATCTGAAATTTTGGCATGAAATAGTTATCACACTGTATATCGATATCTACCCTACGAAAATCCGTCACAAAAGTTCCTTCTTTTTAAAAGAAATTATTTCCATTTAGGAATGGTGGGGGTATTTTTTTATGACGCCATCACTTTGGAGATCTGAAATTTTGGCATAAAATAGTTATCACACTGTATATCGATGTCTTCCCTACGAAAATCCGTCACAAAAGTTCCTTCTATTAGAAAAAAAATATTTCCATTTAGGAATGGTGGGGGTATTTTTATATGACGCCATCACTTTGGAGATCTGAAATTTTGGCATAAAATAGTTATCACACTGTATATCGATATCTACCCTACGAAAATGCGTCACAAAAGTTCCTTCTATTAGAAAAAAATTATTTTCATTCAGGAATGGTGGGGGTATTTTTTTATGATGCCATCACTTTGGAGATCTGAAATTTTGGCATAGAATAGTTATCACACTGTATATCGATGCCTACTCTACGAAAATCCGTCACAGAAGTTCCTTCTATTAGGAAAAAAATATTTTCATTCAGGAATGGTGGGGGGATTTTTTCATGATGCCATCACTTTGGAGATCTGAAATTTTGGCATAGAATAGTTATCACACTGTATATCGATGTCTACTCTACGAAAATCCGTCACAAAAGTTCCTTCTATTAGGAAAAAAATATTTTCATTCAGGAATGGTGGGGGGATTTTTTCATGATGCCATCACTTTGGAGATCTGAAATTTTGGCATAGAATAGTTATCACACTGTATATCGATGTCTACTCTACGAAAATCCGTCACAAAAGTTCCTTCTATTAGGAAAAAAATATTTTCATTCAGGAATGGTGGGGGTATTTTTTTATGATGCTATCACTTTGGAGATCTGAAATTTTGGCATAAAATAGTTATCACACTGTATATCGATGCCTACCCTACGAAAATCCGTCACAAAAGTTCCTTCGATTAGAAAAAAATTATTTTCATTCAGGAGTGGTGGGGGTATTTTTTTATGATGCCATCACTTTGGAGATCTGAAATTTTGGCATAGAATAGTTATCACACTGTATATCGATGCCTACTCTACGAAAATCCGTCACAGAAGTTCCTTCTATTAGGAAAAAAATATTTTCATTTAGGGATGGTAGGGGTATTTTTATATGACGCCATCACTTTGGAGATCTGAAATTTTGGCATAAAATAGTTATCACACTGTATATCGATGTCTACTCTACGAAAATCCGTCACAAAAGTTCCTTCTATTAGAAAAAAATTATTTCCATTTAGGAATGGTGGGGGTATTTTTATATGACGCCATCTTTTTGGAGATCTGAAATTTTTGCATAAAATAGTTATCACACTCTATATCGATGTCTACTCTACGAAAATCCGTCACAAAAGTTCCTTCTATCAGAAAAAAATTATTTTCATTCAGGAATGGTGGGGGTATTTTTTTATGATGCCATCACTTTGGAGATCTGAAATTTTGGCATAGAATAGTTATCACACTGTATATCGATGCCTACTCTACGAAAATCCGTCACAGAAGTTCCTTCTATTAGGAAAAAAATATTTTCATTCAGGAATGGTGGGGGGATTTTTTCATGATGCCATCACTTTGGAGATCTGAAATTTTGGCATAGAATAGTTATCACACTGTATATCGATGTCTACCCTACGAGAATCCGTCACAAAAGTTCCTTCTATTAGAAAAAAAAATATTTCCATTTAGGAATGGTAGGGGTATTTTTATATGACGCCATCACTTTGGAGATCTGAAATTTTGGCATAAAATAGTTATCACACTGTTTATCGATGTCTACCCTACGAGAATCCGTCACAAAAGTTCCTTCGATTAGAAAAAAATTAAATTCATTCAGAAATGGTAGGGGTATTTTTGTATGACGCCATCACTATGGAGATCTGAAATTTTGGCATGAAATAGTTATCACACTGTATATCGATATCTACCCTACGAAAATCCGTCACAAAAGTTCCTTCTTTTTAAAAGAAATTATTTCCATTTAGGAATGGTGGGGGTATTTTTTTATGACGCCATCACTTTGGAGATCTGAAATTTTGGCATAAAATAGTTATCACACTGTATATCGATGTCTTCCCTACGAAAATCCGTCACAAAAGTTCCTTCTATTAGAAAAAAAATATTTCCATTTAGGAATGGTGGGGGTATTTTTATATGACGCCATCACTTTGGAGATCTGAAATTTTGGCATAAAATAGTTATCACACTGTATATCGATATCTACCCTACGAAAATGCGTCACAAAAGTTCCTTCTATTAGAAAAAAATTATTTTCATTTAGGAATGGTGGGGGTATTTTTTTATGATGCCATCACTTTGGAGATCTGAAATTTTGGCATAGAATAGTTATCACACTGTATATCGATGCCTACTCTACGAAAATCCGTCACAGAAGTTCCTTCTATTAGGAAAAAAATATTTTCATTCAGGAATGGTGGGGGGATTTTTTCATGATGCCATCACTTTGGAGATCTGAAATTTTGGCATAGAATAGTTATCACACTGTATATCGATGTCTACTCTACGAAAATCCGTCACAAAAGTTCCTTCTATCAGAAAAAAATTATTTTCATTCAGGAATGGTGGGGGTATTTTTTTATGATGCCATCACTTTGGAGATCTGAAATTTTGGCATAGAATAGTTATCACACTGTATATCGATGCCTACTCTACGAAAATCCGTCACAGAAGTTCCTTCTATTAGGAAAAAAATATTTTCATTCAGGAATGGTGGGGGTATTTTTTTATGATGCTATCACTTTGGAGATCTGAAATTTTGGCATAAAATAGTTATCACACTGTATATCGATGCCTACCCTACGAAAATCCGTCACAAAAGTTCCTTCGATTAGAAAAAAATTATTTTCATTCAGGAGTGGTGGGGGTATTTTTTTATGATGCCATCACTTTGGAGATCTGAAATTTTGGCATAGAATAGTTATCACACTGTATATCGATGCCTACTCTACGAAAATCCGTCACAGAAGTTCCTTCTATTAGGAAAAAAATATTTTCATTTAGGGATGGTAGGGGTATTTTTATATGACGCCATCACTTTGGAGATCTGAAATTTTGGCATAAAATAGTTATCACACTGTATATCGATGTCTACTCTACGAAAATCCGTCACAAAAGTTCCTTCTATTAGAAAAAAATTATTTCCATTTAGGAATGGTGGGGGTATTTTTATATGACGCCATCTTTTTGGAGATCTGAAATTTTTGCATAAAATAGTTATCACACTCTATATCGATGTCTACTCTACGAAAATCCGTCACAAAAGTTCCTTCCTTCCAGCTTCCTTCCTTCTATTAGAAAAAAAAATCATCCAGGGGGGGGGTATTTGTATTTTTCATATGACGCCATCACTAGAATGTTCTAGAGATCTGTACCCAGCACGAGAGGAATCACGTAATCATATCTTCGATGTTTCGTATTTCGTAGCGCTAGCGCCCTAAAAGTACTGAAAATTGTGTAGTGTAAACTGGGCGCTGTGGTGGGGGGAGGGCGCTACGTTTGAGCGCTAGCGTCGGGCGCTAACTTCACATAAGTAGCTTTTTTCTTTCACAGTTTTTTGCATGTTAACAGGTAGCTTATTTTTTGAGGTTATGAATCAAACATCACTAGCCAAATACAATGATTCCTTTCCGATTTTTCAGCCTAGAGACTAATGTGAATGTGAAACATAAATTATACATTCGCCTGCCTGTCAAGATCGAAGACGAATTCATCATCAAAGATTTACATCCCGCCATTATACAAGTTCATTTGCCTAGACAGGTAAAGCTTATACTTCCAACTTTCAAGCTTGTTCTTAGATATCTTTCATTCAATTATTCTTTTAGAAGTCTCGCCGTTGGTGTGTGGTGGATTTCGAAAATAAGAAGGCACTCCAGGAAGCAGCTTCTGCCATAAAATTAATAAAAATCAACAACAAATCTATCAAAGTCAGTCCCTATAGAAGACAGCAGAGGAAAACCAAAGAAGTTTCAGGTCCATCTGTGGATTCCACATCATCCTTGTTGAACCTGTTGAAGGAGAGTTCATAAACACTGGTCAAGACAGTGTTGAGTTGAACTTTTGCTCAGCAAAACAGAAAATGGGGCTTGATTTTATAGGAAATCCTTATGAGCAAGATGAATTAGGTGATAGTGATTTTGAGATAAATGGAGAAGATGATTGGGTTACACTTCCTAATGATATGGTGGTAAGTTCAGTTCATCTCTCATTTGAATGATGTCCTGTTTTTTTAGTTTCAAGAAATATACCTTAAAGAGGGTATCAGATGTTGAAAAATGATGTAGGTATGAAAGAATTATCCCAGGTTTTTCATTCATTTAGGCACATTTTCAAGGTTTAGGTGTACTTGCACATGCACAAATGGTATATAATTTTTTTTTCCATTTTCCATAGCATAAGTATAACTAACATGTATACTTATTAAAGGCAGCCTGAAAATGCAACTACAGCTGACCATTTTGGGCTTATGCAACAGGTATGCTCATTAGTTTGTAAGTTTTCTAATTTTTTTCTTTTTTAGTTTGTAAGTTTTATAGTTTTTTAGTATCTTTGACTATTCCCATAAAATGTAAATTGTCAGTTATGGAAAATAAATGATTTTATTTGATGCCTTTGTATTTTCAACTAGGTATATCACTCATATTACAATTTGGAAGACAGGCAGCTTGACTAAAATCATATCAAAATGCTCAATTTGCAAAGAATAAATCTTAACTGACTTTAATGCATGAAGAACCCTGGAGGATTTTTTCTTATATCATTTTTAAACATCAAAATATATACATTATGATACCCTCCAATAGGCATATGGTGTGAAATCACATCCAAAAATCTGTTACTACCTGAGGGTCTAATAAAACTCATAAAAAAATATTAAAACTTGAAAAATATATTTATTCTTGTTTGTTCATGTCTTTTTGTGGTACCATTTTGTCAACAAAAAGTGCTTTGAAGCATATGTGAAGCATGTTCAATTTTGAAGCAACTGAACACAACTGAAGGTATCTTATGAGATGTGCTTCTTATTAATAATATAGGCTCATTGTTGATAAAACATGCAAATTAAATTATACAATCTGAATCTGTGTGTTTTTCATTGGTTTCAGCTCCTCTGAAAATTCTTCAATTGAGTTTAAATGAACCATACTCTTTCTGTTTTCAGGACATTTTTTAGGAAATTCTATCTAGCACATTTTACATGAATGTTGAAGTTCAAACAATAACTAGGTATTATTTATAAAATAACTGGCAATATGTTCAATTTTCACTTAGCTATTGATAACCTGTGAATAGAGAAGATGTTTGATATATTCCTTATTCCTATACCCTCCTCATTCATTCCTCCTGTTTGATTTAATTTTTGTGGTTTTCATAATGGTTTTTTATTGTTATTTAATTGGAAATAGTGTTTTATCATGGAAACCCCCCAAATGACAAGCCCTGAAAAAGATTTGACTGAACCAGTCCCAAATGAAGTTATCTTCAGCTTCAGCATATTTTTCATCACATGTAGTTAGTTTGGAACACACAGTGAGTGAGTGAATCTTAAATTTCTGATAATCTGGTGGTTTGCATTGGTCAGAAATGAAAAAAGTTATTCCATAATTTAAGTATATTATAGTCTGAGATCCAAATTAAATCCAACCTGCAGGTTAATGGATAAAAATTATTTTATAAGTAAAATAGTATGTTAAAAGTTATAAAAAATATGGGTAGCCTAAAAAATCCTGGCCTGGAAATCAAACACACTTGAGCTTTATTCTGATCAAGACTGACACACGTCTCCTTTATTTCATGTACAATACAACGACGGTTACATTTTACATAACTCTGAGGTTACATTTTACATAACTCTGACTAATTCTTCGATATGCTGGAATAGTAAACTATACCGGATGTATCAAAATAATTATATGACTATCAAATATCGGTAATAGGCAAAAAGAGTTTTTCTACTACTGCTATGAAAAGTAGCGCATTTCTCATAGCTAACTTAGTTTCAGAACCATGTATTGCTCATACTGTGAGAAATATTTTTTCTCACGGCACTTTGCCAACAACACATAAATTTCCATGGAAAATCAACAAAAATCGACCAAAACTTGGCTGCTGTTCAGCTTTGAATAGTTGTCACAACTGTCAGTGGAAGTTTTTAAAATTCTTTAGTGTAGTTCTCATTAGTGCTTTTGATAGAAATCGCATTTTCTATCAAATATTATTCCAACAATTCATAATAAATAATATGATGTATACAGTGTCATTCATAAAGTCGGCATCATATGGGAAAAACTTTTATTAATGATTAATTTTGAAATTCGAGTTGGTCGTTAAGTTTTGCTTCAAAAAAGATGAAAAATGGCCTACTCAATCGGGGTCACGTGACTTTCGCTACATGTCAAAAGTGACATTTTTTCAAATTAATCGCTGAAAGTAGGCTTATTTGTTCGAATACCTAGAAAGTTTACTTGAAAAAGTTGTTCCTATTTGAATTTTACATATGTGACTCGCATTTTATCTTTCTATTACATTTTTTAGATTTCGATATATTTTAAAAATTTTCGAAATTTCTGTAATATTAAAAAAATTGTAAATTCGATGAAACTACTTCATACCAGTAGCTTCATCATGTTACTAACTTTCAATTACTAATTATCGACAAAAATATGATTTTCTTCAGAAAATAATAATCTCCGCTTCAAAATTCTGTTATGTTTGATGAAAACATAACATCAAAATTCTATTATGTTTGAGTCAAGCATTTAGAAACGAAATTCATTTAAATTTATTTTTTCAGTAGTGAAAAGATCAGTTTGAATGAATTTAGTTTCTAAATGCTTGACGATATATCAACTTTGCATCAAACATAACAGAATTTGGAAGCGGGTATTATCACTTTCTGAAGAAAATCATATTTCTGTCCATAATCAGTGATAATAAGTAATTGAAAGTAAGTAGCATGGAAAAGATACTGGTATGAAGTAGTTTCGTGGAATTAACAATTCTTCAAATATTACAGAAATTTCGAAAAATTAAAAAAAAAATCAAAATCTAAAAGTTGCAATAGAAAGATCAAATTCGAGAAGCATGTGTAAAATTGAAATAAAACAACTTTTTCAAGTAAACTTTTCCAATATTCGTACAAATAAGCCTACTTTCAGCGATTAATTTGAAAAAATGTCACTTTTGACATGTAGCGAAAGTCACGTGACTCCGATTGAGTAGGCCATTTTTCATCTTTTTTTAAGCAAAACTTAACGTCCAACTCGAATTCCAAAATAAGTCATTAATAAAAGTTTTTCCCATATGATGCCGACTTTATGAATGACACTATATACCGAGATGTGACGATTTTGATAAATACACCGCCAGAGACAGAGATAATGGAAGATGTTGCGAAATTTGGATTTGATTCCGAAAATTTCAAGAAAAAAGTATGAATTGGCATAAACAAAAAATTTATGGAATCTAAAAAAATACAGAAATAAAATATTTTTTCGGAAAGTGTACTTTTTTGAAATACTTTGTGGAACTAGGAAAGGCGTCTACTCTTTGGTCACAATATTCAATGTTGCATAGTGCCACATTATAAAATGAATACCAATAAACTACAGTACTCGAATTCTTTGAATAAGTGCAGTTGTAGAAAAAGTATAGTGTACAACATGTGAGGAAAAGCACTTTTCTCACTTGTTGCACAATATACTATGTTTTTTGCAATCTTTTTCATTATATAATCACAGTTCAATGCTTCATCTATCATTACTCCCAAGTACTTCTGGGTGTTTACAGTCTCATTGATTGATTGCTCATAATCATCATCATTAGATTCTGGAAAACAGAGACGCGGTCGATAACCTCCTGAACACGACCTTCGATATGGCGGAAACGTCCGACGACGACACGTGGCCGGACGAGTTCGACGACCACGAGGACGTCGACGACGACGACTACAATCCCGACGACGAAGACTACGAGGCGGATCAGGAGGTGGAGGACGTCGCCGTCAATTTCTTCTTCGACGACACGGACTTCGATGAGGATGAAGATGACGACGACGACTATGTCACGCTTGCTGGTGAGTTGAAAGGTTTTTATTCGTCGTTAACTTAGGTCAGTGTTGTCTGTGTGTCAAGTTGAGGATAATCAAATTCTCACCTGGTATACCGGGTGACACAGGAGACATGTAGCAGCCTGTAGTTTTTTTATTTGAAGAGATAAAATTTTGAAATTAACTGGGGGTATACAGTGTGTCCCACTTACCATGCTCACCATGGGTATCTTTTTAACGGTGAGAGATACGAGGTCGGTTAAATGACACCAAATGTGGAGTTTATCAGGGATAACTATAATGTGAAAAAACAATTTGATAAAATCTATTCGTTTTTGTTTTATAGGCAAAAACAGATTTTGATCATTTTCATGTCTCCTCCGTAACTTCTTTATTTATGAAAATATTCAAATAGGAATTTCACATTCTCATGGCAGTTTTTCAAAGTGATTTCGAAAAAAATATGAAATTTATACCAACTCTTGTAGAATTTGAGATATCAGCACCAACTTTAGTTTTTCAAATGTAGGTCATAGCTCACTATGACTTAGTTACAAATAGTTTTTTTTTCTCTTCCAGATGATATGTCGCAGTAATAATACAACGGAGTTATCGTCATTTATACAAGAACAAAAAATTATTTGGAAGCCGCCATCTTGAATTTATGAATTTTAACAAAAAAATCATGATCTCCGACCTCAAAAAACCCCATTTACCAATTATGAATGGAATCGGACCAAATCTTGTTCGCCATCTTGGAGCAGCCATTTTTTTCAATTTCAACAAAAATTCCATTACTCCGATTAACTTGAAATTTGACAGGTGTTCATAATTTCGGTGACAATACATTATGGAATTTTTGTTGAAATTAAAAAAAATGGCTGCTCCAAGATGGCGGACAAGATTTGGTCCGATTCCATTCAAAATTGGTAAGTGGGGGTTTTTGAGGTCGGATATCATGATTTTTTGGTTAAAATTCATAAATTCAAGATGGCGGCTTCCAAATAATTTTTTGTTCTTGTATAAATGACGATAACTCCGTTGTTATCAACACAAAAATATTACTGCGACATATCATCTGGAAGAGAAAAAAAAAACTATTTGTAACTAAGTCATAGTGAGCTATGACCTACATTTGAAAAACTAAAGTTGGTGCTGATATCTCAAATTCTACAAGAGTTGGTATAAATTCCATATTTTTTTCGAAATCACTTTGAAAAACTGCCATGAGAATGTGAAATTCCTATTTGAATATTTTCATAATTAAAGAAGTTACGGAGGAGACATGAAAATGATCAAAATCCGTTTTTTGCGTATAAAACAAAAACGAATAGATTTTATCAGAATTTTGTTTCACATTATAGTTGGCCTTGACAAACTCCACATTTGGTGTCATTTAACCGACCTCGTATCTCTCACCGTTTAAAAGATATCCATGGTGAGCATGGTAAGTGGGACACACTGTATAATAAATGGTAGCGCACTTTAGGAACTTAACGACAATTTTTACAACCACCTGTTTGACTGGAAGTGACCCCAACTTTTTTTTTTCTCAAGTCACCCTGTACATTTCTTCAGTCTATCTTTTTCGCCTTGTAATTCTCTATCCAACCATGTATCACAAAATGGCATTTATTTCTTGATTCGCTGTTGAATTGCTTTTTATTCAAAAAGAATAAGTTGGCTGTGACATGAATTCGATGATATATCGACACTTGGTAGGCTTTGAAATTTAAAGATCATTAGTAAACCGATATTATTCAAAATGTTTTGATATTCTGATCGATGTCTGCAGGTTGTCAATAGCTTTTGTTTGAGTCAAGATGAAAACCTTCGAAAATAACTCATGATATTGAGGAATCTAAGATAGGAACATATTTTTTCGAATTCAGCTTCTCGTACAGAAACTATCTGACTTTTATTTTCGCCATGTACCTATCACATGATCTTCCCATTTGGAATAATAAAACTGAAATTGTTCCTCTTATACCATGATCCACAGGGCTATCAGTCTATTTTTTCATGATTATTTCACTTAGTTGGCGGTGTACCTACACAAAATGTCTTATGTGTTTGACAGTTAATCGATTGCATCAATAATTTTTCTTCTTCATATGTGTGTTGATTGAAATTGCATATTAACAACATATCGACTTTTTCGTTTCTTCAATACATTTATTTAGGTTGGTTTACTAGATCTGGTAACATATCTTAGGTTAGGTTACTAGATCTAGTAACATATCTTAGGTTAGGTTACTAGATCTAGTAACATATCTTAGGTTAGGTTACTAGATCTAGTAACATATCTTAGGTTAGGTTACTAGATCTAGTAACATATCTTAGGTTAGGTTACTAGATCTAGTAACATATCTTAGGTTAGGTTACTAGATCTAGTAACATATCTTAGGTTGGGTTACTAGATCTGGTAACATATCTCAGGTTGGGTTACTAGATCTGGTAACATATCTTAGGTTGGGTTACTAGATCTGGTAACATATCTCAGGTTGGGTTACTAGATCTGGTAACATATCTTAGGTTGGGTTACTAGATCTGGTAACATATCTTAGGTTGGGTTACTAGATCTGGTAACATATCTTAGGTTAGGTTACTAGATCTGGTAACATATCTTAGGTTGGGTTACTAGATCTGGTAACATATCTTAGGTTGGGTTACTAGATCTAGTAACATATCTTAGGTTAGGTTACTAGATCTAGTAACATATCCTAGGTTAGGTTACTAGATCTAGTAACATATCTTAGGTTAGGTTACTAGATCTGGTAACATATCTTAGGTTGGGTTACTAGATCTGGTAACATATCTTAGGTTGGGTTACTAGATCTGGTAACATATCTTAGGTTGGGTTACTAGATCTGGTAACATATCTTAGGTTAGGTTACTAGATCTGGTAACATATCTTAGGTTGGGTTACTAGATCTGGTAACATATCTTAGGTTAGGTTACTAGATCTAGTAACATATCTTAGGTTAGGTTACTAGATCTAGTAACATATCTTAGGTTAGGTTACTAGATCTGGTAACATATCTTAGGTTGGGTTACTAGATCTGGTAACATATCTTAGGTTGGGTTACTAGATCTGGTAACATATCTTAGGTTAGGTTACTAGATCTAGTAACATATCTTAGGTTAGGTTACTAGATCTAGTAACATATCTTAGGTTAGGTTACTAGATCTAGTAACATATCTTAGGTTGGGTTACTAGATCTGGTAACATATCTTAGGTTGGGTTACTAGATCTGGTAACATATCTTAGGTTGGGTTACTAGATCTGGTAACATATCTTAGGTTGGGTTACTAGATCTGGTAACATATCTTAGGTTAGGTTACTAGATCTGGTAACATATCGACTTTTCCGTTTCTTTTTCCGTCTCTATTGATAATATGCAATTTTAATCAACACACAAATGAAGAAGAAAAATTATTGATGCAATCGATTATCTGTCAAACATCTAGGTTACATAATACGAACTTCAAACTGGGGGAAAACAAACTATTGTCTATGGATAAAGTGCATAGACTACATTGCATACATCTTGCTGTAGCTGTAGTTGTCAAACTTGTCAATGACATAAAGTGTTATCACTCTTATCAGTACACACGCTAATGGCACTAATGGGATTGAGTGGTTGGTGGTTGTTGATCAGTTTATTTTGTTTGGCTATTACAGTGAGTCATTCGGCCAGTAGCACACCGTCAGCAACCATCAAGACAACACCAACAGAAACGAATACAAACAGTCCGGACAACGCTGATACCGACTGATTGCTGATCTACATGATGTGTTATTTTGTATATATAATGTATAGTGCGCTTTTTTCTTTTTATTCAAGATGGATTCGATGTGGGATGTGGGAGAACTACTTTCCTCTGAAAACTTCACGAAAATAAAAATAATATACTTTCATGCTATCATATAAATCAGGTTGATGAAACTCAAAGGTTTGAAATGAGCTCCAGTTATATACATAACCTGAAATTTTTTTCCACCAGTTTACTTTTTGAACAATGAACATTTATTCCAGAATCTGGTTGATTGATTGGCATAATATTGGCATATTTTTCTTCATTTCTTTGAGATTGTGTTTGGTATCTTGTTAACATTTTGTAGGCACCCACTATGAGTGGAAACAGATTTTGTTTTTGGACGAAAATCAATCTTTTACTTATACCAGTGATGTTCACGAAGGCCTGATATTATTGTTAGCTCAAAAACTAAGAGGTTTAGGACTGTTGATATGAATCTTCAAAATCACCCGAGGATTCATACCTTGTATTATCGGCACTAAATTAATTAACACCCTGTAAGTTCTGTTTTGTACTAGTCGACTGCCTTCCAAATCATATAATTAATAAATGCTGATAATTGTTTTCCACGTCTGTATAATACATAATTGACCTTGAATATTGGGAAATAGGATCGGAGATTGAAACTTCAGTGAATTATTTGAAATCATTTTATATTTTATTCTATCCTGCTGTCATAAGGTAATTTTGAAGCCATGTTGTTTTTTTGGCAAATTAAATTGTATCATCAAACTACTGCCGCCTCAGAAACCATCAATTAATTACATGATTTCAATTGTTTTAGCATGTGAATATTATGGTAAATATCCGATTTACAATAATTGATCAAAAATCAAGTAGTACATTTGAAGTTCCAAAGTAGAAGTGGCCGGTAAAGAAGAGAGTGAACATAACCTTCTTGACCTCGACCTAATCGAAACTTTGTCATCCATCTTGTTTAGAAAGAAATTATTATCAACTAAGATGGGAATGAATGATTAGGCCATTTTTGTAACTATTAGTTTTCTGGGTATAAAATATTGTTTTTGAGGATATATTTAAAATATCACTGCTGAGTGAAATGAGTTTACTTGATTAGAAGAAACTTTGTATTGCAGTTTCCATTCCTATTTGGAAAGTGTGTTTATGCAACTACCCTTTTCAGAGATGATTACAAACTTAGTTTTGACATGTAAGTCAATTATTGGCACCGAAATATACAGGGTGTTTCAGTTTTTTGTAGCAGGACTTCAACAGCTTGAAGAAGACATGTTTTCAAGATGAAAATCTCAAACAAACATATATGCGTGGGAGCTTCGTTTCCGATTTACAGGGTGTCAAAGTTTCAGATTTTTTTTTATGTATTTCGAATTTTCTCCTACAATTTTCAGAATAATTGATTGAAATTTGGAACACCTAATACACTTCAAAAACTCAATATTTGAGGCTATTGAGCGTTTTTGAATACCTACAGGGTGATAGACTTTCAGGGGTCGTACCCAATTTAACCCTGTAGAACTTTTTTGCGTGCCGCCTCTGCTTTCAATGGGACATTGTCTTTGCAATTTGGAAACTTTTTGCCTCTATGTAAATTTTTCAAAAACTGTATGGATCTCGAGATAAATGCCAAAAATAAATTACTTGTAATAAAACCGTTATTTCTCAAACACTTATTTGACATTTCTTAAACATTTAATGGAAGTCTATCACCCTGTAGGTATTCAACACCCTGTAAATCGGAAACGAAGCTCCCACGCATATATGTTTGTATGAGATTTGTATCTTAAAAAAATGTCTTCTTCAAGCTGTTAAAGTTCTGCTACAAAAAACTGAAACACCCTGTATACTCACATAGAATACCAATGCATGGAAAATGTATTGACCTAAATTGTTGATTTCGCGTACGTGCAGTTCTGAGCTTGCGCAGTATGCAACAATGATTTCCATCACGTTATTCGAATGAGGTTACGACTGACCTCCAAAATTCTGTTTTTGTTTTTTTAGCAACATACAGACTTTTAATTTCTTGGATTTATAAAGAAATGCGTAAATCCTAATATTCATAAAATATCACTCATGAATTGAATTAAATCAGTCAAAAATCACATAAAACGTTAACCAGACCACAAAATTCTGTTAACTAGTACTGTGAACTGTGATCCAGACCACCGAAACCAGACCTGTGCACTCCATTTGACAGCTATGACAACGCCTTTCATTTCACGCACTGTTGCCAAGTAGATATATTGAACTGTTTGTTCTGTGGCATTATCCAGCAAAATAGTAACTGAATCATAATGTTTTATATTTTCTTGATAATTGTCCTAGTGTTATTGATGGAGAATGGGCTTATATCACAAAAAAATTTTATTTCATAATTCGATAGAACTAACCCAAACTAGCACCACAAACCGTTTCTTGCTATGAGCTCCCTACGTTTAATAAAAAATTATTGAAATCTCCGATTTTTCGGACCTCTGAAAACGAGGCGATGATGTGACGACAAAACCCTAATACTGAAACAAGACTATTCCAGACAGAGATGAATGATACATGATTTCTGACAGAGTGAATTAGCGCGAGATCACAGTTGAAAGAATTGATATATCTCAGTTGCCTCAGTCGATCTCCGTCAAGCGTTTGGTATTTTCTTTTAACTATGGCGAGATGAGGTTTCTACGTCATAAGAGGGTCCGTTTTCAGAAGGTACTATTATTTATGTCCAAAAATAAAACATTCCAGTTAATTTTTCGATGGAATTATGTCGTCAATCATTATTTATGTATAAAAGGATCATTATAAACATGGTTTGAGTTAAAAGTTCTACTAAGGTGTACACGCCCATTCATGTATCCTTTATCACCTCTATAATACTCCCCTCGATGACATAACATTTTAGATTTGACGTCGATGCTGTCGCAATGCGCAAACTCAGAACTGCACCTACCTATCTCTAATGTGTAATTTTGTTTTCGCGCATCCGTGTATCTCTTGGCATTCAAGGTGAGTATACAGAGTTTTCAAGAAAACCTGACCCCCTTGCTAGGGTATATGGAACACTGCAAAATAAGTTGGTTTAACCAGGAGAAAAATGTCGTAACGGCATCAGTGTAGTGTATGAGTTGATGTATCACCCTTGATTACACAATAAACGACTATCAAGGGAAATCACCTGAGCGCTGAGTAACGTGGACGGGAGGACAGTAAGCGTTAGACAGCGATAGGGTGACGGCCGAGTGAAGTTAATTGCATACAAGTGTTTTATTACAAAGTGGAATATACCAATAACATTCCCTTATAGTGTATAAAGGAATACTACAATCAGTTTTCAACATATCAAGGTGTTGTGAAATGTTTTTGTTTTTACATTTTTTACGATTATGTCGAAACTATACTGGCAACATTGTAATGAAATTGTGTATGGATGTGTTTTGAAAGCTGACACATTGCATGAATTTGTTCTTATATCTCACTCTAATAGAGGGCGCTAGTTACACAGTTCGTACCGAGTAATTTTGAACATAACTTTTTTGAGGTTAGATTTTTCAATCAAAATTTGATGTGAACTTTTACATTCATTTTATTCACGCAATATTTTGATTTGAAAAAATGGAGTAATAGCTGATGCTGGTATAAAATAAATAAAATTTGGATTGAACAATCTAACTTCAAAAAAGTTATGTTTGAAACTACTCGGAACGAACCGTGTAACTAGCGCCTTTTATGAGAGTCAGAATGAAAACAAATTCATACGATGTGCCAGCTTTCACAAAACATTCATACAAAATTTCATTACAATGTTGCCAGTAGTTTCGACAAAATCGTAAAAAATGTATAAAAAACAAAACAGTTTTTCAACACCTTGTATCTTGAAAGCGGATGCCGTTACGACATTTTTTTACTAAGCAAACTCAACTTATTTTGCAGTGTTCTTCCTACCCTAGCAAGGGGGTCAGGTTTCTGTGAAACACCCTGTATAATTCTGTGAATTATTGGTAGATTTGGCCGAGCATTT
Source organism: Phaedon cochleariae (assembly GCA_918026855.4). Lineage (NCBI taxonomy): Eukaryota > Metazoa > Arthropoda > Insecta > Coleoptera > Chrysomelidae > Phaedon > Phaedon cochleariae. Next base: position 43,717,868 of record OU896717.1, on the reverse strand, counting down.
CTGATGAGTCGACTCAAATACATTGTTCTGTTCTTGTATTCGAATTGAAGAACGGATGACTGTTTTTTATGAAAAGAAAATATTTTCTAGGACCTATCGGAAGTGCCTCTGTGTATAGATGAGGTTGCAATCACTCTTTCATCTGCTTAGGAATGAATAATATGCCATACAATGTTTTTTTATTTAGGTAATAATCAGTTTTCTGGTCAGACAATTAATTTCAAAAGCATACACTGAAAACTACACTAGGTATTTATTTTCTGAACAAATAATATAAATATTTTCATGAATAGCACTACATATTATGTACAAAAACAAGTGTTTTTGGTGACCGCCGTATACGCCAATAAGAATTATTGGAAAATATCTTACCCGGTCTTTTGTTGAATTAGAAATGAATATATTTTTTTCAGATGAGAAATGTTTTTATTATTAAGATAGAAATAGATTTTGTAATTCATGTTGATGATAATAAATAGATGTTTTGGTTACTCCAGAAAATTTATTTGCTAACCAATATGGCTGTTGGAAAAATTATCTGAAAGTGCAGCTTTTGAATTGAATGAAAGAAGATACCTTGTCAATTCAATGGAAAACCAAAAAACTGGATTGAAAAGAATGACAAGGTGATCAGCGATACTGTCTCATAGAAAAATCCTGTGTGATGTATCAAAAACTCTGCTATTATATTAGGTACAGAAAACTACTTTACACCTCAACGGCTTTTTATGATCTTCAAAGCAAAGATCCAGCACGTTTTAGAATACTGTTTCCACATGTGAAATTCACCATCAAAACATACGCTGATACTCTTAGATTTCGTTCAGAGACGAGCAATTCGTCTTTTTGGTGATGCCACACTCACTAAGTCGGTGACCTTCCATTTTTCTATAGTTAGATACTTCGACAGAAAATATCACTAGCAATAACACTCAGACAAATTTGACAAGGTCAGTATCAGTACATCATTTTGTCACCAATCTCTGGAAATGTCGAACAACCCTCTACCGAAACATATTAGGAATTTCCTTCCGTGTGCTCTAGAAGATGGAGAAAATAACCTACATATAGATGAAGTAAATTCACATTTATCATAATTATTGTACTCGGAACAAAGTGTGCATATAATATCTAGAAAAATGTCAATATTTGGATGCCCTGAGAAGCTAAATCAATAGTTATATTATACAGGGTGTCTGTAAAAGGTCTTCACGAAAACATACCACATATTCCTCAGACCAAAATAAGTCGATTCAAGTAAAATTACCTCAGTACAAAGTTGCATCGTTTGGGCTCCAGAGGGCCTTGAAGTTACAATTTTTAAATCGTTTTTCCCATATAAATTTAAAACGGCATATGCGATTTTGCTGAAATTTGGTAAGTATATTGATAGAGTTTTATGTGGCAAAAAAATGGTGTTAAATTTTTGTCCGATATTGATCCATAGGCGTAGAACTTGATTTTTTTTAATAATTGCACCTCTAACAATTCTACGTCAATGGAATAAAAGGAGTTTGAGGATGAAATTCAGATTGCACAACTCATTTAAAAAGGAATATTCTCAGATATATTATAAACATGAAAAAATGGATACATTTGAATAAATACATTGAGAATTCGCATTCTCTATGTGATGAAATTATTAATTCTTTCTCGGCATATTCAACAGAAAACAACTACTTTCCTGGCTATATGCCACGACGAACATTGAATTATATCAATTGAACATACACGATAGGAATTTGAGCATAAAATGAATATCGTCTGAAATTGAGAATTGACATTCTCTTCCAGAATCGGATGAATACTATGATGAATATAACGATATAAAAAATATATTACTTACCAAATTGGTATGAAAATTGGAATGTATGGGAGAAATATACTAGTATACATACTCTGTTCTTGTTGAGTCGTGAATTTATCAAAAATCATCCGTATCCATGATGTTTGGGATATATGCACATCTCTTTCACATAGGTTAGATGATTTTGATTCGAATAAAATTCATTTCGAGTTTCAAACTCTCCTCAGTAACCTGAAGTCCAGTCATTCCTTCAGCCATTCTTCATTTAATACACAATTTTCATATTTCTATAATAATATAACTAACTATAGTTATATTATTATAGAAATATGAAAATTGTGTATTAAATGAAGAATGGCTGAAGGAATGACTGGACTTCAGGTTACTGAGGAGAGTTTGAAACTCGAAATGAATTTTATTCGAATCAAAATCATCTAACCTATGTGAAAGAGATGTGCATATATCCCAAACATCATGGATACGGATGATTTTTGATAAATTCACGACTCAACAAGAACAGAGTATGTATACTAGTATATTTCTCCCATACATTCCAATTTTCATACCAATTTGGTAAGTAATATATTTTTTATATCGTTATATTCATCATAGTATTCATCCGATTCTGGAAGAGAATGTCAATTCTCAATTTCAGACGATATTCATTTTATGCTCAAATTCCTATCGTGTATGTTCAATTGATATAATTCAATGTTCGTCGTGGCATATAGCCAGGAAAGTAGTTGTTTTCTGTTGAATATGCCGAGAAAGAATTAATAATTTCATCACATAGAGAATGCGAATTCTCAATGTATTTATTCAAATGTATCCATTTTTTCATGTTTATAATATATCTGAGAATATTCCTTTTCAATACTTTCATACCCAATCAAGGGGTTCAAACTTGAACGATGGAAACTTGTTATTTTTATAGACCTTCAATCGCAGATTCGTGATTGGGTTTTTCTCAATTCAGAATTTCTTTCCACGCCCTGTATGATAAATGTCAGTTTGTCATACATCTAACACAACTCATTTACTTTAAAAACGGTACTCTTTATAAGACTCGATTACTCTCATGGTTTTCGCTAAATTTCTGTTTTAATAATTTAGTGTGTATAGGATTCACAAAAATATTTATTTACAACAATTTTACAAAAATTGTTCAAAATGTTCACCATTTTCACGCATACAAAGATTTATACGTCGAAGAAAATTAATAATAATACATAGACGTAGAACTTGATTTTTTGAAAAATTGCACCTTTAAAAATTCTACGCCAAGGCAGAAAAAAGGTTTGAGTATGAAAATTGGATTGGGTACTCATTTACTACAAAAAAGTACCCTTGATAACACTCGATTTACTCTCATGGTTTTGACAAAGTTTGTATTCTAATAATTATTGTTTATGTTCTAAAAATAACTAAAATGCAAATATCGTCAAAACCATGAGAGCAATCGAGTCTTATCAAGAGTACCTTTTTTAAAGTAGATGAGTTGCGCAATCTAAATTTCATACTCAAACTCCTTTTCTTCCATTGGCGTAGAATTTTTAATGGTGCAATTTATTAAAAAATCAAGTTCTACGCCTATGTATTATTATCGGACAAAATTTTGACACCATTTTTTTGCCAAATAAAACTCTATCAGTATACCAAATTTATATGGGAAAAACAATTTAAAAATTGTAACTTCAAGGCCCTCTGGAGCCCAACCGATGCAACTTTGTACTAAGGTAATTTCACTTAAATCGATTTATTTTGGTCTAAGGAATATACGGTATGTTTTTGTGAAGACAGACACCCTGTATATAAAAAGTAAGTAATGTTGTAAGAAAAATAGGTCATGGTTATGACAGTCGCAAACGTAACACCCTTTTGAAATTAAAAGCGCGTCTCAGTATCAAAACAGCTATAAAATTGAACGGTTTTAATTGCTCTAATTTGGATTTCCGCAGAAAAATTAATTCTACAACTGCATATACCAGAAGCCTCATTTGAATATGCAAAACTGATTAAGTGATAAAAGTTTTGTTGTTACAATTTCAGAAGTGCTATTGATATTCAGTACATAAAGTGCATCAAGGTTTTAGAGATACAGGTGATCTTTAGTACAGAAATGTACAAATTATTATTGCTATCGATCCTTGCAGAAACTGTTTCAACTGTCGAAATTAGGTAAATATACAATATGTTTAATTCAATGTTTACCTATATACGATAGGTACATTTTAATGATGTGAACCCCCCTTTTCCTATTCAAAGTTTTAAACGTTTCGAATAAGTGCATACTCATGTTTCAAGGTTTTTCTTGCAGATATACAGAATTTTCTATGCCATTTTTCATTTTGGGCACCTATATGTTTTATATACAGGGCGTCAAAATTGAAGAAGAGGGTTCACGTCAATGAATCTAAAAAACTGTGAACGAGAAGAAAAAACTAAAGTTGCATTTTATTATAATTATATCTCACAGAAAACATCTACTTTCCTGGAACATCGAAAGGTAACACTCGAATTTAAAAATAATGAATTAATTTTACTTGACATACTTACGTTCCACACGTTGGCTGTCGTAAATCCACTTATTTTCGATAGAAAATCATAGTTTTCTGAAGAAATAACCACCTCAACAACAACAAGATTTTCCATCAATTGATTAAGTATTGTGTATCTGTTTTTTTGTATAAAATTACACTGAGTTGAATATTTCAATTCAATACTTACCAATATAATGGTCCCCTAATCCAAAATTGTAGATGTGAATAATTGTTTTATATGCGATGAGTAATGAAGCCATGGAAAATTATGTTATTGAAATGAAACGGTTTTGCAATGTTGATAATTTCCTTTTCAAATTCTTTATCTTAATTTTCTTTGTTTACAATTTGTTATTAACGTTTACCTAAATGAGTATTCAATTATGTGTTTCATGTTATTGTTGTATGTTCATTATTTATCATGGTTGATCAGTTAAGATAATACTTAGATAAAATAAATATTCAATATACTAGGGGTCGTCGTATTTGTGATGGTCTAAAGTAGGTACTTGCTTCCATATTGTCATAAACATCAAGTACATAGAAAATACTGGCCAGACTGTCCCTTTCCGCGCTTGGCTCATAACAGGAGAAAAAAAAACTGCAAATGCTAATTTGGTGGAGGGAATTTCATAGCTGTGTGTAATATGTATTTCTTCGTATTTAAACATTTCTTTTCTATAGTTTATTGCGATAATGGCGACCAAACACCATGCAAACTTTCAAAAATTAATGTTGAAATGAACTAATTTTGTGTCAAATAGCTGTCAGCCGTTATTTCATTGCTACTATAATATGGTGATTATTTCATTCACACCCGGCTCACATGATATGCGATATCATTTATTTAGGTAAACAAACAATATGAGCGGCTATTCTGTTCGCCAGCATAAGAGTGCTATGGTTGTCAAACTTTGACATACCTATCAGTCACTCAAAAAATAAAATGTCTCGTTTTGGGTCAACTTCCACTACGGAAATCCGTGATCGACATCTCTCGTGATTGCCCAAATTTTGAAAGATTGGGTGAGGAGAATGGTGAGGAATATTAGGAATACACTGTTTGATTGATATGGAAAACTATATACAGGAACGAGTACAGGAAGGTAACTTCAATGAACATAATCGTAAGACGAATCCATTTGAATATATCGAATTCAAAGGTGCCAGGGTTGCGCATAATGCAAAGAGGCGAAGCCTACAATATTTTCCTCAAACAAGAAAGAAAAGTACCGAAGCTCTTATCAGAGAATATTAACGCTATCAATAGCCAACCAACCAACCAAATTTGGTTGGAATCGCATGACTAATAACTGAGATATAAAGGGGAGCCGTTTAAAGTGAGACACGCTGTATACCTTTACACACAGCTATTCCAATCCCCTCTGCCAAATTTGAATTTGCTGTTTTCCCATTTCTGTTATAAGCCACGGACGGGAAGTTTCAATCACCTTGTATACACTCACTTCAATTTATCTGCAGTTTTTTATCTGACTATTCTACCCATAACAAACAATCAGAATTGTCCATTTTCACGGTCTCCTGATGTATTACTTGATGGTTCGTTTTTTTTTGTTACTGGATCTGAATTGACCTACACCTGATCAAATATAACTCAATTTTTAACCAATTTTAAGTAGATTAAGCTGTTACATTATTATGATGACTCAATATTAATGAGAAATCTCGATCTCCACATAGGTCATCAATGAACTTTCATTTTGTATTTGGTGAAGTTTCAGCTTTTATCATGTTTGACAGTTACCCATATATTTTTTTAATAATACATTGATAAGCCGCTGATCAGCGTAGTCCCGATATGCGCCGGCAGGAGTTGATTTTATGTCTAGAAGGCGTTAATATGACACGAAAACAATGAAATTATTCTTCATCTATTACGTCAAAGAAAAATGTTGCTGTTTCCCCAACTAATAAATCAATGAGGTACTAAACCCGACACCACTGTTTTTGAACAGTTCTATCAGAGGCATAGGTACATTTGAACTGAGATTTTGTGCCCATATCTTTGAATGATATTACTTACAGGTATTGATGTTTCAAAATCAGATTTCCTCTAAAAAAAATATTTGCCTGATTGTTTTGTTTTCATTGTTTGATAAGGATGATTTGTAGGCACCTGCTTCTCTGCTTTGCCATTTATTAAATCAATTAAAACATTTGTATCACATTAATTGATGAGTTCAAACGCGTTATTCCGAAAAAAAAATGATTAGTTGTACGAGTTTCTTTTTCCACATGTGGATTTGCCGTAACATAATGAATTATGGAATAATAGGCTGTATTTTCTATAATTTTGGCAACGAAATTTTCGATAGATCTATCAAGAGAATCGCGCCAAAACAAACGAAAGTCTACTGGAATATCCCTACATTCCAATGCGATTATCACCAACTGAATTTCACTGGTTTGGCGACGAAATACGGAATAATACAAAACGAGAAAGACAGATTTCACGGTGACCAAATCAACATCTTGTATGACCCAGGAGATTTTCCCGCCATTCTGAAAAACGGTTCCGCGTCGGTTTTGAGAAACGGGGGAGTCCCCCAGGCTGGAAATTTGACGAAGCACTTGGAAATATTTGCAGCGTTCCTGGATGAGCTGATACCAGATGATGAATTTGCAGGTAATCACCGATTCTGTACCGCCTTGTCAACCCAAATAGCAACAAAAAAATTTAATTGGAAAGTGAATTATCATTCAATTATATTATTTGATGCCTGTTGAAACTGTTCTTTTTTTTTACTCACATAAGTGGCATTCAGCGAACTGATATGTGTACCACGCTGATAACTAATCGATTAATAATAATTACAGATCCACAATCTGTGATTGATTCAAAATATTATAGACACATTACTATGGCAAGACAGCTTTTTAAAAACATGGGTTACTGTTTGATTTCGATGGTTTAATTATAAGTCATGAAAACCTACCTGAAAGGTAATATACCGAAAATTACATTAACATACCTGCTATTCCTGCTAACTTACAAAATAATTCGAAAGGAATGGGAATTGAGAACATAATACATGCAACTGCATGCAACCAGCGAGACACGTATAAGTGATATTGGTTGTGGATGTTTCCAGTTCATTGCTTACTAACCTTTGTTTCACGTTTATTGTCATGCTTAGAGCAGAATAAATAAATTGTTCTCAAAGATGGATGCTTCATTTTTACACTTCTTGGAGATATGCAAGTATCAGAACATTCTCTTCGATTTCACTTTCGTCTAAATTTCTCAAATTGCTGAAGCTGTGTTTAATGAACTGCGTTGCCATGGTGATGTGTTTAAGAAATCGTGTTGCCAATCTGTGATCAATCGATCATTTAGCGTGGTACATATCCGTACGCTAAATTCCATTTTAGTTATGTGAGTATAAAATAGTATATTATGTAACAAGTTTTATAAACGTCCTTTTAGTAACGAGTAGTTTAAGCACGAGCGGAGCAGAGCGGAGCGAGTGTTTAATAAACGAGTGTCTAGAAGAGTTTATAAACGCGTTACATACTATGATTTTTCTACGAACTCGGAAAATTACATTAACATACCTGCTATTCCTGCTAACCTACAAAATAATTCGAAAGGAATGGGAATTGAGAACTTAATACATGCAACTGCGTGCAACCAGCGAGACACGTATAAATGATATTGGTTGTAGATGTGTCCAGTCCATTGCTTACTAACCTTTGTTTCACGTTTATTGTCATGCTTAGCGCAGAATAATTAAATTGTTCTCAAAGATGGATGCTTCATTTTTACACTTCTTGGAGGTATGTAAGTACCAGAACATTCTCTTCGATTTCACTTTCGTCTACTTTTCGTATATATTTTTAATGAAGAATTCTGATACGAACGAATATTGTTTGAATAATTCTGATATTCTCAAATTGCTGAAGCTGTGTTTAATGAACTGCGTTGCCATGGTAATGTGTTTAAGAAATCGTGTTGCCATGGTCACGTGTTCAATTAATCACAGATTGACAATCCGTGATTAATCGATCGATCATTTTGCGTGGTACATATCCGTACGCTAAATGCCCTTTCAGTTATGTGAGTAGAAAAAATTATTTATAGGATTATTTTTCAATCATTTTTAAAAGGACTATAGAAATCTATTGATATCGAAATATTGAATTCGACGATTTCAACAGTTCCATAAGATATAGTTGGTTTGGAACTGTTAAAATCTGTTTCTTGGTATATTATAAAAATGTTTCTCGAATTATTCACGATAATGTTCCAGGTGTAGGTGTTATCGATTTCGAAAGCTGGCGCCCGATATTCCGACAGAACTTCGGAGTTCTCGAAGAATACAAGAATCTTTCGATTGCCATCGAGAAACGAAAACACCCTTTTTGGCCGACCACTTGGATCGAAAAAGAAGCCAAAATCCAGTTCGAAAGTTCCGCTAGGAAATTCATGGAGGAAACCCTGTTCCTAGCCAAACTCATGAGGCCGAACGCTACATGGGGATACTATGGCTACCCCTACTGTTTCAATATGTCCCCGAACAACATGAGAGGAGGTTGTCCGAAAGAAGTTGTAGAGGAAAATAATAGGTAGCTGAACATGATCTTATTCCTCAACCATTGTCGTTCTATATAAAAACCTAGTTAGTACGCGAGAGTTGTTCTGTTCATTGACCCAAAATTTGTCTGCTTGTCAACGGTCCTAGTTACTAAAAGCATTGAGAGCTCATTTGTTTCAATAGAATATTTGTCAAAATGGGCAATTTTAGGTTGTGGTTTTCATAACGTCACCACAGACGAATTGAAATTTTGATTTGTTTGTCTAATTCCAAGTTACTTGTTGGTTGTTTTATTTTGGTTTTCTATTTGTTATTTCTACACGCCATGTTCAAAGATGACGTGAATTTGAGGCAACACACAATGACTTCCAATGACCTCAGGAAAGAATTTCGAAATAATGAATTGATATTCCAGGAATGAAGATGGTGTAACAGTGGCGTAACTAGCATAAGACGAGTGAGCGGAATGCGTTGGGGCCCCCAAGCTTATCTTGTTTTTTCCATTCAGTTCTAAGCATTCTATTTTACTTTGTTAATGCTTTGTCTCTGTATTTTGCTCTTTGGACACAAAACATCCAACAATCAGACAAGAAACTCCATACGTCAGTATCTTGGATATTAACTATTAAAATCCGTCTTTTGGGACTAGTAAGTCTCAGATTATTCAGATGTTGAAATGAAAATATTGAATATACAAACCTAACATCAGGTGGGCACTTCGAAGGCGCAAATTCATTACTGCATGGGAGTTACCCTCATGATTTTTAGCTATTCTGTGACTCGACAACCATTTTGGAGGACTATTATTGTCGTCACTCTATTTAATCCACTCACTCTGAGATGTATTTTGTTTACATGTTTTTTAATAGCTCGAATAATTTTAATAGTCATCCTAGATAGTCATAAACCTAATATTAGGTAGTTGAATAAAAAATCTATTAAAATTTTATCAATGCATAAACAATGGTTTCTTCTTTTTACATCATGATTTCCTTATTTGAGCAAGTACTTGAGATGTTTCAACATGAGACATTTTTGATAACAAACTTGACAGCAAGATGGATCTCGACAGGAATGCGAAACATTTTGAGGGTTAGGATAACAAATGATAGCCTTAGTTCGAAATAGAGGTCACTAGCTTACTGAAAATGTTCTCAATAAGGGCGACTTTTGCTTCTATTTTGTTCACTGAACAGACAATTTCATACCTTTCGCCAACTAACTAGGTTTTCATTCTCATCGAAATTCACAGAAATATTTTGAATAGCCACCTGGGCAAGTAAAATGTTAAATTAAGTAGGTACCCATCTTCAGTCAATGGACCTTTCCAGTATCGTAAACCCCTTTCCCCTTAATTTTACGAAGAGAAGTCAAAAACGTTATCGCTATATCGAGAATACCGAACAAAAAATTAATTATTTGGTATTGAAAATGCCATTCATTCAAACGCTAATGAACTGTGAGGGCTGGAAAGCACGAAAAGCATCCTTGAATTGATCATATGTGCAAGATGGTGCAAGGAATACCATGATTCGAAATTACATAGGTGATTAGTTGATTGGTAATTCACTGCTGATCACATAATTCAATTTACTCTGAACTCCGGAGTATTCCATTAGTTTCAAGATTAGCTAGGATAAAACGTGATGCAGGTATCTAACAGGGTACGCTTTTTATATATTTAATTTATTTATGATGTTGAAATTTCGTACTCATTTCCGGAAAATTTAATTGCTGATCTGGCAACTATGTCTACAAGAGAGAGAAATGAACAACGGGCGCTAACACAATGTTGCCAAGTTGAAAATACCTCATTCCCTGCATAACTTCATTCTTTTTTCATTCCTCAATATTATTGACAAGAAGGCAGTGATGATTGTACTCAAATGAATAGAAAAATCGAGTAGGCAATTTAGTATTGATTGATTAGGTAGGTATATGTAGGTACATATACATATGAGACAGTACCTAAACTTGACAGTACTTTACTGGAAGGGATTTGAAACGCATTGTCATGAATATCTGCACTGTAATTCAATACAAAATGAAATTTCACTTACAATTTTGAATAATCCACCAACAGAAATCAACCATCTAACTCATTATGCAACGAAAAATATTCAGTACCACGAATTTTCAGGTAAGTAGTCACTAGTTATCTAACAGCATCTGTATTATTTGCTGAATTGATGAAAAATATTCCAGAGCCACATATTTTGAGATATATTTTTCCTAGAAATGACTGGAAATGCCCATCATTACGAACAAGAAGGGCTACAATAAAGAATGAAGATGGGTACTTGAAGAAAAGACAAATTTCGATTTTACCTTCCTAGTATTGAGCAGTTTATTTGGAAAATGTTCTTCCAGATTAGAATGGCTGTTTGAATTGACAGACAACTTATATCCGTCCATTTATTTGGAAAACATAAGACTGAACGAGAGTGATAGAGTTAAACTTATCGAAGGACGAATAGAAGAATCTCACCGGGTGATAAAACGAATGAATAAGAAAGAAAACACAAATATCGTTCCATATTTCTGGTATAAATATCATGATACCCACGAATTTCTTTCAAAGGTACGTATCCCTTATAAAAACTGCACTGTTGCCCAGGTAAGGAGGGCCTTTTGATGCCATTCAATTTGGCATCATCGATTTTCTGATCCAACGTTTTGTCTTTGAGCAACCATGCATCATCAACTTCATTTTTTCAAATACGGCCCTGATATTTTGATATGAGCTTCGAATAGCCCATTCCATTCTGATTTCGACGATATGCGACTAATTTTCGTTTTGATAATGAGTTGATAATGGTTGCTCAACGGCGAAGCGTTATTCGAACTCATAACTTCACTATTAACGCCAGAAAAAAAAAACGAAGATCCGAAAATTCAGTTTTTTGAAAATAACTAAAGGGAAGTCATATCAGAGATTTATCGAAGGCATTTTGTTGGTCCTTCAAATTTGTATATCGTAGCTTGCGAGATGCACACTGGTCCTTCTTTTTTGGACACAGTGTATAAGATTAAGCTCAAAATCTCCTGAAAAACTATGTTCCCAGTTCAACAGTAAGAAGAAACGGGCTGATATTATTTACTAGAACATTTTTCGTTAGTTACAACAATTGATATAGTCATTCGCTAATAAAAACAATGTTTTTAGAATGATCTTTTCAATGCTTTCACCGTACTGGCCTCTTCAGATATCAACGGATTAGTGATCTGGGGTAGCAGCAATGACGTCAATACCAAGAAGAAATGTATAGATGATTACCAGTACATCGACAACATATTAGGCCCGTTACTTCAATTCAACTTCTAGTTTTTATTTCATTTTAATAGAATGTGTCGGTCAGCTAAATGAATGATCCATAGTACATTCCAGACAAGAATAAAGCGTGTAGATCGGGCTCATATGACCTCGCTATTCATTGGTCTAGAAACCTTGCGGATGAAAACAGAAATAGAATCGATAGTTGAACAAATAACATCCTGCAAGGCACTTTTGATGAGATGGATAAGTTGTCGGTGTTACTTATATTTCCTGTTGCTGTTGCGTTCCAAACAACAGTGCAATCCTACACAAAACACACATGGGCTGAAGGACCTCTCATAAGGTCGATGGCCATACATATACTACTACTAAAGGGTCTTTCAACAAGGACCGGTCGATGTTGTAATTGAATAAAATAATCTGTGTGTGAGATATTAACGATTTTATTTGGAAGGCCCATTTATGCCATTATTTATTGAATATGCCATCGTTCAAATGTCCGCCGCGGCTTCGAACGGTGGCACGGATCCGAGATGTCCAATTTTCAATGACCCTGCTGCATAAATCCGGCTGAATCTGAGCAATGGCTTGCGTTATGTTCACTTTCTGGGCATCGGTCGATTGCGGCTTATTGATATAGACCTGCGATTTCAGAAAACCTCACAAGAAAAAGTCTAGGGGAGTCAAATCGCACGATCTTGGTGGCCAATTCACATCACCTCTGCGAGAGATAACCCTACCCTCAAACTGTTCGTGCAGAATTTTCATTGTATCGTTCGCTGTGTGGCACGTTGCGTCGTCTTGTTGGAACCACATGTCGACCACGTCCATATCGTTCAATTCAGGCCAAAATAAATTGTTAATCATTGATCTATAGCGCTCGCCATTGACGGTGATGGCCTCGCCAACGTCATTTTCAAAGAAGTACGGACCAATGACGCCGCTGGACCAAAATCCACACCAAACAGTAACTCTTTGTGGATGCATTGCCACCTGGTGGGTTGTGTTCGTCCCATATACGGCAATTTTGCTTATTAACAAAACCATTCATCCAAAAATGGGCCTCGTTGCTAAAGATTATTTTTCGGCCAAAATCGGGGTCGTCTTCCAAACGTTCCGAAGCCCACTGAGCGAACAAACGGCGTTGCCTACGGTCCTTAAATTTGAGCTGCTTGGTCAGTTGGATCTTGTACGGGTACAGGCCCAAGTCCCGGCGCATGATTCTCCAAGTCGAAGTCTGCGAAAGGCCGAGTTCTTGTGCACGGCGAGAAATCAACTATCTCGGAGTCTCCTGCATATCTGGCGTTCCTTTGACGTAAGGGTGTTGATTGTTTGTTTACCGAACCATTTGTCTCGAATTTGGCTATCAAACTTTGGAGAGTCGACTTTGAAGGGCCGTAAAATGGGAGCAATGCGCGCAACGTTTGCACTAACGAACACTCATTTTGATAATAAAGTTTAATCATTTGGACATGCTGATCGATCGTGTAACTTGCCATGGTAATTTGGCATCAGTGACTGAATAAAATACAACAGATTTGACAGATGCCCCCAAAGAAACATGGTCGCCACACACTGTCAAAATCGACCGGTTCTTGTTGAAAGACCCTTTACTATACCATTTATTGATGCATTTCATCAAAACTGCTTTGTAGGAACGTATAATGTGTTGCTACATCTTCTACAAGGAAGACTGACTATGGAATAAAAAAATACATGATCCACAATTTTTATTGTTCCTTGAAAAATTTCCATGATTCGCACTTCTGACGTGGCATTTTATTATCATCAGTTAACACTTATGATGGAAAATGATTATCTTTTTGATTATTGAATTCATACATGCTATTGATTATCTTTGCCAAGTTAGTATACTTAGCCAGTCATTATGGACAACATTCTTCACACATTTAGATCCCATCAGGTGTTCAATATCGATTAAATACTTTCTCAATTTTTTAAGAAAGAAGAGATATCATCATATAAAAATCTTTAGAAAGCATATATATGGTTGAATATGTTCATCCCCCATTCAGATATACGTCGGTGAACCAAACACCTTGTATATCAGATTTGTTTTTTATTTTTAGCGATATTTAGACTAGTCCAATATTTTTGTTATTATGTCTGTGTTATATTTTGTAACTTTTATAAAAAAATAATGTTAATAAACATGATTGTCTTTGAAGAAACCTTGATTTTTTAGGAGAATATTGAAGCACCTGGAATGGAGTTGAACCCTATAGTTGAATTTTTACCCACACATATAGAAACTATCCTATTAAGTATAAATGATGAATAATATTCAATAAAACTATTAGTTCTGAAAAAGTAACACGAATTCTTGATTATGTGTATTTTGCCACTAAGTATTCGTGCATTTCTTCTGTTTGTGGTGTATTTAAAATTACGAAAAATATTTTTTTCTGGAAAACATCTCAAGTTTTGCAGCTTGAAAATCAAAAAGTTTTTGCCTGCAACACAGTCCATTGGTACTAGTAAGCAATTAAACAGTTTCAGTTGGTATAAAACACATTCAAGATTATATTACAAATGTATTTTCATGTACTTTATTTACAACTGATATTTACAATTTGATACTTACAGACCATACTGGGAAAATATGAATCAATTAAAATGATTTATCAAGAACACATTTGACTTTATAGTCAGATATTGTACGTGATTATATCATCTCCCTATGTATTATGAATCAAGGCAAAGAAACTTAGTGTCTAATTCATGTATAAAATTGTACAATATAATTCAAAAACGATGATAATAATATTTCCTTTGTCATGACGAACTGTTATCATTTGAGTCATCAGAATCCGAGTGTTTATGACGTTTCTTAGATTTCTTTTTAGTCTTCGAATGTTTTCTACAAAAAATACGTAACTTTATAAAGACAAATACTGGCACAATAATTTGAATGAGATAAAATGAACATCAAAAATAGATAAACTCTAGGCAAAATTGTGAAATAAATAATCAAGTTTTACCATTGTCGTTTCAAATGAAAATCTGGTTGGTACAATATTGTCTATTCATTGAAAAAAAAGTGCGAAAATCGCCCTTAATGACCACATGTTCAGTAAGCTAGTGACCTCTATTTCGAACCAAGTTATTAATTTGTTCAGATCAATTTTTCTGTCAAGTTCATAATCAAAAATGTCTCAAGTACTTACATAAATATGTCGAACAACACTCTACCAAAACTCGTTCGTCTATAAAACGGCAAAGCTTTGGAATGAGCTCTCGATGTTTCCAGTAAACTAGCGCCACTGACAGGTAGATAAATAAATAAACAGACAATATTATACTTCTCAAACAGTAACTAGGTTTTCATTTTTAACGACAATAGCACTCTCTTATTCTACCTTACCTTTTGTGCGATTTCTTTTTCCTGTCCCTCCTCTCCTCATCCTTCCTCCTCGAATTCTCTTCTTCCTCGTCCTCCACGCTATCGCTCCTCCTTCTCTTCTCCCTGCTTTTATGCTTCTTCTCTTTCTTCTTGGTCTTCTTCCTTTTACCATCTCTACTCCTCTCTCTCGAATCGCTTCTATCTCTGTCTATCGAATAACTTCTCTCTATGGATTTGCTTCTGTCTCTGAGCAAATCCTGTTTGGGAGGGCTTTCGTCGTCAATTTCGATGATTTCTATCGAAACCCGTCTACTGTGCGTCTCTTTTTCTGGGGCGGAGGAGGGTAGCTCTGTTTTTTCGGAATTGCTGCCGGCCGTTTTGAGTTTGAGGAAAGCGGCTGCTTTTCTCTTTCTTTCCAACTGTAAAGCTCTTTCTCTGGCAGCGGAAGTTATTTTTTCTTTGGCGTTATCGGATGATTTGACTTTTATTTTGTCGTCTGCTGGAATTACAGATAACTGTGTACTGGGTGGTACGTTCTAAAGTGGCACTAACCGGCAAAAATTACACAAATTGATCGCCCTGTAACTATTTTAGATTTTGTTGGATTTTGGTGGAATTTCGATCAAATCATAGATCTGATTTTTCTAAACTTTTTTTTCTGCAACCGACACAAAAGTCGTCCATTTTGATACCAAAATTAGCTCTTAAATTGACGTTTCTATTACTGACACAAAAATCGGTATGTTGCTAGGCAACATATTTAGTTCCTAGGAGCTAAAGTTGAATTTTAGTTCCTAGGAGCTGAAGTTGAACTTTAGCTCCTAAGAACTAAAAAGGATCTATTGGACGTCATCAAGAATAAACAACATTATGACGGTTGGTTATTTGGGTTGAGACGCATACCTGATTTGTTTCCGATTCCAGCAGATTTGGCATTTCATACCCATGCTGGAGATATATATACACCTTATTTTAGTTTAGAATTGGATTTATAAACACCTCAGTCAAGTATTTTTGTTTTGATCAGGGAAGCCTTCAAGATTCAAATACTCGCTTGATCTGTATTTTATTCGTTATTCTCGGGATAGATAACTTGTTTTCGAATAATCACGGCAAGAAATAGTTTTTTTGTCTCAAACAACGATATTGTTTAGCTTCATTTGATTATCAAGTCAAACACAGTGTAGTATGGAGAGAAATAAATAATCTCTATTATCATTGTTGATATGCTCACTAACCTAACATTTTCCACGTCTTGTTCCTATAGCTGGCACTGGCGCGGTATTTGCCATTAGAGCACCTGGTCCATACACAAATATGTCACTCTGTGGTTGTATTTATATTGAAACTACAATTCGAACATCCTAGAAAACCTAACCTGCTGTTAATGCAAAAAATATTCTCACCACATGGATTATTTATCAATATTTGTTGCATTGCATTGCATACATATGGCACGGCATTGGTGGTTACTTCACATGTTTATTTGAGTTAATTGTTTCGGTTGCAGAAAAAATAGCATGTTTCATTCGGATCAAAAGTGACTTTGTTCGACTCGCAAATTTTGCTTTCGCTCGGCTTCGCTAGTATTGTTAAATATAAAAAGAGTTTTGGGAGTGATACTTTAAATCGAATCATCCAACAGGTTATTGACTGAGACTAAAATAATTGTTTGCAAACCACAGGGTTTCTATCAATGGCCGTAGCATCGTAGTGGATGTTGAAATCATTCTTTGTACAAGTTATTGACAGATATGGAAGCAACCAAATGTGTTACAGTTCGATTTCCATAAGAGGGAAGTGGTAAGTCAATAAAATATTCGAACGGTCACTACAATGCCATGATAATTTATAGAAACCTTGTATTCAAAATACTGCATCCTTCTGTTCACAAATTCGCGAGATTCACGAAGTGGGCGACATCTAGGTTACATAATACGAACTTCAAACTGGGGGAAAACAAACTGTTGTCTATGGATAAAGTGCATAGACGACATTGCATTCAGCTTGCTGTAGCTATAGTTGTCAAACTTGTAAATGACATAAAGTTTTGGCACTGTTGGCAGTGATGATGGTTGAGTTGGTTAATTTTTTTACATTATTACATTTTTATTAGTTTAGTGAACAGTGAACAGGTAAAGAATTGGATATAGTTTAAACAATTCAAACTAATCATGACGAGCAAATCAATTGACATATAAAAGAACAGCTACAACATGTTCAGAATACCCAGATTGTCCTGCTTTGCATGAACAAATACAAATCCATTGTTCTACAGGAGTTCCTCTGGACCCCAACTTCAATTTTACTTCATGTGTGGAAGATTTCATCGCCGAAGTTTGTAGACAAAGTGCAAAAATGTGCCTTTTGTCGGAGTCTTCTGCCTTACACAAAATCACATGATTAGCACGGAGAACTGCTTCTCCTTCCACTATTGGTCGGCTTTTTCCGTCTAAATAGAGCAAAATATCTGCCAAAAGAACATCTACCAACAGGCATTATTAGCGTTATCGACCGAATGTTGACAATTGATGTCAAGAAATTTAAAAACATCACTCTTATCAGTACACAGTACACAAGCTAATGGCACTAAGGGGATTGAGTGAGGATTGAGTTTGTTTTCCCCCAGTTTTGACGTGGCTTTGACATGGAACGATGAAAACCGAGCGCCACCTGGTGACATTGATTCCCGCGGATAATGCGTTTCATCAACTCACCGTGATTATCCTTTCTGTCGTCATCTATATCGTCTGTCAATTCAATTAGTTCGAAAATAGGATCATCGTCTATCAAAATTTTCTTCTCCACTTTCTTCTCTTGTTTTTGTTTATTTGTCTTCGCATCTTCATTATTTTCTGACACTTCAATTTCAGCAGTAGTAACCGTGCTACTTTCATCTTTTTCCGGAGTTTCCCTATCGATCGGTTTCTCTTGTTCAATTTTCTTCTGATTCTCAGAGAACTTCATCAAGACCGAAGTCAGGGGAAGTTTTGACGTATTATCTGTGGTTGCTGCAGAAGTTTCTGTGATTGGAAGAGCGGCCGATGTAGTCGGTTTCACTTCTGTTTCTTCCTCATCGTCGCTCTCTTCCACCGGCAGTGCGCTCTTCAATTCTTTAGGGTGATCTTCTTTGGCTTTCTTTATTGAAAAACTCACAGGTGCTGCAAAATATCAATTTTTTATACAGGGTGATACAAAAATACTTTGAGAAACTTCAGGTGATGATTCCTCACAATATTCTAATACGAATCGTCCGGATGAGTTATGGTATCGGGTCACCCCTAATAATCACTTATTGAATACTTATATACTTGCAACCAATAAAAATATCCCAGTATTCCTAATAATGATCGAAATTTCATTTAAACCCAAATTATTTTGTAGCACTGGCAACAGCGTTATGCCTAGGTTCCCAGAAGAGAAGAAGAAGACGAACTACATTGTCAACCTAATTTCCTAACGTCACTCTTTTGTTATTATTTCATTTCAAGTGATAAGTAGTAGCTTCGGTCATCGCTTTGAGAGACTAAGTAGTTGCCTGCTAATGTGTTGCTTTTGTTTGCTTCAACTAGTATAGATAATGCTTTGCAGTATCATTTCCCTTGTTGCATGTGGTGCATGTAGAGGTGAAGTGCGAAAAACTATTAGAACTGTTTAATTCCTATAGGAACCTCTATACGGGGCATGGGATTCCCCCAGACCTGCCACACGGTAGACCCCAGTAGAAAATATTAAAATTGATGCGTGTACTTGGCCAGATAGCCCAGGTAGCTAAGGCCATACAAATCGAAAGGAAGAAGAAGAAGAAGAATTTCCTAACGTCACCTTCATCTTCAAATCCTTAGTTGCGTTTTATTCATCCGATTCCGCCACCGGAATCAGTTTGATATGTTGTTTTATTTGCAACGTTTCCGATTCCAGTTGCTACTTTCCATTCCGTCTCACTACAAGGAATGATGTGGAATGACTGTTGACAGGTGTCAAATTAGATTGACGAAAAACGAACCCTTTCCAAATATTAGTTGATTCATTTTCTAGATTCTTAACTTTAGTATTATGCCTTTTAAATTATTTGGATCTCCCATTTACAAATATAACCTCTTATGTAAATTCTCTCAAGCAAGGTTATGAAGTTTCTCGTTTTATTTGTAAACGTCATTCTGTTCCCACCACCGCTACCAGAATGGAACAAATAAAACGAAACTCTTGTTTCAGTCAAGATGCGAATATTCAGAGATATTCCTTTGATTATCTGATTCTTCAGTTGTGTGTTCTCTGTTATCTGCAGTAAGAATTCGGTCCAGAAAATTCACTAGAGTCTAGGGCGAGCACATTCTGAGGAGGCTAACTTTTTTTAATATTTTGATTGAAAGGACTATCAGAAATATTCTTGCACTTGTCTTACAGACAAAGAGAATAGATACGTATGTCGAATTTTTTCGGATGATTACGTCACGCACTTTCCCGCTTTTTTCATGTCACGGAATATCGTGAATTTCAATATTTATTTAAAAAATGTACAGACCTCTGGGAAAAAACGGTTTGCGACAGTGAACTAGTTGAGGTTAGTACTTTGAAATAATAAAATTAAATTTTTCACTGAAACAGTGGGTATATTTTTGTATTTGGTTAAATATTCAAGAAATCAAAACTCACCAATAACTTTCCTCTCCTTCTTAACCACCTTAACTTCCTCGACATGTTCTTCATCTACCTTCTTCTCATCCTTCTCAACTTCGTTAATTGCCTTCCCATCCTCCTTTTTCTTGTCCCCTTCTTCTTCTGCACTAATCTCCCCCTTCAATTCCTTCATCTTCTCCCTGTAGTACCTATTGAACTCGTTATCGCCATTCAAGAACTCGAACCTCGGATCCTTCTTAGCCCTCACGATCTCCTCGAACTGCTCCCCATTCTTCGACACGTACACCGCCATTTTGTCGATGACCGCTAGCATTTCGCCGGTCGGTACCTATAGAGTATTTTGTATACAGGGTGTAACTTAAGTGATGTCAATGATTTCAGGGGGCGATTCCTTCATATTGACGTTTGCGAGTAACGTGGTGTCAAAGTGCGACTATAAAATAGGTTTTTTATGAGTAACTTTTTCATAAAAATAAGCCCCTTGTTGCTGCTAACAAACATACCTAGTTTCATCAAAATCGGAGTAAACACTTTTGAGTAATAAAATAGTATATTATACTATTTTTCCATTTTGCATTCATTTGCGATTTTTATTCGAAAAATTCCATCAATAAAAACATCAAATATCAGAGAGATACGAAGTAAAGTATAGTTGGTAACAATGAAAAAACATTTGAATGTACATTCACTTTGACAGATGGTTGAAAAAAAAATGCAGATTAACATCAATATTCCAGTGATATAATTTGAAACTGGGAGGAAAAAATCGGAGAAGTATCATTTTTGATGAAATCTTCTTGGGTCCCGATATTCATATTCTCTCAAATATCTCGAGAAAAGCAATGAATTTCGAAAATCTGAATCAAAAAATACCCCAACACCCTTGTCGACTTTCGCAACGGCCTACCACATGAAGAAAGTCTGAAAGTCACGAAAAACACAAAAATTAGTACGACGTCATGACGCGAAATAATTCTAACTTCATTGAATAAAAAAAGGTGAGTGACAAGTGTATGTTTTTCGCCCAAAATTCGATAGAAATCAAGACGACCAACGAAAAAGTCTCCATAGATTGTTACTCAAAAATGCCTCTTTACTAGAAAAAAAATTGAAAATGTATTATTTTTGATGAAATTTTTCAAAGTCCCGATATTCATATTTCCTCAAATATCTCGAGAACGGCACTAAATATCGAAAATCTAAATCGAAATATACCCCGACACCATTGTCAACTTCCGCATAGGCCTACCACATGGAGAAAGTCCGAACACCGTATCACGAAATACAAAACAATTAGTACGACGTCATGACGCGAAATAATTCTGAGTTCATTGAAAAAAAGAAGTGAGTGACAAGTGTATGTTTTTCGCCCTAAATTCGATAGAAATCAAGACGACCAACGGAAAAGTCTCTATGCATTGTTACTCAAAATTGCCTCTGTTGGTCTATCGAGATTCTGAATTTAATGTTTTGAGAATGACTCAAGAGGCAAACTTGAGTTGCACCCCTCCCGAACTGAGGGAATTCGCCCAAACGGCATCAAATGATTTGTTGCCCAAGAAACCTCGTCCAGCTTATGAAAAAGAATTCCACAATTTCCAAGTATGGCCGAGGTGCATTTACATTTTTTCGTCGACCTCGAACACTTATATTCACATCACGGTCCTGTTCACGGGTGGCGGAAATTTGATCGAAAGACAAATGATAGAAAAAAATTTGATAGAAGTCTTTTGATCGAAATGCATTTGATCGAATGTTTTATGATAGAAAATACATTTGATAGAAACAGCATTTGATAGACAATTCAACGGGGCTACGCTCAAGTTAGGTCAGTACGTTTGTGAAGATATGATCCTTCTTCATATATTTGAGAAGAAGGAGCGCAAAAAACACGATTCGGTAGCCATAATTTTGTGAAAAACTATTTTAATCCTTTGATTCCTCTGTAACCAAATAAAAAAGTGAGGTTGTGTTTCAATAATTCACAGAAGAGTGAGGTTGTGTTCCAATATTTTGCCTCCAGGGTCGGTCATCGTGCACGCGACCTATTCAGTTCGGTTTTTCGTTCGAAAATTAGAGCGTAAAATGTGATTTCTTGTAGAGACCGACGAAAAATTGAATATCAAACATTCCAATCAAACCCAACATATTCACAGTACCTTGTACACCTCTTTCTCCTCCTGTACCGGTGGTTTCTCCTCGTCCGAATCATCTTCAGATTCGCTGTCCGACGCTGAACTATAATCAGCCAGAGACAACAGCGGCTTGTTGACCACAACCTCGGGCTTGTCCTTGACTATGGTCACTTTTCGCTCGTCTTCTGGCGGTCTGGCCTCTGGGCCGTAGACAACAAGAGCTTTTTCCGTTTGAGGCGTTTGAGCTGATTGAGTCGTTTGAGACAATTGAGTCGTTTGAGCCAACTGGGGCGTGTAGGCGGTGCCGTCTTTGCTTATGTTCGAGATGATTTGGGCGTATGAACTGCTGCTGTTGGACTGGTGCTGCAGGTACTGCTGATAGGCTATTTGTTGGATGTAGGCCTGCATGTTCGGGTCGAGGTTCGGGATGTCCGGCGGAGGGACGAACTGACCTGGGTGTGACCATGAATGTTCTCAGAGATCAACATGAGACGTTTTTAGGTAAAAGTGCACTTATCATGCGATGGGGTTTTTTTCGAAAAATATTTTTGGTACTTACGTATTTTCGTCTGAAAAACACGAATTTCATAATGAAAATGTTAACAAACCACTATTTATCGAGATATTTCAAGAAAAAGTTCGAAATTTTGCCTTCTTTTCCCCCTTGTGTTGGATGCATTTACAGGTACTTGCTCTTATTATTTTGTCATTGGACACTTTATATACTCATGATGTACTTCACTGACACATTTTAAGATAGAAAATTCAACAGGAAATATGATTTTTATGACGACTTTTTCCTATTTAGTGAGCAAGCATACCATATGACGGCCATTTAATCCATATGCAATCCAAATACGAGATGTCAAATGTCAATAGATTGCTTTGGAATGACATTACACACGCCATTATTTCAAATGATATCCTTCCTTCTTTTCACTAAACATGGATAAATCACAAGAAAATCATATTTCTAGTTGACTCATATAATAAAAAAATGTGTCCAACATTGTGTGATATATATAAATTGTCCAATTATGGAAAAAGAAGGGCAAATTGTTCTAAATGTGATCCAGAAGACAGGCGGAAAAGATGGTGAAATTTGTAACTTTATCTCGATAAATAGTGGTTTGTTCACATTTTCATTATGAAATTCGTGTTTTTCAGACGAAAATAAGTAAGTACCAAAAAAAATTTTCGAAAAAAAACCCATCGCATGATAAGTGCATTTTTACCCGTTTTTATGAGCCCGATTCGCGTATATAAAAATGTACGTTTGAAAGGAGTACTTTTTTAATCTGATTAAAGTTTTTACATCCCAGGAAGTATAAAAGACGGCTTGAAGACGTACTCGACTGTACGAAAAACTCTACAGATGTAAATTGAATTTAATAAATGGGAGACTGATAGGTAATGAACGAATTACCAACGAAGAACTTGGCTTTAATCAACTAAAGAACTAGACATAATCATAAATGCAAGACGTGACATTGACAACTGAGTAAAATCTAACGAGACAGTACAGGGAGATTCATATCATTCTTCCCCTCTAGATTTTTCATTGTCCACTTCGAAATTTTGGAGATAAGCAGGGAGCTTTCTGTTCCTTTGAGACCTCCGGGGTTCCTCGAACTCTGCCGGTGCCTCATCAGATTCCTCCTGTGACAAAATTGAAGAACCTGGCAAACTGAGTTGTTCAGTTTCTTCAGAAGGAAGACATTCCTCAGAGTGATCAGTGTAGAGATGTAAAGAAATTTAACTGGTGCGCTTGCTCCCTATTGAAGGTCGTTTGCAAGTTTCTCGATGGCGCCTACTCTGATAATCCTTTGATAAACATACTTGACGTAGGTAAATCTCGCTAAGCTCATCCTGGTTACAATCCATATTTACAGGAAACATATTACCGACCGATAAATATTTGGATACGTATATGATTTGGATCAGAGCAGTGAACTGATTCCTGATCGAATAATCGAAACGTCAATATTTCAATAATATTCTTGAGCTGAAAAAATGGTTATTTCTGAGATTGGGGTCAAGTGTTCGTTGGGGACGTGTTCCGTAGTTTCTAAATTTTGTGTATAATACCTAATACACCATAGAAAAAAGAGAATCTCTGTTCTACAACAGTATTATTTCAGTGATTTGAAATATTAGCGTGAACTGGTGTGAATAAATTCTAAGGTACCAGTTACTATATCTGCCTATTATGATTTTCGATATTGGTCTATTTCATTAGTTGATACATTCTTTGTTCTGGTTCTTCAATGAGAAAAATCATCAGATTTCATGCTTTAAATAGGTTCATGTCATGAAAGAAGTGAAGCTTATTAAAATCGGCTACAAAAAAGATTTCTTGCTTCTATTTCAAATTGAAATTTGAATGAAAAGGTTGAGCACAGTATTTATTCGACCACAGAACAATGATGGAAATAGATTCATCCCTCACAGAACCAAGGTTTTGAACGATTTTCCGATTATGGCGCCTCTATCGCAAATACCTGAACCCCACGTCCAAAACTCGCTTGCAATTGTTCCATATCGAGAGTTAGTCTGACGAAACAATTGAAGAGTGAGCCCACCAGTTACATTTCAATACATCTCTATCAGTGTCATTGATAATTGGAAGTGGTGCCAATCATCTATTAGACACCGTCACTGTTTCGCCATCGTTTCATCTGATGGAAGAAGATTGGGGATTGCTTTCGAGGAGTTCTACTTCCTCGACTATTTGCTCTGTCTTCGAATGACGAATGTTCTTTTTCATCAGTACAGACTTCGCCCCAAGTTATCAACCTAAAAAGATCTACCACTGTAGAAGCGATACTATTGAAGTTTGATTACTCAAGTAGCTTCATTCTGATTGTAGGAGTCTAGTCAGCTTTCTGATGAGTTATTCTGACTGGTTACAAATCATGTTGGTGCCATATACGTATTAATAATCAATACGGATAATCTCTATCTGTTTCCATAGCGAAACATGAAGCCGATTTTTGAAGACAAATGACTATCCATAAGGAAAAGTTTTGAAACGATCAGACACATACTGCTTTGATTGAAAGGCTAGTAAACGTCATTGTCCACCGAAACGCATGTCTTTGATGACTACTATAATAGCGCATGGCGCATGCGTATCATGCCACCAAATCCTTATGGATATTCATTTGTTTCATATTTTTGGCTTCATCCTGGCACCCGTTATGATCCGTATTGTTTATTAATACGTATATGGTTGGTGCATCTGCGTTATGCCAATACTGAAATGTCAAAACTTTGAATGTCACGAGTAGAAAATGGTATATATCTAATACATCAATAATTCACTAAATCAGTAAGTTCGCATCACGTTGGAACTTCGAATAATGATCAAGAAACTCTCATGAGAAACGTGCAAACCTATAATAAATTGGATGTGAGGGTTCCAAAGTAATCTGGTCTGACAAGAACTCGTCCAAATGGTAATCAACATGATAGGTATCATTAGTAAGGTCTTTATATTTATTGTTGTTTATTTATATTTGCTCACTACCCATGCTGCAATGAATATTGTGATGTTCGAATAGTCTTGTGATTTCAGCTACTCTTAAACCGAGCCTTAAACTATCTCGGTGTGTACCCATTTGAATAAAGGTTTGTAAGTACTCATTGAATAGCTTTACTAAAACCTTGAGTGAATTATAGTGAAGTAAATGGATATCGTTATTGAAATATAGATGGCATGCCCTCGATTCCTTGCCCATGATTCCGCGGAGTAATATCTCATTCACAATTCGTATTTGTCGTTCAGAATGTTCAATCATGTTGTCTATCTATTGCTCCCACCTGGAGTTCCGCCCTGCCCTTGCTGGTACACCGCCATCTGCTTGTAGTACTCGTAGTACTGCTGAGCGTAGTAGTAATGGTAGTACTGCTGCTGCTGCTCGTACGTCATTTGTGAGAAGTCTGGATTGGCGGTCTTCTGGACTTCCCCGCCATCGTTCTGACTTCCCTGGATGCGATTCACCAGCTGTGAGTACGAGCAATTGATGGAGGGCTTGTACTGGATTTGTGGTACTGTTACCGCTGTGGGGGGTTCCTGTTTGACAATAAACTTCGAATTATTTTTGAACAGGGATTCGCCCACCGGCAGAAGATGGCTTCCAGGCTCTTCTTTTTCGATTGGTACGCGATCCAAGTCGCAGTCAGTTCGTGCCGAAGACATTCGAGACCACATCAAAACTAAAACTATGCTTTTTGTGGCCTCTTCTTTATTTCATACATACAGTACTTCAACATGAAGCTGAGGTGTAATAATGATTGGGAGCAATATAACACAGCTGAGTACTGGGATTGGAGTATTTGGGCCTAGATCTTGGGCAAATCCCCAAATATGTTTCTGGCAGATGTATATGCCAATCTATGAGGTAATCCTCTTCTGGGTGCCGGGGCACCTCGGAGTGGAGGGAAATGAACAAGCAGACACTCTGGAACGAAGGGGGTGCATCAACGCCACTAATCGGACCATAACTATTCTGCGTCATTGGAAATTCTTATTTCCAAGAGGAACTTAATAGAGCTGAAGAAGCAACGAGAGTAACACACTGACGAAGACTCCTCGGAAATTTCAACCGAAAAAGATCGAGAACACTGATCAACCTCAGAAAAATTAATCTCAAAGCAATAACGGGATTTCTAACAGTGCATTATAGACTAAAAGAACATCTAAGGAAACTAGGCTTAGAGGACAGCACCTGCAGATTCTGCAGGGAGTGTTATGCTGTACACCACAAAAGGTCGAATATACTGGGAGCATTCCAGCTGACCGTGGTGGATATACCATAAACAGATCCCCTCAGAATCCTCAAATTCCGAGAAGAATTGAAGCTTGAGGGGCTACTATAAACAAAAAAACCTAGAAATAGCAAAAGAAGGTGGGGCACAATAGATCTAATCTGGTCGCAGCGCATCTGTTACCATCCACACCGATACCAATATGTTCCAGTGAAAAATGTGTCGAAACTACCGCAGACAAGAGATCATCATGTCTGATAGCCAAGCAGCTATCAAAGGTCTGAGACCGCATGTTGTCAGCTCTAAGATACTCTAGGACCAACTAGGAAAACTGAACGATCTAGGTAAAGCAAATAAAGTCACCCTTCTCTGGGTTCCGGGAATTACCGGACTGGGGGAAAAACACCATTCATGGGACAAGAAACATTTCTGTGGGACCAGCACGACAACAATAGTTGGGGAATAATATTAATAAATGTATCTTAAGAGAGCCAATGAGACAAGCGAAGTCCCTCCTGGGAAACCACAATCAGAATAGATCTGCTACCGAATGCGTCAACCTAAGTAATAATAAGATCCGAATACTAGCTGGAGTCTAATCATGACACAGTCGATTGAGAGGACATTTGAAGAAATTCCGGGTAGTAGAGGGATCAGAATGCAGATTCTGTGAGGAAGAGGACAAAAACCTTCATCCACATCCTCTCGAACTGTGTGACCCTTGGCAACGCAAGAGTGCTAGGCCTAGGAGCATATGAAATAGGAGATCTATCCATTCCATATCCGAAACTTTTTGAGGAGAATGCGATTAGAAGAATAGCTATAATTGAGTCCAAGGACGCACAGAAAGAAGAGGGGGCATAATGTATTACATGGGTCGCAGTGTACACATCATCCTTATCTACACATACATACATTAATGTAGCGCTTTGAGAGATACCAAGGTACGGGATGGAAAGGTCCATCAGAGATTCTTTACATTTATACCGAGTTATATGCGAATACGAGCATTTCACCGAAGGCTTGGGGGTTCCTGTTTGACAATAAAATTCGAGTTATTTTTGAAAAGGGATTTGCCCATCGGCAGTACATAGCTTCCAAGATCTTCTTTTAAGATTGGTATGTATCCAAGTTGTAGTCAGTGCATTCGAAGACATTTTAGACAGCATTGAAATCAAAACTATGCTTGCTCTCGGCCTCTTGTTTATTATAAACATCCTGTGAATGAGTGTGAACAATACTGTCGCAATTTGAAACCAATAAACGGGATGGAAAGGTCCATTAGAGGTTTTCTTATATTTATACCATTATCGATATATATATATATATATATATACATTTTATGCATGTCACAATGGTGGGGGGATTTGAAATCGATCGTCCCTGGTAGAAACAGAAGCCTTCGTGTTAGAATCAAACATGGTATAGAAAATTCAGAAATTTTTCATAATGTTTAAAAGACGATGATAATTATTAGTATCTATTTATGTTTGCATGACTGTTTGTGAGCAAAATTTGATAAACAATTGTTTGTAATATTCCGGTAATCTCAGTAATTGATGAACAATTTTTACTGAATATATCACATAAACAGGGTGATGGATATCTAAATAAATACATAATCAAATGGACTTTTCTTTCCTAATTTATATCCAGTTTACTTTTCATGAGGTATCTGGATGAGGATAATAATGACAAATTCAAGGATACCTGATGATAGAAGAATATTAAATGAATATGAAGACACGAACACGAACGAAATACTCTCAAATATGTCCAATGAGTGTGACAGAGAAGATTCAATATGACTCATTGAGGAAATAATTCATGTTTCATATTTATGGGGACTATCTAATGTGTTTTGATATATCATAGGTGGAAATAAGATAACAATTAGACAAGGTCGTCACAGGTATTTAACATGAGTAAGTAACTTGCATAGTAAGCAGGGAGATAATATTCTGACGTGTGAATGACAATTGTTTGATATATAGGATGTTTTGTCATAAAAGAGACATACCTACTGCAACCCAAACTAAGGAAATTGGGATATTTTGTGTTCATTTCACTATAGTGTTAATCGACACACTGATAATGGGAGTAAAAAAATCCAGGACAGAGCATGTAGATACTTTTCATAAGTAATTGAAAAATACCTTCCTGTAATAATTTTTTGGGAGTAAGTATACAGAGTGTCATTTCCAATCGAAATATAACCGTATATCCAAGACTGGAACCTTTGGCACGATAATACACTACACTGTTTTATCACTAACCAAACCGATTTTTTAAAAGCCTCGACACGTGTTTCGCTAACTATGTCAGCATCTTCAGGAGAAGATTAAAACTGTTCTAATCTTCTCCTGAAGAATAACACGTGTCAAGGCGTTTAAAAAATCGGTTTGGTTGGTGGGAAAACAGTGTATGGAAAATATAACCGTATATGTCGCTATCCAATTGTTGATGGTTCAACAGTTATTTAATTTTTCATTCCTATAAAAAAATTGATTACAATAAAACTATGTTACATATGTGATTTTTTTTATCACAAATTTCATCCGCATTGATGCACCTTCTCCCAAAAATGAATTTAATGACCTGTCTGTTACTTCATATCAGTTACCAAAGACAAATTTAGTTTTGTCATTGAATGAAATATTTCAGTTGATTTTTAAATGCCGCTGACAGATTTAAAAACTACCCTACAAAGATAACCAATTTTAAAAGTTGCCCATTTAATACAGATTCCAAAATGGTATAACATATGGGGTTACTCAAAACAGCCTTTCTTTTATTAATTCTTTCAAATGGGTCGAGTTTCTCAGAAAAATTTAATAACTTTTGAACCATTGACAAATTGTTTATCACATATACAGTAAGTTCGATTGCAAATGACTCCCTCTCCCATCCCACTTCTTTTGTTCCATGACTTATAGGACACTCTGTATAGTTGCAGAAGAGCAAATACGAAAAAAATCACTTCCCGGAGGCGATATTGTATATTTATCTCATACAGGAAAGTTGCAATAGGGCAAATTTGAATGGTTTTGTTCTTTTAAATCACCATATATGAAACATTTGATGTGTAAGGGGAACAAACGCGTTGATATACGATGCAAAACTTCATAGAGCCAATTCTTATCAACAATCATTGTTCAAACTCAATTCTATGTACAATAATATGGTGAGATACTCCACAAAAATTTTTTTTCTGAGCCACGTATGTTATATATTTTCAAGTAATGC
Organism: Phaedon cochleariae; assembly: GCA_918026855.4. Classification (NCBI taxonomy): domain Eukaryota; kingdom Metazoa; phylum Arthropoda; class Insecta; order Coleoptera; family Chrysomelidae; genus Phaedon; species Phaedon cochleariae. The sequence goes on along the minus strand of OU896717.1, from coordinate 43,687,532 downwards.
CGATTATCACATAGAAAATCCACTTTATCCGCATTTGAAAACCCGTTTCACAAGATTAGGTACTAAAGTCTTTTCATGACTTGGCATTTCTCCCCTCTCAATTTCCTTTCTTCCAATAACTATTTCGTCACAGAATGACATGAAGATATTCCATGAAAATTATTAGGGCGCCATCTTGAAAACGTGGAGGACTAGAGCTTCTTTCTAGCTTATTTGGAGTTCAGATTCTGTTCGAATCGACAAACAGTTGAACTTGAATATACTGACTCCTCTGAAAATACTCAATCACATCTCAGTTGAAATGATTGAAATTGATTATTTTCTTGACGTGTCTGGTTCTTTTCGTCATGCTCAACAATATATGATGAAAAGTCATTATAATTTCACGTCGTGAAGATAGAATCTTCAAATCAATATCTAGTGACGTCTACATAGTAGCAGCTTCAGGCACCTCCACCATACTTGCGATTTCTGTAAAAAACCGAAAACACCGAATCACCTGTGAACAGAAAAATGGCATCATTAATAGGTAGTTCCACACAATTAAAAGAACATTTCAATTCATATAAAATAGTTTTATTCAAACCCCTTTCGATGCACAATGCAATACACGAATGTTTTACACTTACTACAAGAAAAAAGTCTCTATTAAACGCAATGACGATAACGCTTAATACACCTACCGATTCGGGATTGGACGACAAACTAGGATGCAAGTAATGGCCGCTGGTGTCTTGATCTGCAGAATTATTCATTTCTTCTGAAAAAAATGAAAAAATACGAATGAGTAATGAAATTTTCCGAGGTTTCCTTCGTTCTGATGAAATCTTGAGATGAGATGAGGCTTGCACCGATAGCATTCGCTTGCGCACCATTAAGTAGTCTAGATGATGTTAAAAAACAAATGAAACATAGGTGATAACACCCAATTGAAATAAGTAATATTTTCTATGTTAGTAGTTGAGAATCGAATTAATAGATCATATTTTATGCATATGCATGTGTACGGGAGTCGGGATATAGAAAAGTTAAGCAAGCCAAGGTTGGTTTAGTTCATTGTACCAGTATATCACCTGACGAAGCTACTGTTTTAGCGAAACATGGTGTGTGTTTAAGAATTTTGTAAAAATCTTATCGTTTGTGAAGTTTTAACATATAATCTTGAGGTTGCAACAACGCAATATAGGCGGGATGTGCTGTGAGATGGTTGTGATTCACACGGTCTGTGACTACTCGGGATAGAAAATAATATGTCGCTCCACCTGACGGCAATGTTTCTGATGTCTGATGAATAGCACATCTGAAAAATCGAATATAAACAAGGACTATATCGATCTTTAAAATACCCTGCTAGGTGGTGTACGCTCATTTTCAAATTCAAATTCTCATCACAGAGTAAGCTATGACAATGTCTTCACTAGTCACGCACTAATGTCCATCTGAAAATATTAGGATTTTGCCCAGCAGGTACAGTGAGAGAGAATCCGTTGGCCAGATGACCTGTGGAACCATAAAAATCTTTGAGGAAAAACAGAGAAGTTCAATAAAAACAGTTTGGCACGCTGGGATGACAATTCAGTCGTAACCGTCATGTATAATTGTGAATCTGTTCAACCAGTTGTGTAAGTCAAACTTTTCAACCATAATGAAAGGAGAAAATGCTCAAAATGCTCGAAATTCTCAAATTGCTGAAAATGATCAAATTTTTTCTACCGCTGCATAAGATAATGATACAATTTTCAATTAGGTACCGCGTTGAATTTGGACTTTCGAAGTGTATCGGTTTCTTTATCCACGAATGTTGTATAAAATATTCATAATACATGTACTTCCTCAAGCAAAACTGTAGGCCATTTTTCACACCAGTGAATAATATAATAGCAGTGAATAACCATAATTCACTGGTCTATAGCTCCTAGGGTACGCGATCTAACATATTATAAGGAACTTTAGACCAGTGAATAATGGTTATTCACCGCTATTATTCACTGGTGTGAAAATGACTATCGTTTTTCTTGAGGAAGTACAACAGTCCAGTAGAAGTACAAAGTCATATTATATATACAAAGTGTAGAGTATTCTTCTGCATCAAGTGTTTCACCTTGTCACACAAGAAATAATTAAATGGTAATGTCGTACTTGCCAGTATTGCGAAAATGCAATTCTATTTTTTTCCGGTATTTGATTGAAAATTTTCAATTTTAAAATACATCGATATTTGTGGTCCAATGAATATATTTCAACAAAATAAAACTATTTTTCCTGAGTGAGTTTGATGGTGGTATTTAATGGGTTAATGTTCTAAAATGTCACAGTTGAGTCCTATAAAGAACATCTCTGAATCAGCTTGGGGGCCATAAACTATAATATTAATATAATATCATTGCTATAATAGTAGTGGAAAAGGTATTGATATTCTCGTCATTCATGATCATGAATATTAATAATTTGAGCAATACTTTTAAATGAAGATAAAAAGCGACTGATATCAATACAAAATTTAGTTAACCTAAATAACAATTGCCATGAGTTTATTCTACCAAGATAAATGAATGAAAGTTATGAACATGAATGACAAGAAATGTTTTGTGAGTATTCAAATTTGAAAATTTGTTCTATATGAAAAAAAAACTAGTTTGTGAATTTACCAGTTTATATTATGCTTATTATGTACCAGTTCAGACCAGGCATATTTAGATCTATAATCAGGCTTGTTTTTACCCATCTCATTTAGGTTGTGTACCAATATTGGATTCATTGTCTGCTCAAAAGGTATAAATTAAGAAAGATAACATGTTTCCACAGATAGAATCTTCTTTCAATTCAACCTACTTTCTATCTGTAGTACTTTAGGACACGCAAAATTTGAGAGACATAAAAACACATTATTTTGCCCACAGGTAACTTACATATTCAGTCATGTCATTATTTAATGAATACATTTGCCTAAATTTGGAAAATATTTGCAACCATATGACTAAGTTCCTAAATGTACTTGACACTGCTGATTTTGACGTTTTTTGTATATCAGAGTACGGACACTATGACAAGCACTGACAATCATACATAACCACAAATAAATTGATGGAAAAAGCGGGAACTGACAGTTCACGGACGTACATGACAAGAATTTCAAAGGATTGACAAATTGAGAGAATTAGGAGAAAGATGCAAGTTTGTGCAGTTTCCAACTGTGAGAACACAATAAAATCAACTTACTCTATTCGAATTTCCATCGGATACCATAATTCTACAAAAATGGAAACGGAATATGATGCAGCCGGCATGGAATATAGGTTCAGGCCACAAAATTTGCGAGGTATTTGAATTTCTTGGTAGGAAGTTGAAGAATAGTTTCGTATTGAGAGCAAGAGCCGAACACACAATTTATAAACTGAGCGAGTATCGAAAAGAACCTTATTCCAATTTAGACTCTGGTTATTGCTTGTGATGGAATGATGGAGCAGAGATCACATCAATAGCCACCATGGAGATCATCATCAATAATCTGATGATGAAATAGCAGCAACTTCCTGAATTGACCGACACAAACTGATTTCACATCTATGTTCAACCAAGAATTCTTTAGATCATCTTCGTATACGAACTCTGTTATTGTTGCCATATCATTTGTTAATTTATTAATTACTTATTACCTACCACTCTTGTACAAGTGAAATTGTTCCACACTAAATAAAAGTATGTTTCTTGAAATTCATCAGTTTTTACCCCATTCTGAACTTTTGTGATAAACAAATATTCAACTGAACGAATATATATTCCTAAATATGAGAGACTAATTTCATAGGAATACTATATGTATTTCGTTGATATATATTATCTACTAACTTGATATCGACCTCCATTGAGGTCCTTCAGCCTTACCATTCAATATTTCCTGAAGAAATAATTTTCTAATCAATTTATCGTACCCTTTTACCCACTTGAGGAGACGCTATGCACTCTCATACAAAAATCAAAGACAGAGAAAGATATATGGATGTATTCTTCCCAGGACTTGTGGAGGACGGAAGATGCGAGGATCCTTTATCTAAGCGGAAAACATATTCTTGTCCTTGTCTGGCAAAACATATGATTTGCTTCAAAATCGTTTGTGGTTATGATTGATTGTCACTGCTTGTCTAGTGTCCGTACTCTAATCATATCTCTAATATACAAAAAACGTCAAAACAGCAGTGTCAAGTACACTTAGGAACTCTACATATGACTAGCAAACTTTTTAGGTCTACTCTGTGGGTCTACTGAGGATTGCTATTTACTTGCCAAACTGATATTCCTCCCGACTAAATTTTTATGAAATCCAACAATTTGTTTTAGATTGCTCTTATGTTCACTGTTTTGCTACTGGACAGTGTCAAAGGTACTAAATCAATACATGAATATGAGTTATTTCATAAATCAAACACAAAGGATGGTTCTTCATCATATTCGCTGAAAGGCAGAGACATTGAAATAATGGAATCCAAAAAGACGCATGGCAAGTTTCCTCTTTCTAAATCTAAAATTACATCAAAGGAATGGGATGACGATGGATTCAGAAGTGGATTTAATACAGATACAATGGATGTAAGCATTCTTGACTTCTTCGGGCAACCAGCATGTCCAAATATTTCTTATTCCCCATTCGCGATAGAAAATAAGCGTACGCCATCTATCGGAGTATTTGGAAGCTGTCAAAGCGGCCTGTTCACTTTGTTTTCATTGGTTCACATTTTGTTTCTGCTTATTGGTCACTTCCATCAAAACAAACCGCTCAGAAGTGTTCGAACGTTGCCATCAGGTGGGGCAACGTGTAATTTTCTATCACGAATAACAAAATATCGTGTAAATGATGGATACATTATGCTGAATGCTGAAAACTGACAAGATAACGCCCACAAGTCGTGCCCCGTGTTGTCACGTTCACCGATTCAAATGCCCTCTAGTGTGAATTGATATAATTATTATATACACGAATTTATTACAAGCAATATAAGTCACAAACCATAAGGAATCATTTGGAGACAATTGAAATTTTATTGCTAATTAGGAATATCACCAATACTCAATTGAGAATTAATTAATTATTGAATAACTAATATTTCTGAAGTTTCCAATCGTATTTCAACTCTTGTCTTCACTTATGGAATCGTGGCGTCAGTTTTTACTGGCGGTAAAGGACCCCGCACTTTCTTTATGGAAAATGGCTTGCGGTTAAATTCCCTGAATTTCTGGTATGATGTAGATTTTGACTCGCTGAGCAAAAGTGTCCAAGGGCACAAAGAAATCGACTAACTAGTTTTTGAGAGACAGGGTGTCAAAGATGGAAAGTGAAGCTTTCTGCTCAGAATTGTTAACAACCCCGAGAATTGATAAAACGCCCTTTTATTCATTGAATAACATGCCTGAATGATGGTACAATGTCATCTGGATCTCGTATCCATTATAATGTTACGATTTGGGCTCTACAACAGGGTGAACAAAAAAAAACCAATTCGATTAATTTTAAACCAATCAGGGTAAGTTATTTCATGAGAATTAAAGATCCAATTGAAGCATAGACATTATAGACAAACTTCCTCAATCTCGATCGAAGTTTACTGACATTTTCTTCCGATATACAGGGTGGTTCGAAAATAGGGGTACGTCAATCCCTAGTTTTTTTAATCGGAAAGGGGAGAGCATGTCATATATACATGGTGATCCACGGTGGATGACCTATTATTAGAAGTATCTAGAGAACGAAAAGGCAGAACATACTGAAAATTGGGTTTTTTCGATAATTGAACATTCTCTATCCGTCTAAAATATTTTCATCCATACAGTGTTGCACTTCTATCAGAAACAACTAGCAACTTTGTTATTTCAAATGGAACACCCTGAATTTCATTGCATTTTTAGATTCTTTCTGAAGAGCTGATTTCATCAATGTATCACACTTGGGGTCTAGCAGGAATTATTACAGAGATATAGGGTGTTCAAATTGGAGATTTTTCAAATTTAGGATTTTTTTGTGTCGAAACTATTCATTATCGATCAAAACGGCTTACATGTCCCTATCTTAACTTTTGATTGACTATCTACTGGAATTTGATTGGAAAAAATACAGGGTGCTTCAAGATTCAGAATTCTGATCACCCTGTATCTGTTCCAATTAAATGTCAGTAGATAGTGAATCGAAAGATAAGATAGGGACATGTAAGCCGTTTTGATCAATAATGAATACTTTCGACACAAAAAAATACTGAAATTGAAAAATCTCGATTTTGAACACCCTATATCTCTGTAATCGTTCCTGCTAGACCCAAAGTGTGATCCATTGATGAAATCAGCTTTTCAGGGAGAATCTAAAAATTCAATAAAATACAGGGTGCTCTATTTAAAATAACGAAGTTGCTAGTTGTTTCTGATAAAAGTGGCAACACTGTATCGATGAAAATATTTTAGACGGATAGAGAATGTTCAATTATCAAACCTACTATTCTTTGATCAAAGCATCCCAATTTTCAGAATGTTCTATCTTTTCGTTCTCCAGATACTTCTAATAGGCCATCCACCGTGGATCTGCCTGTATATCAGATATTATTTAATGTTGAGAACGTCGCATACTCATTTCATATATATAGGGTGAGTAATCCTACGAGATCCAGATGATATTGTACCATCATTCAGGCATGTTATTCCATGAATAAATGGGCGTCCTTTACTATTTGGCGGCGGCGCGGCGGCATCGTAAAAGTTAGACTCCGGCGTAAGGGAGTATAAATCCGGCACTGTTTCGAACATTTGTTGTGGATAACCATTCAATAATCCATTCTGTACATTCATTATAACATACTATTTAAACTCCAATAACTTGAGAATGCCTTGCTGGAATTCAAAAAAGTTTGCACTGCTGGTGTCAGAATTACCTTTGCAAGGACTCTTATTCCCTATCCAAATTATTGAGGTGGTTGCTTTGGGGAGTAGATTTCGACTAAGAAGCATAAATTAGTGAATTTTTTTGAATTTATTTTCTAGGATTTTCTTTCAGAACTACCAAAGCCAATTGATTTGGATGAACTGAACTAACAAATTGGAAATCAAAATTTGAAATTGTAAATAATATAGGAGAAATATAGAGATTACTTTATTCAATAAAATGGAAAATACACAGTGAAATTTAGTTTTTTTTAATGATCAAGTTATTAATCATACCCCTAAAAGTAGGAATTTATTATACCAAAATGGCACTAGGGGAAGACCAAGGGAAGACAAATATTTATGGATCCTTCCCATGAAAGTAGCCATATTTGAAATACATGGTGTTCAAACTGAAAATATCAATAATTTTTTTCATAAGCACTGAGTTTGAGAATTTATACAAATTCAACAAGTGGAACTGATATCACTTCATTCTCAAAGCACCATATGAATTAGGAAAATTCATTGAAATGGCACCAAATCCAAAATAGTGAGCTTACAAATATTGTTCTAGATAAGTATGTGTGAAATGAAAAAATCATCTTGTCTTACAGAAACTGTTATCTTATGGAATCAAAACATTCAACTAGAAAATTCAAGAGAAAACTCAAAATCAAAATTACTCCCAACACCTTATATATCTGGTAGCACCACTGATTTATATCTTTGATTTCTACCTCATGCTAACTAGTATTATTTATCTATGTTCTATACCTGAGAGAAACTATTTCAAAGATAATATAACTTTTTAAGGAATTTGACTCAAAGATAATACAACTTTTCGAGGGAATTTGACTGATATAAAAACCTCACCACTCAGAATTTGAAAATTTCATTCTCATTTCTATGAAGATAATATCTGGGATAAGATTAATTCAATTGGAATTATCAACATCTCAAGATAAATAAATTAAAAGTGAAAAACAACTTTTTAATAAAAAGCTTTTATTTAAATGCTCTAAAAAGAAGAAAATAAAATGTTTCTTAATAATTTTAACTATCAACTTATAACCTCATTATACACAATTTATATGATCATAAAAGTTTGTAGCGTGATTCACTTGTGTGAATGAACTAGTACTTATTTAATTATGTAAAATCTGCTGAGATAAGGTTTTTAAAATTACAATTTATTCAAATATTGATCATCAGGACAAGCTTTCATGATCATATAAATTGTATATAATGAGGTTATAAGCTGATAGTTAAAATTATTAAGAAAAATTTTATTTTCTTCTTTTTAGAGCATTTAAATAAAAGCTTTTTATTAAAAAGTTATTCTTTACTTTTAATTTATTTTTTAATTTTTGGTTATCACTAGCTGGATTCTTTGATTTACTCTCAATGAGCCTTTTCATTTGATACCCATATTGTAGAAGTATATTGAAAATGACCATTCCACCATCTTGGATTATCCGCCATATTGGATTTAGAATAACTTATTTTTTGAATTATTCTCAACGAGCCCTTTCATTTGATACCCATATTGTAGAAGTATATCAAAAATAGCTAATAAAGGAATCTAAAATTAATTTGACAAAAACATCTGGAAACAGAATGCTCATTTCTCATTGAAACCCAAAAAACTAACCAAGTCACCTGGTCCTTGAAAAAGTTTTTTCTTATTCATGGATAGTATTTTCAATATATTATCTGAGGTGTTCTCAATATTTCTATGTGAATATTCAATTGTCAAACAGACAAACAACCCTTCATACACTATTGCCCCAAATGTTTAAGCAGAAAAAAAATAAAATTCTTCAACTTACCACCCTTTTTATTTGTGTTAGCTACATATCCCTGATACCTGCCATTCTTGAATGCAGCCAAAACATGTCTATAAAACTTATAGAGAGGATCTCCCTGATTCAGGAATGAAAACTGAGGATTATCTGCCTGCTTGGCTTTGATAAGGATTTCCATTTGTAGGCCCTGTCTGCAAACAAATAGTGCTGTCTTCTCTATTCTTGCATTTTCTTTCACAGTTGCTGGCTGAAATTTTAGTCATCAAAACAATGCTCATATGGAAACATTGACTTTTATTAGGCTTACCATCTCTATATCTACAGGTACATCTAGAATAGGTGGAGGAGTATATTCTTCATCAATTTCATCTGCTTCTGGTACAGTTGGTATACCATCATTCTTCAGTTCTGGATTTTGAGGAACATCATAGCTATATTGGATAGCATTGGTCTTTTTCCTTTTCAAATCCTCTTCTGCAATTGATAACATGAATATGTTGCATCAATGATACAACAAATTGATAGTGCTCATTACCTTTATACATCTCTTCCTCCTCTTCATTCATTTTCAAGGAATAATATCTCTCATTATCACACAGTTCTTCCAGTTGTCTTTCCTTTTCGCTCAGCCCTAGCCATCTAGTAGCATCATAACCCTCTTTACTAGCTTCATACTTGCTGAGATCTGATATTGCTCCTCTGCAGTCATACCTGAATATTATGATTAATTGTTATGGTATACATGAGCATTCAGGTATACATTTTGAAATGACTTAAATAAAAACATACAAACCTATCAACTTTGAGTTTTTCATCTCCCATCCATGGAATAAGGTGTTTGCCTTGATCAATAAAGATTGCTTTTTCATCATCTTTAAACAGTTTACATGCGTATCCAAAAACTAGAAGTTCATCGTGATTTTCTATAGGGAGAGTTTTTCGTAAAATTCCGGAATCTGAAACACCATTCCAATGCGACATGTTTGTACTCCTTTCTTTATAAATTTCTAACCCAATCTAACCCATCTTGATGTCCTTGCACCTTGCAGTGTTGCCAGAAGAGAAAAAGCTAATTGTACTGAAATCACTATTGAATTGTGCTAAAATCGAGTGGAATGTACCAGACATGAAATATTGAAAAATCGATGAGAAAATTGATGAACGATAATTTTTATTTCTCATTGTCAGAAATGACTTCATCATATTATATAAAAAAAAGTAAAAAAATGTTAATGAAATGAAAAATGTCATCAGGTACATAGCCAAAAAGATACAAAGCATATACAGTGTCGATCTATAGAAAAATGACTAGCTTCATTGAATATAAAAAAAAATCTGAAAGAAAATATCCCATCGGTGATATCCCCAAATATAGGCTAAAAAGATACGCAATATATGCAGCATCATCCATAATAAAAGATTATTGTACATTAAATATTCAAAAAAACATCAGAAAACAGTGCTGTACTGACAGTTGAAGTTGATGTCTCTCATTATGGTCAGCCTGCTGGTTGGCTGATATCCATAAACAGCTCAGTCAGGCCAACAGATGATCTGACAGTCATCAGTACTTTTGTTTCTATTTGTAGCTACATGTCTCAGATTCAGATCAACAAATAAACTTGAGCTGAATGTACTAACCAACACATGAAATTGTACCAGAATTGGGTGAAATGTACTAAAGGGTATGAATTGTACTGAATCTAAACAAATGTACCAGCTCTGGCAACACTGATGAGGAGCATAGAATCAGAGATAAGTTACTAGTAGGATAGTAGCACGATTCATAAGTCACTTTGTCAGAACCCCATACTCTGAAAACTCACAAGTCATAAATTGTCAAAAGTGTCGAATGTCAACATTGAGAGAAAAACAATGAATGAACTCAATATCGTAGTAAAAATTCAAGGTCATTTGTCAGTTTTCCCGCGCATTTGAAATGAAGCTTCTTGGTGACTAACCTCTAACCTACTATCGTGCTTATGACGCGTCACTGTATTGGTGTGCATATATTATTGTGAAAGAAATATAGTGATGGTGATCAAAACATTTATGTTCCTACACTTAGATTGAACTAAATAATATGGTTCTCATGAGAAAAGATGAGTTTCATTTCATTTCAACACACAAAATGTAATATGTTGATATCCAAATCAACGTCCTAATATGCCAGGTTTCTTGCAAGTCCTCATTATGACTAAGAAATCAAATTGTTTGCTGACTTACAGTTCACATGACAAAAACCAAACAATATATTTTCAATGTAGTAAATTCAATGTTTTTTTCTCTTCAAAAACACCAAAAAACAGCGTCAATTGAATATAAAATTATCATGGAACTCAAAACTCAAAAGTAAGAAAAATATATCATTTCATTTTATTCCAATCTTTTGTACAATAAATATAGGTAAATTATATAATCATAATATATTAATAAAAAGTAAATTTTCTCCATTCAATTACATCGTCAAATTACCTACAGTTCGAAACTTTCGACATAAATATATATATACATATACAAACTAGTACAACATAAAGTATCACTTTTATGGATGACCTTTTAATGAGAAAATATCTTATTACATGGAAATTCTTTGACTACAAAAGCGCTAAGGGAAGATAAATTTTCCATTATAAGGATATAAGTTATTTCTTTATAATGAATTATCGATCTCTTCCAATATTAATGAGTTGACGCATGAGTTAACAAAGTCATTACAACTGTGTGAACATAAATAGAATTTGTTCTATAATCACCTACTTAGATCAATGATGATAACAAGATAATGGCAACTCTTTATAATGATATACTGATGCCTTGGGGGGTTGGACATACCGCATTGTGAGGTTAGCTACAATAATGTCAAACGTCCATGGGTTGCGTGCAAGAACTGTCAGATGACAGACCCTGGAGGCACAACATTGAAACACAACCTCACTCTTCTTATTTGTTTACAAGTGATTGAAATAGTTTTTCACAATTATTTTGGCATAGGAATCGTATTTTTCGGCTATTCATTAATTCGCTCATGCCATCACATATTGTGCTGTTGTACAATGCACAAAAACTGCAGCGGAAGACGAAAGAATGCGGTTGGTACATTATGATTTAAAAACTACTATAGTCACTCACATATAGTTTTCATTTTTGAAATTTGGTAATTCCTCCGACTTCTCATCGGAATTCATTCTGCAATAGGAGCTAATAGTAAATACTCGTGAAATTTCTAGAATGATGCAAGAAGATTGGATTCATGCAATCAAACGGGAGGGTCTGACATGCTGACGAAATAAGATCATGTGTGTTGTAGACATTTTCAATCTATTAGCAGTATTAACTTGTATTGCAGAAGTGGCAAAAGGAATTTCAATAAGGAATGACAACATTTCATAATGAAAACTATGTGATATTACAATTTACCTGAAAAGTCATATTCCTTCGTCTCTCGCTGGATTTTTTGTGCATTGTACAACAGCACAATGCGAAGGCATGCTTGAATTAATGAATAGCGCAAAAAACACGATTTGTATGCCAAAATATTGTGAAAAACTATTTCAATCCTTTGATTCCTCTGTAAACAAATAAAAAAAGTGAGGTTGTGTTTCAATAATTCACAGAAGAGTGAGGTTGTTTCAATATTTTGCCTCCAGGGTCGGTCATCGTGCACGCGATCTATATAAGTTAGAAAAAAATAGGGCTGAACCTCGGTATCCGATAAAGAAAGTCTGATCAAAGATGTAACGCCTAATTGGTTTATTATAATCAAATGAACATGAACGAATGAAGATTGCCAGAAGTCACATGAAGTTGCAGTACAACTAATCCAAAGTAGAATGGGCTTTACCGCATCAAAATTGGCATTTCCTAGATGAGGCAGATGAGACGATTTAGACTTGTAGATGCAATTAGGAAGAGAGAGAGAAGACTTTGCAATATCCAAATGGAACTTTCTTCATGGAATTCCAAGGTGATACACTAACATTACTGAAAAAAAAAGGGCTAGACAGACGGCCGCACGTAACTAGACTTCTTCTCATTCAAAGGGAAGACAATATTCTCGTCGATCATGAGTAGCCCGACCGACCATTCAAATTTTGTTCACATCTCCCTGTCCCGCTTCGCCAGCGCATTTCTCCTGTAAACAGAATCATAGCTGTAACCGCCGATCTTACGCAACCTTTTCAACCTCGGACTCGAGTGCTCGCTCTTCATTAGTAACCTACACAGGCTGGAGTGGGCGCTGGACGTCATGTCGGACGTGGAGTTGCTGTCTATAGTTTCTGATCGGCTGATGGAGCCGCGAGAAGCCGGTCTCAGCTTCACCAGTTGCTTCGCTGCCTCCGGTTGGCTGGCGTGTCGCCTGGTGGGAGTATGTGGTTTCCGATCCTGGAAAAACAACATGGATACACTCCCTGGAAAGGAAACGCTATAGCGCAATAGCGTCAATGTTTATTAGAAAACACAAAATTTGCGGCCAATTTGGAATATTGAGTTTGGTAGCATGAGCCAGGCCACTAGACAACCACAGACTGGTTTCGAGCTCTTTGACTCTCATCAGTGCAGTGTAGTCTCCAGCCAGCAGTCCTAAGACCGCCGACTTAGCGAAGCCTAGCCAAACAAAAATCAAGTCGGCATTATATTCACCCCGAGGCGTCTTTCATCGACAAAATGAAAGTAACGCCATCTGAGTAGAACATCAGTATATCAGTATTAGTTTATACGAGTCGATGCATAGATTCCGGGAGGATGTAATTCAATGTCCTGCGTGGCATTAGCCAGGAAAGTAGTTGTTTTTCTCCCGAAATCCTCCATTGTTGTTCATGTTATGAACATTGTGTGGAAATGACTTTGAGCTTTTTGTATTAATTTAACATTTCATTCCACTTTGAGCATTGTGGCTATTTCGTAGTTGAAATAATTAATCCTTGTGGTGAGGATTGCTTCCATTTTTTTTCAAAGTGATTAATCGAAAAAAATACTGTAAAGGCATTTACTGCTGGAGCCCATAGTATAGTGATTCGGTATTTCAATAATGTTTTTTCCTCAAGGACCGATCGTGAGCGAAACTCTCGGCCGGAAATTTTCTGTTAACTTGTTTCCGCACGGATATTTATTGCGCCCTGTCTCTTTGCGTACTGACTCTAGATGCTTCGAATTTCAGGTCAGGTTAGATTGAATTCGTTCGATTTCTTCTCCATTTTATGTAGTCATATTGAAACATCATTTTCCATTCCTTCATAGCAATTCCCAAACAATATTCGTGGAGAAAACGGATAACTTCTGAACGTGCCCGCTGAGAGGTTGAGAAAAAAATCAAATTATAACATACTCTTTCCATTAAATCCTATTTTCTTGAATTCATGCTGATGTTTTCCTTGTACAGGGTGCGCCTCTTAAAATGGAAACCCCCCTTAACTCTTTTGTTTTCGGAGGTATGAAAAAATGTTAAATAAAAAAGTGGTTTGAAACGACCCAAACTTTTATTTCTTGAAGTTGTTTCATACACAGGGTCATTCGTTTTTCCAGAAGGGATATCAACTTTGATTTTTCCAATGGAACACCCTATATATTTTCCAATATGTCGATAGAGCTTTTACTTCTGATTCCAAAAATATATATGAGTTGCATATTCGGATTGAAAATAATTGAGTTATTGATGATCAAAGTTGACCAAAATACCGTTTTATGAACCTTCACTTCATAGGTAATATCATCTAATGTAAGTTGAACATAGTGGGCTTTGAAATAATGTTTATAAATTGTTTGAGCTCCATGTTTATTATGAAATTGAAAACGTTCGATTTCTATAGAAAAAAAAAGGGTTACAGTTTGAATGAAAAATGCGAAATTTTGGAAATATGTATAAATTTCTTGATGCGCATCGGTTTGGTGATCGTCCGCTTCCATCTTTGAATACCTTCAAGAGGATCTTGGAGAAGTTTAGACGAGATAGTGGTGATTTGGGTGATATGAAGAGGAATCGGCAAAAAACGGTACTTATAAAAGGGACAGAGGAAAATATATTACTTTATTTCATTGAAGACCCGAGTCGTTCGACAAGAGTAGTGGCTGCAAATTACTTCAATATATCCACGACACAAGTGTGAGACGAGTTTTGAAGAAGCATCGTATGAAGCCATACAAAGTAATGCCAGTGAATTATTTGTTTCCTCAAGATCATCCAAATCGTTTACGATATTATCATGAAATAATTGCGATTAAAATTTTACTAAGAATATTTTATTCACGGATGAGTGTTCATTTTCAACTTCAAGAATGTTTAATAGGTAAAATGAGCATAGCTGCGGGCTACGGTTAATCTGAGAGTAATGAAAAAGATTGAAAAACAAGGCCGGAGTAGTGTAAATGTCTGGTGCAGTGTTTATAACACTAAAGTAATTGGTCCCATCTTCATTGATGGCAGTCTTACGGGGCAAAAATATTTGGATATGTTGCAAAGTGATATTGAAAACTTGCTTGACGAAGCAATCCCTTGGAATAGATGAAACCAATTGGTATGGCAGCAGGATGATGCACCTCCTCACAATGGAATTGAAATCACGAACTACCTCAATGAGAGTTATGACACTTTGATTGGAATGCGAGGACCAATATTTTACCCGCCCCGTAGCCCGGACCTGATGACGTCTTCTGATTTTTTCCTGTGGGGAGCGCTGAAAGACAAGAACTATAAACATGATATTCCGGATACTGACTTCCTGAAAAATAAAACAGGAAACAAATTTTTTGAAAATTTGTTGTAAAGATAGCTCTAATGTGTATACATATATAATCTCATATAGTTCATTCAATAAATATTGTTTATAAAGATTCATTCAAGTTTTGTTGTCAAGAACTCTTGATGATATTTCTTACCGGAATTTTCCTCAGTTTGATATTCAGAATGTCATTGGGCGTGATGAAGGGCCTGAACTTTTCTTTGCCACCCTTATCCGACTTCTTCGCCACGTTCAGCTTAACCGAAGAGACACGGCAATCCTGCACGGCTGGCGGTAGTGGAGGGGGAGGTGGTGGAGGTGGCGGAGGAGGAGGAGGGGGAGCAGAGGGGGGTTGGTTCGACGTCGTGGGCGGGGGGGCAGCAACGTTGGGCGCCGAATAGGGCACGCTTTGTACTCGCAGACAGGTCAGTTGGTCCTTGACCGATTTCAGTTCTTCTTTGATCTGGAAAAAAAGCAAATAATGTTTCTTCAGTGGATTGGAAAATGAAATAGATAAACCCAAACAAGTTTTTTCAAATCTTTATACATATTTTGTGAATTCCAGAGGCGCCGTTCTTATGGGAAATAAAGTGTTCAATTTTCAAGTTATATAATAATTGTAAATGGTAAAATAATTAGACATCTATATTTTGCACCAAACTTACCAATCTAAGTTCTTTCAAAACTTCTTCAGTATTTTCTTTATTTTTCTTCAATTCACCAACTTCAGATTTTACATGTTTCACTTCCTCAAGCAATTTATTAATTTCCTGTCCATTTGCTTCACACCTGCACATGGAACCTAAGCTCTAAAAAATACAAAATTCTCCTCATATAATGAAAATTTCATCATACATAACCCATATTTATCATGATTCATTGTTTTATTATCCCCCTCTCCCTGCCCTCCTCCGAAAATTTAGATAATAAATTCTGCCATTTCAAATTTGACACAATAGCAATTGAACAAAGGGATAAAAGGTATTATAACTTCAAAAGAGAAAACCAAGTCCAAAGCTTCTTATTCTATTGATTGTTATTAAAACTACAAAAACTGTACCACCCTGTATATTGGATTTAGAGAAGGTATGAAAATGATAGCAGAGGCTCTTACTCTTCATTCTGAAAATGATAGTGGCTAGATTTACAGCAATAAAAGTAGACACCCTGTATATATCAACCAATAACTAGTAATCAGATGTATGTGGATGATATTATCAATAGTAATACTATAACAGTACTTTTATATAACTTGTTTCATCTTGACGCCGCTAGCTCCATAATCGGACAAAAAAGATTCAGCCTTAACTGAATTCAATAAACTACATGACAATATAAAAAATTGCAGAAATATAATTTTGAATAATGATATGTTTACCTATAGGTATATAATTATGTACTTCCTTATACCAGAGCCTATTCTGTCTGGAAGTTATTTGGTCAATAAATAAATAAATAAATAAAAATAAATAAATAAGTACTTTAAAATATTCAAGTTATACATCAATATCTTGTTGCATAATTACAAAGTGTCACTATGACAGGTGAAAGGATTATTCTGTTAAACTGACAGGATTTATGATTATGCAGGAAGTTTGATATTGTATATTGTATAATCAAGAATAGTTTCAAGTTCGAATAATTGTAATTGACATTATTTTTTTTAGTAGTTCTGAATGAACATCAACATTTTATGATGTGCTTTGTTTGTAATTGGTTACTATGGAAATAATTCTAAATTTCTGATTGGCAGAGTTACTCTTTGTATATCCACCTATATTCAAAATTATACAAAAGTAGCTCAACTCAATTGAACTTTCTGATTGGTTCAAAATCATAGGAAGAAAATAATCAATTCTATAATTTTTTATCTTATGCAAATCAAACTATGTTCAATCATTTTAAAATTTTTGAAAAATAATACATTTTTCTTCAAATTCTTTGTTTGTTGTATTTCCTAGAATGAATCACAGCCTATTCAAGAAATTATAGAAAGGGTTAGCTACTCATCATATAATAAATGAATTTGTTTGCTTTCAAAAGTAAACAAAAATCAAGCATTTCATCACAATGTTTCCAGGACTAGTTCCCACTGTTTTGTGAAAAACCTATTATTGAAAATGAAAATGGTTCATATATAGAGGTTGTCTGGCCCTTAGTTGACTACTAATATTTAAGGTTAAAAATTGATTTACATTTTTCAGTTGTAATCCCAAATGAGTGCACATATCAATCACCCTATTAGACCAACTTTGTGATAATCTTTTCAGTCTTGCTAACAAACTTTCATGAATAGCTGTTCTGTTTGAATGATCAACAGAGACCTCAAACAAAGACCTTCTTCTGATGTTGATCCTGGAACATGACAACTGATGTTGATTTCTAGAACTCCTCCCCAAAGTCAGAACAGAATTCGGAGAAGTTTTGTAACTTCTTCTTCTAGAAATATTCATTCTCAGACTTCTAATACTGCTATCTTTGTCAACAACCTTTAAAAAATAAGGAATTAATGAAATATTTTCAACAATTCACATACAAGTTATATTGTGATCATACAACATCCTGATATATTATAATTGAGTAGGTACCTACAGTGAAGTTTCATTGAAATAATAAATAAAGATATTTTATTAAAGATTATTGCATGAGCTACTGTTGTGAATATGTTATGTCCAAAATGATTTTGAGTAGCAACTCACCTTTTCTGTAAGTGGATTATTCAAGTTGATATTGGTTTTAAACTCAGGGGTCAATGGGCTCCTCAAAATTTCAAGTTTGGCAGCATTTAAAGAGCATTCATATAAGTTTTCTACAGTATTGCCAGCCTTTTCAATTTTGTCCAGAGGTGTTGATGATGATTTATGTTGAAATAAATTGGGGGAATAAAATGACAATTCACCACAACTGCTCTCCCTTCTCACCATATTCATCTTGTTCAAATAGGGATTTATATTAACTTCATTTGCAACATTGTGAATTTTTATTCTATTTGTATTAGTCAGGTTGTTATTAAGCATCAGGAAAGATTTCTCAGTAGGAGATTTTGGCATCAAGAATACTTTGCTGACTCTAGGAGTCTCCATTATTTCATTGCATTTTTTTATGCTTGGTTCAATATCTGGGTTTGTTTGTGTGCCTTGATGAATCCTAAGGGGTCTCTCTTTGCCTGGAGAGTGTAATTTAGGAATACTTGAATGAGATCTCTTTCTGAGAGGAGTCTTATTCTCAGGCACAAAAATATCAGTTCCTGATTTAAAACTATTGGAAATTATTTTTGATTCAAACAACACATCCAGATTAGTTACATTCATACTTAAAAAGTTGGTTTTCCTATTTGATCGGCTCTTGTTTACAGGAGTGGTAATGATTGCATCCTCATTTCTGATACCGTCTTTTTGTGATATAATAGGAGATCTGGGAGCAATACCTCGAGCAATACCAAGCTCATCAGGAACAAGGCTACTTTCATTGTTCATAGTCAAGTCCGCTTTTTGCAGTAGATCTTCAGAGTGTGTAACTGGAATTTCCTGCAATTTCTCCTTCTTTTTTGAACCCCGTTGACGATGTTTTCGACCTTTTCGTCGATTAGGCATTTCAATTTTGAAAACATTCCTCAATATCAAGAATCATATCAGTTTTTAGTTTTTCTACACTTATGAAGGTTCACTAATTGATTTCATAAAATTGTATCAAGTAATAAATGTAGGTAGTGTTTGAAAGTTGTTTTTGTTTTTGTCGATTAATTTTTTGCCTTTATAAACCTAACAAACTTTTTTTATGGCCATTTCAAATTCAAAAAATTGTCGTTTTGACGTATTGATCGTTTGAACTTGAAAAGTTGAAAATGTGACTTTGACACTTCTGACAGACTTCTGTTGAACTGTCATTTGTCCCACAGAACTTTTAGTCCTGATGCTTTTATCTCCTTCATTTTCTGAGCTTATCATCACTACTTTATGATGATGATGATAATGATTAGATTGCCAGTCAGTTTTGCTTTTAAAACTATATTGATATTCAATGTTTCCGCCATTTTCAAAACTGCACTGACTTCGCACTACCACAGTATTTAGCCGTCACTGATCTAACCTAACCTTTCTAACCAGTGTTGCCAGAAGAAAAAAGCTAATTGTACTGAAATCACTATTGAATTGTACTAAAATCGAGTGGAATTTACCAGACATGGAATATATTGAAAAAATCGATGAGAAAACTGACAAACGATAATTTTTATTTCTCATTGTCAGAAATGACTTCATCATATCATATAAAAAAGCGTGAAAAAAGTCAATGGAATGAAAATGTCACATCAAGTACGTAGCCAAAAAACATTTCCCATTGGTGAGATACACAATATTTGCAGCATATCATCCATAATGAAAGATGACTGTGCTGTACGTACATCAAATGTTTGAAAAACCATCAGGAAACAGTACTGTACAAGTGTACACTGACAGTAGTGACAGTTGAAGATGATGCTGTTCTCATTATGGTCAGCCAGCTGGTTGGTTGGTTGAAAAACTGATAAACTTGAGCTGAATGTATTGGCCAAAACATGAAATTGAACCAGAATTGGGTGAAATGTACTAATGTACTAAAGGGTATGAATTGTACTGAATCTATACAAAAGTACCAGCTCTGGCAACACTGTTTCTAACTGATTTTGATCACGATTCACGATGTTTAAAAACAGCTCACTACTCGCACAAATTCATTCTGACCCGAAAGGAGGCATAGGCAGGCTTTTAAACCAATCACAATCAGTAATAAAAAGGTCAATTCAAGAGCTGATTTTGGTATTAAAATGGACGACTTTTGTGTCGGTTGCAGAAACAATATATTTTTAGATTTTTTAGTAA
This sequence comes from Phaedon cochleariae, assembly GCA_918026855.4. Lineage (NCBI taxonomy): Eukaryota > Metazoa > Arthropoda > Insecta > Coleoptera > Chrysomelidae > Phaedon > Phaedon cochleariae. The sequence goes on along the minus strand of OU896717.1, from coordinate 43,667,246 downwards.
TTTGCCCCAAATAATAATTTCCCAGTACCTATCACATGTCATTCTTTAACAATTGCTAATCATTATTACATTACAAGACACTTGGGAAATAATTATTCATTGATCATGATTCAAATTTCTCGTTAAAATCCGCGATTCGAATTGGCTAAGGCCAAAATCGACCTGCTGATTGGTCTAATAGCCTGCCTATGCCTCATTTTTGGTCAGAATGAATTCATGCAATCTTACAGAAGTTTATCGTGTGTGATCATGCCGATCATGGTGAGGTCTAATTATCATCATCATCATGAGTAGTACTAGTACCATGAAGATGAAGAACTACAAAAAAAAACCATGACACAAGAGGCCTGTTCGTTTGTATTGCTGAAGTTGCTATTTTTTCCATAGTTGTTTCTGTCCATGGCATGATGTAAACAGAGAAAGTCATAGAAAAAAATCAAGTTCAGCAGGTAGAGCAAGCACAAACGAACAGGCCTAAGAGTCACAAGACATTTTATCAAGTTCTGCTGTCCGGTTTTTTGTCAACTTCTCAAAACTTGACAAATACATTTTATCCATCAGTTAATGAAAAGGAACCATAAAGGAACCATTAATTGTTGTACACAGAATCTCAGAATCACTATAATATAACAATTCACTTGGACTTTTTGTTCTTTTTCTTTGCATCAGTAATACTAAGCCTCTTCTTCTTGGTTTTAGGAGCATATCTTGCTTCCAAATCACAAATAAATGTATCAAACTCTGCCACTCTTTTTTGCATGTTTGCTTCAATTTGCTTATCAAGTTCTTCCACTAAAAAATAATCCACTGTAGATTTACAACATTCAAGTGATAATTTGATGATTAATTAAAATAAAACATACTGTCAATTTGTTCAGATAATTTCTTTTCTTTCTCATACTTTCTGTGTCTTCTCATTTTCTTTGCCTTACTCTCATTAAAGAATGCTTTGTAATATTCAACTTCCTCATTGTCAACCATTTTTTGCACTATATCTATTATTCTAGGCTCACTATCACAATTAGAGAATGGTACCATCTCCAAGATGACATCCATATTACCTGAAAGAATAATAAAATACTTTTGCATATTTTTACATCACTTCCCCAGCTATAGGTATCTTTCAAAAAAGCAAGCATAGCTTCACACTTCACATAAGTTCAACCATCCTCCTAGCTCTCAAATGTTAATACATAAATGGACATCAATATATTGTATTGATATTAATAACAACCTCAAGTATAAAATGCAATATATCCTAGCAATATACCTTTTCCACCAACATATGCTCTTTTTATGTCTCTGAGTTCAGTGTCTGAGCCAATGTACTCTTGTTCATACTTTTGTATGTCCTTTATCTCAATCTTCTTGAACATGTTTCTCCAATAGTCCATACAATTGAAGGAAGTGTCCATTTCATCATCAAATTGTCCACTTTCATTATACAGATTGCGCTTGTCTGGATTCTGTAGGATAGAGTGGATCTTTCCTAGGGCCTTGAATTTCTCTGTAGCAATCTCTTTGTGGTCATCATCCACTCTATCAGGATGAAACAGCAGTGACAACCTGTAGTAGGCTTTTTTTACTGAAAATTTAATAAAAGCACAATAAAACATATGAGACAAACAAAGGATTGAGTACATCTTTCAGAGTATTATTCATCAAAAAATAATATTGGACCCTTCAGCCATCTGGGGTGTAAGTCATATGATGAAAAGAAGTGTACACTCTATGAGCATATTATGAGTATTTAGTTGGGTATGGGTATAAGCAGGTATAAGGTACTTGGTATTTGTACTTACTTTCTTTTTCGGACGCATTGCGATCTACTTTCAAAATTTCATAGAAATCACAACATCCAAAATATTTCTCACAAAGTGAATTGAAGTCAGCCATTCTAACACAAGTATTTCAACTCCAATACTAGATTTTCCACATAGAATGAATCAAAACAAGCAGATACGTATTATTGTACTTAACCACTCTGTGTATCTTTCAGCTTTTTCACCTGAAACAAAGAAAATGCCTAACACTAGTAACACTCATAATTTTGGTGAATAAACTTCCCGCTAAAATGACTTTTGTTTGGTAAAGAGGGTATTGAGGTTAAATTGCTCTTTTTCTTTCCGTGCCTTCGTAGCGTTCCTTGCTTTGTGCTAACACTGCTAACAGTGCTGCCACATGAATTTGTGGAATTACTTGCAAATTCATTTCAAAATCCTTGCATTTTACTGGCAAAATTTTGAAAATCCTGACAAAATCCTTGCAAATAATTTTCTATACAAAATGCTTATGAATTTTATGTTTTACACAGATCGATTTCGTGTGCTTCACTGTATTATCGTAATAAAAATGGAATAATATAAAATTGAAGGTGTCGAAACGGTTCAACTTCCAGCCATCATTTTGACATTTGACTATTTGACTTATAATAGCACGCGACATCTAGCGGCCAGAAGCCTAAGGGTATCCAAGTAACAGAATGGGATCTTTCTCACTGGAATCCTTGTTTTTGTGTAAGCATAGATTAAACAAACGAAAATATTCCACTCAGAATGAGCTAAATTATCTGAATATTCACCGAACTGAGAAACCAATTTCTCATCATATCGATGTTTAATTTATGATTTTTCATCTAATTTTTCGTAAAAAATATCTTATATTATAATTGAATACTCTACATATTTGCTCACTTCTCAGACAGCGGCAGCAGGCAGGCCTCCATTTTTGATTTGTTATTTTTCATTGTCAATGTCGATGACAACAGTCATCATCAGTGTCAAGCTATTATAATATATGAGTTCTGTGGTGTCAAGTCAAGCCTCGATCCATTAGTCAAGTGTCTAGCACAAAAATGACGATTGACAAATACGCAAATACCACAGAAGATCAGAACACAGAACACAGAAAAACGAATAAAGTACGGAACACGTCTAACACCATAAGCAAAACGAGGTCATGGCATTCACTCAAAATCCTTGCAAAATCCTTGCAAAATGTTGAATCCTTACCGATTACTGCAAAACTTTGTAATTACTTGCAAATGCAAGTAATTACTTGCAAAACGGCAGCACTGACTGCTAACGTCCGTTTGAGTAAATAGCTAGTTACATCGAGCGGTCCCACGGTACCGAGCAAAATGAAATGGGTTGTTGATTGAAACTTGAAACCAGTTGATGAGGTATAAGTGTGTTGATTTCCTTCAAAATAAGTGGAACTGATGGCATTTTCCCTTTGGAATTTCGAAAAAACATTGATGATGGCTAAAAGTAGGTCGAAACACACATAAACCACCTTGTATAATACATGGTTGAATTAAGAATAAAAAAAAATTTCAGAACCTGTGAAAAAATTATCAGGACCGCATTTAAAAAACAAAAGTTGATGATGGTTCCACGAATACGAAACGTCGCATAAAAAAAATCAGTATCACCACGTTGGACGTCATCAAAAGTTGCTATGAAAAAGTATTCTCAGTTTTGCTGTATCTCTATAATAACGGAGAAAAAAAATAAAATAGATATTCCAAAAATTCACCTTTTTCGATATAACACAAAAACTTCTTCCCCATTTAAACGACTTCGTATCTCCTACCGTTTCCGAGATCCCCATGCTGTTCAACCTTATCTTGGACAGACTGTATACATACCGGGGTGACACAGGAGACATGTAGCAGCCTGTAGTTTTTTTATTAGAAGAGATAAAATTTTGAAATTCACAGGGGGTATATAATAAATGGTAGCGCACTTTACGAACTCAACGACAATTTTTTTCGACTACCTGTTTGACCGAAAGTGACCCCAACTTTTTTTTTTTAAATGTCACCCTGTACAATTCTTCAGTCTATCTTTTTCGCCTTGAAATTCTCTATCCAACCATGTATCACAAAGTGACATTTATTTCTTGATTCGCTGTTGATTTGCTTTTTATTCTAAAAGAATAAGTTGGCTGTGACATGAATTCCATGATGTATCGACACTTGGTAGGCTTTGAAATTTAAATATCATTAGTAAACCGATATTATTCAAATTGTTTTGTTATTCTGATCAATGTCTGCAGATTGTCAATAGATTGTTTGAGTCAAGATGAAAACCTTCGAAAATAACTCATGATATTGAGAAATAGACTGATAGCCCTGTGGATCATCGTATAGTAACCCAACCTGAGATATGTTACCAGATCTAGTAACCTAATCTAAGATATGTTACCAGCAGTGGGACTCTGTAACTCAAAGCGAAAGCGAAAGCATGCGTAATCGACTGCTTTTGCCGTTTCGGTACTCTGTATCAATATTCGGATGAGATCGCAGAAGCGAAGGATTTTGGTTGCCGCTTTCTGCGATTCTCAACGATTGAGGTTATAGGTATTGGTTTTTGTTGTTGTTCCTAGTTCAAACTTTGTGTTGATTTGAGAAAAATAATAGATTGATAAATGACGAATGAACCCAAACATGGATAACAAAGCGAGCAAAAACAGAACTTCAGTCAGTGGGACAGATTCCTCAGTTTTACGAACAAAGTCCTAAAGATATTCCAGAGAGATGAAAGTTCCCTTTGGTAGGATTAAGGTAGGGGATGAAAGAACGTGAGACGTGAGATAAAAAATATGATAGACAGTGTGATGAAAACATACAGTTCATTTGGTAGTTGAAAAATAAACTGAAAACTGTCATTAGTGCTGTTGAATAGGGTCTGGAATAATTCATATTCATTCGAATTATCCTTCTCTTTTAGATTCCTGATACATCAAAACAGGCAGATATAAGTAGCTTCTCCAAAAAATGAAATGTGCCATTACTGAATGTTGTCTCACTTAATCCTTGTTAAGAAAAATATGTCTTTGGTGTGAGTCCATTGAAGAAGACAATAATAGGTAATTGAAGAATCCTACTAATATAATATGCCGATACCTACAACAGTGAAACATAACAGAAAGCCTGGAACGTTCAAATTTGAAAAATTTGCATAATAAGTGCATTGGAAGGAAAAATAATTTGGATAGCAAAAACCTTGGAGACACCCAAGAAGAACTGTGTACCAATAAGGGAGAATCAAGAGTAAATTCCATGAAACAGGATTAACTGAACATTTTATTTACTATGTTGAACAAGAACAAGAACGGATTCTACTTTCACTACATTAATAATTCCATCCAAGATTCTAAAGTGAACTGTAAGAAAAAGTGCATCTGTATAAATGCACTGTCAACATATAGCTGCCTTGCAGAAGGCAATTCAAGGAATTATATGTGCTTATCATCTTGTTTAATTTGCGACATAGAGAAGCAAGTTCTGATAGGTATTACATTATAGTATGTGAATAATAATATACTGAGTGTTAGATTATAGAATGATATGTCCATTATAAATATAAGCAGTTACATATCTTACAATATTATTGTTATTCTCAGATCATTTGCCTTTACTAGTTGCATATAAATAGAAAGCTATACCTGAGATATACCTAGTGAGAATATAAATACCAATTTTTTATAAAGTAAGGTACATATTTTCCAATGAGCTGCAAGTGCTTTATTTCTGATTGAAACCAAAAATTGACAATACAATAATTCGTAAATGCCGCTTTTTTGATCCAATGGGATGTTTCCTTTGAATAAATGGGATCCGCAACACTGTTGCCAAATTTAACTCCACCAACTTCGTTCTATTTCGTACGAAATCGTATGACGATAGCGAAAGCATACTTCGCTTCGTTTCGCTTTCGCTACGCTTTCGCTATGCGACACAAGTTACAGAGTCCCACTGCAGATCTAGTAACCCAACCTGCGATATGTTACCAGATCTAGTAACCTAACCTAAGATATTTTACCAGTTCTAGTAACCCAACCTAAGATATGTTACTAGATCTAGTAACCTAACCTAAGATATGTTACCAGATCTAGTAACCTAACCTAAGATATGTTACCATATCTAGTAACCGTTCCGTTTCCCGGAAAGCAGCGAGCTCGTCGTTACCCAAGGATAGGGTCCCTTGATGAAAATCAAGGTTATTTAATAGACCTTGGATGAAAATGGGTATATGTAGGCACTTTGGAATGATGGTCACGTGACGAATTATAGTTCCAACTGAATCTAATAGATGGCAACAACATCCGGAAGTATCAAGGTTGGTAGAACTGATGACTATTTCTACCAACCTTGGGAAATATATTTGTTTTATTTGAAGTAGTTGGAGTTTATTTTATCGATCCGCACTACTGAAATAAATAGAATTAAGAGAAATTTTCTTTCGTCATGATTTAGAGATTTCAGGTTATTTTGAATTTAAAAAAACTAGTTCAGGTGGAAACGTAAATGGACGCGTCATCTACATTTCGTTTCCAAAACCTTCTTGAAAAATTTTTCCAATTTTTAACAGGGAAGTGCGCATCTTGTTCTGTGGGTGGCTAATCTCGTGGGTGGCTAATCTCTGGCCCTTACCATCGCTCAATGAACTCGATTCGTAGTCACCGTTACCAGGCCTACTATTTTAACAGTAGATCTACTGGTTTCGTCTCCGTTCTACTGTTCAAGGCAATTGACCATTCCAGAACACGTGATTTTGACATGGTTCCTTGAGGGGCACACAAAGTCTGTTAGGTTACCTTCGATGTGCATAGCCCTAGCCATAGTTTCACCATGTTTCACCAAACAAAATTATGAAATTCTTTCTGGTTCCAAATCGGATTCCGAGGAATACGATCCCACTAATTCTGCAGTGGGACTCTGTAACTCAAAGCGAAAGCGAAAGCATGCGTAATCGACTGCTTTTGCCGTTTCGGTACTCTGTATCAATATTCGGATGAGGTCGGAGACGCCGAACGTGAGTTCGTAAGCGAAGCAGAAGCAAGTTGTATTGAGTTCATTGAGCAGAAGCGAAAGATTTTGGTTGTCGCTTTCTGCGATTCTCAACGATTGAGGTTATAGGTATTGGTTTTTGTTGTTGTTCCTAGTTCGCACTTTGTGTTGATTTGAGAAAAATAATAGATTAATAAATGAGGACTGAACCCAAACATGGATAACAGAGCGAGCAAAAACACAACTCAGTCAGTGGGACAGATTCCTCAGTTTTACGAACAAAATCCTAAAGATATTCCAGAGAGATGGAAGTTCCCTTTGGTAGGATTAAGGTAGGGGATGAAAGAACGTGAGACGTGAGATAAAATATATGATAGACAGTGTGATGAAAACATACAGCTCATTTGGTAGTTGAAAAATAAAGTGAAAACTGTCATTAGTGCTGTTGAATAGGGTCTGGAATAATTCATATTCATTCGAATTATCCTTCTCTTTTAGATTCCTGATACATCAAAACAGGCAGATATAAGTAGCTTCTCCAAAAAATGAAATGTGCCATTACTGAATGTTGTCTCACTGAATCCTTGTTAAGAAAAATATGTCTTTGGTGTGAGTCCATTGAAGAAGACAATAATAGGTAATTGAATAAGAATCCTACTAATATAATATGCCGATACCTACATCAGTGAAACATAACACAAAGCCTGGAACGTTCAAATTTGAAAAATTTGCATAATAAGTGCATTGGAAGGGAAAATAATTTGGATAGCAAAAACCTTGGAGACACCCAAGAAGAACTGTGTAATATTACTGTGTACCAATAAGGGAGAATCAAGAGTAAATTCCATGAAACAGGATTAACTGAACATTATTTACTATGTTGAACAAGAACAAGAACGGATTCTACTTTCACTACATTAATAATTCCATCGAAGATTCTAAAGTGAACTGTAAGAAAAAGTGCATCTGTATATATGCACTGTCAATATAATGCTGCCTTGCAGAAGGCAATTCAAGGAATTATATGTGCTTATCATCTTGTTTAATTTGCCACATAGAAAAGCAAGTTCTGATAGGTATTATATTATAGTATGTAAATAATAATATACTGAGTGTTAGATTATAGAATGATATGTCCATTATAAATATAAGCAGTTACATATCTTACAATATTATTGTTATTCTCAGATCATTTGCCTTTACTAGTTGCATATAAATAGGAAGCTATACCTGAGATATACCTATAGTGAGAATATAAATACCAATTTTTTATATGAACAAAGTAGGTACATATTTTCCAATGAGCTGCTCTGTGCAGAATAAGTTATTGTTTGGCTGATTACTATTTTTGTTCTCCTTGATGTCAATATCTGTTTGTAGTCAATACATTCATTCCAATTCATAGAAATAAATCATCTTCATATGTGTTTTTGATGTTTTATTGAATATCTTTTCTCTCGGAAACTTCTCCAAGTGCTTTATTTCTGATTGAAACCAAAAATTAACAATACAATAATTCGTAAATGCCGCTTTTTTGATCCAATGGGATGTTTCCTTTGAATAAATGGGATCCGCAACACTGTTGCCAAATTTAACTCCACCAACTTCGTTCTATTTCGTATGAAATCGTATGACGATAGCGAAAGCATAACGAAATACATATAGAGTACCGGAAAGCGAAGTCGTATACTTCGCTTCGTTTCGCTTTCGCTACGCTTTCGCTATGCGACACAAGTTACAGAGTCCCACTGCTGGTTTCATATGACAAATCTTGACAAAATACAATGTTTGCCCCTCAGCAACCTGTCAAATGACGTAATTCTGGAATGATTGATAGTCTGAATATTGTCTGAATGGCCATGTTTTGTTATGACATATATCATTGACATATATCTACCTAATATTTTCGAGATTTTTGTGATGCTCAATGAACTTATAGAACTCTCGAGGAAAAACAGATTATATTTCATAAAACATGAAAACTATAAAACTCAAATTATTCATTATATTTCGGCACCTCGCCTCGAGATCACTTGTTTTAGCTAGGTAGTACCACTCTTAGGTACGGTTGATGCCACAATGTATTAAGTAAGAAGAAGAGTTTTTATCATACAGCACCCTTCCTTACCGACTGGACCGTGTGGCGTGTACGTCATTACGCTTTTTTGTGTACGCGTTGGTGCATTTTTTTCCTTGTTTGATTTTTTTGAAATATTTGATCTTTTTAATTTAATATTGATATTTTCCTCTTTTAGATGTGTTGTGAACTTCCCAACATTTCATCACCCTGTATAAAAACATGAACACGAAGGTGTCTATGATCAACCAAAAAACAATCATCTACGGTTTCCCTAACAATTCTGACAAGTTGTCAAATATCTCAATTTTGATTAGTATTTATCTGTAATCAACTTGTACAACGAATTGTCGAATATACGTAATAGAAAAGGAATCTTCTGGTTTACTCTACTCAACTCTATACGGTCCTTCGAACCCTTCACCCCAATAACCCCTTACATGGTCGCTTCGACCCGGATTGGCAACCAGTGGAAGACTTATTTCCTGCACTCAAACATCGGTCGCAAAGGTTCCAACTTGGAAGAAGTCGCTCTCTCGTCCCAGGTTATTGACAAAACATCAGACTTCAACCCCTCTCAGCTGCTGCGAAGAAGACGGAAGTAAGAAGTTTGCCGCCTGAATATCTCTCAGAGCCCGCGGATTCACGAGGTCAGAAGTTTCTAATTTCTATTTGAACAGTTTGGCTATTGATTTGACTGACAGTTCTCAACGTCATTTTTGATAGCCCTTCGTAATTCACTTCAGATTGCTAATTTACGAAAATATCATCATTCATTCATTCACATTGTTTGGAATACACGAGTAACATGGAAGATCTCGTCAGAAAACGAGGACGTTCCAAAGCAAACATCACAAGAATTGAAAATTTTGTTGCTGAACATGAAAACGAGGAAAATTTCAATAGTAATGAATTGGTTATCAGAGAAAACATGTTAATTAAGGCATTCAATGATTATTGTTCGATACAGGATGACATTGAAGACAGAGATGAATCACAAATTGTTGATAGGGAAACTGTAGAAGAGCGTTATGTTGCTGTTCACAGTAAAATTCGTACGCTGATTCAAAAAAAGGTAAATTTGATTCCCGCTACCAATGGGTTACATACACAGGGTATTTCTCATGGAAGCTCACAAGGTACTCCCACCCCAGAGGTTAAATTACCTAATTTGAATATTCCAATTTTCACGGGCAGATATGATGATTGGAGATCTTTTTATGATTTGTTTCTTGCACTAGTTGACAAAAATTCGTACCTGGCCAATTCCCAAAAGTTTTTATACTTGAAATCTGTTCTTAAAAACGAACCCCTCTCCTTGATTAACGAACTTTCGATTACTGATGGAAATTACACGATCGCATTAGATATCTTGAAAAAACGATATGATAACAAAATAGCCATAATTAATTCTCATATAAAATCTCTTTTGGAGGTAGAGGTATCAAAGGAAAATTCTTCTTCAATGAGAGAATTTATAACAAAAATTAAACAACATTTCAATGCCCTGAAGGCTATGTCCGTACCAGTAGATTCATGGGACTTAATTTTAGTCTATATTTTCTCAAATAAACTGAACTTTCATACTCACAAGGCTTATGAATTAGAAAGAGACTCCGCCAAAGTTCCCACATTGGAAGAATTCTTGGAATTTTTAGATAAGCGTTGTTCAGCGCTAGAATCTGTCTCTCAGTCAGAAAATAAATTCAAACAGAATAAATATCCCAATCAAACTCGCTTTCCACAAGCTTCTTACACAGTAACAAACAACTCGACACTCTCAGGCAAGGGAACGATAGTTCAATCATGCATATATTGCAAGGGAAAAAATCACTCGATCTATAAATGCTCACAATTCAGTTCACTATCTATACAACAGAAAAGAAATTTTGTCACAAAAACTAAATTGTGCTTCAACTGTTTGGGCACAAAACACACTGTGAATCAATGTACCTCAGATAGGTGTAGGTCATGTTCAGGTAGACATCACACGTTGCTACATGAAACCCCAACTCTCAATAATGATAGACAATCTCTTCAAGCAAATTCAATTTCCACAGAGAGCTCTTCTAATAAACAAACATTTCATGAAAATGATATCGCTAACGCCGATTCAAACCCGCTTGCGCAACCGCCAATTTCAACCAGTCGTTCGTCTGTCAATTGGTGTTTCAGTAACCAGAATAATAATAATCATATTTTATTAGCCACAGCTCAAGTGAATCTGATTTCCGATTCGGGAACAAAGATAACAGCTCGCGCGCTTTTAGATTCTGCATCACAGACTACGTTCATTACTTCAGATATAACAAAACGTTTGAAGACTAAAACTCAGCAAAGTCATGTACAGGTTTCAGGAATATCTCAAGACACTACAATTGTCAATGAAATTGTGAATGTTACTATAGAATCTCAGGAGCCAAATCATTTTCAGGTAAAGGCTAAGTGTGCCGTTCTCAAAAAAATTACTTGCCCTCTTCCTCAAACTCGTATAGATATTTCTCGTTTAAATATTCCGACTGATTTGTTTATGGCTGACAAACATTTTGATATTCCTGGTCAAATTGATATCCTGATTGGAGCAGATCTGTATTATGAATTGATCGAACCTGGATTGATAAGATTAGGAAATAATTTACCAGTTTTACTTTTTAGTAAATTAGGATGGCTCTTAGGTGGCCCGATACCACTCCAACAGATTTGTAACATAAGTCTCACGTTATTTTCACATACCCAAGAAATAAATGAGCTGATACCCAAATTTTGGCAGCTTGAGGAAATATCTACTAAACGCATATTTTCTCAGGAAGATCGAATATGTGAAAATATATTCTCTTCAACAACACGACGCACAGAAAATGGACACTTTCAGGTGTATCTACCTCTGAAATCTGACATTTACTCATTGAATCTGGGGGATTCATATGAACTGGCTAAAAAAAGGTTTATCTCTCTCGAAAAACGATTCATTAAGGATCCAATTTTACAATCTAGGTACAAGGCTTTCATTGATGAATACGTATCTTTGAAACACGGTGAATTAGTTCCTCTAAAAGCTGAAAATCAAGATGGCTCAATAAAATATTTCTTACCACACCACTGTGTGATTAAGGAAGAAAGTCAAACTACAAAACTGAGGGTTGTATTTGACGCTTCTATGAAGACGACAACAGGTATTTCTTTAAATGATGTTATGTACAAAGGTCCTACGGTTCAACCAGATTTATTTGATATCGTTTGTAGATTCAGAACTTTCAAGTATTGCTTTTCAACTGATATAATCAAAATGTACCGTCAAATTCAGATCACACCAGAGCATAGACATTTGCAAAATATTCTTTGGCGCGATAATCCCAATGAATCTCTTAAATGTATTGAATTATGCACTGTCACATATGGAACAAATTGTGCTCCATTTCTTGCTACTAGATCACTTCTTCAGTTGGCAAATGATGGAAATTTTACCCACCCGCTAGCTTCACAGGCACTCTCTGAACAATGTTATGTAGATGACATTTTAGGTGGTGCAGACACCTTGGAAAATTTGTTAAGGCTACGAGATGAACTCGTAGAGCTCTTATGTTCTGCAGGTTTTGAGTTACACAAATGGGTTTCAAATACCACAGAATTCACAAATTTGGATGGATTGAAAACTAATCCTGAATTAGATTTCCATTCTGATCATTTGAACAAGATTTTAGGAATATCATGGAATCCACATTCTGATACTTTCAGAATCGCCACTAAGTTTCTCTTTCAAGATCAACCTCCAACCAAGAGGAATGTTTTATCTTGCATCGCATCTCTGTTTGATCCCCTTGGTTTGATAGGTCCAGTAATAGTCCTCGCAAAAATCCTAATGCAAAAGATTTGGGTAAGCAAAATAGAATGGGATGAATTGTTACCCCCGATGTTAATAGATCAATGGAACATTTTTCATGACAATATTCCTATCCTCTCACAGTTATCTGTACCTCGATGGTTATTCTCAGAAGGAGACGCTAAGGAAATACAGTTGCACGGGTTTTCAGATGCATCCCTGTTGGCTTATGGTGCCTGTTTATATATTCGAGTTATATATTCGAATAAGGTTCTATCGAAATTAATTTGTTCCAAATCCAGAGTTGCCCCATTGAAAACTATTTCCCTCCCTAAATTGGAACTGTGTGGTGCTCTTTTGTTGGCCAGATTAACTCACAAAATCCTGTCCATACTGACTCAAAAAATTTCCAAGGTCGTTCTCTGGACAGATTCTCAGATAACTCTCTGTTGGATCACTAATTCTCCTACTAGATGGACAATTTTTGTCGCAAACCGAGTTTCTGAAATCCAAGAACTAACCATAAATGCTAAATGGCGACATGTTGCTTCGTTAGAAAATCCTGCTGATCACATATCACGAGGTTTATCTCCATCATCATTGATTAATTGCGAAATGTGGTGGTCTGGACCAAAATTTCTTTCAGATATCAGTAGTGATTTTGATCAACCCGCACCAATTGAAAATCCCTTGTCTCTACCAGAACAAAAATCAGTACTATCCCATGTTCATATTAATTTTAATATTTCCACAACTTTTTCACGATTTTCAAATTTCATTCGCATGCAACGGTCAATTGCGTACTGTATCAGATTTGTTAATAATTGTAAGCCCAATAACGAAAAACGAATCGGTTCACTCACTGTTGCAGAATTAGATTTTTCTCTAGCGGTCATTGTGAAAATGATTCAAGCACAATACTTCTCAAAGGAAATTGCTCTTCTTTTTCACAATAAACCTCTACCCAATGATTGTTCTATTTTGCCTTTAACACCTTTTTTGGATAAAGAAGGCATACTACGTGTAGGTGGGAGGCTTGATGAAGCACCTCTACCGATCTCTCAAAAGCATCCTATATTATTGCCCTCCAAAGATTACTTTGTCACACTCATCATCAGAAATGAACATATACGCCTCAATCACGCTGGACCACAAAATGTATTGTGTAATCTTAGGTTACGATTCTGGCCCATAAATGGTTTACGACAGATCAAGAAGGTCATTAAAGATTGTGTGAGATGTCATCGTTTCAAAGCTAGACATGTCCAACAGCTCATGGGTGTGCTTCCTCCAGAACGTGTCTCTCCCACGAGAGCATTTTTCAATGTTGGTATCGATTTCGGTGGACCAATTATGGTGAAAGAATCAAAACTGCGCAAAGCCAGGATCACTAAATCATATATTGCTCTATTTGTCTGTATGAACACTAAGGCGATTCATTTGGAATTAATATCAGATCTTACCACAGACATGTTTCTGCTGACGTTGAAGCGTTTCATTGCAAGACGTGGACACCCCCTTACAATTTTTAGTGATAATGCAATGAACTTCCAAGGAGCAAGTAACTCACTCCACGATATTTATATATTTTTCAAAAAACAAGAAAATTCAATTCACAATTTTCTCTCAACTAGAGAAATTACCTGGAAATTCATACCACCCAACAGTCCCCACTGGGGTGGACTTTGGGAGGCAGGAATAAAATCAACAAAATTTCATCTCAAACGGACCTTAGGTAAAACTATTTTAACTTTCGAACATTTGACTACCCTTCTAGCACAAATAGAAGCCATACTCAATTCTAGACCTCTTTGCCCATTATCGTCAGATCCTTCAGATCTAAGTGTTCTTACACCAGCCCATTTCCTCATAGGAGATTCTCTTACAGCCTTTCCAGAAAAAAATGTCTCAAATATTTCCGATAATCGTTTGAAAATGTGGGAGCAATGCAGTAAATTACGTAACCATTTTTGGAAGAAATGGTTACTCGAATATCTGAATAGATTGCAACACCGTCCTAAATGGATGAAATCATCCGAAAATCTCAAAGAAAATAATATGATAGTTTTAGTAAAAGAAGATAATGTACCGCCTCTAGAATGGGTTTTGGCTAGGATAGTTGAGATAAAACCGGGATCTGATAATAGAGTTCGAGTTGTTAAAATTAAAACAAACAAGGGATTGTATATCCGCCCAATCACCAAATTATGCCCCTTACCTTTCGAATCATTATGAAGCTTATGCGCTTCATGGGGGGGAGGATGTTGTGAACTTCCCAACATTTCATCACCCTGTATAAAAACATGAACACGAAGGTGTCTATGATCAACCAAAAAACAATCATCTACGGTTTCCCTAACAATTCTGACAAGTTGTCAAATATCTCAATTTTGATTAGTATTTATCTGTAATCAACTTGTACAACGAATTGTCGAATATACGTAATAGAAAAGGAATCTTCTGGTTTACTCTACTCAACTCTATACGGTCCTTCGAACCCTTCACCCCAATAACCCCTTACAAGATGAATGAAGAAGCATAGCAAAAGCGATCGAAGTGATCGGAGGGACCGAAAGCGAAAGCATTCGCGATCGCGATCCCCTCCTAGAATGGATAGCCAACAGGACTTGGAGCGTCTTTCTAAGGAATTGGTTGTTCTGAAAGCCGAAATATAGCGGAATATCCGCTCGCTCTGTTCAAATGAATTTTCCCAAGGTGGCACACTACCTTCCTCTCCGATTGGTGGTACACCACCATCACCTATGGAATGTGGAATACCACAAGATGTTGTCATCATTGATAATGATGTCAAGGATACCAAGAAGACATATGAACTACACACAGTAGTCCAAAAGAGATGGAAAACCATACTCACAGAAGGGCTTGATAGGGGAGAAAAATAAAGGCTGATGGACCTACATTTGCCTCCAACAAATTTAACATTGTTGAAGGCCCCAGATATAAACCCTGAAATTCTGAAGGCTATACCTTCAAATACACATAAGAAAGACAAGTTACAACAGCTGAAGCAGAGCCAGTTAGGAAAGGGCCTTGCTGCTCTAGGAATAGAGATAATTTAGTCCTGAGCTACCACAGGTTAGAGATTTCAACTATTTCAAATCCAAAGTAAAAATGAATCTTTTGAAAAATGCCTTCTATTCCATCCAGGAGTATCTAGAAAGTGATTTTAATATGTGAATGTATTCTACTCTATTTTGTGATGTTGTTTTACTATGTATTGCTACCATTAGTATCTTACCTAATAAGCTTTTTTCTACTATTTGTAATTTTTTTACTATTCTATATCTATTGTAACATTTTTTCTCTCTCTTTTTTATATATCTGACCTGTAAAAGCACTTTAGTGTAATACTTTGCCAATAAATAAACTAAACTAAATTACATTTTCACCAAGCTCATCAAACCTATTGTTAGGAATTTGAGAAAGTAGGGCATTGTTTGTGTGGCATATCTTGATGATTTTTGTATAATGGCATCTACTGAAGAAATTTGCCAGGAGCATGTACAAAAGTCAATGAATTTATTGATTTCTCTAGGTTTCACAATGAATTTTGAAAAATGGATAGTCATATTCAAACCTTATAAATATTTACTCTCCTCCCCTTTCAGGAAAACACATCCACTGCATGCCACCCTTTCCCTGGTGGCAGGCAAATTGTCCGGAAAGCTTTTTTAAGAAAAGGCCATTCAGAGGAAACAATCCACACCTTGATGCAGTCTTTATCTGAATCAACAATGAGACAGTACAATTCCTCTTATGAGGCATGGTGGTCATTCTGTCTGAATAAAAAAGCAGATCCTTTTGAAGCAGAAATATCCACTATATTGTAATTCATGCAATATGAGTTGGGTCATTCTAGGGCAAAATATGGAACCTTCAACCAGCATAGGTCAGCACACTATCTAATTCTTCAAAAGGAAATTGGAAAACATGCCCTTATAAGGAGATTTCTCAAGGGTGTTTTGAGATTGCTACCTCCAATACCTAAATATGACATCACATGGGAGCCTCAAAAAGTGTTGGATCATTTATCTTCATTGGGTACTAATGAGAGTTTTTATTCTTTTTAGAATTGTCAAGAAAATTGGCAGTTCTATTAGTTGTGGCTACAGGCCAAAGAATACAAATTCTACATGTCAGGGTGGAAAACATAACCTTTCAGAAAGAACCAGCATATATATATATATATATATATATATATATGCTGCCGGATAGAATTAAGACTACTAGTTTGAAGGGTTTTCAACCATACATAGAGTTACCATTTTTTGAGGGTAGTTCAGTATGTGTGACCTCAACTCTATTGCCCTATAAAAGATGGATACCAATGAAGCTAGCAAAGCCACTTTCGGATTTCACCATCTCATAATTTTAGGCTCATTCTAGGCTAATTTATTACCCCATTCCCGAATTTTTTGCTCCTCCCTATCATAGAAAAATCTGTGGCTTTGCTAGCTATTCGGCCGAACTCAGCAAAGCCATTTTTGAAAAACAATATTTTTTGAATATCTGATATAGTGAGAATGTAGTGCTCATTTTAGGCTAATTTATTACCCTATTCCCAATCTTCTTGCTCCTCTCTATCATAGAAAAATCTGTGGCTTTGCTAGCTTAGGCTGAACTCAGCAGAGCCATTTTTGAAAACATAAATTATTTTTCACCGATTTGATATATTGAGATTAAAGAGCTAATTTAAGGCTAATTAATTACCTAATTTTCGTATTTTTTGCTCAACGTTTCAAAGAGAAAAACTACAGGACAATTTGTCGAAATATGCGGCATTCACTTTACATTATGTTTTTCTATCAAAAGCATATTTTTTCATTAGGCAAAGTGTTCCTATTGATTGTAAGCTTGATAACTATCACATTTTGGAATTTTTTGCTACATATTTTTTAAAAGAAACCTGTAGCTTTGCTGGCTTCGGGCAAACTCAGCAGAGCCAATTTTTAAAATAATATATTTTTCACTGATTTGATATATCCATATTGAAGAGCTAATTTTAGGCTAATTAATTACCCTATTTTCGAATTTTCCGCTCGATGTTTCAAACTAAAAAATACCAAAACGATTCGTCGAAATACGCGTTTATTCACTGATACATCATGCATATTTATCAAAAGCATATTTTATGACGATTTTTCAAGACAAAGTGTTAGTATTGATTATGAGCTCAATATCTATTGCATTTTTGGAATTTTTCGCTGCATATTTTTTAAAATAAACTTGTGGCATCTGTGGCTTTGCTGGATTCGGACGAACTCAGCAGAGTCGTTTTTGAAAATATTATATTTTTCACCGATTTGATATATCGGTATTGAAAGGCTAATTTTAGGCTAATTAATTACCCTATTTTAGAATTTTTTGCTCAACGTTTCAAACAGAAAAAATACGAGACAATTTGTCGAAATACACATCATTTACTGTACCTATATTATGTATTTCTATCAAAAGCATATTTTATGACGATTTTTCAAGACAAAGTGTTGGTATTGATTATGAGCTCAATAACTATCGGACTATCGCATTTTGAATTTTTTTTCTGCATATTTTTTAAAAGAAACCTGTGGCTCTGCTAGCTTCAAGTCTATGCTTCTAGCGAACTCAGCATACTAGAGAAGCCAGCAAAGCGACAGGTTTCTTTTAAAAAATATGTAGCAAAAAATTCCAAAATGTAATAGTTATCAAGCTTACAATCAATAAAAACACTTTGCCTCAAGCTTTTTATCATGCAATAACTAAAATATTCATTATTCTAGATTTTGAGATTTTCTATCACCTCGTTTCCATTATACAGGGTGTCAATTTGAAAACTTCCCACCCTCAATATCTCCCTCCAAGTCGATAATATGGAAAAACGAAAAGACAGGTCGATTTTATTTTCGAGGGGGACATGGTTCTAAAATATTTTCAGCCCCGCGGCGTTGCCGCTTCTAACGAAAAGAAGCAACAACTTTGTTATTTCAAATGGAACACCCTGTATTTTATTGCATTTTTAGATTCTCACTGAAAAGCTGATTTCATCAATGTATCACACTTGGGGTCTAGCAGGAATGATTACAGAGATATAGGGTGTTCAAAATCGAGATTTTACAACTTTAGGATTTTTTTGAGTCGAAACTATTCATTATTGGTCAAAACGGCTTTTATGTCCCTATCTCAACTTTTGATTTACTATCTACTGACATTTATTCGAAACAAATACAGGGTGGTTCAAGATTCAGACTTTTGATCACCCTGTATTTGTTTCAAATAAATGTCAGTAGATAGTAAATCAAAAGTTGAGATAGGGACATGAAAGCCGTTTTGACCAATAATGAATAGTTTCGACTCAAAAAAATCCTAAAGTTGTAAAATCTCGATTTTGAACACCCTATATCTCTGTAATCATTCCTGCTAGACCCCAAGTGAGCTACATTGATGAAATCAGCTTTCCAGGGAGAATCTAAAAATGCAATAAAATACAGGGTGTTCCATTTGAAATAACAAAGTTGTTGCTTCTTTTCGTTAGAAGCGGCAACGCCGCGGGGCTGAAAATATTTTAGAACCATGTCCCCCTCGAAAATAAAATCGACCTGTCTTTTCGTTTTTCCATATTATCGACTTGGAGGGAGATATTAAGGGTGGGAAGTTTTCAAATTGACACCCTGTATAAACTGAAAATATGAGTATTATTTCAATATACTATAGTGAGGGCAAACCAGATGGTTTATTATTGCCCAAACATGTTGAGAAATTGCAGAAACATATATATTTTTTCAAAATTTCCACGATGATTTCATGAACATGATGTCTTCCATAAGGACCTATAACTTTTTTCGAATAAACAATTACTTAAAAAATATTTTTATAGTAATCATGTGCGAGAAATTGATTATTTTTTCAAGTTTAGATTAGCAGGTTATATGGACAAAAAAATAATTCGTTACGAAAATATTTGTATTACTATAATTATCGAAAAATTCTTAATGATTGTTTGTGTATAAAATGGATAATGCCTATTGAAAAAACACCTAGTACCTATATAATACCATCGCGAAAATTGATCTCAGAAGTTTCGCATGCATAAGCTAAAACATTGCGGAAAGACCACCATCGATCGCCAATGGCGTTTTCTAATTATTCGTGTTATATCGGTCAGAATAATCGACGTATTGAATTACCTATATAGATCATAATATTATCATACCAATAGAATTATGAAACCATGCAACCTTAGCCCCAAGTTTAAATTTGAATAGTTTATAATTTTCGGCTATTTTTACACAGAGCCCAATGCATTGATTGCTATAGAGCATAAGGCACGTTGTGAGATAGAGAGAGATGGGTTGAAAAGGGTACCCGAAATAGAATATTTTAGTGAACATTTATCAGCCACTCGACTGGCCGAATGCGTTGGATGCTAGTAAACGGAAACGTTTAAAGCTGAAAGTTGCATGCTAGTCGAGTGGCGGCGGGGGGGTCCTGGTGCTGGGGCTCCCCCGTTGATTTTGACTACAATGACCTTGAGAATAATTACCCAAAAATGAAAATAAAAACATCTTTTCTGGAATTTCCATCATATTTCTGATGATTTAAAATTTTCTAGCCATGATGACGGCGACACGTATCATATTGAAAAACTAAGGATTTATGTAATTATTTATATTGAATAAAGTTTAACCAAGTTCATCTAATTTTCTACATAATATCTTCAACAAACCGACAAACTGGAAAATTACTATTTATCTCCCTCTACATCCTACATCAACTTGGAAAAATTATCTCAATTATTTTTCAAAATTATTATTCTACTCTTATTCAATAATTCCCAATTCCCATAATGGCATTTTTCCCCAGTAGGTACATATTTTAGCAATTTGTTTCACTATGAAGATATACATAAATTAAAAAAAGTCTGGACTCAATGCGATTTCGAACCTAGTCCCGCTCGGTCAGAGTTTCTTCATAGCTTGAATATCGAATATGGGTCAAAATCGTTTGAACGCTATTTCGGAGCTGACTGCTGATGACCGCGCCCCTTGTAACAAAATAACCCTAAACAAATTAGGCAATCCAAACCACGTGACATTTTAGCTGACAAGATGGCGTCTGGTTGGAGTGGTTGGCAAATAATAAAGGTTATACATCACTTGTAATTAAATTGTATTTTGCCGAATCACCCTATTATTCTGGTAGTTTTATGTGTTTGAGGGAGTCTCGGAGCTGAATTGAACAGTGCTTCAATATGCTGAGTTCATATTTCCAGAGGTTATTGCAGGAAAACCCAGAGGTTGGTCAGAGGTAAACATGAATATTTATTGTTTTTTCGGCTATTTTTCTCAACTAACCAGTAAATTTTCATTCCTGAAACTATCATACAACCATAATTTGTTAGTAGATATCTGACGAAGCTGATGTTGATCAAGGATTTGAAGCCCTCCACATCTGAAACTGCTGACTGATTAGACTACCTCAGAATTATACTCTCCTACTATTTATAGTGACCCACAGTTTCTACCCTCATGAGCAAATGAAAACATTCAAAACCCTTGTTGTTCACAAGTATTTTTCAGCAACTTTTGTCCAGGAAGTAGACAGGAAGATGAATGATTTTCATGTCATAGATGGAAAGGTAACTTTTTACTTTTATACCTAAATACCTTTCATGATAGTAACATTTTGAATGATGAAATTATGTTATTCATATATTTTTAAATATATTTCCTGCCTCATATTCATGTATATCTTATGCAATTTTTTGCTTTGTAACTTTTTACTTTTATAGGAAAAATTTACTGTCATGATTTAGAGATTTCAGGTTATTTTGAATTTTAAAAAACTAGTTCAGGTGGAAACTTAGATGGACGCGCCATCTACATTTCGTTTCCGAAACCTTCTTGAAAAATCTTTCCCTTTTTTTAAACAGGGAAGTGTGCGCATCTTGTTCTGTGGGTGGCTAATCTCTGCTAGGAGTTAAATCAATTTTCATTAAAATCTGTAACACAAATTTCTCAATGTTTACATTTTTTAATCATCGCCTGCTTTCTTCAACAAACGAGTTTGATTTCGAAAATTACTTCAACTCCTAGATTGAGCTTTCGTCCTTACGATTATCCAAACCGATTGTCGTGAATCGTCGGTCTTAACCAGAGATTAGCCACCCACAGAACAAGAAGCGCACTTCCCTGTTGAAAATTGGAAAGATTTTTCAAGAAGGTTTTGGAAACGAATGTATACGGCGCGTCCATCTACGTTTCCACCTGAACTTTTTTTTTTAAATTCAAAATAACCTGAAATCTCTAAATCATGACAAAAGAAAATTTCTTTCATTTCTATTTACTACAGTAGTGCGGACTGCGGATCGATAAAATGAACTCCACCCACGTCAAATAAAACAAATATATTTCCCAAGGTTGGTAGAAATGATGATTATTTCTACCAACCTTGTATACTTCCGGATGTTGTTGCCATCTATTTGATTCAGTTAAAACTATGATTCGTCACGTGCACATCTTGTTCTGTGAGTGGCTAATCTCTGACTCCTAGATACACTGAATATCCTGCCCAAATTCTGCCTTCCAAAATCACACCGTTCCAGAGAAAACGAGAAAAAACCCAAAATTAATAAAATGGCGTCGATAATTGGTGGCAACCTACATAAATTGTGTTTGAATTCAGGCCTATTCAGAGGTACATTAGTTCAGCTTCTGTCTTATAGATGGCGGTGCAAAATTTCATTGGTTGGAAGCAGGTTGAAGTATTGATTTTTTGAAACTGACATACGTATTGAAGGCACGCTTACAAGTAAGCGATCCGCGTTCAACGTATCAAATCCTCATTGGTGGATAGATTGACAGCCGTCGCGTAAATGTATGTTTACTCAATCACAAGTCACAACACGATTCTACAAAATTAGGTGGACATTGTGAATCCACCTTAGAATAGTTTATTTACATGTATTATTGTATTGTCAATGAAATAATAGAAATTAATAATTTATTTTGACTTACTAATGAATCAGAAACATAAGCGGGACATGAGGATATTTTGTTTTTGTGAACGATAAATCATCATTTACCTATGTGCAATGTGAAATTTCTTTTTGTAATTTTAGGTTAGGAACAGATTTCAGGATATCTTCCAAATGAACGTCTTCAATTCATCTTATTTTTCCATAAGCTGATTCTGCTAAGTCTTTTACTGAAGGAAATGGAATGAATTTATAAATAATTTATAAGAAATTCCTTGAAATTATATCCTTACCCAGTCAACACACGGACATTCGATGGACATCCATTGGACGTCCATTTAGGATATTTGGGATATCCAGAGAATATCCAGTGATATCCGATGTATATCTTATGGACGTCCAATGGACGTGCCGAGTGGAAGGAGTTGGACTTCTATAGGATATCCTTCAGGGACATCCATAAGACATTTTTCAGGGATATCCATAAGATATTGTTCACAAATATCCATAAGACATTTTTCAGGGATATCCATAAGATATTGTTCACAAATATCCATGAGATATTTTTCAGGGATATTTACTAAATATCCTTAACAATATAGAACACCATGTATATTATTCCATAATGAATTAGGAACTATTATAACGAATTCAACGGTACCGGATTGGATAGGGTTATTTCAAACGATTATGAAGATATTTGCATTCGAAGTTTTCATATGCTCATTGAGGATATGGAAATGTGAAATATCTTCCTAATCGTTTGTAGAAATCCTATCAAACACAGTATTGTTGAATTCGTTATGATAATCCTTAACCGATTATGGAATAAAATACAGGGTGTCCCGTTTGAAAATGCCATCCTCGGTTAAAGTGCCAGTTATGAAGCAAACATGTAGGTACATATACAACACAAATAAATAGTTGATCTTTGTGACATTTATTTGAAAAGTAGAACTACCAAGGACAGGTTTGACATTTCCAGAAAAGAAGTTGCTCGTCCACCCTGTTTGTGATAGGAAAATTGAGAATATTCATTATGTTTCATATAACTGGTCTCTTCATTTTTTTCTTGAAACAGGGCATCTCATCTATAGGAATACTGATTGTATTAGTCCCTCTGTTGATTGCTTTTTGTGTCAACCAAGCATATTTATATCTCTGGAAGATCCCACATTCTTCCTGAAAACAATGATATAGAGTTGAGTTTCAGGAGTTTACCAATATCATTATTGGTAATTTTGCACTTATCATGCGATGGGTTTTTTTTCGAAAATTTTTTTTGGTACTTACGTATTTTTGTCTGAAAAACACGAATTTGATATTGAAAATGTGAAGACCACAAAAAAGTAAATATATGAGAGCTATTTTCGAGTGATTGTATATTTTTGTACGAAAACATTGAACAACAGAGAAAAATTCCAAACTGTGGTGTTGTTATTTATATGAATTCATATTTGCATCGGATATCTTAATTGTGGCTATAAACATATTATACCTACATAACAATAGTTATATGATGGAAAACTACCTTTGAATTTCTAATAAACATGTGATTTGCATGTGATATTTGTGATGATTCGTATTGTTTTGAACCATTCTCAATTAACAATTTTTGTTCGCTAAACGAACATCTTATGGACGTCCATAGGTGATCCGCATCAGAATATCCATTTGATATCCTCTGACGGATATCCTATGGATATCCATTTCATGTCCCAGGATATCCCGACCTGAAATGGACTTGAGAAGGATATCCATAGAATATCCTGTGTTATCTGGGTAAGTATTGAAGGTAGGTTTGCACATGAAATAAAAATAACCATGATTTTGAAAGATTTTAATCAAATTATGAGAATTACTCAATTAAGAAATGATCAATATTTTGACTACATCCATCACTTTTATCAGCTTCTTCTGGATATTGATTTTCTAGTCCCGGGCTTCCAATTTGGCAGATTTTATCTAATATATATATCATTTATCATTATACCAATTTCATGAATTCATCCACTGATGGTTTTGAATTATGTAGGGATCATTCTGATGCCTACTCAGGTATCACATTTCTGATATTGTCTCAGGAAATCGGTAGCATCATGAAATTTGAGAAAAGTCATATAACAAGAAAATTGAACATATATTCATTGTGGTTCTCACTAAAGGGTCTTGAGCCCTTGAAATCAATAAAAACTGTCCTGATCAATACATTCAATCTTCATTTGGTTTTGTTCTCCTTATGCATATTCCGCTGTCATTTCCATTTCAGATGCCCTTTAGAAAATCAGTAGAACAGTGAAAAGTAAAATCAGAAAGTGTAACATGAACATTGCACAGAACTACATAAATGCTGGTACTCACAAAAGGGTATTGCAGAGCCCTTGAAGTCAACTGTCCGACTCTGAGTCATATGATATATGCATTTCCCAGTCATATGATATAATATGCATTTCCAATTCAGTCTTACTTCTTGGGTAGGATTAGGGAACCTAAAAAATCTCAATGGTAAGTACTGCAGTCTTTGACTGCACATTTTATTCCTCCAGGTCTCCTCATTACAAAAATATATCATTTCTACCTCAGCAACCCTCCCTAACAAGACAGGGATGTCCTAGGAACGTCCCTTTTTTGTCCTGCGGTACAAGGACATGATTGGGGCATCCAGGGGATACATCCCTAGGTTATCCTTGTCCCTGGAATGTCTGATATCCATTCACATCAGAGTCATTGAATTTCATCAAAGTATTGAGTTGCATTTTTTGGAAAATGTTTGTTTTTCTTCCCGAAAATAATTGAAATGAAAATAAAGAATAAAGTTTCAGAACTTCTTGAGAAATTACCATTTTTCGCAAAGAGAAATCGTACATGCATCCTCATTTTTAAACACCCAAGAATGATATAATAATCATACCCAAATCCTAACAAAGTTGTATTTATTAAGGTTTCTGTAGTTAAGTCCTGTTTATAAATGTGTTTAGTACATACATCTTCAGGGGGCTTAATAGCCTGATAAGCTATAGGTCCTGGGTTCAATCCCTACTCGACCTAATTTTTTTTCTTTTGTCGGAGGGATGTCCCTGGGATATTCTTGGGACGTCCTAGGGATATCCTTTCTTCGTACTTGGTACATCCCAGGGACGTACCAGAAGGACATAACTTGGATGAGTTTTTTGGCGGTCAGTGGATGTCCCTGGGACATCCCTAGTATGTACGTTGTCCCGACAAAGGACATCCCTAGGATATACTGGTGTTGTTAGGGCTAGACACTAAAAAAATCAAATATACTTACACTTATATAGGTACCACAATTTTTTGAGGTTATGTAAAATGATAAAAAGAAACGAAAAATAATCTTAATTCCATTGAAACTTAGCTGGAAAATACAAGTCTATAACAATAATGATCGCTTTTGTGCTCTTTTCACAGTTGCTTCTAAGACATTGCTAAGCATTTCTGGGGTTATTTTATTGAATGCTTCGAAGACACTGCGATGTCTTCTTCATCATCAAAGTTATTTGCGTATACAAAGTTTGATATATTCCCTAAGATAAAATCCAGCTTTGTCAAATCAGGTGACCACGCTGGCCAAGGGACTGTAGAATGAGTACCAATCCATTTTTCTGGATAAAAACGCACGGACTTCTCTGGAATTATGTACCGGCGCGCCATCTTGTTGAAACTAACAGTTCTGAACTTCCGCAATCGGTATAAATCATCCAGAGCTTCCTCAAGATGATTCTCAAGCAAATTTCTATAACGTTCGGAAGTCTGTGTTTCATAGTAAATAGAAGGACCAATAATTCGTGTACCAAATATTGCAACTAAAGCCGAAACCTTGTTGATGTCTCACTGTAATATATAATTGTTCATTTTCTAGTAAACAATAATGTGTAATTTTTCTATCGAAGATACCATGATTAGTGACCAAGCTTTCATCAGTCCAGATGCATCTGCAAAATTTTTACATTTATTGGTATACCACTCACAGAATGTCCTGCGCCTTTCGTCATCGCTTGGTTTTAGCGCTTGACATATTCGGAATTTGTATGGATGGAATTTTTGTTTCCGCAAAATGAAATGGGTTGTTGATTGAAACCAGTTGATGAGGTATAAGTGTGTTGATTTCCTTCAAAATAAGTGGAACTGATGGCATTTTCCCTTGGGAATTTCGAAAAAACATTGATGATGGCTAAAAGTAGGTCGAAACACACACAAACCACCTTGTATAATACATGGTTGGATTAAGAATAAAAAAACCTTTCGGAATCTGTGAAAAAATTATCAGGACCCGCATTTAAAAAACAAAAGTTGATGATGGTTCCACGAATACGAAACGTCGCATAGAAAAAATCAGTATCACCACGTTGGACGTCATCAAAAGTTGCTATAAAAAAGTATTCTCAGTTTTGCTGTATCTCTTATAATGGAGAAAAAAAAAAATAGATATTCCAAAAATTCACCTTTTTCGATATAACTCAAAAACTTCTTCCTCATTTGAACGACTTCGTATCTCCTACCGTTTCCGAGATCCCCATGCTGTTCAACCTTATCTTGGACAGACTGTATACATACCGGGTGACACAGGAGACATGTAGCAGCCTGTAGTCTTTTTATTTGAAGAGATACAATTTTGAAATTCACAGGGGGAATATAATAAATGGCAGCGCACTTTACAAACCTAACGACAATTTTTTTTCGACTACCTGTTTGACCGGAAGTGCCCCCAACTTTTTTTTTAATATCACCCTGTACATTTCTTCATCTTTTTCGCCTTGAAATTCTCTATCCAACAATGTATCACAAAGTGGCATTTATTTCTTGATTCGCTGTTAAATTGCTTTTTTGCTTTTTCAAAAATTTTCAGAAATTTTTGCAATTTTCAGGAATTTTTGCAATTTTCAGGAAATTTTCAAAATTTCAGGAATATTTGCAAGTTCTGCAATATCTGAAATTCTCAGGAATTTTCTGAAATTTTTTGAAATTTCAACAATCTCCCGGAATTTTAGCGATTTTTGCAGTTTTCAGGATCTTTTGCAATTTTAAGAAATTTTTACAATTTTCAGGCATTCTTGCGATTTTTGCAATTTTCAAGAATTTTTTGAAATTTTTACAATTTTTCGGAATTTTTGAAATTTTTGCAATTTTCAGAAATTTTTGTAATTTTCAGGAATTTTTGAAGCAGAAATGCTTCAGAAAATATGCAAATATACTAGGCATTCCAATTAAAAAAATTGATTGAGATGTTTCCAGATCTAGTAACCTAACCTAAGATATGTTACTAGATCTAGTAACCTAACCTAAGATATGTTACTAGATCTAGTAACCTAACCTAAGATATGTTACCAGATCTAGTAACCTAAGCATTGTAGTTGGGCGGGATGGTCTTGCGAGAATTCTCAACAGATTGGCCTTGAAGGAATATGGACGACCTCGATGTGTGGGGATTACGTCAATCATGTTGTTAGCTACTCAGAGAGATAGAGTGAGAGAGTGGTAGCCTTGAGTTTTGCGGAAATTTTTTGCAATTTTCAGAAATTTTCTTAATTCTCAGGAATATTTGCAATTTCTGCAATCTTCAGGCATTCTTGCGATTTTCAGGCATTTCTGCGTTTTACAATTTTCCGGAATTTTTGCAGGCATTTTCGCAATTTTCAGTGATTTCCGCAATCTTCAGGAATTTTTGCAATTCTCAGGACTTTTCCACTTTTCAGGATTTTTTGAAATTTTTGCAATTTTCAGAAATTTTTGCAATTTTCAGGAATTTTTGCAGTTTCTGCCATTTTCAGGCATTTTTGCGATTTTCGCAATTTTCAGGAATTTCTTGAAATTTTTACAATTTTCAGGCATTTTTGCGATTTTTGCTATTTTCAGTAATTTTGCAAATTCTGCTATTTTTGCAATTTTCATAGATTTCCGCAATCTTCAGGAATTTTTGCAATTTTCAGGAAATTTTCCAATTTTCAGGATTTTTTGCAATTTTCAGGAATTTTTGCGATTTTGGCAATTTTCAGGAATTTTTGCTATTTGCAGCTATTTTTTCAAATTTTTACAATTTTCAGGAATTTTTGCGATTTTTGCAATTTTCAGGAATTTTTGCAATTTTCAGGTATTTTTGCGATTTTTGCTATTTTCAGGAATTTTGCAAATTCTGCTATTTTTGCAATTTTCAGGAATTTTAGCAGTTTTTGCAATTTTCAGTCATTTTTGCAATTTTCAGGAATTTCTTGAAATTTTTACAATTTTCCGGAATTTTTGCAATTTTCAGAAATTTTTGCAATTCTTGGGATTTTTGCAATTTTTGTCATTTTTGCGATTTTTGCAATTTTTAGGAATTTTTTGAAATTTTTACTATTTTCCGGAATTTTTGCAATTCTCAGTAATTTTTGCTATTTTCAGGAATTTTTGAAGCAGAAATGCTTCAGAAAATATGCAAATATACTGGGCATTCCAATTAAAAAAATACTACTAAGATATGTTACTAGATCTAGTAACCTAACCTAGGATATGTTACCAGATCTAGTAACCCAACCTTAGATATGTTTACAATTTTGAGGAATTTTTGCGATTTTTGCAATTTTCAGGTATTTTTGCGATTTTTGCTATTTTCAGGAATTCTGCAAATTCTGCTATTTTTGCAATTTTCATAGATTTCCGCAATTTTTGCAATTTTCTGGAAATTTTCCAATTTTCAGGATTTTTCGCAATTTTCAGGAATTTTAGCAGTTTTTGCAATTTTCAGGAATTTCTTGAAATTTTTACAATTTTCAGAAATTTTTGCAATTTCTGCTATTTTCAGAAATTTTTGAAGCAGAAATGCTTCAGAAAATATGCAAATATACTGGGCATTCCAATTAAAAAAATACTACTAAGATATGTTACTAGATCTAGTAACCTAACCTAGGATATGTTACCAGATCTAGTAACCCAACCTAAGATATGTTACCAGATCTGGTAACCCAACCTAAGATATGTTACCAGATCTAGTAACCTAACCTAAGATATGTTACTAGATCTAGTAACCTAACCTAGGATATGTTACCAGATCTAGTAACCCAACCTTAGATATGTTTACAATTTTGAGGAATTTTTGCGATTTTTGCAATTTTCAGGCAATTTTGCGATTTTTGCTATTTGCAGCTATTTTTTCAAATTTTTACAATTTTCAGGAATTCTGCAAATTCTGCTATTTTTGCAATTTTCATAGATTTCCGCAATTTTTGCAATTTTCTGGAATTTTTCCAATTTTCAGGATTTTTCGCAATTTTCAGGAATTTTAGCAGTTTTTGCAATTTTCAGGAATTTCTTGAAATTTTTACAATTTTCAGAAATTTTTGCAATTCTTAGGAATTTTGCAATTTTTGTCATTTTTGCAGTTTTTGCAATTTTCAGTCATTTTTGCAATTTTCAGGAATTTCTTGAAATTTTTACAATTTTCCGGAATTTTTGCAAATTTCAGAAATTTTTGTCATTTTTGCGATTTTTGCAATTTTTAGTAATTTTTTGAAATATTTACTATTTTCCGGAATTTTTGCAATTTTTGCAATTTTCAGTAATTTTTGGAATTTTTGCTATTTTCAGGAATTTTTGAAGCAGAAATGCTTCAGAAAATATGCAAATATACTGGGCATTCCAATTAAAAAAATACTACTAAGATATGTTACTAGATCTAGTAACCTAACCTAGGATATGTTACCAGATCTAGTAACCCAACCTAAGATATGTTACCAGATCTAGTAACCTAACCTAGGATATGTTACTAGATCTAGTAACCTAACCTAGGATATGTTACCAGATCTAGTAACCCAACCTATGATATGTTACCAGATCTAGTAACCTAACCTAAGATATGTTACCAGATCTAGTAACCTAACCTAAGATATGTTACTAGATCTAGTAACCTAACCTAGGATATGTTACCAGATCTAGTAACCCAACCTTAGATATGTTTACAATTTTTGCAATTTTTGTCATTTTTGCGATTTTTGCAATTTTTAGTAATTTTTTGAAATTTTAACTATTTTCCGGAATTTTTGCAATTTTCGCAATTTTCAGTAATTTTTGCAATTTTCAGGCATTTTTGCGATTTTTGCAATTTTCAGGAATTTCTTGAAATTTTTACAATTTTCCGGAATTTTTGCAATTTTCAGAAATTTTTGCAATTCTTAGGATTTTTGCAATTTTTGTCATTTTTGCGATTTTTGCAATTTTTAGTAATTTTTTGAAATTTTTACTATTTTCCGGAATTTTTGCAATTCTCAGTAATTTTTGCAATTTTTGCTATTTTCAGGAATTTTTGAAGCAGAAATGCTTCAGAAAATATGCAAATATACTGGGCATTCCAATTAAAAAAATACTACTAAGATATGTTACTAGATCTAGTAACCTAACCTAGGATATGTTACCAGATCTAGTAACCCAACCTAAGATATGTTACCAGATCTAGTAACCTAACCTAAGATATGTTACTAGATCTAGTAACCTAACCTAGGATATGTTACCAGATCTAGTAACCCAACCTAAGATATGTACCAGATCTAGTAACCTAACCTAAGATATGTTACTAGATCTAGTAACCTAACCTAGGATATGTTACCAGATCTAGTAACCCAACCTAAGATATGTTACCAGATCTAGTAACCTAACCTAAGATATGTTACTAGATCTAGTAACCTAACCTAGGATATGTTACCAGATCTAGTAACCCAACCTGAGATATATTTTTGAAGCAGAAATGCTTCAGAAAATATGCAAATATACTGGGCATTCCAATTAAAAAAATACTACTAAGATATGTTACTAGATCTAGTAACCTAACCTAGGATATGTTACCAGATCTAGTCACCCAACCTAAGATATGTTACCAGATCTAGTAACCTAACCTAGGATATGTTACTAGATCTAGTAACCTAACCTAGGATATGTTACCAGATCTAGTAACCCAACCTATGATATGTTACCAGATCTAGTAACCAAACCTAAGATATGTTACCAGATCTAGTAACCTAACCTAAGATATGTTACTAGATCTAGTAACCTAACCTAGGATATGTTACCAGATCTAGTAACCCAACCTTAGATATGTTTACAATTTTTGCAATTTTTGTCATTTTTTGCGATTTTTGCAATTTCAGGAATTTTTTGAAGTTTTTACTATTTTCCGGAATTTTTGCAATTCTCGCAATTTTCGCAATTTTCAGTAATTTTTGCAATTTCCAGGCATTTTTGCGATTTTTTGCAATTTTCAGGAATTTCTTGAAATTTTTACAATTTTCCGGAATTTTTGCAATTTTCAGAAATTTTTGCAATTCTTAGGATTTTTGCAATTTTTGTCATTTTTGCGATTTTTGCAATTTTTAGGATTTTTTGAAATTTTTACTATTTTCCGGAATTTTTGCAATTTTTGCAATTCTCAGTAATTTTTGCAATTTTTGCTATTTTCAGGAATTTTTGAAGCAGAAATGCTTCAGAAAATATGCAAATATGCATTCCAATTAAAAAATACTACTAAGATATGTTACTAGATCTAGTAACCTAACCTAGGATATGTTACCAGATCTAGTAACCCAACCTAAGATATGTTACCAGATCTAGTAACCTAACCTAAGATATGTTACTAGATCTAGTAACCTAACCTAGGATATGTTACCAGATCTAGTAACCCAACCTAAGATATGTTACCAGATCTAGTAACCTAACCTAAGATATGTTACTAGATCTAGTAACCTAACCTAGGTTATGTTACCAGATCTAGTAACCCAACCTAAGATATGTTACCAGATCTAGTAACCTAACCTAAGATATGTTACTAGATCTAGTAACCTAACCTAGGATATGTTACCAGATCTAGTAACCCAACCTGAGATATGTTACCAGATCTAGTAACCTAACCTAAGATATGTTACTAGATCTAGTAACCTAACCTAGGATATGTTACCAGATCTAGTAACCCAACCTTAGATATGTTTACAATTTTGGGGAATTTTTGCGATTTTTGCAATTTTCAGGAATTTTTGCAATTCTTAGGAATTTTTGCAATTTTTGTCATTTTTGCAGTTTTTGCAATTTTCAGTCATTTTTGCTATTTTCCGGAATTTTTGCAATTTTTGCAATTTTCAGTAATTTTTGCAATTTCTGCTATTTTCAGGAATTTTTGAAGCAGAAATGCTTCAGAAAATATGCAAATATACTGGGCATTCCAATTAAAAAAATACTACTAAGATATGTTACTAGATCTAGTAACCTAACCTAGGATATGTTACCAGATCTAGTAACCCAACCTATGATATGTTACCAGATCTAGTAACCTAACCTAAGATATGTTACCAGATCTAGTAACCTAACCTAAGATATGTTACTAGATCTAGTAACCTAACCTAGGATATGTTACCAGATCTAGTAACCCAACCTTAGATATGTTTACAATTTTTGCAATTTTTGTCATTTTTGCGATTTTTGCAATTTCAGGAATTTTTTGAAATTTTTACTATTTTCCGGAATTTTTGCAATTTTCGCAATTTTCAGTAATTTTTGCAATTTTTGCAATTTCCAGGCATTTTTGCAATTTTCAGGAATTTCTTGAAATTTTTACAATTTTCCGGAATTTTTGCAATTTTCTGAAATTTTTACTATTTTCCGGAATTTTTGCAATTTTTGCAATTCTCAGTAATTTTTGCAATTTTTGCTATTTTCAGGAATTTTTGAAGCAGAAATGCTTCAGAAAATATGCAAATATACTGGGCATTCCAATTAAAAAAATACTACTAAGATATGTTACTAGATCTAGTAACCTAACCTAGGATATGTTACCAGATCTAGTAACCCAACCTAGGATATGTTACCAGATCTAGTAACCTAACCTAAGATATGTTACTAGATCTAGTAACCTAACCTAGGATATGTTACCAGATCTAGTAACCCAACCTAAGATATGTTACCAGATCTAGTAACCTAACCTAAGATATGTTACTAGATCTAGTAACCTAACCTAGGTTATGTTACCAGATCTAGTAACCCAACCTAAGATATGTTACCAGATCTAGTAACCTAACCTAAGATATGTTACTAGATCTAGTAACCTAACCTAGGATATGTTACCAGATCTAGTAACCCAACCTGAGATATGTTACCAGATCTAGTAACCTAACCTAAGATATGTTACTAGATCTAGTAACCTAACCTAGGATATGTTACCAGATCTAGTAACCCAACCTTAGATATGTTTACAATTTTGGGGAATTTTTGCGATTTTTGCAATTTTCAGGAATTTTTGCAATTTTCAGGCATTTTTGCGATTTTTGCTATTTGCAGGAATTCTGCAAATTCTGCTATTTTTGCAATTTTCAAGCATTTTTGCAATTTTCATAGATTTCCGCAATTTTTGCAATTTTCTGGAAATTTTCCAATTTTCAGGATTTTTCGCAATTT
This sequence comes from Phaedon cochleariae, assembly GCA_918026855.4. NCBI lineage: Eukaryota > Metazoa > Arthropoda > Insecta > Coleoptera > Chrysomelidae > Phaedon > Phaedon cochleariae. Next base: position 43,633,156 of record OU896717.1, on the reverse strand, counting down.
TCAGGAATTTTAGCAGTTTTTGCAATTTTCAGGAATTTCTTGAAATTTTTACAATTTTCAGAAATTTTTGCAATTCTTAGGAATTTTTGCAATTTTTGTCATTTTTGCAGTTTTTGCAATTTTCAGTCATTTTTGCAATTTTCAGGAATTTCTTGAAATTTTTACAATTTTCCGGAATTTTTGCAATTTTCAGAAATTTTTGCAATTCTTAGGAATTTTTGTCATTTTTGCGATTTTTGCAATTTTTAGTACTTTTTTGAAATATTTACTATTTTCCGGAATTTTTGCAATTTTTGCAATTTTCAGTAATTTTTGCAATTTCTGCTATTTTCAGGAATTTTTGAAGCAGAAATGCTTCAGAAAATATGCAAATATACTGGGCATTCCAATTAAAAAAATACTACTAAGATATGTTACTAGATCTAGTAACCTAACCTAGGATATGTTACCAGATCTAGTAACCCAACCTAAGATATGTTACCAGATCTAGTAACCTAACCTAGGATATGTTACTAGATCTAGTAACCTAACCTAGGATATGTTACCAGATCTAGTAACCCAACCTATGATATGTTACCAGATCTAGTAACCTAACCTAAGATATGTTACCAGATCTAGTAACCTAACCTAAGATATGTTACTAGATCTAGTAACCTAACCTAGGATATGTTACCAGATCTAGTAACCCAACCTTAGATATGTTTACAATTTTTGCAATTTTTGTCATTTTTGCGATTTTTGCAATTTCAGGAATTTTTTGAAATTTTTACTATTTTCCGGAATTTTTGCAATTTTCGCAATTTTCAGTAATTTTTGCAATTTTTGCAATTTCCAGGCATTTTTGCGATTTTTGCAATTTTCAGGAATTTCTTGAAATTTTTACAATTTTCCGGAATTTTTGCAATTTTCAGAAATTTTTGCAATTCTTAGGAATTTTTGCAATTTTTGCTATTTTCAGGAATTTTTGAAGCAGAAATGCTTCAGAAAATATGCAAATATACTGGGCATTCCAATTAAAAAAATACTACTAAGATATGTTACTAGATCTAGTAACCTAACCTAGGATATGTTACCAGATCTAGTAACCCAACCTAAGATATGTTACCAGATCTAGTAACCTAACCTAAGATATGTTACTAGATCTAGTAACCTAACCTAGGATATGTTACCAGATCTAGTAACCCAACCTAAGATATGTTACCAGATCTAGTAACCTAACCTAAGATATGTTACTAGATCTAGTAACCTAACTTAGGATATGTTACCAGATCTAGTATCCCAACCTAAGATATGTTACCAGATCTAGTAACCCAACCTAAGATATGTTACCAGATCTAGTAACCTAACCTAGGATATGTTACTAGATCTAGTAACCTAACCTAGGATATGTTACCAGATCTAGTAACCCAACCTATGATATGTTACCAG